>ML058424.1:2206724-3406724 GCA_003013855.2 Liriodendron chinense | reverse complement strand
CTTATTAATTGGATTCGTCTTGATCGTGTACATCGTGACCCCGATCTCATACTGGAACAACTGGTACAATGCCAAACGGTTCCCGATCTTCTCACCGCATGTCTTCGATGCCGACGGGAATACGTACAATATCTCACGTGTCCTTAATCAGGCGACCTTCAACGAGGAAGGGTACAAAAATTACAGCCAAATACATCTCAGCACCTTCTTTGCCTTCAGTTATGGGCTCAGCTTCGCAACTCTGGGGGCCACTTTGACCCATGTCGCACTGTTTCATGGGAGGTACATGCCTGATCTTCATGTTGTGGGCCATTTAGAACCGTTGATCTTTGGATGCATGCACATAATCAGTTGAACTATTTGATCACCAATGTCAAGTTCTGCGTGGGCCCATCTCAATTTGTGCCTTTAGCGCCAGTCATCATTCAGAACACAAGCATATATTGCCTGCATAAACCCATGTAGTAATGTTGTACGTTCACAAGCTCGTCCACTTGAGTTTTTGATTGACCCCTTTGGTGTGACCCACGTTAGTTATAATCTGGACCCAATTTTGGAATGTAGGCCTAAGATTAGATGGTCCATATGATGGACGGTTTGGATGGCATTCATTCATAATCACCGTGGGCCCCACAAAGTTTGAATATTTCCTTTCAACAAAATTAAAAGAAGAAAATACTACTCCCAGAGGATGATCATGCACAAGTACAGACTATATGACCATCAATCTGAGCCATCCATCTGATCAAGATCTCGCTTTTGGATGTTCTAGATCAATGGCCTCCATTTTCTCTTAGTTTTGAGATGTGATTAATCCACCCTAATCTTGTTCCTTCCTCTAAACATGCATGTATGTGTTCACAGCTCGATCTGGCAGTTGACGCGAAAATCTGTAGGGAGGTCCAGTAATCAGATGGAGGACGTCCATAATAGATTAATGAACAAGTACAAGACTGTCCCTCAGTGGTGGTTCCATCTGATATTGATGTCCATGATCGGTCTGTCCATCCTCACCTGTGAAGGCTTTGGTAAGCAGTTGCAGCTTCCCTATTGGGGGATCTTTCTAGCGTGCGCACTCGCTCTATTGTACACCCTACCGATAGGGATCATCACAGCCACTACTAACCAGGTGTGTCACTTGTCTTAGTCCTCAATCCATTGATTCCGTCTGGATCACTCTTTGATGGTCAGATTGGATGATTGAATTTGATGAGTTTGATCTGATCCATCCACAAGGTTGAAGCCCACCTTGAAATCACCTCATGTGAAAATCAGGATGGTCTGGACATCAGGTGGGCTACAAATACATTTTGTATCAGTCAGTTGGCATCCATTGATGGGTTGCTCCAGCTACCTTTTCTTTTTTTATCCAGATGATATTCAAGGTGGGCCACATCTTTATGACGGCTTGGATCTCATATACTTGCTAAGATTTAATTTTTTTTTAATGAAACTATGGTTCTCTTAAATCTTTATATCTGCAGACACCAGGATTAAACGTTATAACGGAGTTGGTTATCGGGTACATGTACCCGGGGAAGCCCCTTGCCAACGTTGCTTTCAAGACCTACGGTTATATCAGCATGACTCAGGCGATCCAGTTCCTTCAGGATTTCAAGCTGGGCCACTACATGAAGATCCCTCCTAGATCCATGTTCGTTGCTCAGGTACGTCATCTTCCTTCGGCTCTGAATGATATCCAATCCAACCATCAGATATGCCCCCAAAAAACAAGCCCGATCCATGACTCAGGTGGGCCACACGACATGGAACGGCTGAGAGGGGGACACCCACCGTTGATTGTGTACGGAGCCCACGATTCTATGTATTTACCATCCAATCCATTCACTCCACGCAACCCACCAGGATGAAGGGAATTTCAAGAATCAGCCGCTCCTACGCTCATGTAGCCCCAGCCCAATCAAGTTGGGCATCCCCTTTGTGAAAATGGGCAGCGGACACGGAAGCCGAAACACGTAAAGTTATGTGAGATCAAATGATAAACAATATGAAATCAAACCACACACAAGCATTCACCACAAGAGATTCTGAATTTACGTAGAAAAACCCCTTAACGGGTGAAAAACCACGGCACAAAACGATCCACTATGAATATCAGAAGATTACAGAGATTGACAGCCCACAAGCAAGGAATAAACAGAAAAAACCCTAAGTTCTCTCTCACACAAACACCTCTCTCCTCTTTCTAACATGATTAGGAAACCTTAGACACCTTAGAATACCTCTAAATCCGGATTACCATCCTTTAAATAGGCAAAACACCCGAACTAAAAACATCTAGTGCACCACTGCGAGTTGCACAAGAAATTCGTGCACACTCGGCCGACCAGTCAGCCAGTACACAAAACAGTCCAGAGGAAAAACGCAACACGCTGCCTCACTGCCGACCGATCGTCCGACCGGTCGGAACCCCCTCTAGACCGATCGGCCGACCAATCTAGGGCCACGAAATCTGCCTAGCCTTCACGAGCATTTGGGTCAAACGTTCAGACCGGTCGCCCGACCGATATGAGCACCCAAACCGTGCACAAACGTTTGAAGGCTCTCCAACAATCCTCTAGTAAGAGTATTCATATAGTCAATCATAAAGAGAGTGTCTGATGGACAAAGTGGATTCATGCTAAAATCTCAGTGGGTCCCACGCAAACTCTACATTACCACTAAAACACATGGTTCCAAGATGCGACTAGTCCGAGTCGACTCAGAGTATGTAGTACTACCCAATCCAGTTCGATACCACTAGCTAGTTGCCTAATGAATCACCCTCACTCGGGCTGATACACCCCGGTCTTGGACGAGTGATGACTCGACTCGACACGAAATGGACTGAGTCGCTGAGTCTAAAAACCATCCTAACACAATTCATGCTCTTGTGTTTGTTCACACACTCAGCTGGCGGGTACAGTGGTGGCATCCACGGTCTATTTCAGTACTGCATGGTGGCTGCTCACAACCATCGATAACATCTGCGACCCGGCAAAGCTCCCCGATGGGAGCCCTTGGACATGCCCCAGCGACGACGTGTTCTTTAGCGCGTCCATCATCTGGGGCCTGGTGGGTCCACTTCGTATGTTTGGCCGCCTTGGCATCTATGAGAGCGTCAACTGGTTCTTTCTCATCGGAGTGATCTCACCCATCCTTGTCTACGCGCTGGCCCACCTATTCCCGAAACAACGGTGGATATCATTGATCCACATGCCTGTGATCTTGGGGGCCACCGGGAACATGCCACCGGGCCGGGCAGTCAACTACATCACCTACTTTGCAGTGGGTCTTTTCTTCAACTTCTATGTGTACAGGAAGTTCAGGGGGTGGTGGGCAAGGCACAATTACATCCTATCGGCCGGCTTGGATGCTGGTGTTGCTTTGATGGGTATATTGATTTTCATTGCTCTTCAGGGAAACGATATCTATGGGATGAATTGGTGGGGTCTGGATGCTGATGATCATTGCCCGTTGGCCTCTTGCCCGACGGCTCCAGGCATTGTCGTTGATGGGTGTCCAGTATTTTGATGGGTGGTTGTTATGTTTATGTGATTTGGTGAATTGACGGTTGGATTTGCATTTATGTTGATGTTGATGGCGCAGATGATGATGATGATGTGCCCATGGATTTGATTTAGCATCTCTTTTTTAAGTGATAATAGAGAAACGTTATTAAGCACTCTATTTCCATGTTGTTTTAGAGTCCCGGATCCTCTGTTGGCTTCCAAGGAAATGGATTCTCCTATTATCACTAGCATGAGAAACGTTATTAAGCACTCTATTTCCATGTTGTTCCATGTTGTTTGAGTCCAAGTCCTCTGTTGGCTTCCAAGGAAATAGATTCTCCCATTATCACTAGCATGAGAAGCGTTATTAAGCACTCTATTTCCATGTTGTTTTAGAGTCCGGATCCTCTGTTGGCTTCCAAGGAAATGGATTCTCCTATTATTATCACTAGCATGAGAAACGTTATTAAGCACTTTATTTTTGCGCCTGCTTTGGAAGCAGGAAATCTCAGCTTGGAGCCTTTTCATTGGTCCACATCATCACATAGGTCTGCAACCCTATCACATCCCAGCGAAACATTGATTTAGCCTCATTGATCATTGTATTTTTCTGAAACTGCCCCCTTTTAGTTTTCCAATCAATGGCTATGATTCTCCCATGCTAGTGAAATTTTTGTTTTAATAGATGCCCTTTAAGATCGGTTTGACATCCTATCATGACCGTCCGAATTGATGAGAAGGTCTCAAGTCCAACAACCGGTTGGACTCCACCTAGAAGGTAACTTCCAACCTTCCACATGAATGTCGTGCCCAACCCGTCCAGTAGGTTGGCCCTATCAGAGGATCATCTTATACCCAACTCAGCCACATCCATTCATCTATTGGACCACGCTTCTATTTTTCTATTTATCAATGCCTAGAAATTGTTTTCTATGGTGTGGTCCATTTGATGATTATATAAGAGTAATTTTTACAATAGGTGATCCTCGTTTTGGATCCAACATATTAGACGGATAGGATGTCACATGCACTTAAAACAGGTAGCAGATGGATTGTTAGTGTTCTAACCACTTGGACTTCAGGCATTCTCCGAATTAATTAGGATGTAAAATATTGTCAAGGTCTGATCATGGATCTCAACCAGCCATCATGTACGACAGCTCCCTGATGATCACTTTTAACTGGATCAGTAACTGATGAAACGTGTAGTTCATGTTGATTATAACCAAATTAGTAGAATCCAGACCATCCATTCTTTCCTCTCTCTTTTTTTTTTATTTGAATAAATTTGATTGGAAGAAACAATAAGTACCCATGGAAATGGATTCTCCTCATCAGAATTGGATTATCAAGAAACGATTCATAAAACATGTGGGGCCCACCTTAGATTACCCATATATAGCATTCTAGAACAATTTCATCTGATCAATTGTCAGTAAAATGCACGGCCAGCAAAAAAAGGGGGGGGGGGGGGGGGGGGGGGGGGGGGGGGGGGGGGGGGGGGTTGTTGGGCTGTCTATTATGTGAGTCCCACCTGATGGGGTTCTCTAAAGTGGATAATTTTGATCTAACAATCCTAACCATCTGATCAATGGTAACTAAATTACAGTCCAAATCAAGTATGGTAAAGAAAAGAAATTATCGATCTTGAGTACTAACCACTACTTGGACCCACATCGTATGCCAATGTCTCAAGAATGGCCTCAGGATGAGATCAAAATAGACCTAAATTCATATTTGGACTATCCACAATTTGGCCCACATGGGATTGTCCATCTCTTAAAGTGTCACTACAATTAACCCTTTGATTATTTTGCAACAAAGCTTGTGGTACACATTGGTTAATTAGGAAGGTCCTCGAGTCCATTTGCATTGATCATGGCCCATGGGCCTGATGCCACTTTGGATTAGGCTTGGCAACTGGTCATGTTGAATTCATGTCATATAAAAAATGCCCTCACCCAAACCCGACCCGTTAACTAACGGGTCAAAATAATTCAAACGCATTTGTCAATTTAAAGGGTCACCTGTTTAACCCGTTGAATAAGCCAGCCGAGCTTTCGTGGGCAAAGAGATGGGAAAGTGGCTCAATTCAACGGAGATTGTGGAGCATGGCCATTCCAGAGAGAGAGAGAGAGAGAGAGAGAGAGAGAGAGAGAGAGTCTAATTGGGAATTTGTCACCACACTAAAAATAATTATCAAAATACCTCACTAACCGGTTACTAACTGGTTAAATAGGTTTCGCAGATGAAACACTAACTCGACCCGTTATCTTAATGGCTCTTGATGGGCCAACCTGTTAATGACATGACACGGTAAGGCCGGACCAAACACTGAATTTTTCGTATTGGTTGGGGGGTAGTGTGGAATTTTGCTAGGCCTACTTTGGATTGGTCTTGGACCTACTACTTTGACTTTTGTGTTGAGTTTGGGCCTCTCTTGCCTGGCCTAATCAATTTTTGGGCTAGGCATGGCCTCAAGGTATCTTAGCTCGACCTGACTTGATATGTACATGTATCTAACTTGCAAATATGCTAATTCCAAATCCATCTTGAATGCAAACTTATGTGGCCCATAGGTTAGGAACATTTAAGTAAAAAAGATGGATTTTATCAATTTTTTGGCAGGTGGCGTTGAGCCCTAGCTCAACCAAATTTTCAGGCTCAATCAAGCTTGTGTTTGATGTGTTAGGCTCATGTCGAGCTTGGGTAGGATCTACCGTACCTCAAACCTAAATGAAACAGGGATGAGGATGTGGTGAGGTCAATCACCATCTTCCTCACCGATAACTACTTCGAATCTATGAAGTAAATCCCGAATCCACAGGCAATTTCTCAAATCCACAAGAGAATAAAACGACAAAAATTGACCTTTTTCTATCACAAGGATCGAGACGGGTCGAGTTAGCACTGAGTTGGGCCAAATTGACCTTTTTCCTGTCAAGGGCCCACATTCCATTGTCAATTTCCCTTCCAACGATGGTTGGATGATCATGATCACCTAATCCTTGGTCTTCAATTCATTAGGTTATCTTTCGAGTCCATTAATACAAGAGTGAGGATGTAGTCCATCTTGTGGGTGAAGGAGTTTGTTAGATGAAACGTGGTTTATGTGCATTGCACGGGAGGAATAGGCAACTTTGTAGGTTTGTTGACTAAAAATTCTCAATCTCTCAACTCGTTCAAAGACGTAAAACTATAGCATTTAACTGTGTGTGCTCATCTTGCTCTATGACGTTAAATGGATCGGGTACCTTATCAGCAATAGAAGTTGAAAGTGGATGAAAATTCCACACTATTTTCCCGTATTACAAAATCATATTTATAAAGTAATAAAAGGCAAAGCTATTTTCCTTTCACAAAACATATCCCCAATGCCCCCCCTCATCTGACTCACCAAACTTGGAACGATGGACCCGCTCAACCACTGATTGGGATCTTAACCAAACCATCCCTAGCGAATCCAAAAACCAAAAAAAAAAGAAAAAAAAAAAAGAAAGGGCAAAAACCAAATCCCTGGCCTAAAAGGTAAAAAATCCCCAGTGGAGTCCAAAAACTCTAAAAATAAAATATCCCTAGTGGACCAAAAACCTACAAGTAACAAGATTGAATCCATATTCTCCATTATGCATCCATCCCATCATTCATCATAGGTGATCCTGAACGTGGCCATCTGCCCACGAGAAGACGAATCAACTCATCCACATATCTTCAATAAAAACTAGTGCATCAAGGCCCCACGGGTTCCCCTAGTGGAGGCGCATGAAACTTAACCTCTCTCTTCAAAAACCCCCTGGCGGTGCGCTTGGACGCTTCTTAGAAAAACCTTTTGCAATAACCCCCCCCCCCCCCCCCCCCCCCCCCCCCCCCCCCGGCGGTGCGCTTGGACGCTTCCCATCATTTCATTTTTTTTAAATACCAAAAATAACATTAGGCTCTTGAGGCACTAAGAGATCTTCCATATCTCTGGGTGGGGGCCAATGCAAAATCAAATAAGATTCAATGACCCTCGATTCCACCCAAAATTGTTGAATCAAAATGCACGCAAAGTACGACAAGTCTGAACTCTAGTGTCATGACTACCGCACCCAGATACTAATGCATGAAAGGATGATAGGACAAGCCTAGTCAGAAGAAACCATATGAACAGTAGAAAAGACGAATTGTAACTTAAGTATCACAATCAAAAGAATGACTGAAAGGAGGTCACCCGCACATACCTAGTCCTGGATGCTTGTAAAACTTGGCCGAGTCTAAGTCAATCGACGTAGTTGACCTCCTGTAAGGCCACAGAATAAGGCGCAGGAAAGCTAACCACTTTGACGACCAAGCAGAACAAGCATTCTTGGGGTGATTTGGGAAGCAACGGGCAATTTCATTTCCAAACAGTATCTTCGTAAGGCCGCTCTTGCGCAGGGGTTCTACCGTGAATGGCTTCTCCGATGTTAGTACTGATCGAGAATGGAAGGGTGGCGATTGGTGGCCCATATTGCAGCCGATGCAGGGACAATTGCGACGTTTTCTCCAAACCCCCACGGTATCTACGAGTTATCTATTTAGCAATCAACTGACACTGATACAAAGGTAGGCAATAAATCCAGACTGCAATCCAAGACTGACTAAGGAAGGTGGGGTGCCCACTCGCTTTGGTGTTCAGTGGTACACCACCTCCGCCAAAGAGGGGCATCTGTAAACACCCCACCCCAAGCTTATAAAATGATTACAGACTAGAGGATTGGGATGGATGGTGATCCATACCCTTATATAGCCATTATCCAAACCCTAATCATACCCTTAACCATAATCCAAACCCTAATCCATACCCTTAACCATAATCCAAACTCTGATCTACCTGATGAACTCACTCACTCAGGTGGCTCACTAAGGCAGCTCATTAGACTAACCCTAATCACTTTAAAAGCCAAGAACCAAAGCCCAAGCCCAACAAAGGCTCACAACTCGGATGAAAATAAACCATACAGAGGCCTAGGAGTCCATGCACCAGGAGGAATGCCCAGTGAAAACTGGAAGAAATTGTTACACTGGGCGGCGGGTAACATTGGGCGCAAAGCCTGAGAAAACCCAATGACCTCTATACCCCTCATCCAAGCCTATATTCACCACCTGAACCTAACTTCAAACCTAACCCAAGCCCAACTCCCACCCTAGGTTGTAAAACTCATATTTTTCTTTGCCCTCAAAATTGCCAATATTTACAAGAAAACCAAAACTCTGATTGCTATAAATACCTCCCTCCCCCCCCCCCCCCCCCCCCCCCCCCCCCCCCCCACTCTCTCTCATTTTCATCCAACAAATCTAAGATAGATGGAGTAGAAACCAAGAGCATCTCTCCCACTAAACCCCCTCAAGCCCTTTGCCTCTTAGCCCTCCTTCGCAATCTTAGTCCAGCCATCCCTCCACTTAGGAGAGTGAGGGTGAGGGAGTGAGCCTAGCATTAGTCTGGTGCAATCCAACCTTTACCTTAGCATCTTGAACTAACCCATTCCTAACCAAGCCACTCGAGTCAATCCTTGCGATATTACTGTCCACCCAAACCTCTAGTCTACAATTAATTTCATTCAGTTATACATTAGTATTGTGCAACACCTACTCTCTTCTCACCCCCTGATCATCTCATCTTATTCATCCATAGCATTTCCTAGTCAGCTCAAGTGTATACTTTAAGGCTTGCCGTGTCATCTCAGATCCTGTCCATAAAAAACTTGAGTTAATTAGTCATTCCCTGCGGCAAGTTAGTAATTCAAGGTAGGGATGTTGGGCCCAAAACACTGCTTGACAAGCGATGATGCGATAAGACACGGCATTTAGCACATACAACATGCATAAAAGTGCAAGAATCATAATCAATCATTGGACTTAGCATTATCATGTAAAGTAGAGACTGTACGTTTGTATGGGCAGAATGGGTACCTAACCCCTTCACTATCTATAACCGCAGTCCTTACCTCGAATCTTAGGAAGCAAATCAATGAGTCATCTTAAAACTAAAGATCTTTGGGTCTTTGGTTTTAAACATTTCTACAGAGTCTAGCTGATTATAGATTTGAAGTAATTGGCTAGTGGGGACTCCAGTCTTTAACAAACCCCTTTTAACTATCAATCAGTGTGAAGCCCTCAAAAGAGGCAAACTTGTCGAAAGCTCCGATCTTGGTGCTCTGCCAACTCAAAAAAAGGCGCAGACTTCACCCGTCGGTTGTTTACACTACCGTTGAAACCTCCTTAAGGTCCACCGTGATGTTTATATGCCATCCATACCGTTCATAAGATTATTCTTACTAAGATGAACTGAAAATACAAAAATATTTGCTCGATCCCAAACTTTTATGGCTCCACAAATGTTCCAACAGTGGACGTTCAATCCTCACTATTTTTATTGTTAAGCCCATGTGAGTTTTAGATCCACCTCATTTTTTAGCCCATGTCCAAACATAAACTAGCAAAGTTGATGGACGGGGTAGACTCATTGCAAACATCACAATGGTACCACCTAGCTTCCCATCCTACGAAAGGCTATTGAAAACAATCCATGTAAGTTATCAATGTTTAAGGAGTAGAAAGAGAGGGCATTAAATGAAGAGGGAGAAGAGGTGGAGGAGGCTTTTTCTAAAGAAAATGAGTTAATTATATAATTTGTACATGTGTGATGTAGTCAGGTGGCACACCACGTGTGAGAAATCCAGTCATTAATTAAGTAGGGTCCATTGCAAACTTGTGAATGACATAAAATATAATTTTTCAGTGATCAATAATGGGATATTATTCTATAAGAAAAGTGAGTTGTTAGAAATTTATTTCAACAGTACGTATTCAACTCACATGTGTATAACTCCAATGACGAGGGTTATTTACTATTTTTTATAGATAAAAATTAATTAATGGGCCCTATTTAATGCTCAGGTTAGATATGTGATATGTATTCCCATAATACCTATGTAACACTTGAAGTAATGTAGAATCTCATGAGGGGTGTTATATGTGGAGAAAAAAGAGATATTTTTACTATTTAATGCACAGCTAGTTGAACCAAATTGAATTGTCCAACTAGTTTTGCGTGTGAGCATCTCTCTCTCTCTCTCTCTCTCTCTCTTTATATATATATATATATATATATATATATATATATATATATATATATATATATAATGAAAAAAAAACCATTTAATTGAGGCTAAATCAAATCCATGTGAACATTATCATCATCATCTACACCATCAACATCAACATAAATGCAAATCCAACCGTCAATTCACCAAATCATATAAACATATCCACCACCCATCAAAATACTGGACACCCTTCAATGACTATGCCCGGAGCCGTCGGGCACTTGGCTAACGGACAATGATCATCAGCCTCCAGACCCCACCAGTTCATCCCATAGATATCGTATCCCTGAAGAGCAATGTACATCAATACACCCATCAGAGCAACGCCACAATCCAAGCCGGCTGATAGGATGTAGTTGTGTCTGGCCCACCAACCCCTATACTTCCTGTACACATAAAAGTTGAAGAAAAGGCCCACAGCAAAGTAGGTGATGTAGTTGATAGCCCGGCCCGGTGGCATGTTCCTAGTGGCCCCCAATATCACAGGCATGTGGATCAATGATATCCACCGTTGGTTGGGGAATAGGCGGGCCAGCGCGAAGACAAGGACGGGCCATTAGCTACTGACAGGTTGAGTAGCCAACTCGCAACTGAAGTGACGTCACCAACTTCTGTGGGGCCCATTGTGATGTATGTGTTGTATCCACACCGTCCATCCGGTTGGAGAGATCATTTTAGGAAATGAGCCAAAGAATGAGGCAGATCCAGAGCTCAAGTGGATCTCACCAAAGAAAACAGTGAGGATTGATCTCCTACCATTAAAAACTTCTTAGGACCACAGAATTTTTAGATCAAGCTGATATTTGTGTTTTCCATTCTTCCATGTCTTTGTGAGCTTATGAACAGTTTGGATCTCAAATAAACACCATGGTGGCCCTAGGAAGGTTTCAACGGTCGTGTTACTGTCTCCCCCCCCCCCCCCCCCCCCCCGTTTTCTTTGTTGGGCTCCATTTGAGCTTTCGATCAGCCTCAAGATTTGATTCATACCCTAAAATGATCTCTCCGAATGGATGGACAGTGTAGATACGACACATACATCACGGTGGGGCCCACAAAAATTGGTGACGTCACTTCATTAGAGAGATGGCTACTCAACCTGTCAGTAGCTAATCCGCGCCTGAACTAATGTGTGGGATGTCACGATGATGCATTGCGACATTCTGACCATCATGATGGTCTACATTATGGATTGAGGACTGGGACAAGTGGGTTGCCACTTAAAATCCAAAACTCAAGTGGACCATATGAACGGAATAGTGGGAACAGAAACGTCCACAGTTGAAACCTTCCTGGAGCTGGCCATGACGTTTATATGCCATCCAAATCGTTAATAGGGGTTATTACCGTTTATCTATTTTAAACTGTAGGAACAAATATTATCTTGGTACAAAACTTGTCACCCCTAGACCTTCAATCCCACTGTTTCGTGTTACATGGCCCACATGAGCTTTGGAGCTGACTTATTTTTAGAATCCAGTCCTATTGTGGTCTTTCAAAACACATTGACGGAGTGGATTTGTCACAATCCTCTCTGTGGGTCCTACACAACCCTGTCACAGGAATATCTCAGTGCATGGGATTTAGACCCAGCAAAATTCAACCCGGCCCAATTTTTCTCGGTTTAGGGTTGGAAAATTTGACCCGAATTAAATTTTTTAGTTGACCCAACTCATGGGTTGGGTTGGGTTGGGTTGGGTTGGGTTGGGTTAAAGTTGACCCGACCCCACCCGAATCATATAGGGGTTAAGTAGACTATTATATATTAATTTTCTTATTAGTTAAATAATACATAATTTTTTTTATCATACACCTTGCTAAGAACGGTCCAGATATTTGTCAATTTAATAAACATGTGCACACCAATGATCACATTTTATGACATATAGAACTAAAATATTATGAGCTTTTTTTTTTTTTTTGATCTCTGGTGCTTATTTACTGGAGAACTGAAATGGTAGCTAATGGTCCATAAAATAAATTAATAAAATTACCTCAATGGTTATATTTATTTAATTGTTGATAAGAATTTATTGGATGGTTAAAATGAAAGGATCAAATGGTTTGATTTCAATAATTGTGTCCACAATTTAACTATTTAAAAAATTAAATATCAAATGGTGTTGTCAATTTGATCATTAAAATGCGAGTCAACCCGGTTTAATTTGGGTTGGGTAAGGGTTGGTAAAATCCAACCCGAATTCAATTTGGGTTGGGTTAGGGTTGAGGTGAAAACGACTCGACCAGAACTTGCCCTGGCCCGAACCCAAACCGACCCAACCCATTGCCACCTCTAATCACATGCAATCTGCTCTCCGGTTCAACCCTGTGAGTCGGATTAGACCTAGTCAGGTTCAACACTATGAGCCACCCGAGGGATCCCCACCAACTCACCTGACTTAGGCCAATTTACTGCCGACTCCGGCGAGGCGCGGCTTGAGGTCAGATGAGTCGAGTCAGCAAGTAATCAATCCATGCTGAGATGGATCATTGCGATTGCAACATGATATGGTGCAAGTGACTTGCACCTGATCTTTTCCCATTTTTAAAACTTCACCAAAGGGCCCAGTTTGAACGGTTCTATACCCACGTTGGATACATTGTCTAAATCACATCCAGTCCGTCCACTCAACGGGTCTGAGCCTTTAACTGGGGTCACTGTCTCACAGTCTGACATAGCCCAGGCCTGCTGATAGTTATATCGTGGTGCATTTTCTCAGACGATTGATCTGACTCGGCGGTGACTCTCTGAGTCGACTCAACAAATCTCACAGGACTCATCTTAAAACAATGAAATGCAATAAAAGCAGGCAAGCTCACCTGGTTAGTAGTGGCTGTGATGATCCCTATAAGTACGGTGTAAAATAGAGCCAGTGCACACGCTAGAAAGATCCCCCAGTAGGCAAGCTGCAACTGCTTACCAAAGCCTTCACAGGTGAGGATGGATAGAGCGACCATGGATACCAAGATGAGATGGAACCACCACTGAGGGACGGGCTTATACTTCTTCGTCAATCTGTTATGGACATCCTCCATCTTATCGCTGTTTCTCCCAACTGTTTTGAGCATTAGCTGCCAGATCGAGCTGTTGTGAACACATACATGCAGGCTTAGAGGAAGTAACAAGGTTAGGATGGCTTAATCACATCTCAAAACTAAGAGAACATGGAGTGGATGGAATTAGTGGCCATGGATCTAGATCATCCAAAATGCGGCATTTGCATGGGCCCTGCAAAAGCGCCCTGCAAGAGCGAGATCTTGATCAGATGGATGGCTCATATTGATGGTCATGTACTCTGGACGTGTACATGATCATCCTCTGGGAGTTGTACGTTTTCTTCTTTTAATTTTGTTGAAAGGTAATATTCAAGCTGTGTAGGGCCATGGTGATTATAGTGGGCCCTAGTAAGTTTTTAATGGTGGACATTCAATCAACATTGTTTTTCTTGTGGTGTGGCCCACTTGTGATTTAGATCTGCCTCATTTTTGTCCAATGCGCTTAATTGAGCTCTCAAAACTGATAGACCGTGGATATAAACCACATACATTATAGATGTACAACGCATATATCAAGGCGGTGATGCTCACTTGCGCTTCTTTTTCCCCTCGCCAGCGCTTCTTTTTCCCTTCGCCAACACTGTTTCCACTAATCTCGGTTCTAGTCCATATAGGCTTTCATATGGAATTCCGTTTGACTGAAACTTTCCACCAAACACACCAATTAAAATAAGATTTTGGAGTCTGGATTTTAGGCTGAACGGTTTCCAGATGCCAACCAAATGGGCCCTAACCTTTGATGAGTGGACGACTGTTTGTCGAAATATGACCGTTGGATATTCTTCATTTCCCCAATCCAATGGTCAGGTGATCAAATAAGCTTAACGATTTTGTTCATTATACATCTAAAATGGGATAACAATTAGAAACCGTTTGATTTGAATTACTTTGTATGCACAATGCAGTTTGTAAGTGCCTGTGTGCCCAAGTGCCTACGACGAGTCTATTCGATGTTGGGGCGGGATTGGACTTGCTAGCTTAGCCCGTGGCTGACCCAATCCATTTTCAGGTCAAGCTTGGGCTCTGTGCACAGGTATAGTAATAGTACTAGATGTTGCCCGTGGTTCAAGTGATCCAGATCATTGATCTGTCAGGCCCCGTGGAAGATGCCCACTCAAAATTTCCCATGTTTTCAAGTGATCCAGATTCAGATCATTAATGACATTTGGACGTACCTCGTTTAAAACTGTGAGTGGGTGGGTGAAAATGCGAAGGTGGACGTCAACGTCTAGCTGCTGCGTCCATTTTCGGAGACGATGATTTGGTGCATCCCTGGATCCACTAAACTGGGTATATCCCTCACCCTAAGACTCACCATATTATATGTTCCCTAAATCCTTGCTGTACATATGTTTTTAAAACTAATTTTACTAGATGATGCAAAAAATAAAGAAGATCCAAGTCTCAGGTGGACCACACCACAAAAAACCGTGGTGAAAGACAATCAAAAACTTTTTGTGGAACATAAAATTTTTGTATGAAGCTGATACTTGTGTGGTCCATTTATCCAAGTATTTGGAACCCCATCAACAGGTTGGATGGAATATATAGGTTCTATTTACCCCCCAGCATGTTTTTAATGGTAGGAATTCAATAAAAACTGTTTCCTATGGTGTGATCCACTTAACCTTTGGATCGGCTTTCTTATTGGGATCCTGTCCTATATTGATATTTCAAAACCGATTAACGGTGTGGATGTAAAATAAATACATCAAAGTAGGCCCCACAGTCAGGGATCCCACCCACGTCACTGAATCCAGGGACTCCCCGAAGCCGTTGAACGTCATTATCGAGCGGATTAAGTGCGGCCCCAGCTGTACCAAAGACGGTACATCTTTTTTAGAAGGGGCCATCTTGATGAATGTATCATATATCCACACCATCCATAGGTTTTTCCAAATTATGTAGTACAATATTCAAAATATGAAGCAGATTCATATATTAGATGGACCACATCAAAGGTTAACAATATTGAATGAATTCCCAACATTAAAAAATCATGGGGACTACAAAACGTTTATTTTCCATCGCATCTGTTGATATAATAAATGAAAATATGAATGAAGGGTACAAAAAATATTATTTTCATCCGAAGCTCCTGTGGCCCACAAAATGATTTTAATGGTCAAATACAACATTTTCATATGGTAAAGTCTACCTTTGACTTTAGGTCTACTTCGACTTTTTTATTATGACCTAAAATGATATGAAACAACTTATGAACGGTGTGGATATATAATTCATAGATCAAGATGGGCCCAATAGTAAGGACCGAACCGTGTTTGGTGTAGCTTAGGACGCACCTAATTCACTCGTCCTATAAATCCTAGTGCGTCGTATACACCCCCACATCGTCCTCCAAAGCTCTTTTCATGGCGGCCTCCTTTTTTTTACGGGTTAGTTCACACACCCCATTGTTGGTACACCCACCCACCTCTGTTACTCATAACACAATTTTAGCCACCCCCACTATGGGAATCGATACCATGACCTTGAAACGAGGCTATCTTCACTCAGTCTGCCACTTGATCTATGGCCGCATCCTCACTGATTTCTGCTATTGCAAAACTTCTGCTTGTATTTCTCAACATTGCTACGACCCTTATGGGTCTGAATGCTGAGCATCCTCCAATCTGCTGCTGGCCATGCTGACCGAAGACCCCCCTCTGCTGTAGGCTCAACATCACCAACCCAGGGAAGTGACGTTCGATGCCTGTGGTGGTCACGTACGGCGCACCGGTTTACCAGAAGAACGGCTTTTTTTTTTTTTTTTTTTTTTTTTTTAAAGTGAATGTACTGGCCTGGTAAACGGAATTATACTTAAATAAACTATAATAAAGTCGGTGTCGGATTGCGTCCTTCCTCGGTATGGACGCAAAGCGTCCAAACCGTGCTGTGGAGGGGCCCACTGTGATGTATCTGTTTATCCACTCCGTCCATCTATTTTATAAGATCATTTTAAGGAATTATTCTGAAAAGGAGTAAGATCCAATACTTAAGTGGGCCACACCAAATAGTGATCGAAACTTGGTGAGATCATCACTATGTAGTGTGGCCCACTTGAGTTTTGTATCTGCCTAGTTTTTGGGTCCTTATCTTAGCATTATCTTATAAAATGGATGGACGGAGTGGATAAACAGATACATCACGGTGGGCCTCTTCACAGCTCGGTTTGGATGCTTTGTGTCCATACTGAGGAAGGACGCAATCCGCTTCATCTCTTTTCTTTACAGTTTCATTTATTTACTTATATTTTGATGTCCATTCATGTGGAGCCCAAGTGGGCCCACTTAGATCATTAAGACCGTTGGATGGGCAAGGCCCACCATGGACCACTTGGGCCAAAATCACCTTGATCAGATGTTCAAAGGCTTCGATCGAGGGCATGCAAAATTCACCCTAGTAGTGAAAGAAACTCAGAACCTTTCATTTTGCAATCCGTTAATCCAATGGCTTTGATCACCCCATTATGGTGATTTAAGGGAATCTAGAATCCAATATATACTTATGCTAATCGAGTGTGTGGTGGACCCCACTCATCTTCCATTTCTGTGGTCGAGTGTACGAACTTGATCATTCCCATGTGTGGTTATCTGCTGAATTATGCTCGCCTCATAGACGATTATTGTATCCTCCTAATCGATCCAGGCCGTCAAATTGATGGGCTACTTCTTTCACAGGCCATATTATTAAAATAATGCCAAGAGGATGTTCCTAACACTCGGATCTCTGGCCCACTTTTGGACGGTCCACAAAAGTTACATGCTGGCCAAATTAATATACGTATGGAATACGTCTTTTGGCATAGGCAGGAATCTGCAGAGATGATAGGATGGCCCACTTTAGTTAGGGGACCCAGGAGGTTTCATTTCTGGAAAGTGGGGCCTATACGCCCGTAATCAAGACCATTGATTTAGTGAGTCCCGTTGTGGTTGGACGGTGAAAAAATATAAATCGATTTCATTGACTGCTCACGTTCAACTAAAAAAGTGTTTCAAGTCTACTTTCTGGAGTATTCAAATCGGCGAAACTGTCCGTTCATCACCCATCTACGGAAGGATACAATGAAAAAGACGGTCTGGATTAATGAGAAGTAGACCCCACTTTTCAGATTTAAAAACACGCATACCAGTTCAACATAAGTTGGTAGGGTACCATATAATTCTCCTATGAAAGCTGTCTTTACCCGCTACATCTGTTTAGTTGGTTGGGACCCGACTCACACCATTGCCGTTTCAGGGAAGTCATAACGTCATGACTCTTTACTTTTACATCATTGGCGCTGCATCGAAAGGTGTGTGGACCACATCTTGTTAACGGGAGTGTCCCAGCCACATGCAGGTTTTGTATATCAATATCAATCAAGACCGTCCAAATAGCCAGATCAACTTTCGATCGAGCATTGCGTTAAAATAGGACTGATTGCATCCCCGTACACATCCATTTGGCTGTCATCAAATAGACGGTCCAAATGAAAACAATTCAATATAAAAATTCATTGTAGAAACAAAATATACTCATTTAAGACCAGGCTCAAAATTTAGACGGTTTGGATCGAGAAACACATAGCTCATCTTGTGCGGTGGATGAGTCACCACAATCTAATATGTTGTGTAGAACTCACAATTAAGCTAGCAATCCTATAAATGGACGTCCACAAAATCTCCAGGTCATATTGACAGCCAGTGACCAGTGAGTGTCCGTTAAATGGTGGGCCCCACTTGGGTGGCTGAAGCCTAAAATTCAAATTGATTGGACTTTCCCATACCCTTTGAGCAATGACATTTGTTTGTGAAATTTGGACCAACGACTACTTTTCATTTCAATCGATGACAACAAATCGGACAGACAATCATCTTTTTCACCGTTAATTTTGTCTTTTGATCATCTAGAATGGGCCCTCACGATTTGAACGGTTAGATCGATTTAAATTTGCGCCACGTCTACAGTTGGCTGTGTGCTTGTGGATGAGTATCCATTCTCCGGCGGAGGATTCGGTAAAAAACGATAAGCTATTCGCACGCGTCGAAATTAATGAGGTGAATCGCTTGTCTTGCACGCTTTGTGAACCTACCCTGTACGAAAGCCCATTCTGGAGTCTGGCCCACTCATCAGGTATACATTTGGATATTGGTTGTTGGTGATTTTTCTTTTTAGCTGTTCAGATTTCATGTTACTGATATGGCCCACTTAATGATGGGTGGGCCTGATATATTAAGCCTAGAATGTTCAACTTCTGCCCCACCTAACCAATGAGCAAGATATCTCACACGTGTGCCGCGACTCACATCTTCACAAGAGGAGATGTTCAAGGCTACGTTCAGTGAATCCATTGGCTTTAATGTAAAAATGGGTTTTGAATTTCGATACTTCAAGGTTGAACAGACATGGATGGAGGGAAAATACAAAGATCGGCTGGATCCACATGAAATTCCAATCTACTTAAGTTTTGGGACCACGTCCTAAAATGAGCCGGAGAAAGGGATGGACAGCTAGATATATATTGCATTCATCGGGAGGGGGGTATCTCCTCTCAGGAGCCGGATTGTAAAGATTATTGTCCAAAGTGACGGTTCAGTTATTCTCAAATTGGGCCACTTGGTACTTGTGTATAGCTTGCTAATCTTGAAGGCCTCGTACCGAATGACACCAGCAGAGTTAAGGGAATTACAAGTTTAGTTAAAGGAGCTATGCACCTATGGCTTTATCCACCCCAACAATTCATTATGGAGAGTGCCAATATTATTTGTCAAGAAAAAGAGTAGGTCATTAAGACTTATCGGGAGCTGAACAATGTGACTATCAAGAACAAGTATCAACTATTGAGGAATGATGATCTGTTTGGCTAGTTCATAGTCTCAATTCTTCTCAATAATCGACTTGCGTTCAGAATACCATAGGTTGAAGTTTGAGAGGAGGACGTCCCTAAGATGACTTTTTGCACTTAATACAACCACTTTTAAGTTCCTCATGATGTCATTTGGGTTGACTAATGCTCTGGGCATATCCATGCATTGATGATGAAGTGTTCTTTCCTATGTACCTCAACTAGTTAGTTTTAGTGATTTTCATGAACAATCGATATTCTAGTATACTTATGTACCCAAGAGAAGCATGAGCATCATCTCTGAGTAGCCCTATATACCTTATGTGATCACCAATTATATGTCAAGTTAGAAAAATGCAAGTTCTGGCAGAAGGAAGTTGAGTTCCTCAGGCACATCACCTGTAAGGACAAAGTTGTAATTGATCTTTCGAAGGTCAAAGCAGTGTTAAAGTTGAAGCAACCCACTAATGTAACCAAGATCAAGAGTTTTCTTAAGTTGGCGAGGTACTATCGATGGTTTATTCAAAACTACTTTTGTATAATTGCCCCGCTTACAAGATTAACTTAGAAATGAGCCAGACCTATGAGAATACGTTTACAAAGCTGAAGGACAAGTTGACTCCTGCACCAATTCTCACCTTACCGTCTAGAAAGTGAAGGGTTTGTCATGTATAATGATGCCTTGCAAACTAGTTTGGGTTGTGTAAGGTGATAGCATATACCTCCCACTAGTTGAAGGCTCATGTGCAAACTACCCCCCACATGACTGGAGTTGGCCACAATAGTGTTCGCATAAGGTTATGATGGCATTATCTATACAGGGTACAATTTCAGTTATTTAAGAACCATAAGAGCCTTAAGTATTTATTCTCCAAAAGCGAGCTTAATTTAAGATAGAGGTGATGGTTGGAATTAGAAAAGGACTATGATTTCTCTTTACAATATTACCCAGGAAAAGCAAATGTAATAGCAAAAGCCCTTAGTCATTAGTTATGAGGAGTTGTTGCCTAGCTTATAGTTTAGGAGTGGCAAATGTTTAACTTTGAGCTGATTCTTAGTCAGCTACTGCATAGCTACCGAACCTATCGATTCAACCGACTTTGGTATCTCAAGTTATAGAGGATCAATAGTCTAACCTGTAGGAAGTAGATGTTGAAAACAACTGACAGATATTAAAATAAATAAAAATTAAAATGAAATTTAAAGAACTTATTGATTTGATGAACACTGAGTCGAGGCGTGATGAGTCACTGGGCTTAAAACCAAATCTGCCCTCCTTGGACCGCTTTCCAAATGCAACAGGAATCACGGACAGTTGGCCTCCAGGATACAACAACTATCACCCTAGTCCCGGCTGTGCACTCGCCGTACAGGGCTTGAACCAGCAAATACACCATAAGCTTGAAATGCAGTGACTTAGTGAGTCAGAGAAAACAGAAACAACAAAACCAAGTCCAGAGCTTTTGTAAAGTTGAGAGAGAAGATGATGATTTCAGATTATTAAAACGGATTTAATCAATTCTATATATAGACTTGATTATGTGCTTAATGCACCGTTTTGAATTGGGTTAGGTCCGTTGGGTTTAAACCCAACTGATGCGACCACCCGAACAGACGCTTCTCTGGACGTTTAAAACAAAAGACCGTTGGTGCAAGTACACTTTCAATGTCCGTTGGAGCAAAAGGAAGGTGCGCAAGTATATTCACAGTAGACCCAGACCCAAACCCAGACCCAGACCCAAACCCAGACCCGAACCCGAACTTGGCACCGGCACCGGCGATGGCGACGGCGACGGCGCGGCTCGGCTCGGCTCAGCTCGGCAGGCGGGCGGGCGGGCGGGCGCGCGCGCGCGCGTGTGGTTTTTGGCATAGTATGGTTCAATGTGCATAGCCCCCCACAAACCACAAAATTCACTTGCCCCCTGAGGGCCTAGCCTATGTGTAAAGCCTCTACTTATATACTTGTTTTTTTCCTTAGTTCTTTCCGATGTAGGACAAAAGAAATGCACAAACTCCAAAAATAAACTTGTGGAGGGAAACCATTTTCAAAAGGAAATTTGAAATAAAATATTTTAAAATTCTTTTTAAAATACAACAATCCCCCACATGTTTCAAATTTCAAAACATTTCGAGTTTAGAGTAGAACAATTGTGTAATAGTGTTGATGTCTATCGGACTTTAATCAACATTTAGAGTAAACAAGACAGGTTTACAGGAATTAGGTGACTATCGGTCTTTAACCTAACCCTTTAGCGTAAACGGCCATACATGCCACTCACACAACTATTCCAATACTGCTGGTTTTGCGGTTTGGTACGTTTCGGCCTAATTCTTATTGATTTGAGTGGCATGTAAACTGCCATACATGCCACTCACACAACTATTCTGATACTACTAGTTCTGCGGTTTGGTACGTTTCGGCCTAACCCTTATTAATTTGATGAACACTGAGTCGAGGCGTGACGAGTCACTGGGCTTGAAACCAAATCTGCTCTCCTTGGACCGCTTTTCAAATGCAACAGGAGTCACGGACAGTTGGCCTCCAGGATACAACGACTATCACCCTAGTCCCGGCTGTGCACTCGTAGTATAGGGCTCGAACTAGCAAGTACACCGTAAACTTGAAATGCAGTGACTCAGTGAGTCAGAGAAAACAGAAACAACAAAACCAAGTCCAGAGCTTTTGTAAAGTTGAGAGAGAAGATGATGATTTCAAATTATTAAAACGGATTTAATCAATTCTATATATAGACTTGATTAGGTGCTTAATGCACCGTTTTGAATTGGGTTAGGTCCGTTGGGTTTAAACCCAACTGATGCGACCACCCGAACAGACGCTTCTCTGGACATTTAAAATAAAAGACCGTTGGTGCGAGTACACTTTCAGTGTCCGTTGGAGCAAAAGGAAGTGCACAAGTATACTCACAGTAGACCCGGACCCGGCCCCAAGCTTGGCACTGGCCTGCCGGCGGGCTCGCGCGTGCGCGTGTGATTTTTGGCATAATATGGTTCAATGTACATAGCCCCCACAAACCACAAAATTCACTTGCCTCCTGAGGGCCTACCCCATGCATAAAGCCTCTACTTATATACTTGTTTTTTTCCACTACGCCAAAACAGCGAAAAAACGACACAAAAACGCTTGGTTTAACGACGGACTTGGTCCGTCGTTAAAATGGCTTAGTTTAACGACGGACTATATCCATTGTTAATATTAACGACGAATTACATTCGTCGTTAATGTGAAAACAGTCCGTCGCTAAGTACTACCACCTCCGGCGCTGGCGTGTTTAATCGACAAAATTGTACGACGGACCAGAATCCGTCGATAACTGTGCATTAACAACGGCTATAGTCCGTCGTTAATATTACGACGGATCTCGACGGACCTTCTTGGATTTAACGACGGATATAGTCCGTCGTAAATTGAAAATTATACATCTCGCATTTCATTTTAAATAAATTTGTTTCTTTAATAAGTTTAAATTTTTTTTTGAATTTTTAGAAAAAAAAGTTGACAAGTTTAATAAAAATTAACAATATTTGAGAAAAAATGGGATTTGGAAAAATTCGAGATTTTGAAAATAATATTCTAAATTTAAAAAAGAACTAGAATTTTGAAAGAAATTAACATTTTGAAATAAATTGAGACGTTTGAATGAAGTGTATAAGTTTGAAATAATGTAGACTTTGAGAAAGATTGAGGTTTTGCAGTTTGAAAGATATTGACATATTTTGATAAAAAAAAAAATTAGATTTTCAAAAAATTGGCATTTTGAAAACGAACATCGGAAAGTTTAAAAAATTGTGATTTTGAAAAAATGTTGAGTTAATCTTGAATAAAATTTATAAGTTTGAAAAAAAATGTAATAAAATTAATAATGTTTAAGAAAAATTGAAATGTAGAAAAAATCAAAATTTTGAAAATAATTAAGATTAAAAAAGAACGAAAAATCTAAAAGAATTTTGACATAAATTAGGATTTAAAAGGAATTAAAAAAAGTTGGCATTTTGACATAAATCAAGAATTTTGAATTTTTAGAAAAAAAAGTTGACAAGTTTAGTAAAAATTAACAATATTTAAGAAAAAATGGGATTTGGAAAAATTCGAGATTTTGAAAATAATATTCTAAATTTAAAAAAGAACTAGAATTTTGAAAGAAATTGACATTTTGAAATAAATTGAGACGTTTGAATGAAGTGTATAAGTTTGAAATAATGTAGACTTTGAGAAAGATTGAGGTTTTGCAGTTTGAAAGATATTGACATATTTTGATAAAAAAAATTAGATTTTCAAAAAATTGGCATTTTGAAAACGAACATCAGAAAGTTTAAAAAATTGTGATTTTGAAAAAATGTTGAGTTAAACTTGAATAAAATTTATAAGTTTGAAAAAAAATGTAATAAAATTAATAATGTTTAAGAAAAATTGAAATGTAGAAAAAATCAAAATTTTGAAAATAATTAGGATTAAAAAAGAACGAAAAATCTAAAAGAATTTTGACATAAATTAGGATTTAAGAGGAATTAAAAAAAGTTGGCATTTTAACATAAATCAAGAATTTTGAATTTTTAGAAAAAAAGTTGACAAGTTTAATAAAAATTAACAATATTTAAGAAAAAATGGGATTTGGAAAAATTCGAGATTTTGAAAATAATATTCTAAATTTAAAAAAGAACTAGAATTTTGAAGGAAATTGACATTTTGAAATAAATTGAGACGTTTGAATGAAGTGTATAAGTTTGAAATAATGTAGACTTTGAGAAAGATTGAGGTTTTGCAGTTTGAAAGATATTGACATATTTTGATAAAAAAAAATTAGATTTTCAAAAAATTGGCATTTTGAAAACGAACATCGGAAAGTTTAAAAAATTGTGATTTTGAAAAAATGTTGAGTTAATCTTGAATAAAATTTATAAGTTTGAAAAAAAACGTAATAAAATTAATAATGTTTAAGAAAAATTGAAATGTAGAAAAAATCAAAAATTTGAAAATAATTAGGATTAAAAAAGAATGAAAAATCTGAAAGAATTTTGACATAAATTAGGATTTAAAAGGATTTAAAAAAAGTTGGCATTTTGACATAAATCAAGAATTTTGAATAAAATTTATCGGTTTGAAAAAATATATTTTCAAAATAGAAAGTGTGATTTTTAAAAAGAAATTTAGATCTTGTATTTTGTAAAAAAAATTGAGAAATTTGATAGAAATTAAATGGAATGTTACAAAAACAATTGACATTTAAAAAAAAGTGTTTATGTATTGAATTGCGATTTTGAGAAAAAATTAAGAAGTTTGAAAAAAAATTGTAATAAAACTAATAATGTTTAAGAAAAATTAAGATTTAAAATAACTAATAAGCATTCTAAGGCTGGACCCAAAAAATCAGACAGATCCAAGGATCCAGTGGACCACACTGTAGAAAGCAGTGGGAGATTGAACGTATACCATTGAAACCTTTTTGGAGGTCTCAGAAGCTTTGGATCAGTCTAATATTATTTTTACCCTTCATCCAGGTCCGTGTGACCTTATGAACAGTTTGGATGACAAATTAACATCATGGTGGACCCTGGGTATGTTTTAACGGTGATAATCATTGTCCCCACAATAAATTTATTGGTGTGGTCCACTTGAGTTTTGAATATGACTCATTTTAGGTATCATGCACTAAAATGATCTCGCTAAATGGATGGACGGTTTGGATTTACTAAAGTTCTGTGGTGGGGTCCACTTAAGGTTTGGATCTGCCTCGTTCATTGATTCATGCCTTGAAATGATTTCTCCCAACGAATGGACGGTTTGGATACAACACATACATCATGCTGAAGCCCACAGAACATGATGACATCACTTCACTAGCTAAAATAGCTACTCCAACCTGCCAGTAGCTAATCCGCGTCCCTACTCCCGCCAGAAACAAAATCGGTCCCCAAATCCATGCACACGGTTAAAGTAGTGTGCATGGATTGGCTAGTGACCCTGACTAGCCACTAATTAGTACTGATCGGTGGTCTATGGGCCCTACCATGATGTATGTGTTTCATCCACACCGTCCATTTCGTTGGCTGTTACCCGCGTAACATCACGGGTGTTTCTCCTACCATGGGGCCCACCTTGATTATGCATTGTATATCCATACCGTCCATCTGTTTCTACAAATCATTTTAGTAAGGGGTCTCAAAACTTAAATAGATCTAAATCTCAGGTGGACCACAACATAGCAAACAGTGGTGATTGAGTGCCTCACCATTAAAAATTCCAAAAGGCACATAATAAGGTTTTCATAATGTTTATTTGCCATCCAACCCATTGATAATGTCAAAAAGATCTAGATGAAGGGAAAATAAGAATATCAGCTCGATTCAAAAATTTTGCGGCTCATAAAAAGTTTCTAATGGTCATTCATCACTGTTTCTAGTGGTATGGTTCACCTGAGATTCAGATCTTCTTAAGATTTTGAATGGTGACCTAAAATGATATAGGAAAATAGATGGATGGAGTGGATTTACAAAAAAAAAAAACATTAAGGTGGGCCCCACACGGTTAGGATAACACCCACTATGTTATTACTCAATCACAAGTTTTGTTACAGTGGTGGACATTCAATCACTATTGGTTTCTTGTTGTGTGGTCTGCCTGAGATTTAGATGTGGTTAAGTTTTTCTATAAATCCATAAAATAATATTTAACAATTAATAGACAGCATGGATAGAACAAATAAATCATGGTGGGCCCCACGCAACACGTGGTAGTATCGACCCATGTAATTGAACAATGTTAATTGAACGTTCACCACTAAAAAGTTGTTAGGGCCAAAAAAGTTTTGGATCAAATTGATATTTGTTTTTTCCCTTCATCGAGGTCCATATGACCTAAACAATTTAGATGCCAAATAATCATTACAGTGGGCCTTGGAGGATTTTAATGGTGGACGTTTAATCATTATTGTTTTCCTATAGTGTGGTCCACCTGATATTTATATCTGCATCATTTATGGGATTCATTTGTAAAATGATCCGAGAAAATGAATGTACGGTGTGGATAAAACACATGCATCATGGTGGGGCACATAGAGCACCGACCACTAGCCACCTGGTTAGTGGCAGCGGGCACGGATTTCCTGATAAAGCCTTGCGCAGGAAGTTCCTGCGCTGGGAATAAAGGTGGGGCCCACAGTGATTTTTTTGATAAATCCACGCCGTCCATTTGTTTTGGGACCTCATTTTAGGACATGAGAACAAAAATGAACCAGATCCAAGACTCAAGTGGGCCGAAAACGTGAGGATTGAACGTCCACAGTTGAAATATTTGTGGACCCACATGAGTTTCGAATGAGGATAATATTTGTGTTTCCAGTTCATCCCAGTAGTAGTGACGTTATGAATGGTATGGATGTCATATAAACATCACTGTGGACCTAGGGAGGTTTCAACGGTAATAATTTACCTACCCACCTTTTCCTTTAGTGAGGGCCACTTGAGTCTTGGATCCGATTCATTTTTATTTTCTTGTACTGAAATGAGCTCCCAAAACAGATGGACGTGGTGGATTTATCAAAAAAACATCAATGTGGGCCCCACCTTGATTCCCAGCGCAGGAACCTCTTGCGCAAGGCTTTCGTAGGAAATCCGCGCCCGTGGCAGCGTGGACGGAGGGAAACCAAAATTACCAAATCGGCTCTCCCGCCCTTAGGGCAATATCTGGTAATCCCCTCTCTCCCCCTATATCTCGTTGCGCCCCAAGCTCCTCTACCTCTGCCCCGATTCCATCGCCGACGAGGCTAAGATCGATGATCGATGGCTCATCGATCCCAAGCTCCTCTACCTCCGCCCCAAGATAGGGCGGCCATGCCAAGGTCTACAAGGGCATGTAATCTCTCTCTCTCTCTCTCTCTCTCTCTCTCTCTCTCTCTCTCTCTTCCACTATCTTTTTGGATGAAGGAGTGGAGATAGCACAAAAATCATGGTGGGCCCAAGTGTTTTCAACGGCGGCATCAATCCCCATTGATTCATGCGATGTGGCCCACTTGAGTTTTCGATGTATTGTATCATGCCAAATCATGTAGAACTTTATGGGAAGTGTGGGAGTGCGAAGGATGCCTCTCACGTGTTTGATAGAATGCCTGTACAGCACATGGATTTGGCATTTGATGATAAGTGGGTTTGTTATTTAGTGAATTTTGAGATAGGGATCACTCCGCTTTGATCAACGGACCATGTCAAGGGGCTGGATGGTCAGATAAGACCCACACACAGTTGGTGGACCCCACAGAGATGGGCCACACAAGATCTATTAGAACAGGTTTTCAGTTTTCAGGTTGTGCAGAAATTGGTCGGGCCCATTTTTGGGTCCGATTCACTATCACATGGGGTCCACTTTGGGCAAGAGGATGTGACCTTTTGATAGCCCTATGTATGGGCATCAAAACCCCTAAGGTGGGGCCCACTGAAAGTGTGCATGGAATTTATGGTGCAAGGCCCAATATGGGTACTTGGAATTTCTGCACAGTTTCTGCACAACTATTGCTGGCTCCAATTTTGGGCGTTGTTCACCGATCACATGGGATCCAATTTAGGGGTGTAGGAGGTCCTTTATACTCTCACTTATGAGGGCTACAAAACCTCAGTGGTGGTTAACCAAATGGGTATTTGTAGGGTCTGCCACAAGGGTCTAAAAATGAAGGTTTGCCCCAAAACACAGGATTTTCAGAACTAGTGTGATTTGTTACGAGTTTTCATCTGTTTATGCGTAAAATGACATGATTTGTCCATCTTAACTTGCCTGGCTGTTCTGTCCATCTTGTATTTGAGATTTGGGATACAGCGGGGCAGCAGCAGCTGCTATTGTTTACGATATAACAAATCTGGTATATGAAAAAACTTACCAATATGTAGTTGGATGTATATGTGGGCTGATTTTGTTTGGGGACTCATTCATTTGGAAACATGCCATTTATTACTTTCTGTTTCAGTCACTCTGTTTTTGCTTATTCGATTGTATAAATTTGGAAGGCATTTTATATTCTTAAATGACTTTGTGCAGTGAAAGTTGATGCTCTTGGTATGCTGGAATTTTGTTTTGGCTCAAGGTAATATACATAATAAGCTGACCAATGGCCTATATACAAACAAAAAAAGATTAAAAAAAAACTCTCCTATTTTGCATCTTGTAACTTGAGACTTAAATCATTTTTGTATTCGTGACAACCATCAGGGCCTTTGATATTGCCATGGAAAAGAGTAGGCCCCCGCTATGAATATCACCCTCCTCGAAAAACAGGCTGATCCTCTCACTAGGCGGGTCGCACATCTATGTTGAATCGAATTTTCGGTTCTCCAATGATCCCAATGGTGTGTCAGCCCAACTAGAGGAATATCCTGATTTTTGTACCTGATGATGTTCATGGCGCTTTTTTTTTTTACCCACGCACCCACCCCCACACACTCACTCGCTATTTGGGTATTTCACCACCTATGGGTTTCAAACCCAAGACCTCTTGTTGAAACTCCAAAGAGTCTACCAATGAGGCAAGGACATTCTTTTCTTTTAGTATTGTTTTGCTATATATTGCTCAATTCTCTTGGGTGCTGCAATTCTTGCCTCTGAATTTTCCAAAGACAAGTTTGCGGCTAAAGTGAAGATGGAGATTGTGGTGAGCAAGGATCAGGTATATGCATACTACATATACTAATGTAGGTTCATGTGAAAGTATGAATGTACATGAGCATTTATGTCCTTTGAATTGTTAAATGAAAAATATTTGTAGATTAGTTTTATTGGTAAGATACATGTTGTTTATTTCTTCTCTTTTCTTTATGATTTCAGGGCTACATTACCTTACAACACTTTCTGCTTTTAAGTTCCTCTCTTCCATGGTAAAAGTTTAGTCTTGAAAATTTTGGTTCTTTTGCAGGGAAGAGGAGAGCACTGATACCTCCCATTATTGGATATTTTAGCGAGACCTTGCAATCGATCCCCAATGAGGTATGGGCTCTGCCACTTTTACAAAGCAACTTAGACATACATCTGTTGGTTTCAGAAATGGTGATGCCAAAGAACAGAAAATGCCAAACTTGTTTGTGGAGTCATATTTTAATATTAAAAGATGAGACATTTTCTAAACTATTTCATTTCACTTCTCTTGCTTGGCCAATCGATGATGGGACCGACATGGATGCTTGAAAAAAATGATCTAGATTGTCCATCCGATGGGCCCTATAGTGGATGGTGATGCTACAAATATTATACCAGGTGGTGGACAGTCCTGTTTTATCTATTTATGTAATTCAAACAGGAATCTAAAAATAAAATGGTCGACAATCTTCCTTGGACAGAGAAAATAAGGCAATTAGTATTGTACCAACAGAGCAACTTTTATGTCATTGTACATCACTGTATGCCTAGCAAGATGGACGTTCTTAATCAGCGGACGTTAATTATTTTCTGCTCATGTTTTAGATGTGAGAAAGACTAAGAGAACTTTTTTTCTTTTAAGAAAATTGTGGAAGTTTTTGTATTTTGAAGCTGTCTAATTTACTTAAGCTGCCTTTGGATGTGATATCCAATCGAATTGGAATTTACTAATCAAATAGAGTTGAAATGACTAAATTGTGATTTCCTTAGCATCAATACTGAATGTCTGGGTTCTAAATTACAATTATGTTACTTGCAAGTTGGACTTGAAAGAAAGTTAATTGCAATTTGAGGGTGATTTCCCCGTCATGAATTGTAGGAAAATGTCATAGTTCCATCATTTCCTCTTGATTAAACTATATATTGGTGACTCTTTCACTTGTACAGTCAGAGCATTAAGGGAGATTACTGCTCCATCTATTTTCCTATTGATTCTTATGAGACCTTTTCACATATTTGGGTATCATAGCTGATAATATTGTACCCCTTAAATATTCTGCCATTTCTGTTGTGGGAAAAGTCATCACATGCACATTGGACCACATACATATCACCACACATGGAACAACATGATGAGGTCCAAATTGATCTATTATGATCAGCAAGTTTGGAGTACAATCTGTCCAAGTGGACAAGATGTTTGGCCGTAGAATCTGTCCAAACGTGAATGGCATATTGGACTTTAGAACTGTCCAATTTGGACAGCATGAACAACACTCAAATTTGTCTGTTTGGACAGCAAAAACTGGGTTGTAAAGCTTGACCATCGTGGACAGCAAGATTGGAGTACAAATTCGTGAATTGAATTGGTGATGACCTTTAGATTTAGGTAATGAGGGTCTAGGGGCTTATTTCAGATGCATGGCGTGAATTGAATATGGATGATGGCTGCAAAAATTGCAACTGTTTGGGTTCTCTTGACCTTGACCATTGAATTTGAATTTGAACTATTAGCTTTTTCCTTTTTAGCACTCCATCTTATGGCACTACCATTAGGTTTGCTTATGATGTTTTTGTATATGACCTGCCGGCAATCATGCCCGCAACTTAAACAATCAGGATTGCTTGTACACGCAACTCAAATTGCAGTTTACACCCTTATATTGTTGTGCAGTTGCAGTTAAGAGGAGTAATTAGGGACAAATCTTTTTTCTTTTTTTTTTTTTTTTGCATGGGGCATCCAAATGAAAGTTTTATTTTTGTGTTTGACTTATGTGTATGTGTTGGGTAGGGCTTAGGTTGGGTTTAGGTTGACCAAATACAGGTCGTTTTTTTTTTTTTAAACTAAAATCTTTATTAACAAAAACTAAACATCTATACAGCCCCACTAACAGATTTGGGTTGGCCAAACCCAAGCTTACTATTTCAACGGACCATGTCAAGGGTCTGGATGGTCAGATAAGACCCACACACAGTTGGTGGACCCCACAGAGATGGGCCACACAAGATCTATTAGAACAGGTTTTCAGTTTTCAGGTTGTGCAGAAATTGGTCGGGCCCATTTTGGGTCCGATTCACAATCACATGGGGTCCACTTTGGGCAAGAGGATGTGACCTTTTGATAGCCCTATGTATGGGCATCAAAACCCCTAAGGTGGGGCCCGCTGAAAGTGTGCATGGAATTTATGGTGCAAGGCCCAATATGGGTACTTGGAATTTCTGCACAGTTTCTGCACAACTATTGTTGGCTCCAATTTTGGGCGTTGTTCACCGATCACATGGGATCCAATTTAGGGGTGTAGGAGGTCCTTTATACTCTCACTTATGAGGGCTAGAAAACCACAGTGGTGGTTAACCAAATGGATATTTGTAGGGTCCGCCACAGGGGTCTAAAAATGAAGGTTTGCCCCAAAACATAGGATTTTCTTTATGTCATCTAATTGGATTGTGTTGTCATAGACATTCTTTCTTCTACCTTGTATATTTGTTTGTTGGTTGTTCCACTTCTATCTTTTGATGAGATAAACTCCAATTCATGCAAAGGGTAACATAGGTTGTTAGTTTTGGCCCAAGGGCAACTGATGGTGGGTACTATCTGTTGAGACTTCACTGTAAAGTTGACAGAACCAAATCGGAGAAGGTGAGAGAATTTGATATGTAAAGCTTGACGCAATCAAATCTGAAAAAAAGGAGAATTTTGATTTGGATGCAGGTACATGCCTTCTTCTTGAAAATCAAACCACCTGTCATGCTACTAATTACAATGTTTCCCTGCTCTTCTTCCTTCTAACATAGGCAACCCATACAAAAAGAAGAAGAAGAAGAAAGAAAAAGAGGCAACACTTGCTAAGCCAATGAAATCATTTTTATTTACTTATTAATGCCAACATAACTATTAATGAAGTCTTTGCATGCATATATACTTCTTAAGCAAGGGACACTTTAAATGTAGTTCTAACCATGCATATCATCTAATCCTAACCGTGTATTTTAAGAGAAAACTGTTCAGATTGAAAATGTGGTGGATGAGTCACCACCAAGTAACAAATGGTGGAAAATGTGTGCAGAGTCTAACCTTCTAGACCTTCCCAATTTAAAATTTCCTGGTTTACAAGATGTTGGTATTTTCTCTTCCTTTTTATATTCCTCGTTTCATTAATATGTTGGGTTATCAGATGCAGGTACTTGGTTGTTGTTCTTTATTTGCATTGTCTTAGATGGGTCGATCTATCAGGGCATGTACCAGCAACGGCTAGAGGTGCCATTATTGTAATTTCTTCTTCTTCTTTTTTATCAAAAGAAACCAGCTACTTGTATTTCGTTTTAGTAAATGTTGTAGTTTTCTAAATTATTTATGAATTACAGGTTTACAGGATGTATTGGGGAACAACCCTCATTAAATAAATAGTGTGAGTGATCATAATTATAATAAATATGCCTTAAAATGATCTTAGAAAAGGGATGGATAGGCTGGATAAACAGATAGATACATCACGATGAGGCCGGCTGCAGATCTGCATGGATGCTTTGTGTCTATACTCGCGTCCACCAAACTGTTGTAAGGAGATCGTGCTTTTGCGGTGATATCCACGCGAAATCCTCTCTGGCCATATCTGTTGGATCAGCTCATGCTAGGAATTGAGCCTAAAAGCCAAACCCCGAGGCGAGTTTCTCAAAACACAAAGCTCTGTGGAGCTCACTGCATTGTCTGTGTAAAACCCACACTGCCCATCAGTTTCAGCAGCTCTCACCCAAAAATGAATTAGATCCACTCCTCAAGGAGCCCACACCACAAGAAACAGTTGGACAGAACACCCACCATTGAAATCTTAGGGAGTCGGCGGAAGTTTTGGATCATATTGATACGACCCTTGGATTTTGTGTGACTTTCAATGCAGCCTCATGTCCTTAGCTCAACTTTCTTGCTTTTTCTACCTCAGTGATCACTATAGCTGTCACAATCGCGGAGATTCTAAAGGAAAGAGGGCTGGCTATTGAGAAGAGTAAGCCCAATTCAGTTGTTGCCTATCATGTTACCTTGTTGATGCTTGTGAATTGAAAATAATAACAGTAATAATCTGTTTTTTCCATCATGCAGTAGAGATTTTGATGTCTACAGTTGACATGAAGGTTGAATCCAAGGGTCGTCTCATTTCAAAAGCGAAGGTGAGCAATGTTTGATGCCAATTTTTAATATCCATTTTATTTTTCAATCTTATTACTATCATAACCATTGCATGGTTTCTACCATAACCATAACCAAATATTCTTAAAACATTTGTTAACAACGCTCAGGCTTTACTGTGTTGCTGCTTGTAATATTGCTTTGTGTTTTGAGTCATTTTCTACCTATTTGCTGATTTTATTGCTGTTAACTTTGTGTCAATTCAACAATTTTGTTAGGTGGACCTTTTGGCATAACAGATCGGCTTCGTTACTAATAGCAAGGATTGCAATGCGTAGGTGCATAACACGGGCCCTAAGGGACTTTTCGTTTTCCAATTACAATGGTAAATGACTGTAAATGGGTAATGATTATTTACTTCTGTAATCGTATTTTACTATAATGAAGATTTTGCTACATTGTTTGTTTCACCCACTTATAATGTGAAAAAGGTAATGATTGCTTTGAGCAATGAAGTAGACAGCCCTAGGAAGTACTATCTCATCGGCTTTTCAGGCTACAGGTGTATTTGACTCTTGATTTATGGGCCATTTTTTTTTCCAGTTTTAAACAAACAGCTGGAAGTAACAATGACTCGTTGCATTTCATAGGAAATTGGAAAATCAAACAGGCCTGGAAGATTGTTAAGGAGTTCAAAACTTAAAAACTATGAGATAATGCATGTAATTTATCCATACTTTGAAAAGAAATGGAAGATAAAAGAGGGTTTTTTTATTTTTTAATTTTTAATTTTTAATTTTATCCATAAATTATATGGCAAGTATATAGTTCCAAACTCTAATGTCTAAGTTATCAATCACTGATGTGGTGCACATACTTGAATTGTGTCATTCATCCATTGGCCTTATGCCAGATGCATGTTGCACGGGTAATCCTAGCCACTATTGTGTTAGTAAATGTTGTAGGTTTCTAAATTATTTATGAATTACAGGATGTATTGGGGCACAACCCTCGTTAAATCAGGTTATTTTTTTTCATGCAGACATAAATTCGATTGGTTGATGGTATATTATAAGTTGATTGTACTCTTTTGTACTTGTGGATTGTTTGTACTTGAGGAGGATTGTGGGTATGGAGGATTGTGGTTGCGGAGGTTTGTGGTTGCGGAGGACTGTGGTTGCGGAGGATTGTGGTTGCGGAGGAGGATTGTGGTTGTGGAGGAGGATTGTGGTTGTGGATGATTGTGGTTGTATTGTGTTGGTTATGTAATGTGATTATGGAGGATTGTGGTTGTATTGTGTTGGTTATGTAATGTGATTGTGGAGGATTGTGGATGTATTGTGTTATGTATGTGGAGGATTGTACTTGTACATTGTGTAAGTAAATGTTATAGTTTTCTAAATTATTTACGAATTACAGAGTTTACAGGATGTATTGGGGCACAATCCCTACCAAAATACAGGTTTTTTTTTTTCCGTGCAGACAAAAATTCAAAAATTTAAGATGTTCGCAGCTAGTTCGCAAGATGTAAGAAATTCAATATGCAATAAATGATGGATGTGTGAATTAGAAATGGTTAGTTTAGTTTATGTATCAAATTGGTTTGTATTGCTTCGATGATATCAGGTGTAAGAAATTCAAAATGCAACAAATGAATGCTGATTTTTTTTTATTTTTTAAAAATTAACGACGGACCAGATCCGTCGATGATGTTACAAGAAAACTGACAGATCCTAATATTATCGACGAATTTGATCCGTCGTTCTTTTTACAACGACGAATAGAATCCATTGCTGGAACGATGATGGTTTTGGAGGTTACGACGAATAAGGTCCGTCGTTTATTTAACGACGGACTATATTCGTCGTAATTTAACGACGGATTTTGTTCGTCGTTTATGATTAACGACTTGCAAAAGAACGTGTGACTATGCGACGGACGAAGTCCGTCGTTAATGCCGATTAACGACGGACTTGATCCGTCGTTTTTTTGCGATATTGGTTTAGTGTTCTTTGGTTCTTTTCGATGTGGGACAAAGGAAATACACAAACTTTAAAAATAAACTTGTGGAGGGAAACCATTTTCAATGGAAAATTTGAAATAAAATATTAATTTTTTTTTTTTAAATACAACATAACCAAGCGCTTATGGTTCATAACAGGATTACCCCAAATGAAGGTCCATCAGATTGACAGGTTGGAGCTAATGGTGGACTATGTTTCAAACGGAGACTATGTGTGGCAGATGGTAACGCAGAACTTAGGCACAATATATTGACCGAGGCGTACCAATCTAGATTCACTATCCACCTAGGCAGCACAAACATGTACAGTAATATTAGGATGCAGTTTTGTGGCCGGAGATGAAGCGTTATATAACTAAATATGTTGCCTGATGTGACACTTACAAGAGGGTAAAGGCAGAGCACAAACCACACTCAGGTACCTTGTAGCCTTTAAAGATCCCAAGGTAGAAGTGGGAGCACATGACGACTAACTTTATTATGCCACTAAAGACCTCCTATGGTCCACTGTAATGTTTATTAATTTGAAATCCAACCTGTTGATTAGGTACCTGGATGAAAGGGGAAAAAAATATCAGCTTGATCCAAAACTTTTGTTACCCAATGAAGTTTTAATGATGGGCGTTCAGTCAACAGTTTGTGATCCACTTGAGAATTGAACATGCCTCATTTTTTTAGATCTTTTTATGATGTGAAAAAAGGGATAGACAACAAGGAAGAAACAAGTACATCACTATGTGGCTATATATAGAGTGCCTACGACTAGCCATTGGCTAGTGGCAGGGTCACAGGAAAATCTATTTCCTCTTATGGGATCCCCGACCTCACACAAGCGGGTGCGCACTGAGGTTGCGGCCCTACCATGAGGCCTACGTTGACGGGCGCGACTTAGGTGAGACCCCGGAACCAGCGAAGTCGGTGAGATCCTGACGTGGCGGAGCCGCATTAGTCCACCAAGCGGCATATATGCTAGGCATTTACACGTGAGAGACGGCATCGTTTAACGGCCGTTTTCTCCGTTCTCTCTCCATGCTTCTCTTCCTCTCCCTCCCAAAGGAAGCGGATTGTGTACGAACTCAATACCCTTGCATTAAACTAGATGTGGTCCATCGTGATTTATCTATTTTATTTAATCTGTTCATCCCCTTTAACAGATAATTTTATGGCTTGAGATAAAAAATGAAGCATTTAAATTTCTTAAGCGGACCACACCACAGGAAAAAGTGTGAATTGAATGTGTACCATTGAAAAATTCTTGAGGGCCACGGAAGTTTTGGATCCAGCTGATATTTGTTTTTTGCCATCATCAATGTTTCCGTGATCTTGTGAACAAATTGGATGACAAAGAAACATCACTACGGGCCCTCGAAAGGTTTCAACGGTGGGAATCATTATACTCACTGTTTCCTGTGATATGGTCCACCTGAAATTTCGATATGCTTGAATTTTGGTTTCAACTCCTTATATGAGCTGGAAAAACAGATGGACGGTGTAGATAAACCACATGCATTTACAGTGGGCCCAGTTAATCTGAAAAAAAAAAAAAAACTCGGTTGGGGTGCTCGCGCTGCCATTATTGGAGAGAGAGAGGATGAGATGGACGAGAATTAGCTACTGACACGTTGAGTTGAGTAGCTATCCGACTACTGAAGTGAAGTCACCAACTACTGTAGGGCCCACCATGATGTATGTGTTGTATCCACACTGTCCATTCATTTGGAGAGATCATTTTAGGGCATGAGTTAAAGAATGAGACAGATCCAAAGCTTAAGTGGACCCCACTAAAGAAAACTATGGGGACAGTACACGACCGTTGAAACCTTCCTAGGGCCCACCATGATGTTTATTTGAGATCCAACCTGTTCAAAAGTTCACACGGACATTGAAGAAGGGAAAACATAAATATCAGCTTGATCGAAAACTTCTGTGTCCCCAAGAAGATTTTAATGGTAGGAGATCAAGCCCCATTGTTTTCTTTGGTGGGGTCCACTTGAGTGTTGGATCTGACTAATTCTTTATCTCATGTCCTAAAATAAACTCTCCAAATGTATGGATGGTGTGGATACAACATATACATCATGGTGGGGCCCACATAAGTTGGTGACTTCACTTCCGTAGCTAGATCGCTACTCAACCTGTCAGTAGCTAATCCGCGTCCGGACATGATCTCTCCACTCTCACGAGAGGTACGTGGAGAGCGAGAGGAAGAGGCGGCGAAGAGAGAAATAAGAGGGAGAGGCGGAGCCAGGTAACGGCCGTTAATTGATGCCTTCCCTCACGTGTGGCTCTCTCACACGCGCCCGCCCAAGTGGACCAATCCTAATAGGCCACATCAGGTCCCACCCACTTCGCTGGTTCCGGGGTCTCACCTAAGTCGCGCCCTACGTTGACATATGTACGATAAATTCATGCCATTCATCCATTTGTCCGCATCATTTTAAGGCATGAGCCCAAAAATGATGCATATCCAAATCTTATGTGAACATCAATGTCATCTTGTTAATGCGAGTGACCTATCCACGTGTATGCTTAGTACATCAATGTCAATCTAGACCGTCCAGATAGTTGGATCAGCTTTAGATTGAGCATGGTGTCGAAATGGGACTGAGTGGACGGCTACATGCATCTATTTAGTGACCATCAAATAGACGGTACAAATGAAAACAGTCTGAAGTAAAATTCATCATGGAAACAAAATTTGATCGTTCAGGACTAGGACAGAAATTTAGACGGTCTGAATTGAGAAATATACAGTTCACCTTGTACAATGGATGAGTCACCACCATCTAATATATTGGGTTGAACTCACAGTTAAGTGGTCGACCTATAACTGGAGGGCGCGGATTTCGTGCGGAAGCCTTGCGCAGGAAGTTCCTGCGCTGGGAACCAAGGTGGGGCCCACAGTGATGTTTTTGGATGAATCCACCCCGTCCATCCGTTTTGGGAGCTCATTTTAAGACATGGCAACAAAAATGAACCGGATCCAAGACTCAAGTGGGCCTCACTAAAGGAAAAGGTGGGTAGGTAAATTACTACCGTTGAAACCTCCCATGGGTCCACAGTGATGTTTATGTGACATCCATACCGTTCATAACGTCACTACTACTGGGATGAACCGAAACATAAATATTATCCTGATTTGAAACTCCTTGGGGTCCACAAATATTTCAACCATGGACGTTCAATCCTCACGTTTTCAGCCCACTTGAGTATTGGATCCGGTTCATTTTTGTTCTCATGTCCTAAAATGAGCTCCTAAAACGGATGGACGGGGAGGATTTATCCAAAACATCACTTTGAACTAAGGTGGGGCCCATAGTGATGTTTTTGGATAAATACACCCCGTCCATCCGTTTTGAGAGCTCATTTTAGGACATGGCAACAAAAATGAACCGATCCAAGACTCAAGTGGGCCTCACTAAGGGAAAAGGTGGGCAGGTAAATTACTACCGGGGAAACCTCTCTGGGGTCCACAGTGATATTTATATGACATCCATAGCGTTCATAACGTCACTACTACTGGGATGAACTGGAAACATAAATATTATCCTGATTTGAAACTCCCTAGGGTTCACAAATATTTCAATTGTGGACGTTTAATCCTCACGTTTTCGGCCCACTTGAGTATTGGATCTGGTTCACTTTTGTTCTCATGTCCTAAAATGAGCTCCTAGAATGGATGGACGGGGTGGATTTATCTAAAACATCACCTTGGGCCCCACCTTGGTTCCCAGCACAGGAACTTCATTGGAAAGCCTTGCACAGGAAGTTCCTTCATTGGGAGCCAAGGTGGGGCCCACAGTGATGTTTTTGGATAAATCTATCACAACCATCCACTTTGGGAGCTCATTTTAGGACATGGCAACAAAAATGAACCGGATCCAAGACTCAAGTGAGCCTCACTAAAGGAAAAGGTGGGTAGGTAAATTACTACCGTTGAAACCTCCCTGGGGTCCACAGTGATGTTTATATGACATACATAGCGTTCATAACGTCTCTACTACTGGGATGAACTGGAAACATAAATATTATCCTGATTTGAAACTCCCTGGGGTCCATAAATATTTCAACTATGAACGTTCAATCCTCACGTTTTCGGCCCACTTGAGTATGGGATCCGGTTCATTTTTGTTCTCATGTCCTAAAATGAGCTCCTAAAACGGATGGACAAGGTGGATTTATCCAAAACAACACTTTGGGCCCCACCTTGGTTCCTAGCGCAAGAACTTCCTGTGCAAGGCTTTCGCAGGAAATCCGCACCCATAGCTGGGCGGTGCGTCCACAAAATCTCCAGGTCATATTGACAGCTAATGAGCGTGTATTAAGCTATTCATCACGAGAATTGAGTTAATGAGCTGGCATAGCATAATCGTCCATATGGACGTGGATTGCCCGTTTCGGTGGAAGCTCCTGTGCTGGGAAGCTAGGTGGGCTGACCCGCGATGTTTGTGATGAATCCACCCGGTCCATCCGTTTTTTCAGCTCTTTTCAAGACATGAAATAAAAAAACGAGGCAGATCCAAAACTCAAGTGGGCCCCACAAGAAGGAAACAGTGGGTAGGGCTCTCAATGGGTTAGATCTGTATTGGATCTAGCTCCAAGTCCGAAAATCTGTAGACGGATTTGGATCGAATTCGGATCCAAAAGGTGATATCCATATCCGATCCACCTATAAATAGGTAGGTCCATTTTCGATCCAAAATGCATATAACCAACAGATTTGGGGTTGGATCTGGGTCCAAATCCACCCCATCCCAAATCTAAAAAGTATATAATATAATATATTTAAATTAGAAACAAAATGATGTAAATCCCACTGTGATATGATTGACTGGAGAATATACAATAAGGTGACAATGAGTCCGATCTAAATCGGATTCAGTTGAATTTGGCTGCAAGTCTGAAAATCTATAGATGGATTCGGATATATTTATGTGAATCCAAATCCGGTCCATTTAATTAATCAGGTCTATTTTAATATCCAAATCGGCATTATATGGATTCAGAGTGAGTCGGATCCCACTCCATTGAGAGCCCTAACAATGGGGATTGAATGACCATGGTTGAAACATTCTTATGGCAGCAGAAGTTTGTATCAAGCTTTTTCGTTTTCAGTTCATACTAGTGGGAATGACCTTACAAACGGTTTAGATGGCAGGTAAACAAAAAGGTAATGTTTCAACGGTAGGCATTTCTTTACCCACTTTTCCCTCTCGTGTGGCCTCCTTTGTCTTGGATCGACCTCGGTTTTGGTCTCATGTACTAAGATAAGAGGTAAAGAAGGATGGACAGGGTGTGGATTTATCACAAATATCCATGGGCCCGACCTAGCTTCGAGCGCAGGAAATTCCTATGAAATCCTTTTGCAGGAAATCCGCGTCCGTCCATATTCACGAACAGCTCTACTGGACACGTGGCAGTCATAAACTCAAACAGTCAAATAATAGCCTTCACTTGGGCGGGACCCCGGAACCGGTGATGTTGGTGGTACCCTGACCGTAAGAGCCTACCTCTATGTATGAATTGTATATCCATGCATTTAATCTGCTTTTATGGCTTATTTTATACCATGGTACCGAAAATGAAGAAGATTCAAATTTCGGGTGGACAACACCATAAGAAACACTGGTTAATGACCATTAAAGGCCTTTTGTGCGCCACAAAAGTTTCCTATCAACCTGATATTTGTTTTTCCTTTTAATCCCTGTCTACGTGACCTTATCAACCGATTGGATGGTCAATAAACATTATGATGGACTCCAGGAAGTTTTTAATGGTAGACGTTCAATGAACACTGTTTCCTATGGTGTGGTCCACCTAAGATTTTCATCTCCTCAATTTTCGGGACTGAATCGTATAACAATCTGAAGAAACAGATGGACGGCATGGGCACCAAGGGCCTTGGGTTTTAAGTGTGGATGGGCTCAGGCAGGCTGTCCTTTGCGAACTATGAGGTGGGCCTCTCCTCATATATATGTAGACGCATACAATAGGATAAAAAATAATCGGTTACAACAATATCTCAAAGAAATTGAATTTTAAACAACGTGAGAATTGAAATTAGGACCGGTGGATCCTAATGTGTCCAGGGCATTGATATTGCCCGTGGTTCAAGTGATCCAGATCATTGATCATTAATGACATTTTGGACGTACCCAGTTTAAAACTGTGAGTGGGTGGGTGAAAATGCGAAGGTGGACGTCAACGTCCATCTGCTGCGTCCATTTTCAGAGACACTGCTTTGGTGCATCCCTGAATCCACTTAACTGGGTGTATCCCTCACCCTAGGACCCACCATATTCTATGTTCCCTAAATCATTGCTGTACATATTTGTTTAAAATTAATTTTACAAGGTTATTCCAAAAATAAAGAAGATCCAAGTCACAGGTGGACCACACCACAAAAAACCATGGTGAAAGACCATCAAAAACTTTTTGTGGGACATAAAATTTTTATATGAAGCTGATACTTGTGTGGTCCCTTCATCCAGGTCTTTGGAAACCCATCAAAAGGTTGGATGGAAGATATACATTCTATTTACCCCCCTAGGATGTTTTTAATGGTGGGAATTTAATCAAATTTGTTTCCTATGGTGTGATCCACTTAACCTTTAGATCTGCTAGCTTCATTATTGGGATCCTGTCTTATATTGATATTTCAAAAAGGATTAACGGTGTGGATGTAAAATAAATATATCAAAGTAGGCCCCACAGTTAGGGATCGCACCCACGTCAGTGGATCCAGGGACCCCCCGAAGCCGTTGAACGTCATTGTCGATCGGATTAAGTGCGTCCCCAGCTGCACCAAAGACGGTACATTTTTTTCAGAAGGACCTATCTTGATGTATGTATCATATATCCACACTATCCATAAGTTTTTCCAAATTATTTTAATGGAATATCCAAAATATGAAGCAGATCCATATGTTAGATGGACCACATCAAAAGTTAACAATTTTTAATGAATCCCCAACATTAAAAGAAAATAATGAGGACTACAAAACGTTTATTTTCCATCTCACCTGTTGATATGATAAAAGAAAATATGGATGAAGGGTTCAAAAAATATGATTTTGATCCGAAACTCCTGTGGCCCACAAAATGATTTTAATGGTCAAATACAAAATTGTCATATGGTAAAATCCACCTTTGACGTTGGATCTACTTCATTTTTTGGATTATGACCACCTAAAATGATATGAAACAACTTATGGACGGTGTGGATATATAATTCATACATCAAGATGGGCCCAATGGTAAGGGACGAACTGTGTTAGGTGTGGCTTAGGACGTACCTAATTCACTCGTCCTATAAATCCAACTATCCAAGTGCATCGTATACACCCCCTTACATCGTCCTCCAAAGTTCTTGTCATGGCCGCTTCCATCCTGATTTCCGCTATTGCGAAACTTCTGCTTGTATTTCTCATCATTGCTACGACCTTTATGGGTCTGAAAGCTGACCATCCTCCGGTCTGCTGCGGACCATGCTGCCCGAGGAACCCCCAATGCTGCAGGCTCAACATCACCAACCCAGGGAAGTGATGTAAGGGCACTCCGGTTTACCAGAAGACCGGCTTCTTTTTTTTTTTTTTTTTTTTTTTTTTTTTTTTTTAAGTGAATGTACTGATCTGGTACTTAAATAAACTATAATAAAGTCATCTCTTTTCTTAACAGTTTTATTTATTTCCTTATATTTTGATGTTCATTCATGCGAAGCCCAAGTGGGCCCACTTAGATCATTATGACCGTTGGATGGGCAAAGTCATAATGAAAAGAGATGTAAGTTTGAGGATGGGCGACCTCATTCCAAATTGCTTTCTCATTCACTCGATCGGTCTCCCTGGAAGTGAAAGTCGCCTGACTCATCATTTTCCAAATGGACCAACAGACTACTGATTTCAAGCCAAGCAAAACCATTGGTCTTGACTATCAAAATCGTCAGTTTCATGAGCTTTTGGTGCGATTTGTCTCATGGCAGGCAGGTGACGTACGGATAATCCAAATGTATCCTTTCTTTGGTGGGCCTGCAGTTGTAATGCTTGCTTGGTGCTGCCATGATATTACGGAAGAAACACACCTCAACTACATGGATCAAAGTGTGTTAAGTATCTCTAATTCTACTTGGACTCTCTAATGGAAACTATTCCTAGGATAATTAATATCAGTTGACGAACTATATTATCACACCCTTGGGAATGCAACCCAGGGAAAACCTTGGTCCTAAGTCCGATTACCATGAAGGAGCTGAGACCTGCATCTTGAGAGAGACTCGATCTTCAACAAGGAATCTAAGGAAATTAGCAAAACAATTTGATAGACATGCATGTTCACCAGAACATCAAAGAAAGGTCATGCTAATTACACTCATCAAAGAAAATATATGTTCAGACAACAAAAACAGGTGAATAAATTAGAATCATATATCACAGCGATTGGCATGAAGCTTGTTTGGCAATGAGGACATCCAAGAAGTTGGGACTTGAGATTAGATAGAAAATAGGGTTCATTGAAGTTTAATCTACATGATTGGTGGACCACCATTTTTTTTTTGTTCATAGCATATTCAATAGCTCACACTTAATGAATTGCACAGAATTATGAGGTGTTTGCCATATGTGGAGGTCTCTTACATGTGCTCCACCTGTTCATGGTAACATATGAGAGGCTTTTCATTGAATATTCATCCGTCACCATGCACTCGTCTACACTGTGGGGCCAATGCGAACACAAATGCCATTATAGATAGGCAAGGAAGTTAGATTTGTTTGGGTGGATCTCACCCCTAGAGAAATGCTTCAAAGGCTTCGATCGAGGTCATGCAAAATTCACGCTAGTAGTAAGAGAATCTCAGAACCGTTCGTTTTGCAGTCCATTAATCCAATGGCTTTGATCACCCCATTGTGGTGATTAATTAAGGGAATCTAGGATTCAATATATACTTAATCCTATTCGAGTGTGTGATGGACCCCACTCATCTCCCATATCTGTGGTCGAGCGTACCAACTTGATCATTCCCATGTGTGGTTGTCTACCATTGATTTAGTGAGTCCCGTTGTGGTTGGACGATGTAAAAACATAAATCGATTTCAACGACAGTCCACATTCAATTAAAAAAGTGTTTCAAGCCTGCATTTTGAGGTAATCAAATCGGCGAAAATCTCCGTTCATCACCCATCTACGGTAGGATACAATGAAATAAACGGTCTGGATAAATGAAAAGTGGACCCAACTTCTCAGATTTAAAAACACGCATACTAGTTTAAGATAAGTCCGTTGGATAACATCTTTTTCACCGTTAATTTTGTCTTTTGATAATCCAGAATGGGCCCTCACGATTTGAACGGTTGATCGATTTGAATTTGAGCCACGTGGACAGTTGGCTGTGTGCTTGTGGATGAGTATCCGTTCTCCGCATGAGGATCAGTAAAAATGATACGCGATTCGCGCGCGTAGAAATTAATGTGGGGAATCGCTTGTCTTGAACGCTTTGTGAATCTACCCTGTCCGAAAATCCATTCTGGAGTCTGGCCCACTCATCAGGTAAACCACATACGTACATTTGGATATGGTTTGTTGGTGATATGGCCCACCTAATCATGGGTGGGCCTGATATATCAAGCCCATGAATGTTCACCTTCTGCACCACCTAATCAATCATCAAGATACGTCTTCACAGGAGATGATGTTCAAGGCTACCTTCAATGAATTCATTGGCTTTATTATAAAAATGTATACTCACGGGTTTTGAATTGGGTCCAAATAAAGGAGTGTCAGTAGCCAAAAAGATGTGAGCTGACCCACTGCTTCTGGAGACGTGGAATTTCCATATCAAGTAACGTACACTTATTACATGTGTGTGATGATCTGAACCGGGGATGCTTCTGTATCTGCCGTTGATTGGCCGATATAAGAAGTTTCCTTTCATTGGAATATCCTGATCAGCTAAAAAAAAAAAAAAATGAAATTTCTTGATTAACTTTGAGCATTACTAAATTTTGTATCTAGGTGTCCAATTTTACACTATATATGAAGAGGTTAGAACCATTGAAACGATTTTATTTTGTAATTGTATTCTATCTACAAATGGACGTATTGAATAAACGGTTGGGATCTACTCCAGGTGTGCCACATGTGGAGAAATGACATGGAGGAACATAAACTCCAATGGGTTTCCAGAGGTTCGGTAAAATCTCCGCTTCCAAAATGCTCAACGCGGATAGGAAGCGGATTGTCTGTGACACCGCCTGTGGCCGGGGCTGTGTGGGATACACATGGATGTCCGTGACAAATCCACTACGTCCATATGTTTTGGAAGACCACTTTACGACAGGATTCTAAAAAACAGTAAGGTTAAAAACTCAGGTGGGCCACACCAACAAAACAGTGGGAACACCAACGTCCACCACTGTTGAAACCTTCCTGGAGTTGAGCATGATGTTTACGTGACATCCAGACCATTCAAAGAATTATTAACACTCAGATAAACGGTAAGAAAAAGTATCATCCTCATGCAAAACTTTTATCACCCCTAAGTGTTCAATATCAGTGTTTGGAAATCATTTTAGGGCATGATCCAAAATGTAAAGCAGATCCATATCTAAACATTTCAAATGCTTAAAAAAAAAAAAAAAAAATCCAAAACTGTCGATGGTGGAAGAAAATGGTTATTGTTCAAATGGATTAAATTTAGATGGTTTAAATTATTGAATTAAAATTAAGTGCCTGCGTACCCAAGTGCCTACGACGAGTCCATTCGATACTGGGGCGGGCTTGGACTTACTAGCTTAGCCCGTGGCTGGGCGTGCACCTGACCCAATCTGAAAAGTCAAGCTTGGGCTCATGTAATTTTAGTCCGACCTGGCCGGGCCAAGCCCGGCCAACCTGACTTCTCATTGACATGTGTTAAATCCTAGGCATCCATCTTGCATGCAGACTATTGGTTTTTATTCCTCTAAAATGTCTATTTCTTGATACATGTGTGGTCCTTTTGATCAATGGATAGATTCGGAGTTAACATTCAAGCGAGAGAAATAGGGATTTTATCATTTTTTGGGGCTGGGACAGGCCATTTTACGAGCCTTGCGTCTTACGGGTGGACGGGCCCAGGCAGGCTGGCCTTTGCGAACTATGAGGTGGGCCCCTCCTCCTATGTGCATATCAAGTGCCATCAACTGGTGGCAATCCTTTTTACTCTTAACTGGTAAAAGTTATAAGAAAAATACAGTGGAACATGCATCCATCGTCTTTTAAATGGTGATCACTCCACCATGCAAGTGGCATACATTAAAAAAATCTAAACCTTTCAAATCATTTAAAAAAGAAAATGGTTATTAACCAAATGGATTAAAATTAGATGGTTTACATTATTGCATTAAAACACCTATACATTATGGATGCAACCTGTTGGAAATTCGATCAGCGGAAGCACCGAAGAAGATCAAACAATCACCACACAGCCACACAAGCAATCAAAGCAAAAGCAAACGAATTTTAAGTGGAAAACCCTTGCGGGAAAAAACCACGGCACAAAGCGATACCTCCACTATGAATTCCAGAAGATTACAAAACTAATCTACCCTCAAGCAAATCGCAAAGATGAACAAGGCACTCTCAAACCTCACAATCTCTCCCCCAAGCCCTAATCTCGAAATAGGACTCATTGATATTGATTAGGATTCATCTAAGACGGATTAAGATAAGCTTTTATAGGCCTCCAACCCAAAATAGAAACATGCAACTTGAATTCGCGCAAAACCGTGCATATACCCGACTATACCCGACTGGTCACGACCAGTTGGACCTGTGCAGAAAGAGTCCAGTGAGTTTTGCCTTTAAGAACATCAAATTTCAGCCTCCACCGACCAGTCAAGACCGATCAGCCTCCTCTGTTCGATCGGTCAAGAGCGATTGGAACACATGTCCAGCAGGCCTGCACCTTCGTTGTAGAAAACAGGGACCGGTCAGACCGATCGACCTCCCAAAGAGACAGCCTTTTTTTAAGGCTCTGACAACAAACTCCACCGAGGCTTAAACAACGAACCATCTTCCATTTGCTTCGTCAATCAACTCATCTTTAAACATAGTGTCGTTGCTTCTCGTGCATCATTGTGTCTTCATTAAGCCTTTGCCAATCCTAAAGAAGTTACACAGAACTTGAACTTCTCTGTTGGGACCACCTTGGTCAGCATATCCGTCGGATTCACGCTAGTGTGAATCTTGTCCAGAGTCACATCTCCTTCCTCAAGCACCTGTCGAATAAAATGGTGACGCACATCAATGTGTTTAGTACGAGAGTGATAAACAGAATTTTTAGCCAAATTGATAGTATTAGAGCTGTCACAATTAACCGGCATAGCTTTCTGCTGAAGCCCTAACTGATTTATCATTCCTTTCAACCAAACAACTTCCTTGAAGGCTTCTGTCACCGCCATGTACTCAGCTTCAGTAGTGGAAAGAGCCACCACAGACTGAAGCTTAGATATCCAACTAATCGCTCCACCTGCTAATACAAATGAGTACCCTAAAGTCGACATCCTACTGTCCACACTACCTCCGTAGTCAGAATCGACGTAACCAACCAACTTGTCCTTGGACTTTTCGAATGTCAAGACGTAGTCTTGTGTACCTCGAATGTATCGAAGTAGCCATTTCACAGCTTTCCAATGTTGTTTGCCCGGGTTAGATATGAATCGGCTTACAACACCCATAGTCTGTGAAATATCTGGTCTTGTACAGACCATGGCATACATTAAACTGTCCATAGCACTTGAATAGGGCACATGAGACATAACATGCTTTTCTTCATCCGTTTTGGGACAATGTTCAGAAGAAAGCTTGAAGTGAGCCGCGTAGGGAACGCTAACCGGTTTGGACTTGTCCATCTCGTACTTTTTCAATACATTCTCAATGTATTCTTCCTGATATAACTATAACCTGCTTCTCTTCCTGTTTATATGAATCTATGCCAAGAACCCTCTTTGCAACCCCCAGATCCTTCATCTCTAATGTCTCTAAAAGCTGAGTCCTCGACACATCGATGTCAGACATGCTATGATTGACAATAAGCATGTCATCGACATACAACACCAGTATGAGAATCTTCTCATCATTCAATATCTTGAAATAGACACAATGATTGTACTCGCTCCTAGTAAAGCCCCGACTCATCATGAAGGAATCAAATTTCTTGTACCATTGCCTAGGTGACTGTTTGAGACCGTACAACGATTTCCTCAACCTGCAAACCTTGTTCTCGGCCCCTTGCACTGTATAACCTTCCGGTTACAAGATGTATATCTGCTCTTCCAATTCCCCATGTAGGAAAGCAGTCTTCACATCCATCTGTTCCAGCTCGAGGTCGTATTGGGCAACCAGTGCCAACACGAACCTGATAGATACTTGCTTCACAACCAGTGCAAAAATTTCACTGAAGTCTACGCCTTCACGCTGAGCATAACCTTTCGCTACCAACCTTGCCTTGTATCTATCCTGTTTTTTTGAAAAAATCCACTTACACCCTATCGCTTTTCGACCCACTGGAAGCTCCACAAGCTCCTAAGTCTCACTCTTGTACAAGGAGTCCATCTCGTCTTGCATTGCCGTCTTCCACTTCTCAGCATCTACATCCTGTAGTACTTCCTCAAAGTTAGATGGATCTCCCTCATCTGTAATGAGAGCGAATGCAACGTTCGAGTCATCCCTGTACCTTGCTGGTAACCTGAGATCCTTGGGTGGATTTCTTCGCACAAGTAGCTGCTCCACCTGATCCTGTACCTCTGTCTGTGCCTCAGCATCGGCCCGTGTCTCATCTTTGTCCTCATGAGTATCAACCTATTCTGATGTTTTTGGTTCCTTTGTAGCATCCTTACGGAACAAAAACCCCTCATCAAACTTGATATCACAGCTCAGGGTGATTTTCCGTGTGACAGGGTCATATATTCGATATCCCTTCACACCATCACCATAGCCAACAAAGATCTATTTTCTGGCCCTATGGTCTAGCTTATTTCTCTCAACTGACGGTACAAGAGAGTAAGCCTCACAACTAAAGACTCGCAGACTTGAGTAGTCTAGCGTACGACCACTCCATACTTCCTCAGAAATTTTATATTCAATTGCCATAGAGGGTGACCGATTTATCAAATAACAAGCCGCGTTAACGGCCTTAGTCCATAGCTCTTTTCCCAATCCAGCATTACTAATCATGGATTGAGCTCTCTCCAAGAGAGTCCGATTCATCCGCTCTGCCACACCATTCTGCTCTGGAGTGTGGCGCATTGTGTTGTGCCTCACAATCCCCTCCTCCTTGCAATACGTGTTAAATTCCCTAGAAGTGAACTCACCTCCATTATCGGTTCTCAAAATTTTTAATTTCTGCCCTATCTGATTCTCCACCATCGCCTTCTAATACTTGAAGGTCATGAAGACATCGGATTTATTTTTCAGAAAATAAACCTAAACCTTTCTGCTATAATCATCAATAAACGACACGAACCACGATGACCCACCAACAGAAATAACGGGCGACGACCCCCATACATCGGAATGGACATAATCAAGCATCCATTTACATACATGTTTCCCTCCTTTAAAAGAATCTAGACTGTTTTCTATACATGTAGTGTTCACATATACTAAAGTCTACAGATTTAAATGAAGGAATCAAAGATCATTCAAAGAGTACCTTCATGCCCCGCTCGCTCATGTGGCCTAAGCGTGTATGCCACATACGTGCAGATGTGGAATCCGCTATAGTCGCTGCAGCTTCACCTATTGAAGCGCTCCCAATCATCCTGTAAATGTTACCATGCCTCTTTCCCTTCATAATTACAAGGGCCCCCTTTAAAACTTTACAAAACAGGTCAAAATCGATGAACTTGCATCCCAATGCTTTGAGTGCACCAAGGGAGATTAGATTCTTCCTCAGCCTTGGAACGTGCCTCACTTCCGTCAAGGTCCGTTCAATCCCATCGAACATCTTGATGTCACTACAAGAAATTCCCTTTTTACCGACGAATTATTTCGTCGGGAATCAGTAAAATTTCGTCAGGAAATCTTTTTATCGACGAAATTTTTCGCGGCTAACATTGTCGCAGAAAGGCCGTCGGTAAAGGTTTTTACCGACGAAATAATTTTTCGTAGGTAATAATAAAACCATTACCGACGAAAAAATTCGTCGGCAAAACATATGAATTTTGTCGAAAATAAAAATGATACGTCGGTGAAAAAACTTTTACTGACGAAATAATTCGTAGGTAAAAAGATGTAAAAAAATTTTACCGACGAATTTTTCGTCGGTAATAAAAACTGTAAAACTTTTACCGACGAAGTATTTCGTCGGTAAAAGTTTTTCAAATTTTATTACCGACGAAACAATTCGTCGGTAAAATTTTTTTACATCTTTTTACCTACGAATTATTTCGTTGGTAAAAGTTTTCCCTGTCCCGATTTCATTTGTTTTCAAAATTCAGGAAAATTCCTGATATACACCTGTAAAGAAACCTATACATTTTTCTCCTATTCACATCCACATACATACAAATAAACAGAAACTATACCATTCATACACAAATAATCCATTCCACATCCACAAACAAACAATATTCATCAACACACAAATACATATAAGTTAAAAGTCGTATAGTAAAAAAAATAATCAGGAAGATGAAGGCGGAGGTGGCGGGGCATCGGCGCCAAGGCGTGCAGCGAGAGCCTGAAACATCTCTTGCATCCGTCGCTCATGCTCCTGCCGCTCCTGCCGCAACTCCTCGATTCTCCTCTCCTGCTCTTCCTGTCGCCTCTCCTCCTCCTCCCGTCGCCTCTGCTCCTCCTCCTCCCGTCGCCTCTCCTCCTCCTCCCTACGCCTCTGCTCCTCCTCCTCCCTACGCCTCTGCTCCTCTCTCTGCCTCTCCAGCTGCTCTCGAATCTCATCGACGACGACCCGTAGCTGCTGAACCTCTCTCTCTGCGATATCAGCTCGGCGTTGAGCGCTCTCACCAGCTACGGATCGACTGGAGCCAGCTCTAGTTTGTGCCATGAGCTTAGCACCATGGCCAAGCCCACGCACATATCCAGAACGGGTGCCAAGCACCTCGCTCAGGATTTCTGGCTCACTCCGCTGACTACCATCGGGAGTGGGCTGACTGCGTATGGTGTCCATCGCCGCCTGTAATGAAAAGATATGAAATTTCATAAAAAATGACATGAATGACATTATTATCAATCAATGCGCAATTAAATTTTACAAAGTAAAGATTTTTACCCAATGCTCACTGGCTCTAGGATGAACCCAAGATCCCGTCGCCTGCCGACAGTGAGTCCCTCTGTAGAGGTCTACTGGTCTAGGCTCTTGGCCGGTGACAGAATCTCGCGGTGCAATCGAAAGAAAAAAAGACTTATAATAAATGCCAATCAAAATAATATATTAACTTAATAATCATCAATAATTTCTTACCATGTCGTAACGATGTCGTACAAATGACTTTGAACCAGCTACGTGGTTCACTTGTAACTTTTCCCTGTTCGCAGAATTTATTCTACTCCTCTTCTGAACACATTATATAAAATACATTTCTATTAATTGTGAAATTAATTGCGAATTTAATTGTTACCGTAAGATATCGTACATGTAAATATTACCTGAAAAGCCTCCGACGAAAATCTCTCGCAGAGTATCTGCCAGTCGTCTGTAGTAACGTGTGGCGGTGCGGACAGTACGGCCTCATCGTGTGTCCTGCACCTCTTGTACCGCTGGTGCAACTCTCCGCGGTACTCCTTGAACCGCTCTCTAATCATGTCGTCGACAGCATGAGAAATGTAGGGAACATTCAAATCGAATTCAAATTTATCCTGCAGTTTCGTAAATAATAAATTAAGGCAATAAACTTATTAACAATAGGACTTAACCGTAAATGAAGTTTCACAAAAGAAAATTTCAATTTACTAAACTTTACCTGAAGGCGCTGACGGATGAGCTGTCACACATCATCTGTCACGTCAGTCCAACGGGGGGTGGTGGCGGGGATCAGAGATCGGCATAGGACACCGACCTCAGACGTAAAAAGTCTGGCACTGTCCCCAACAGGTCTAAAGCAGTCCTGTGGGAACTCTACCGCCACCCTACCCTCATGCGTAAGTCGCTCTAAAATTAACCCACGCGTGGGTCCACGTCCTCGTCGGCTGGTAGAAGATGCTGCTGCGAAAAGATATATGTAAGTAACAATATAAACAGAAATCACTAAATAAATGTCTAGACTTACATGCAGTGCCCGGTGTATGCTGAACCGAAGGATCAGATGACTGTGATGCACCGTGCGACGTCGATGCTGTCTGCGTCGCATCACGGGTGGAAGGGGTAGATCCAGTGCGCGAACGACCTGATCTCCCACCTGGTGCCATGACTGAATATATCTGAAATACAAACTTATAAATTTAAACAATGTCAATGCAAGTTTATGAACATCATTGTAGAGTGAATTTGTGCTTATGCTTAGAGAGATGATAAAAATATGATTAGACCATTACACTATAATGCAAGCAGAATATAATAAAACCTTAAACAGAATATAAAAGTTGAAAAATCCATTACACATTGTCATTCTATATTAAATACATATATCTCATTGTAATACAAATCAACTTCTGATCAACTATCCGAAATACTCCCTGTGTAAGTTATCGTACGCTGCAGATGTATATGTCAAGCTGTATGAAGCACTCGACATTGTTACAGCCAACATGCCAGTCACAATAGGAGAAATCTGATCTCTCGGGACTCCATTCAGATGTGCAAGTGATAATGTCGCATCTTCCATACGAAGTTTTTCGCGGTTATATTCCTCAATCAGGTCCGGAATTTCTTTGAGATTGTATAATCTTTCATCTGAGTCATCGTCTTCCTCCCTACATTTCTCGACCAGATCGGGTATCTCTCTGGCCCTACCAGAAGAATATAGGGCTGGAAAGTCCATCCGCAATAGCTGATGAAGTATGCTGCGTGCTTCCGCTACACTCCAGTTTGTGGAGGACATGATCAGAAGGTGACTTAACTGTAAATGTAGATTATAAACAAGTCAATTCAGGAAAAAAATCATGACTTGTAAAACATATATACATGTAATAATCAAATTAATCGAATTGAAAATTACATGTAAATCTTGTATACATTTAATAATCGTCGTCTGAATCATTATCGCTTAGGACTCTTTCTTCTTCACCATCACTATCGTTGATCAGAATTTCCTCTTCATCGTCTGCAACGTTGTCATCGATGAAAGCGCTATCATCTCTAACAATGTCATTTATGATTGAGGCATCAACATGATCAGGTGGCACATCATCTCTATTCAATTACACCACATCAATATCAACATTTGGATCATTCCCTCTATCCCAAGATGGCATGTCTTCTTGGTATGCTTGTTCAACTGACGACGTTCTATTACTCCCTTCATCGTTATCTTCAACGTCTACTTCCGGAACGTCAAATATGTTCCTGGACTTTATTTTCTGCACCACGTGCCAAGAGCCGCCTAACTTGGTGTCAGCGAGGTAGAATACTTGTTCGGCTTGGCCGGCTATGATAAATGGGTCATCTTTAAACCACTTCCGAGATAAATTTATGCTCGTGAAGTAATTATCAGTCTGTATTCCAAACTTTTTATTTCCAATGTCCCACCAATCGCATTTAAATAAATACACCCGCTTTCTCATATAATAACTCAGCTCAATAATATCCGTCAAAACGCCATAAAAATCAATTTCGACCTCCTCATGTGTTCCCTTCACAACCACACCACTATTTTGTGTGGTCCTATATTTCTCACGCTCCTCAGTGTAGAACCGAATCCCGTTTACAATACAACCTGTATATCTACATACACGTCTATCAGGATTTAGGAATGGATTTAGGAATAGGTGTAGGTTTACTTTAGGTGACATGAGTTTGGGATTAGGTTTCGGGCATAGGTTTAGATTTTCGGGTTCGGGATCGGGTTTCGGGTTTGGTTTTCGAGTTTGGGTCTAGGTTTAGGGTAGGTGAATGGATTTAGGAATAGGTATAGGTTTAGTTTAGGTGACATGAGTTTAGGATTAGGTTTTGGGCATAAGTTGAGATTTTTGGGTTCGGGATCGGGTTTCGGGTTTGGTTTTCGTGTTTGGGTCAAGGTTTAGGCTAGGTGAATGGATTTAGGAATAGGTGTAGGTTTACTTTAGGTGACATGAGTTTAGGATTAGGTTTCGGGCATAGGTTTAGATTTTCGGGTTCGGGATCGGGTTTCGGGAAAGGTTCTCGTGTTTGGGTCAAGGTTTAGGTTAGGTGAATGTATTTAGGAATATGTGTAGGTTTAGTTTAGGTGATTTGAGATTAGGATTAGGTTTCAGCATAGGTTGAGATTTTCGGGTTCAGGATCGGGTTTCGGGTTTGGTTTTCGTGTTTGGGTCTAGGTTTAGGTTAGGTGAATGGATTTAGGAATAGGTGTAGGTTTAGGTTAGGTGACATGAGTTTAGGATTAGGTTTACGCATTGGTTTATAGTTTCGGGTTCGGGATCGGGTTTCGGGTTTGGTTTTCGTGTTTGGGTCAAGGTTTAGGCTAGGTGAATGGATTTAGGAATAGGTGTAGGTTTACTTTAGGTGACATGAGTTTAGGATTAGGTTTCGGGCATAGGTTTAGATTTTTGGGTTCGGGATCGGGTTTCGGGAAAGGTTCTCGTGTTTGGGTCAAGGTTTAGGTTAGGTGAATGTATTTAGGAATAGGTGTAGGTTTAGTTTAGGTGATTTGAGATTAGGATTAGGTTTCGACATAGGTTGAGATTTTCAGGTTCGGGATCGGGTTTCGGGTTTGGTTTCGTGTTTGGGTCTAGGTTTAGGTTAGGTGAATGGATTTAGGAATAGGTGTAGGTTTAGGTTAGGTGACATGAGTTTAGGATTAGGTTTACGCATTGGTTTATAGTTTCGGGTTCGGGATCGGGTTTCGGGTTTGGTTTTTGAGTTTGGGTTTAGGTTTAGGGTAGGTGAATGGATTTAGGAATAGGTATAGGTTTAGTTTAGGTGACATGAGTTTAGGATTAGGTTTTGGGCATAAGTTGAGATTTTTGGATTCGGGATCGGGTTTCGGGTTTGGTTTTCGTATTTGGGTCAAGGTTTAGGCTCGGTGAATGGATTTAGGAATAGGTGTAGGTTTACTTTAGGTGACATGAGTTTAGGATTAGGTTTCGGGCATAGGTTTATAGTTTCGGGTTCGGGATCGGGTTTCGAGTTTGGTTTTCAAGTTTGGGTCTAGGTTTAGGGTAGGTGAATGGATTTAGGAATAGGTGTAGGTTTACTTTAGGTGACATGAGTTTAGGATTAGGTTTTGGGCATAAGTTTAGATTTTCGGGTTCGGGATCGGGTTTCGGGTTTGGTTTTCAAGTTTGGGTTTAGGTTTAGGGTAGGTGAATGTATTTAGGAATAGGTATAGGTTTAGTTTAGGTGACATGAGTTTAGGATTAGGTTTTGGGCATAAGTTGAGATTTTTGGGTTCGGGATCGGGTTTCGGGTTTGGTTTTCGTGTTTGGGTCAAGGTTTAGGCTAGGTGAATGGATTTAGGAATAGGTGTAGGTTTACTTTAGGTGACATGAGTTTAGGATTAGGTTTCGGGCATAGGTTTAGATTTTCGGGTTCGGGATCGGGTTTTGGGTTTGGTTTTCGTGTTTGGGTCAAGGTTTAGGCTAGGTGAATGGATTTAAGAATATGTGTAGGTTTAGGTTAGGTGACATGAGTTTAGGATTAGGTTTACGCATTGGTTTATAGTTTCGGGTTCGGGATCGGGTTTAGGGTTAGGTTTTCGAGTTTGGGTCTAGCTTTAGAGTTAGATGAATTGAGTTTAGGTTTCGGTTTAGCCGTAGCTTATAGGTTTTAATTTTAGGTTTATGGTTTCGGGTTTAGGGTGTAGGTCTTGGAGACTCAAGCAACTCAAGGATAACTCCAACGCACATCCGGGTCTGCTCCACACAAAGCGGGCCTGTCCAAATGGCCAGGCCACCCATATTGCTGTCCATAGGAAATGGACAGCTTCATCATGGTCATAACAGCGGTTCCCACCTTCCAGGGACCCCCGCTCAACACCCAGATAGCTCCGACGCACATCCGGGTCTGCTCCATTAATTTCGACCTAATACATAAACACGGGCCTGTCCAAATGGCCAGGCCACCCATATTGCTATCCATAGGAAATGGACAGCTTCATCATGGTCACAACAGCGGTTCCCACCTTCCAGGGACCCCCGCTCAACACCCGGATAGCTCCGACTCACATCCGGGTCTGCTCCATTAATTTTGAGCTAATACATAATTACGGGCCTGTCCAAATGGCCAGGCCACCCATATTGCTGTCCATAGGAAATGGACAGCTTCATCATGGTCACAACAGCGGTTCCCACCTTTCAGGGACCCCCGCTCAACACCCGAATAGCTCCGACGCACATCCGGGTCTGCTCTTTTAATTTTGAGATAATACATAATCACAGGCCTGTCCAAATGGCCAGGCCACCCATATTGATGTCCATAGGAACAGGACAGCTTCAGCATGGTCACAACAGCGGTTCCCACCTTCCAGGGACCCCCGCTCAACATCAACATCAATCAACTACTCTTAATCACAAGTATCATGTTCGTCATCTAATTTGCCACTAAATGATAATATAATAAAATCAGTCGCCCATCCAAGGATGGATAGATTGAAATGCTATCATTATTTCCATTTACATGCCCAAGCCTAAATTTCGACAGCATCTCCCCCTATCTCTCCAGATATATTTATCTTACATTTCATTTCCACGTCAACTATCCATACATTGTGTGGATTAAATTGACAATGGAATTAAACATAAGAAACATATCCAGAGAGAATAGGAGAGTTACCGTACGAAACTAATGACCCTACGCATGTAAATGATAAACAACGATAACATTCCAATGTATCCAACCTTGGACTGTCCAATAGGACAATTTGGCAGATTTCTATACCTCCAAAACACACTTTATCTATGCTCGGCAATATAGAAATCTCCAAATGGGCTAACTGATTCTATTATACTACCATTTGTGGACAAAAAATAATTATTAATAATAAGCCAAATACATCCACAACATACATATCCACATAAATCAACCACGGATAGCTCCGACGCACATCCGGGTTTGCTCCATCAATTCTAGATACACAAGCACATGAAAATGGCAGAATCATCAACACCATGAATCAAGTTTAATCAAATACCTAATGACTATTTTGTGAACAAATAAGTATGGGCGGCCCACCATGGGAATCGGATTGCGTGCGGAGTGTAGAGTAAACTCAGTTGGGCCCACCTAGAATGTATGTGATTTATCTATTCCGTCCTTATGTTTTTCCACCTCATTTTAGTGGTTGAGCCCAAAATTTAAGCATATCCAACTCTCAAGTGGACCATGCCATGGGAAACAGTGGGAATAATGATTTCCACCATTCCCAAGCCCTACAGTGATCTTTATTTGTCATCCAACCTGTTTATAAGATCACATGGATATGGATGAGGGAAAACACAAATATCAGCTTCATCCAAAACTTCTGTGTCCTCCAAGAATTTTTCAATGATACACATTCAGTTCACACTTGTGGTGTGGTCCACTTTAGATTTTGTTATGCTTCATTTTTGGGCACCATACCTAAAATTTCCTGCTAAGATGGATGGACGGAGTGGATAAAATACGTAAATCACTGTGGGCCCCACAGAGTTTACTCCACACAAATATATGCTTGATCCAAAACAGTGGACAGTGAGGGTGGGCCCCACGAGCAGTGGACAGCGACGGTGGGCCCCACATTTATTGTATATCATGATTTTTTTAAATTTGTAAATCACAAATTAAAATCCCTAATTAAGGAAGGAATTAGGGGATTTTAATTTCGAAATCCCTAATTAGGGATTTACTAAATCAGTGGGCCCCACCAAATCGTGGACAGCTAAGGCGGACCCCACGCACATGCAATGGACAGCGATAGCGACGGTGGGACCCACATGCAATGGACAGCAACGGTGGAACCCACATGCACTGGACAGATATGGTGCATGGGACCCACATGCTTTGGATTTTGGCAGTGGGCCCCACAATGAACAACGAGGAGAGAGAGAGAGAGAGAGAGAGAGAGAGAGAGAAAGAGAGAGAGAGAGGAAATGGAGGAAGAAGGAAGGGGGAGACGGTTACCGGTGGAGGCGACGGCGTACGGTGGCTGGTGGAGGCGCGTGCTTACGCGGGTGGCGTCGGTGACAGCGTACAGCGGCGTCGGTGGTCGGCTGGGGGTCGGTGGTCGGGTGGCCGCCGGTGACGGTGACGGCCGGTGGTCGGCAGTGAGGGAGATGGTCGTGAGAGAGAGAGAGAGAGAGAGAGAGAGAGAGAGCGAGAGAGTGAGAGAGCGAATGAGAGAAAAGAGGGCCGATCGGGTAAGTTAAAAGACAGACTTTTACCGACGAAAATTTTCGTCGGTAAAAGTCTTTTTTTCGTCGGTAAAAGTCATTATGAAAACTTTTACCGACGAAAATTTTCGTCGGTAAAAGTCATCTCTTTTCTTGGCGGGAATCACACATTACACATTATTACTGACAGGCAACAGTCGTCGGGAAAAGTTTTCGCTTTTACCGATGAAAATTTTCGTCGGTAAAAGTAAAATTTTCTGTTTTATTTTTTAGCGACAGGTATCTTCGTCGACAATAAACTTTTTACCGACGAAATCATAATTTCGTCGGTAAAAGTGTATGGCGGGAAGCAAATCTGGCGATGGCGGGAAGCTGGAGTGATTTTTACCGACGATTTCTATATTTCGTCGGGAAAAATGATTTTTCCCAACGAAAATAATTTCGTCAGTAATACTTTCGTCGGTAAAAAACCGTTCTCTTGTAGTGTGTGCACATTACTAATCCCCACAACTTTGCAGGCATAGTCATCGCCTAGAAATACTGAGCCTCCTTCATACTCCCTATAGGAAGTAAAGACGCTCCTATCTGGGCACATGTGATACAAAGCCTCGGAGTCCATGATCCACTCATCGCAGAGAGATCCACCCTTTGACACCATCAAGACCTAGCACACATCACTACCACCTTCCTCATCTTCAACGGTATTGGCTTCCTTAGAAGAATCACCCGACTTCTCTTTCTTATATTTAGGACTCTTGCAGTCCTTCTTCATGTGCCTAACTTGGCCACATCCCCAACACTTCAACTTGTCTTTACCCTTGCCCTTTGATTTGGATCCAGAACGCGACGATCATTCACCTCGCTCAAAATTCCTTCCTCTCATAAACAGTGATTTGGAGGAGGAATTAGTATCACCGCTTTTCTGTCTCATGGCCTTCGATTAAAGGGCTGAGACAATAGTCTCGACACTAATAGTGTCCCTACCCGCGCACAACGAGTCCTTGAGTGACTCATATGAACTAGGAAGCGACTCAACAAGATCAAGGCTTGATACTCGTTCTTCATCTGCTCATCAAAATCAAGCAACTTGCAAATCAGTTTATTGAACGTGCTAATGTGGTCCTCCACATCTGTCCCCTCCGCAATCTTCAAAGTGAAGAGTTGTATCATTAAATACATGCGATTTTTTAGAGACTTCTTCGCATAGATGTTCTCTAGCTTGGTCTATGTTTCTACAGCGGTTTTCTCCTTCGTGACATTATAGAGGACGTCATCAACAAGTCACAATTGGATTGAGGCCATTGCCTTCTCATCTATCTTCGTCCACTCATCATCTTTCATCTCGGCAGGGCGCTTTCCAAGGGCGTTCATGACTCCTTGCTGAGTTAGGACGGCACGCATCTTCACCTTTCATAACTTGAAGTTATTTTTGTCCGAGAACGTCTCAACGTCGAACTTCGTACTTGAAGCCATGAGATCGTTTTATAAGACTTCTTCTTCAACCCTCCAACGATAGCTCTGATACCACTTGTTGGAAATCCGGTCAGCGGAAGCACCGAAGAAGATCAAACAATCACCACACAGCCACACAAGCAATCAACGCAAAAGCAAACGAATTTTACGTGAAAAACCCTTACGGGAAAAAACCATGGCACAAAGCGACACCTCCACTATGAATTCCAGAAGATTACAAAGCTAATCTACCCTCAAGCAAATTCCAAAGATGAACAAGGCATTCTCAAACCTCACAATCTCTCCCCCAAGCCCTAATCTCGAAATATGACTCCTTGGTATTGATTAGGATTCATCTAAGACAGATTGAAGGAGCTTTTATAGGCCTCCAACCCAAAATAGAAACATGCAACTCGAATTCACGCAAAACCGCGCATATACCCGACTATACCCAACCGGTAACGACCGGTCGGACCTGTGCAGAACGATTCCAGTGAGTTTTGCCTTTAAAAACATCAAATTTCAGCCTCCACCAACCGGTCAAGACCGGTCGGAGCACATGTCCAGTAGGCCTGCAGCTTCGCTGTAGAAAACAGGGACCGGTCAGACCGGTCGACCTCCCAAAGAGACAACCTTTTTTGAAGGCTCTAATAACACAACCAAAATAAACCATATGAGAAAAAAGCTAAATCAAGGGCCAAAAGCCAAAGGAAAAAAGAAGGATGAAATCCAGTGATCTTAGTGCCTTCTTTTCATTAATCTGTGCATGGGGTGCTTAACTATCTAACTGTTTATCCATCATGTACGACTTTGGACAGATTATATACCAAAATATCACAATGACCAGTCGATCCTACTAATTTAAAACTCACTAAAATTCAATTGCTGATTTTTGTATGCTCTGATCAGTGTGATTTTGTTTTGTGGTCCATTTTATGGAGTTGTGTTAGAGTCCCTTGATATACATTGATACGCCATCCTCTAATAGTTTGAGCTTTTAGAGAAAGTGGTTATTTGAATTGGTATTAGAGGAGAAGGTCCTGTGTTCAAATCCCAGAAGTAGTAAATATGCCACCGGTAATATATTCTCCCACTAAAATAAATCTTGATTTATGTAAAGGCGGTGGTAAACGGATGCACATGTGCTAAAAGGGTTGTTTAGTTGATAGTGGACATTGGTAATTAGAATTAATGTGAAATTGAATGCTCGTAATATTGAGACTCAGATGCAAATGCAGAAATGGTTAGATTTTTTTAAAATGGGCCCACTTTTATGGCCCCCCTAAGGCTCAAACTTTCTTTATTTTTTGCCACCATATATATTTTTCTAGGCTTATTACAATTATTATGTAATAATTTTAATAATAGGCTTATAATTTAAAACTGATTTACTTAATGAATTCTAATTACAGACATCTAAACACAATTTTTTTATTTCAGTGTATTCTGATTATAGCCGACCAAACATAACCGGGGATTCCAATTCATGTTAATTCCATTTGCCATGTGCTTTGGATTATAGTGCATTTCAATTATAATTATCCAAATGAGCCCTAAAAGTCGTAACTTTTAGATCTAAAATCTTTAATATATAATTATCGTTAACGAGAATAAGAGAATTCATTTTCATGCGTCTACTGGATAGGGCTAGAGATTGTAGTAAAGATTGAATACAAGAGATCCTAAGATGACCAACCTATATTCTAGATTTTAGTTTAAGGGGCTTATGGTTGCAAAATATACAATGAAACTTCACAATTAATCATTCTAATTTGGTTTCAAATTTCAAGATATTTGGTGAATTTGAATGCACCCATCACAATTGAATGTGAAATAATTACAAGTCTAAAAAGGAGTGAATAAAGTTGAGATGGATAACTAAAAGTGTAGCATGCTAAGTTCACTTGTTGAGATTGCATTTGATAATTTTTTATGCTTCAATACCTTAGTAAAAAAAACGGGGGGAAAAAGAGAAAAAAAATCTCATTTTATACCTTTAGAGAAAAAAAAAAAAATTGAGGGCAATGATGAAAAAAAAAAAAAACAAAAAAAGAATGTGAATTGCATCTTACCCTTACTCGTCTCTAAATTAGAATGGGTAGGGCATTTGAAAAAGTCCTCAAACTCATCATGTATTGCGTCCTCCTCTAAGATACCTGTGTTAATGACAATGTTTGGTTGGTGTTTTAAAACACCGTTCTAAGTGGAAGTGAGTGATATACTCAATGGTATTATAATTTTAAGTTAAGCATGTTATCAAATCATTCAGGCTTAGGTAATGACTATACATGAAATATACAATTTCCTAGGCTAGTTAACTTAATGCATGGATGTCATGATATCGCACACAATGCATGTCCTGGGAAAAATTCAGCATATCATCAAATGGTACACCGGTCTTTCTAACAGTCAACCAGGCACTCACAATGCGAGCATGATTGATCTTCAGTATACTGGCCTTTCTAACAGTTGGACAGTTACTTGGATCGCCCATGATATGTATGCATAGTTAATTCAATTCGGCCTTTATTAGATATTTTCTCATCCAGCAGGGTTGATGAAGCTAAGATACTACCATCATATCACAAGTCCTAAACTGGACCATCTGACTCCCTGTGGTGCGTCGTCAATCATCGCCTAATCCTTTTATCATCTTTCATTATTCTACACTTTGTTCATTTTTTCATTCATGAACAAGGGCTCGTCAGTCGTTTTATTTTAGCACTAATAGGATTCGTCACCCTCACAATTGTTCAATGGACACTAAGGGGAGGCTTATCACCCTAATGTAGGCTGATAGCTCGGATACGATGTCCCATACCACCATGCCTGCCCAATAAGACTTTGATGAGATCGTATCGCACTAGCAATTATAGGTGGACTCATTTCCACTAGCAACAGTAGTATTCTGGATTCAATAGAAGATGATTCAACAATGATTATCAATCAACTAAACCATGCATTAGACAAATTCAATTGACATGAGGAAACACCGCTTGAACTAGCATTGGACGCGAAGCAACCCATGTAATCCGACTACAATCGTCCGGATTCACCCCCAATTGATCGAACCAACCTTAGGTAGCCACCCAAACTAGGCTACCACAATTACTTGTTTGATCGTCAATCTCTCCCTACTAAAATTCTATCTCAACTTACACAAATGGAGCATTTTCACAAGCATTTAAGCTACTCTTCAAAAACATGATCATTCAAGTATAAATAGAAATCATTTACACTTTACTAAGTAAAGCAAGAATCAAACCACAATCGCATGCCAACATGTGAGATTTAGGTGATTCAAGCATTTCATCAAACACTCATGCTATCTAACAATGCACAAGTCATCAGTTGCAATACATAAGACAATGAAAGCATTTAAATCACATAAATTTTAATTGCATTAATAAGTCATTCTCTAGCACCGTCTAAGGTTGATAAATGTAAACCTATAACTATAGTCCACACCTTAGGGTTAGGATTTATCGGTCGTCCGAGTGTTTAGGATTATAGTTTGTTGAGAACTGGCAATGACTATATACAAGGAAATCTTAGGTTGAGATTCATACACTCAACCCTTGAATGAGTTGGAATGGTAGATAAAATTCATATCTTACCTTCGATCGTAAGAGAAATCGAGGTAGGCAAAGGATTGAAGGCTAGAGTGAAGATCTCACACCCCTAGATGATGGATCCTAGCTTGCACAAGAAACCACCACCCACAATATCTTCCTCTCTATTCTCTTCCTCTCAATCTCTCTCTTTCTCTCCAAGCAACACTAAATTCGGATTTGGAGAGATACCCTAAATCCAAGCTATTTATAGTGCCAGATGTGATGCATATGGCCCTAAAGTGTTAATTGTTTAATATTTAACCCTAATGGAAGTCAATTCTATCATTTGGGGCCCACTCGGTCCATCTAGACCATAGAATGAATATTACGTGAGGAGATCTGCCCATGGTTATGATCAGTCGCAATTCAGATGCGACGATTAATAGATATGATGCGCTATCTATTCAACGGTCATCGATTATAAATCGAGACTGCGGCTTTGGGATTCTATGCAGGGAATTGTTCAAGTATAGGGTCCTAGGTTTTATAATAATTCGACGGTTCAAACCCCACAATTTAGGAAAAGTTCAAAAGGACATAAATCACTTAACTTCCCACACACTATTGGGTAGACTCACACATCATATGTGCCTACCCTTCGGACACAAGTTCTGTGTTTCGGCACCTTGTATTGGCTCACTAACCCGCAAGGGTTGTCAAGCCTGCCAAGACGGAGGTTTTTCCTTAATTTCATATTTATCGATGCCCTAACGAACAGTGTATGAGCTTTTCGGGTATTCGAGGGCACTATTTGTAATGCTTAGGTGTCGGGATTTGATGGTATGGTAATTAGGGTTTAGACTTGCCAAGTGTATCACCAGGCATCCATGTGATTATCAAAAACGTCATTTCGGTCTAAGTTACCTTAGATTAGGGATCTCTAGATTTAAAGATGGAGTAATTAGATTATACGGCTATCATGACAACATAGCCTAAGTATGTACTTGGGTTTTCTGTATGAAAATTTATGGGACTTTATATACACATCATCCATCCAATTTTTCAGATCATCGTGGGGGCAAGACCTGAAAAATGAGGCAAATCCAAAACACAAGTGGACCACACCACAAAAAGCAATGGGGATAATGACGTCCACAGTTGAAACCTTCCTCGTGTCCACCATGATGTTTATTTTCCATCCAACTTATTCATAAGGTCACACAGGCCTAGATGAAGGGAAAACACAAATATTAGCTTGATCGAAAACTTTTGTGGCCCTAAGAAGATGGTGGTGTTCAATCCCCACCTTTTTTTGTGGTGTGGTCTATGGATCTATCTAATTTTATGGTTCATGCCCTAAATTGATATGGAAAAATGGATGGATGGTATGGATTTAACATATATATCATGGTAGGCCCACTTAACTTTGCCATGTTAACACGACTCCTACCTTAGTGTTGTGTTCCAAGTTGCCCCATCCAAGTCCGCCAAATCCTGTGATTGAGGGGTGTTTACCCTTTTATTCTTTTTTTTGTTTTACACACGTACCCCACACACACCCACACCCACGCACACAAACCCCACACTTACTCCCTAGCTGGGTTTTCCCCACCTATGGGTTCTGAACCCAAGGCCTCTTGTTGAAACTCCAAAGAGTCTTAATGCTATAGTGATATTGACCGTGGGGCCAGCATTGATACATATGTTGTATATTTATCATCCATTAGTTTTTAGAGCTCATTTTAAGCCATGGTCCAAAAAATTAAGCAGATCCAAATCTGAAGTGGACTACACCATGGGAAATAGTGGTCGCTCACCATTAAAAACTTACTAAAGCCCAACGTAATGTTGATTTGCCATTCAACCTGTTGGTAAGGTCACAAAGACCAGGATGAAGGAAAACAAGGAATATCAGCTTGATCAAAAACTTAGTAGCCCACAAAAAGCTTTTTAGTGGTGGGTATTCAATCCTTCTTGTTTGTTCTACTAGAGATTTGGATCTACTTCATTTTCGAGATGGCACAAAATGAGCTATAAAAATTGATGGATGGCATGGATGCACAACACATACATCAAGGTGGGCCCTACAATCAGGGCAACACCCACTAACATGTTAGTAAAAACCCTTAATCCAACACAAATTGCCGGCGAAAGCCTTTGGTAGGAACTTCCTGCCACAGAAATGAGAACGACAGAGACATGGTTGGAAGGCAAGGAATTTCAATGGTACCTGTTGCACGGTCGATCAGTATGTTGGTGCCGAGCTTGCAGGATAGCAGTTCAAGATATTGCAGCTCCAGTCACACATTACATAGAGAAGAATATATATAACTATAAATAAAACGGTTTTCATTTAAAATGAGCTAAATCACATTATGCATTTTTGTCGAAGGCAAGAGAAGATGAAGAACAACAATGGATTTTGTCAATGGATGGGTACCGTTGAAAACCCTTAATGAAGGACAGGTCTTGTTGCAACTGGGTCATATTTCCGGAAGCGGGTTGCCTGGATGAGCGGATTGGGCCATCCCAGGAAAGCATGAGTTACGGGAGACTTCGACTGTGGGGCCATCTTGATATATGTGTTGCATATCCATGCCGTCCATCCGTTTTAACAACTCATTTCAGGCGTGGGCCCAAAAATTAAGCAGATCCAAATCTCCGGTAGACCATGCATAGAAACAGTGGTGACTGGTAATTAAAAGCCCACCGTTAAAAACTTCTTAAGGCCCACCGTAATGTTTATTTGCCACCCAACCTGCTGTTGATAAGGTCACGTAAGACCTGGATAAAGTAAAAGCACAAATATCAGCTTGACCCAAAACTTTAGTGGCCCTCAATAAGTTTTTAATGGTGGGCATTCAATCCCTATTGTGTGGTCCACTTAAGATCTGGATCTGCTTATTTTTTTAACCATGCCATAAATGAGTTGAAAAAACTGATGGGCAGCCTGGATATACAACACATTTATCAAGGTGGGCGCCACGATCCAGCTCCAAGTCAGTATATCTGTAGATGGATCCGGTCCATTTATAAATTGCAAGATCCATTTCCGATCCAATCCGTATAACCATCGGATTCAGGTCGGATCTGGTCCGAATCCACCCCATTACAAATCTAAAAAATTATATGATATAAAATATATAATATAATATATTTAATTTAGTAGAAAAATGATACAAATCCCACTATTTACTATGGTATGGTTGACATGGCGTAAAATAATTTGTAAAACAGATGGTCAGCATGAAGATAACATATACAGTAAGGTGACAATGAGTCAGATCTTAATCGGATTTGGATCAAACTCGGATATGTTCCTCTGAATCCATATCCGGTCCATTTAAGTAATTGGACCTATTTTAAGATCCAAATCCGATCCATTTAACTAATTGGACCTATTTTAAGATCCAAATCCGATCCATTTAACTAATTGGACCTATTTTAAGATCCAAATTCGCATTATACGGATTCCGAACGAATCGAATCTCGGATCTGACCTGCTCCATTGAGAGCCCTATACAAAACTTTTGTGGGCCACAAGAAGTTTTAATTGTCAATCATGGATGTTCCCTGAGGCATGGTCTAGCTGAGATTTGGATGTGCTTAATTTTTTGGATCTTGTCATAAAATGACATGTAAAAACTGTTGGACGGCGTGGATGTAAGGAACATAAATCAAGGTGGACCCCACAGTCAGGGATCCCACCCACATGTGAAGTTTGACGTCGACATGGGGAGCGGATTAGCTGTTACTCGGGTAACAGTTGGGTGTTACCCTAACCGTGTGGGCCCTAACTTGATGTATTTTTTTTATCCATCCACGCCGTCCATCTATTTTTTTCATCTCAATTTAGGACACTATACGAAGCCTTAAGAAGATTCAAATCTCAGGCGGATCATACCACTAGAAATAGTGATGAATGGCCATTAAAAACTTTTTGTGGATCACAAAAGCTTTTCTTATCAAGCTGATTTTTTTATTTTCGCTTCATCCAGATATTTTTGACATTATGAACAGGTTGGATTTCAAATACGCATTATGAAAACCTTACGATGGGTCCTTTGGAAGTTTTAAAGGTAAGGCACTCAATCATCACTATTTCCTGTGTTGTGGTCCACCGAAAAATTGGATCTACATAAATTTGCAAAACCATCATAAATTAGGCTGTAGAAACATATGGACGGCGTGGATATACAAATAATCATAATTTGGGTCCCACAATAAGAGTAACACCCACTCATGAGCTGTTACCCGGGTAACACCTAATCCGCTCCCAGCTACTGCGTCTATTTTCGAGGACGCGGCTTTGGTGAATCCTCGGATCAACTAAAGTGGGTGTATCCCTCACTCTGAGACCCACCATGAATTAGTTTTCTTAAATCCACTCTGTTCATATGTTGTTTTTACTTATTTTATAGGTCGATTCCAAAAATAAAGTAGATATAAATCTCCGATGGACCACACTACAAGAAACCGTGGTGAAAGATCATTAAAAACTTTTTGTGGACCACAGAATTTTTGGATGATGCTGATATTTATGTGGTCCCTTCATCGAGGTCACTTTTACCTTATCAACAGGTTAGATTGGAAATAAAGATTCTGGTTTCCCCGAAGATGTTGTTAACGGTAGGGATTCAATCATCACTCTTTCCTATGGTGTGATCCACTTGCCTTTTGAATCTTCTTCATTTTTGGGATCCTGTCGTAGATTGATCTTTTAAAACGGATTAACCGTGTGGATTTAGTAAATATTCATTATTGTAGGCCCCACATTCAGGGATCTCACCCACCTCGGTAGATCTGGGGATGCACCGAAGCCGTTCGATGTTTTCGGGAGTGAATATTCGTAGCCGTTGAACGTCAGTTTCCGCGTCAGAGAACGGATTAGCTGCAGCCCCAGCCGTACCAAAGACGGTGCGGCCTTTTTAGAACGTCCCACCTTGATCGATGTATCCTATATTTACACCGTCCATCTGTTATTCCAAATTATTTACGAATATTATGGAAAAATTTTAGTAGATCCAAATCACAGGTGGACCACATCACAGGGTAATAATCATGACGGAATTCTCACCATTAAAAGATTCTTGGGGTCCAAAGAAATGTTTATTTTCCATCCAAACTGTTTATAAGATATAAAAGGTTTTGATTAAGGGTTAAAACAAATATCAGCTTGATCCAAAGCTTTCGTAGTCCACAAGAAGCTTTCATATGGTCCCTTCATAGAGGTGTTTTTACCCTATCAGGATTGGAAATAAAGATTCTGATTTCCCCGAAGATGTTGTTAACGGTAGGGATTCAATCATCACTCTTTCTTATGGTGTGATCCATTTGCCTTCTGCTTAATTTTTGGGATACCGTCTCAGATTAATCTTTCAAAACGGATTAACCGTGTGGATTTAGTTAATATTCATCAGTGTAGGCCCCACATTCAGGGATCCCACCCACTTTGGTGAATCCAGGGATGCACTGAAGCCGTTCGTTGTTTTGGGGAGTGAATATTCGTAGCCGTTGAACGTCATTTTCCGCGTCAGAGAACGGATTAGCTGCAGCCCCAGCCGTACCAAAGACGGTACGGCCTTTTAAGAACGTCCCACCTTGATCGATGTATCCTATATCCGCACCGTCCATCTGTTATTCCAAATTATTTACGAATATTATGCAATAGTTTTAGTATATCCAAATCACAGGTGGACCACATCACAGGGTAATAATCATGACAGCATTCTCACCATTAAAAAGCTTCATGGGTCCAAAGAAATGTTTATTTTCCATCCAAACTGTTTATAAGATCTAAAAGGTTTTGATTAAGGGTTAAAACAAATATCAGCTTGATCCAAAATTTTCGTGGTCCACAAAAAGTTTCTAATGGTCAACTACCACATTTTCTTAAGGTAGAGTCCAACTTAGAGATTGAATCTCCTTTATCTTTGGGTTTATACCCTAGAATGATCTGGAAAATAATATGGACGGTGTGGATATAGAATATATACATCAGGGGGTCCCCACGGTAAGGACCGCACCATCTTAGGTGAGACTGAGTCGGCACCTAATCCACTCTTAGCTATAAAGCGAAGTGTCAACACCCCCGCAGCATCATACACGAGCCCCTCATCATGGCCGTCCATTCTACAGTTTTCGTCGTGAACTCGCCGAATGGATGGACGGCGTGGATACAACACATACATCATGCATGGCGGGGTCATTGCTACGACCCTTATGGGTCTCAACGCAAAGGAGACATATCCTCCACTGAAATGTTGCCTGAGCAACCCTATTTGCTGCACTGTCAACACTATTCGCCCAGAGCCAGGAAACAGATGGGAGGCTTTGGTGGTCGCGGCCCTGCAGTTTCCCAGTCAACTGTTGTTGTTGTTGTAGTTGTTGTTTTTTTAATTTTAATTTTTTAATTTTTTTTATTAATTTTAATTTTTATTATTAATTTTTTATTATTTTTTTAATGTTGTAAGAAATCGAATGTACTGGTAAACACAGTGATATATACTTAAATAAACTATAATAAATTTCAGATTTTGGGACTTAGATGTCCTCTCAAATGGAGGGAATTAAAGCACTGAAAGGGGATGGCCGGATGATCCGAACCGTCCATCTTCTTGGAAGACACCCTTTATTTAATTCTGCAACAAACATTAATTCAAAGCTTTAGACTAGGGCTGCTAATGGGTACCCCAGATCCCTGGGTACCTGATGGCCCAAATCAGATTTTAACAGGTCCTCAGTCCAATTCTTCATCCATTAAAACAATAGGGTTGCGATGGGTCAGGTCTCACCTTTTTGGAACCCCATTAAAATTCAGATCTAGCCAGGTCCAGGTAGGGTCCATCACCTTGGACCCGGTTAAAACTTAAAACCGGGCTGACTCAGGTCTGGCTCTAGTTAGTTTTAATATTATCCCAAGTAGGGCACTGTGTGAACATGTTATCCGAAAAAGGCAGACTGGTCTGTTCATCAAGTGGGCCACATGTGTATGTTGGAAATTGATTGGGCTATGCATACTAGTCCCCCATGCCTGGCCCACAGGCCTAGATAGCAGGTCCAAGTTCAGCCAAAAGCCAGGTTGAGCCTGCTGTTGTGCCCATTCAACCCTTAGCCCAATGTATTGTTTTTAGTCCAGGCAATGGGCTGAGCATGGCCTGAAATTCAAACGGTTAGGCCAAGCTTCAGGCTAGCTTATTCAAAATTTTGATTTTGCTGATCCTAGGACGGGCCCATTGCCACCTTAGTTAGTCTGTGCAAATGGGCCATGGTTGGATGCAAAGGTTGAGCCCACCAACACAACCATCAAGATGAGAAATGGACGATCGGGTAGGGTTGGCAACAGTCAGGTTTTTCTCAGGTCGGGCTTAACCTGAGCCCAACCCTTTTAATATATGGGCCAAAAATTCCATCTTGAATCCGTGACCCATTATTGTGTGGCCTGAACCGACCCACTGAAAAATCACTAAGCCCAAGACAACCCCTACCAAATTGGTGAATACATACTAACAAATAAAACACTGGCTGGCTCGGGTCACCTAGCCCGGTCCATTGATAACCTACATGCGCAGCTGGTCAGGTTGTGTAGGGTTCAATCCAAGCCCCACCCATTTACTTAAATGGCCCCATTTTCTAACCAAAGCCTGACCCACTAGCCATTTAGCTTGGCCCAAACCTGCCTTTGAAGCGGGTTGAGCCAGTTGACCCATAGGCCGACCTGACCATTTCATTGGGCCCCACCATGAATTTGCCATGGACTATGAACATGAACCTGATCTGGACGATGGATACCCCTCTAGAGGAATTTCATGCGATTTTAGGACGGCCTGATTTTAGGACCACAGAGCATATATTGTGGGTCCCACCTAATGGACAGCCTGGATCTTGAATAACATGCCACAGCAGCCCATCCGACATTGGAAATCCCTTAAATAACACACGGGAGCCTGTTCGAAGAGGTGGAATCAAGGCCAGACATGGGCTCACCGAGCAATAAAAAAGATGGGCCTAATTGCCCCAGTTCATGAAAAGCGGCTTATATGTTGGGCCCGAAATCCAGATGTGCTCACTTCATGGACCTTAAAGTAGGGTTGCACCTCAGGAAGGTTGGGCCGGATTGAGTGTTAACCTTATCCCAAACCAACTTCATGAGGACCCAACCCACAACCCAACCCCGCCTGACCCAACCCGACCTAACATTACCTGAATTTGCTTAACCCGAACCCAACCAAAAGTCACATCAGGTTGGTGTTTTTCAACCAGAACCCAACTTGAGGACCTTGAAAACCTGACCCAACCTCACCCGAACTCAGGTTGGGTCAGCTGGGTTTGGCTTAACCTGAACCGAAGTCATAGCCCTACCTCGTCAAGATCGAGCCCAGCCCATAACAGGTTCAGTGGACCTTGACAAGGTTCCAAATCGACAGAGTTACATAGCTCAGGCCCGTCCCATCTATTCATGAGCCCCAAAAATCAGTGGGGGCCACAAATGGGCCAGGTCCAATCTCAACAAAATTTAAATCCTGACTAGGGCCATTGGGACAGGTAGCACTGTAAGTAGCTTACCTGATGAAACCGGGTCTGGAGCCTGATTTCAGACCCAATTAGCAATCGGGTTGGATTCGGGTCCATTGATACAGTTCTGATTTGATACAAGGTTCCATCCAACCCCGATTCTAAATCATGCTCAAAGCTAGACCCGATGGGACGTCATGGGTCCGGTATTACATAGATCCAATACCTCATGTAAGGGACCCGTATGTGAACCCAACGAGGCCCGAGTACAAATCTCTTAGTTGGGTTCTATGCGTCAGTATCCAACCTAAACCCAACCCATTGACAGACCAGCCTGAGTCGGAGTTTTAAGACTCGAGACTTGCCTGAGTCAACTAGGAGTTGGCCTGGATTTTGAACTGGGTGGGCCAGACCTGTTGTACTGACCCAATTCAAAATTCCATTCTATTTGGCCAGCCTGGCCCATTGACACCCAAGGTCTGACTACTGTCTGAGTCCGGGGTCGACTTGGATTTGATCGAATCAAATTCCAGTTTGAGAATTGGGGGTGACTCGGACCAACTCAGCCGAGTGATGACTCAACTCAGGACCAGACAAGTCGACCTGAATCTTAAAACTTTGTTGAAAGCCCTAATCTTATGTGGGATCATACATAGCGTGCATCTATTGTAATTTGGTAAATGACATCAATCCAAACTGACAAATTGATCCACCAATTCATGGTGGGCCACTGACGAAAGATCGTGATTTCATGGCTATCCGTCATCCAACAACGGTTGCTGGTTTTGGACGGTCCAGATCCATCTCTGGAGTGTAGCAGTGTACCTCTACAGGGCTTGCATGGATAACATCCACGTAAATGTACCTCTACAGTTTTGACAATCCATCTGATAATCCAAACCATTGGTCTTCTACTTCTCCCCATGGATGGAACATGATACCGGACAGGGCCTAGATCCGATTCCCTTAGTCGGATCTCGGATCCGCATAGAAGTACCCGACCCATTCGCAGACAGAGAGAGAGAGAGAGAGAGAGAGATTATTATAGTTCATTTAAGTATAAGTGCGTTCACCACCATTACATTCGTAATTTCTTACCAGAGTTAAAAAAAAAAAAAAAAAAAAAAAAAAAAAAAAAAAAAAAAAAAAAAAAAAAAAAAAAGAGGAAAAAACAGTTCGCTGGTAAACGCAAGGCCATGAACACCAAAGCCTCTGGGACGTCATTTCGCTGGCTTTGGGCAGCATAGAGGGCTCTTCGGGCAGCATGGACCGCAGCATTTCGTATAATAATCTATGTGATCCTTTGCATTGATCAGACCCATAAGGGTCCCAGTAATGATCAGAATCACAACGATTAGCTTTCCAATGGCGAAGATTGGGGAGGAGACGGCCATGATAAGACAACGAGCTTTGGACGACGATGTGGGGTTGTATACGATGCACTGCCCTTTATAGGGAAGAGTGGATTAGATTCGGCCTTAGGCCGACCTACATGGTGCGTCCCTTACCGTGGGGCCCAACTTGATTTACGTATTCTATATCCACACCGTCCATACATTTTTCTGGATGAGTATAGGGCATAAGCCCAAAATTGAAGTAGATCCAAACATGAAGTAGACTTTAACATAAGAAAATGTGGTGGTTGACTATTAAAATCAATTTTTGGATTACAGAAGTTTTGGATTAGGCTCATATTTTTTTACCCTTCATCCAGGTCTTTTTTTTTAATTATTATATCAACAGGTTGGATTTAAAATAAACATTCGAGTGGACCCCATGAATATTTTAATGGTGAAAATTCATTCAAAATTGTTACGCTGAGATGTGCTCCACCTGAGATTTTTATCTCCTTCAGATTTTGGATTATTCCCTAAAATGATTTGTAAACACCGATGGACGGTGTGGATATACGATACATACATCTAGGTGGGCCCTTCTTAAAAGGCTGTGTTGTCTTTTGTACGGCTAGGGCCGCACTTAATCCGCTCGAAAATGACGTTCAACGGCTGGGAAATTCGGAATATTCACTTGAACGGCTTCGGTGGATTCTGGGCCGAGGTGGGTGGGATCCCTGAATTTGGGCGTACTTTGATGTATATTACTTACATCCACACCGTTAAACCGTTTTAATAGCTCAATTTATGGTAGGATCCCAAAAATGAAGCCGATCGAAATGTTAAATGGACCACACCATAGGAAACAATGGTGATTGAATCGTCACCGTTTAAACATCTTGGGTTAACCGTAATTTTTATATCCCATCCAACCCGTTGATATGGTCAAAAAGGCCTGGATGAAGGGATCACACAAATATCAGATACATAAAAAACTTTATTGTCATACAAAAAGTTGTTAATGTTATTTCACCACGGTTTCTTGTGGTGTGGCCACCTGAGAATTAGATCTTCTTTCGTTGGAAAAAAGCCAATAAAATGAGTTCTAAAATGATATGGGCAGCATGGATTTAGAAACATACATTATGGTGGGTCCCAGAGTGAGGGATACACCCACTTGTGTGGATCCGCGATCCACCAAAGCCGCATCCCCGAAAATAGATGTAGTAGCTGGACTTCCAACTTCACATGTGCACCCACCCCACTCACAAGTTTAAATGGGGGAGCGAATTAGGTGTGATCCCGGACTCACCCAAGACGGTTCATCTCTTAACGTGGAGCCTACCTTGATGTATGTATCCTGTATCCATGCCGTCCATCCGGTTTTCCATATTATTTTAGGGCATTATCCCAAAAAATGAAGCAGATCCAATCATCAGGTGGACCATACCATACGAAAACGTGTTGATTGAACATTAATGGGCCACAAAATTTTGGATCAAGCTGATTTTCTTTTTTACCCTTAATACAAGCCTTTGTGACCTTATCAACAGATTGGATGGCAAATAAACACTACCGAAACATTAACATGCGCCCTAAGAAATTTTTAATGGTAGAGCGTTCAATCACCACTGTTTCTAATGTCATGATCCACCTGATGACTGGATCTGCTTCGTATTTAGGATAATGCGGTAAAATAATCTGTAAATACGGATGGACGGTGTGGATATAGAATACACTCATCGAATGGGACCCACGGTAAGTGCCGCACCATCTTGGGTGAGGCCTGGGTCTCACCTTATCCGCTCCCTTGAATGGGGCATGCTTGGCCACGCTTTGGTCCACAGCGGTTCGAGCTCCAAACAATCTGAGCCAGGGCTGGTATGAGTCCTATTCAAGCCCTGCCCACAAAGTTTTTAATGGTGGGCGTTTAATCACCACCGTTTCTATGCATGGTCCACATTTGGATGGACACGTCATGGATCACATGCAACACATATATATTAAGATGGCCCCTCGATCAGTCTCCCCGGCCGAACTCGTGCTAACCAGGGCTGGCCAATCCGCTTCACGGACAGATGACCCAGTTGTTGCAAGACCTTTCCTTCATTAAGGGTTTTCAATGGTACCCATCCATTGACAAAATCCATTATTGTTCTTCTTCATCTTCCCTTTCCCTTGACAAACATGCATAATGTGATTTAGCTCATTTTAAACGACAACCATTTTCTTTATAGTGATGTGTATTCTTCTCCGTGTAGTGTGTGACTCGAGCTGCAATATTTTGAAACGCTATCCAACAAGTTGAGCACCAACATACCGACTGTGCAACAGGTACCGTTTAAGCTCCTTGCCTTCCCACCCTTCTCATTTCCGCAGTAGGAAGTTCCTACTAAAGGCTTTTGCTAGCAATTTGTGTTGGATTAAGGGTTATTCTAACACGTTAGTGGGTATTGCCCTGTATGTGGGGCCCACCTTGTTGTGTTGTGCATCCATGTCGTCCATTGATTTTTACAACTCATTTTATGCCATCTCGAAAATGAAGTAGTTCCAAATCTCAAGTGGACCAAACAATAAGGAATACCCATCACTAAAAAAGCTTTTTGTGGGCTACAAAAGTTTTGGATCAAGCTGATATTCCTTTTTTTTTTTTTTTGTTCCCTTCATCCCGGTCTTTGTGACCTTATCAACCGGTTGGTATGGCAAGTAAACATTATGTTACTAAGATTTTAATGGTGAGCATTCAATGACCATAACCACTTGAGATTTGGATCTACTTAATTTTTGGGACCGTGGCTTAAAATGAGCTCTAAAAACTAATGAATGGCATAAATATACAACACATACATCAAGGCAGGCCTCACGGTCAGCACAACATCCAGTAACATGGTACCAAGGTAAACACCCCTAAATAACAGGAGTTGCGGACCTGGATGGGGAAACTGAGAACACAACACTAAGGTAGGTGTATTGTTAAAGTGGCAAAGTTAAGTGGGCCTATCATGATATATGTGTTAAATCTACACTGCCCATCTATTTTATCAGATCATTTTAGGGCATGAGTCCGAAAATGAGACAGATCCAAGGCTAAAGTGGAGCGCACCACAAAAAATGCTGGGGATTGAACACCACCATTGAAATCTTTTGGGGCCACAAAAGTTTTGGATCAAGCTGATATTTTTGTTTTCCCTTCATCCAGGTCTGCATGTGTGACCTTATGAATAAGTCAGATGAGAACACCTTCTAGCCCAGCTGGTAGACGCCTGGGTGTTTCAACTGCTGGTCTAGGTTCAAAAACCACTAACCCCACCAGTGGTGGGAACATTGTGTGACTTACCAGGTGGGTGCGTTGCACATCTAACAGGGTGTGTGCGTTGCATGACTAACAAAAAAAAAAAATCAGATGGAAAATAAATATCATAGTGGACCCTAGGAAGGTTTCAATAATGGACATCAATGTCCCCACTGTTTTTTATGGTGTGGTCCACTTGAGTCCTAGATTTGCCTCATTTTTCATGATCTGGAAAATTGGACGCACAGGGTGTGTGTGTGTGTGTGTGTGTGTAACAAATACATCATAGTGGAGCCCACATGACTTTAATTGCTACATCAAAATAGAGTCAGTTCCATAATTGAATCAGGTACGTACTGAAGGAGCAAAGTTGTCATTTTTAAAAACACAATTTAACCCAAAATCATTTACAGCATTTTGGCCGAATCACGTACTGCTTTTGACACGTACACTACCCTTCAATTAATTCAGTGATTAATTTTAATTAAAGATTATTTTTAAATGTGTTAAATGTACACCCAAAATAACATATTAAGTGAATGTTTTTATTTTTAAGATTTCAGTGACATATTAAGCTATAAACAAACAGACTCACACACTTCAATAATGTGAAGTCAAGTCGGTGAGGTCACTTGGCCCAGGTGGACCGGATTAAAATTACTTGAGCTGGCCACCTTACTAGAAAATTGATTGGGTCATGCATGCGAGGTCCCAGCCTGGCCACCGGCTAAGTTAGTAGGTCCATGCCCGGCATAAAATGGGGTAGCCTTGTGGGCATCTGTCCTGCGAATGAAATCAGAGGTACGTGGGTTGATGGATAATACGCAGGCACTTAATAGTAATTCGAATCAAACGGTCTGAACTATTATCCCAGTTTAGTTGTATAATGAACAAAAACACTAAGCTTCTCTGATTATCTGACCATCATACATAGATCTCTTATGATGGGCCTACCTCTGGATAGCTTTGAGATCGTGGCAGCTGCCAGATTGGCACATATGTTCATGTTATAACCATCTTAAAACAGCTAAATAAGCTAGATCATTCAGAGTACTGAAGTCATATGCTCGATCAATTACTGAGCCATCCAATAGGTGCAGCAAACATTTCTTAGGCTACCATTGTTGAGAATTTATAATTCTCAACTACAGAAAATAAAAATGTGGAAACCGAAAATAGGACTAAAGTAGGGACAAGCTGAAGCATGTGAAAATACACTGTCCTTAAACCGTTATTCACCCTTTCTCAAGTATTTGAGATTGCTGTTAGGTTGCAGGTAAATAACTTCTAGGATACGACAAACCTGTGTGTGGTCCTGTGTTCAGCAAAACGAAGAAACTACTAGTGGAACTCTTTTAACACTTATGCTGGCGGACAACAGGAAAGAAAATCCCAAAAATTGAAGAGAGAAAGAAGATCTAATCAGTCAGTTCTGTTGTAGCTAGTCGCTACAACGATTTGGGTCTTTTGGGTTAGACCATTGCTCTGGTCTAATTTGTTATGGACCTTTTGGTCCTGGCAACCTCTGATTGATTTGCTGAGAGAAAATGAGTTTGCTAGTTCAAGTATCAGAGAGAATTTGGCTTGTGTTGATGTGTTGGAATGAACCAGCAAGACTTTGTTTATATAGACTAGGATGGTTGGACGTTTTAAGTCTAGAGACATTAAGTTACTGAACCGTTTTTTACTATTGGTAAGAAACTAACCGTTATTGACAATTTTTAACCGTTTTGCATGTGGAAATTAGCTACTGCATGATAGTTGTTTAGAGACAATGGCGAGCTGTTTCTGATTGTTAAGCTACCCACATGCAACGGTTTCTATATCAAACCCTTCTAAAATAGTTCTTGTAGCCCTTATATTAGGCAGAGAGGTGTTTCTCAATCAGACATCTCTTCCCATAGCCTCTTGAGCTCCAAACCCAATCACATAACCCATCTCTCTCAGCCCTTATCGCACTGCCACTTGCACCAGTCTCACTCCATGAAAAGCGCAAAGTGCACCACTAGCGCCTCTACAGCTACACTACCTCAAAAGCCCATGCCCTTGCATTGTGTCCATGACCGAGTGTGTGCACGTGTTCTAGTGCCCCCATACTCCTCTCTCTTACCGCAAATTAATATGGTACACAGTACCTTTCTAATAAGGTGGAAAAGATCTCTTCTCCCATCTCATACGGGGCTATTCTAAAAAGTAAGAAAACCAACTTTTCTTTTCTTCTTTCAAACTATATATATATATATATATATATATATATATATATATATATATATATATATATATATATATATATATATATATATATATATATTAACCCAAGTATTTCAACAACCATGGCAAAATAACACCAACCAGGATATCCTAAGCATTTAATTATTGGCTGATAAATTGATGGACAAGATCATTTGCATAAAAGTAGGTCCAATCAATAATTTTAACTATTTGAAAATGAATGAATATAAAATTAAGGCCAACTGCATGGACCAGGTTACCAATCTATGAGATTTTTTACTGGTAGTGCACAAAGTGTGTGGTGCATATAATGGATGGTTAGGATTGACCAATTTAACTATCCAAGTGTTCCAATGCAACTAAGAGCACTATAAGTCACAGTACTTAGTGATAATTTCTCTAAATAAGCAATATAACAGGAGAAGAATTTTGCTACACCCACGGCTTGCGTAAGCTGCATACGCAGCAATCCCAGCCGTGGGTGGGATTGCCGTGGGTGGGATCCGAATTTCCAGGGCATAGAAGGTTGAAAGGGCGAGTCTCTCTCCTCTCCCCTCTCACTCCTCCGAGAGTCTATCCAGCCTGCAAGAATTGGAAGTCGGTTTCGTGCGAAAGCCTTTGGAGGCTTTTGGACGCTGGGCCACGGCCGATGTTTGTGAGAAATCCACCCCATCCGTCCATTTTGTGATCTCATTTTAGGATGTGAGACAAAAAATGGGCTGCATCCGTGAACCTAGTGGGCAGCACTAGAGGAAAAGTGGGCAGGGAAACTCCTACCGTTGAAACCTCTCTGGGGTCCAGAGTGTTGTTTATATGCCATCCATACCATTCATAATGTCATTCCTACTGGGATGAACTGAAAACACAATATTAGCCTGATTCAAAACTTCTGCAGCCCCATGAATATTTCAGTTGTGGACGGTCAATCATCATTTTTTCAGCCCACTCAATCAAGTCTTTGATCACGATTCTTTTTTTGTCACACGTTGTAAAATGAGATCACAAAACAGATAGATGGGGTGGATCTCTCACAAACATCATGGTGAGCCCCACATAAGCTTCCATAGCAACTTAAGTTGCAGCGTTGTTCAAATGGGCCCATCAGCAACTTGTTCAAATGGCCTATTGTTCAGTGATCCAAACCATCAATGAGAAGGGCCTCACCATGGATGGCCACACATAAAAACTACCCTGATTGGAACACCGTAAAATAAAATATTTGAACTTTTATAGGTTGAATATGAATTGTTGTCTTCTCTTTTTTTTTTCCCCTTAACTCCCTATGTTGTACTTCTATATTGCAGGACAGTTGAGTAAAAACTTGAAGCACAAACGATCAAGTGGACTATAACAGGGGAAATTGTGGGAATAATGATTTCCACCGTTGAAACCTTCCTAAGGCCGATGTTTATTTGTCATTAGACCTGTTGATAATATCACACAGATATGGATGATGGTAAAAAAAATAAAATATCAACTTAATCCAAAGCTTTTGTGGCCCTTTAAGAAATTTTCAATGGTAAATGTCCAAATCACACTATTTCTTGTGGTGTGATACACTTGAACTTCGGATATGCTTCAATTTTTGTATCAAAACCTATAATTATCTAGTAAAATCGATGCATAGAGTGGATAAAATATATAAATCACAATAGGACCCACAGAGTCTGACTTACTCACAACACAATTCGCTTCCTTGCCTATCAACCTTTACCTTTAGTGCGGCCCACTTGGTTCACATATGCAGCTCATTTTTTGTCCCACATCCTAAAATGAACTCACAAAATGAATGGACGGAGTGGATTTCTCACAAACATCAGATGGGGACTCACCTTGTCCCATCATCCGCAGGAAACGAACTTCCAACTCTTGCCAAACTGGTTAGATTCTCGGAGGAGAGAGGAGAGAGACTCGCCCTCTCCGCCTCCTATGCCCCTGGGAATTCGGATACCAGGGGGCGCGAATTAGGTACTTCCCCGCCTTGTCCCGAGCTCGAGACAGGCTAGGGCTATGAGGGCCACCGTGATGTATGGATTTTATCCACACCGTCCATTCCGTTTTACATCTCATTTCGGGTAATGAGCCCAAAAATGGGGCAGATCCAAACTCAATTGGACAATGAAATGAAGATTAAAAAGGCTGACCGTTGAAAACTTCTTCGGTCCCATAGGAAGTTTTGGATCAAGCTGATATTTGTGTTTTACCTTCATCCAGGTCTCTATGATCTTATGAACAGATTGGATGGCAAATAAACATCAATGTGGGCCCTTGGAAGGTTTCAACGGTAAAAATCATTAGCACCGCTGCTTACTGTGGTATGGCCCCCTTAAACTTTAGATGTGCCTAATTTTTTGTACTATGTCCTAAAATGACATGGAAAAATGCATGGATGGTGTGGATACAATCCATACATCACGGTGGCCCTCATAGCCCTAGCCTGTCTCGAGCTCAGGACAGGCGGGGAAGTACCTAATCGGCCCAACGGCGGTGATGGCCACGTATGCAGCGTAAGCAAGCCGTGGGTGTAGCAAAATTCTTCTCATATAACAGTTGTATGCTCAGGAGATCGCACTGCACGCGGTTTGGCTAGTTATCGCTGAGCCCCACTATGATGTATTGTTTTATCCACACCATCCATCCACTTTCACAGATTCTTTTAGAGCTTAATATAAAAAATGAGGTAGATATAAATTTCATTTGGACCACACCATGGGAAAACAGTAGTGATTGAATGTCCACCATTAAAAGCCTCCTAGGGCCCACTGTAATTTTATTTGACATCCAACCTGTTGATTAGGTCATACAGACCTGGAAGAAGGGGAAAACAAATATCCGCTTGATTCAAAACTTTTGTGGCTACCAAGAAGTTTTTAACTGGGGATGCTCAATCAACACTGTATTGTCCACTTGGGATTTTGGATCTAACTCATTTTTGGTATCTCTACTCTAAAATGTGGTTGTCTTGTTCGAGTCAGGAGACCCACTAACCACAGGTGGGTGGGTGGATCGTGTGGGTGCGTTGCATGACTAACAAAAAAAAAAAAAAAAAATCTTAAACTGTGGAACCAATGGTCTCTTAGTCACATCCTAAAATCAGATTGGTTGCACAATCTAACCTCTGATTCGTGGACACTTTTTATGCAATTAAGACCAGTGGATATTTTTCATTTTCAACCGTCCAATAGATGTCCACCAATCTGATACCGATATCATCACATAAGCTTAATTTTTTTAATATATAAATAGTGACCTAAAATATAACTCTTATGAATTGTTTAATTTGATTTAAGCACATGTGACGAAGATATTGCCATTTTAGGGGAGGAATTTTAGGGTCCTATTCATCAGAACTTGAATAGTTTACTGGCTCAACATTACGTAGAAAAGGAACATGGATGGGTGATCCAGACTGTTGATCTGATGGGACCGACCTTCCATGGGTGACCAACGAAAAATGTCCCAGATCTGATCTTCCTATATCTTTAATCAGGGGTCTACAAACAAACAATCAATAGAAAAGTACAGCCATAGTCAGAAAAAGGGTTAAAAGCAAGATAGCCAAGATCTTCCGATCAGGATGAACTTGGCTCGTACTCCATTCGCTCTGGGTCCCATCAGATCAACACTCTAGCATGATAGATCCCAATGTACGGTGGAGAGAGGTTCCTAAAATATCACCAGCATCAATGGTTGCCAAAATAGACTTCTTGATATTTTTTTCGTAGGAGCTGTAGCAGTTTGATCTGGAGTCATTTTGCAACGATCCAAGCCGTTCATAAAGTGGGCCTTAGAGTGGATGGAAGTAAAAAATGAAAAGCTCTCGTTGGAATATTTTCAATCCTTTAATCATTTAACTCCTTTCCTTTTAATGTGGACCGTTTTGTTAAACAGCTTCTAATCTGGACTCTTTTTTTTAGGGTGTCACCCATCCATGGCGTGGCCATCATATAAATGGTTTGGATCACTGCAATATAACCCTAGATCTAACGGCCAGTGTCCCAATTTAATTAAAAAAAAGAAAGAAAGAAAGAAAGAAGGGCAATGCGTCCCAATGCACAGGATCTCGACTATTACCAAATCTAACGAATTTCAACACTTTCTATTTCAACCTTTTTCTTTTCTTTGATTCTTGCAAGGCTCCCTCCCTAAAGGTTTGAGCAATCTGGCCCACCATGTGATGATCAAGACCGCTCATCTAAAATCTCGTACAATACATGGTTAACATGAAAAGAATCTCAGTGATTACAGACCATCACCTCCAGATAGAACCTCTTTTCTGGGTCATTGTTCCCATGTTACTTTATATGAATGATTCTCTCCATTATGAGGGAGATTTTCTTTTAATCCTATATAAACCATCTACGGTCGAGATCTTCTAGATGAATAGTCTGGATCATTAAGATGGACTAAACGTGCAAACCACTGCCAGCGAGCAAAACTTTATTTATTTATTTACTTTTTTCAGTACGAGTTCTGTACCTAAATCGCACAACTTGGAGCTGCTTCGAGTTCTTACTCTTCTCTGTCATGGCTGCTGAAGCAGGTAATGTAACTTTCATTCTTTCTTTTGTATCATGCATAGGTCTAAAATGGCTCCAATATGTAAAAGGATGTGGACAATGTGCGCCGTTCGATCTGTAGGATATGATGGTATGGTTTGGTAGTTCCGAATCTCCGATGGGTTGGTGTCTTTTTTCTTTATTGCTTGATTGGGCTTTTTTGCTCTAAAAGTGGTTTGCGTTTGGTTTGCATGTGGTCAAGCTCTATAGGCCAGACATCCTCACCTTGTATTTGGTGGGTCCTCTCTAAGTTATGGTATATCTAAAAAATCAGCCGTATCCAGAACTCAAGTGGGCCATATCATCCGAAATCATATGAAATTGAGCCCCAAAACTTCTAAAACCACTTGGTGAGGCTCACCTGAGGCTTTTGACATGGCTGAATCTTATTAACCCCGCATCCAAGTGGGACACACAATGGAGAGCTGGATGTTCAAGGAACATCTTAGTGGGCCCTATAAACGATCATGAAGGCTTCCATAGGTAGGTATCTGCTCTCAATTGTTGCCTGTGGTGTGGCCCACCTAAGTAATTAATTAGCCTGAATTTTAGGCCTGTGGCCCACCTTGGAAGGGTGCATCTGACGGACATCATGGATGCTTGTCACACACACACCATGGTGCGGCCCACAGAGCTCGACCTCATGGGAAGCTCCCCCCCCCCTCAACACTAAGAAAAAATAAAAAGAAAAAAAGAAAAAAAAAACTTGAATCTAGATAGTCTGCTCACCCTCAATAGAATTTTCCTGTCTGAGGAAGCCCTGATTGGTCCAGCTCAGCAAACATCAGCACTACTGCATTTAATGCAGTCACTGCTGACATCGTCAGTGCTTAGCTAGACTAATAAGGCCATCAGCAAACAGGAAAATCCTCGGATCCGCTCCATTTAAGATCCGATCCGAATTTAAAATGAATTAAATAATATTATATATTTTATATATAAATACATATAAAAAAATCCACATATATTTTATCTCAAGTGGACTACAATATTTACCATCCAACCTATTGAATGGTATCCACATGTATTCGGATCGGAGTCGGATCAGCTAAATCTCAATCGGTTGGGTTTCGGATCAAATGTTTAGAGATCCGTCGGATTTCAGGTCGGAGTCAGATCATCCAGATCATAGATCGGGTCGGATTCAGATCAGCTCTGATCCGCTTCAAATCCGATCCATTGACAGCCCTAGTTGTAGGTGATCAGTACTTATAAAATACTGAACTGTAAAATGCTTTAATGAGTAGACGGGTCACCTAAAGCTGGCTGCATGGTAGTTTAACATGCAGCTACCCTGTCTTTCCACAAAGTAGATGGGCAACATCTATCCGTTGACTGAGAATGTTGGCCGTTACTCGATGGTGTGGCCCACCTAATGAGTTGATGGAACCACATTTGTGCCGTGGCGAAAAATCAATTCAGTCAGGTTGAATGTGGATATTGCTGCTTTGTTTAACCATCTATATATTTATGTTGGCCACCGATTGAGGGGTTAACATGACCATCTGCAGAGGGTCCCTCATGATTTGGATCACCAAACCATTGGAGCCACTCATACAAACTCTACAAACTTCATTGTACCACTTCATCAACACCATGCAGCGTTATTTGATATACTGCATGACACATGTGCAAGCACTCAAAAATTGCAAAAAGGGTATACATTAATTAACATAAACAAAATTGACTGGATTGTGTAACCCACTGTTCCAAAAATTAAGTTGGTTGAATAATTGTAACCTTAGACTCGAGGATGATTTCCTGGTGAAATAGGGTCATTGAATATTTTCCAAGTTTTAACTGTCCACTAAATATCAACCAATTCAACAGTCAGATAATGAAATATTCTTCTACTCCGGGTATGCAATTTTAAGTAATTTCGCAGTGCCTACCAATCATCAATCACTCTTAAGCCAGAATATCGAAGTTTTTTTTTTTTTTTTTTTGTTAATTCTAGTGTTACTTATTTTGCAGATAAAATCGACGACTCTCCCATCGAGCAAGTGAGGTTGACCGTTCCCACCACCGACGATCCAACGTTGCCGGTCTTAACATTTCGGACATGGGTTTTGGGCCTCACAGCATGTAGTCTTCTTTCGTTCATGAACCAGTACTTCAACTATCGTCAAAACAGGATCTTTGTATCAGATCTTCTGGCCCAGATCCTCCTTTTACCAGTTGGGAAGCTGATGGCAAGAACACTACCAACAAAGCCCATAAGAGTTCCAAAGACAAAATGGACGTTTTCCATGAATCCAGGGCCATTCAACATAAAGGAGCATGCCTTGACATCCATCTTAGCGTCCGTGGGTGCTAGTGCGCCTTATGCGATCCAGATTCTTTCACAGTCAAAGGTTTTCTACCATCGGCAGATAAATCCATTGGCAGCTTTTCTATTAATCCAAACCACTGAAGTAAGCCCCTCATGCACAAACAGACACTCCTAATTTTTGTGAGGAAGTTCTAAGTTTCATTGATGCTTTATGAGACAGGATTGGGTTTTTCATGTCATGATCTATGATGAAGGCGACCTTATCAACATGGAATCCAGGGGCCGCAATGGGCTAGGTTCAGATAAGGTCAAGCTAGGCCAGGCACTATAAGGTCCACGGTTCAAGCCCATCATAGGGCTAACAGAACAATTCCAAGCCTGACCCACCCAGCCTGATTTTTTTCGGTGTTATTTTATACCCAAATGCACAAATATCATATAAATAATGTTGAGAAGTGCTGAGTTGTCGAGTTTAATCTATTTATTATTATTATTATTATTATTATTATTATTATTTTTGGAGTTGGGTTAAGTTCTTCTCTTGTTTTCACCCTTTTTAAACTATGGTTTGTACAAACCACTCATGGTTTAGCAATCGAACTCATTGATTGGACGGGTCTTATAGTGGACAAAGGCATCTTCAAAATCGCACATAATAGAGATTCCCAACCTTTTGATCTTCAATGGTAAGGCCCCACCTTGAAGATCTATGAGCCAAGAAATCAAGCTGATTCACTCATTAAATGGGCCACACATGCATGTACGTTCAGACAATTCAATGGTCATCCATTATTTTCTACGATATCGTTCCTTTGATGATTGGACCGGCCTAACCTTTCTATGTTGTGTGTACATGTGATCCAATGGTTGTGCGCACGAAGAGTTGGTGCAGAACATATCCCACAAACCAAACATGATCCAAAATGTATTTCAAAATTTCGCTAAAAGCGCATCTTGGAACATGTTTTGGATTCTCTCCAATCCCAGAAAAAACCCATTTTGAAATAGTATTTGGATTCCCGCCCATCATATGTATATAGTGGGAGTGTATATGCACCGATTCTCAATGCATCATGTGCATGGAAGTGGTGCTCTTCGAAGTGTGTTTATATATATATATATATATATATATATATATATATATATATATATATATATATATATATATATATATATATATATATTAATAGAAAACGAAGTGGAAATGATTTTCATTGTCTATATTTGATGCTTGTAGATGTTGGGTTATGGGTTCGCTGGAATGTTTTCGAAGCTACTTGTTGAATCTCCTTACATGTGGTGGCCTGGTGCACTCGTTACTCTCTCTTTTTATAGGTCTCTCTCTCTCTCTCTCTCTCTCTCTCTCTAACAGGCCCACTCAACAAGAAAAGTTGATACACCTGGGCTCTATCTTCAGCCGGTTAATTGGGCTTGAAATAATTCAGGGCTGATACGGACCAACAATCCTAAAATTAGGCCTATGCCAACAAGGTTGTAACTGGATTGGCTTGGGTCTAATCCTAGCGTAGGACCCTTTGGGCTGGATCTGAGATGGGATTAACAGCCTGTAGGCTAGCCATGATATTTCATTTTGAGGCCTAATAAGTAAATGGGTTGGACCTGGACTTAGCTATACGCAATGAGCCATGTTACAACCTTGCCCTTACTATTTCTCTTGCTTCTCAGTACAGTAGTTTTGTATGTCTCATTGTTGCATGATATCTGACACTACATTTTTTTATTCTCTAGGGCACTAAACGAGGATGAAGAAAGGCCTAAGGGACAATTAACAAGATTACAGTTCTTTTTTCTAGTCCTAGTCTCAAGCTTTGCCTATTATGTTATTCCTAACTATTTCTTTCCTTCTATAACCGCCCTCTCATTTATTTGCTGGTTTTGGAAGGATTCAGTTGTAGCCCAACAACTTGGTTCAGGTTGGAGTGGTCTTGGCATAGGCTCCTTTGGCCTAGATTGGTCCACAATAGCGGGTTTCTTAGGCAGTCCTTTAGCATTTCCTATGTTTGCAATCATAAATAGAATGGTTGGATTTATCTTAATCTTTTACGTAGTAACGCCTATTGCTTATTGGACTAATTTCTACAATGCCAAGAGATTTCCAATTTTTTCTTCGGATTTGTTTGATGACAATGGACAACAGTACAACATCTCGCGAATTATGGATGAAAAAGACTTCAAATTCAATCAGAAGGCCTACAACGACTACTCAAAAATTAATTTCAGCACCTTCTATGCGCTTGGTTACGGATTCAGCTTTGCCTCCACAACAGCTACCCTTTCTTATGCAGCTCTTTACTATGGGGGGTAAGCCATGTCCTTTTGCGATTTTTGCAAATTCCACACACGGGTACATGTGTTACAATGTGATGCGTGTGTGAGATTTGGGCTTTCCATCATGTGAGCTATACTGTTTAGATCTACGGGCATAAAAGTTAGACCATTTCACACCTAAGGTGGGTTACAGCGAATCAAATAAATGAATGACTACAAAGAAAAAAAAAAGTTTTAACCATCATTTTACTTTGTTTGCTGTGTCCTGGCCCACCTGAAGAGAAAAACCTAAGCATATCTAAGCATTACTTCCAACCTATGGAAAGCTCATATCTCACACACATTTCGTTTCATATTTGCACAAGCGTCTATGAGTAGATATGTAAATCTCTACATGCATATAGAATTAGTAAACCTCATATTTTTATATTTGAATTCTTCTACACATATTGATGGTGTGTAGTGTAGGATATAATATTAAAAAACCTCTTTGTGTCAGCTTTCTACAATTTGGGCTTTGAACAATGCAATCAATGGCCCATTGAATGGGTGCCAGGATCGCATTTCAATAATCCTAACCTTCCCACTGGTATCTTACTTTCATGATGGTCATCAAAATCTTTTGAAAATGATATCATTTTTTTAGCATTAGGTTATAGCCCAGAGGATGTAATTATTGTGGTGTCGATAATCCAAGGGTGGCCCATTGGATAGGAATGCATACATAGATGAACATGTGATTTGTGTGTAAATTGTCACCTGCACTTACACTAATGGCTACATGGTTTTCCTTTTCTTCTCTTTATGTATTATAGTTTTTTATGGGGCCAGCTAAAGGAGGCCTATGGAAACCAAAAGGTAACCGGTGACATTCACAATCGGTTGATGAAGAAGTACGATCCTATTCCTCAATGGTGGTTTCTCGTGATACTTTTTTGCTCGCTTGGTCTTGCAATTTTCACATGTGAAGGATTTGGAGGGCAACTTCAACTACCCTTCTGGGGGATTCTACTTGCATGTGGTTTGGTTCTGATTTTCATATTACCCATTGGTGTAATTGCAGCTACTAGTAATCAGGTATCCCTCTCTCTCTCTCTCTCTCTCTCTCTCTCACATTCAGATCCATCTTCGAATCAGGTAGGCCATACTAAGGGCTCTCATTCAGATCCATCTTCGAATCAGGTAGGCCATACTAAGGGAAGCAGTTGGAAGGATGGGCGTTGTCCTGTTCAATGTTCCCTTCTCGTTAGGCCCACCTGAATCATGGATTAGGTTGAACTTTGGTCCCCGAACCTAACATGAGCTCACATGACCACACCACAGTGTGAGCCACTCCAAAATGTCCAATCGGCATTCTGGAGTATCAATTAGGTCTAGAACATATTCATAGCCCTTCATACAAAATCACATCAATTGGACCATTCTAATCATTTGTTGGATAGTAAGGGCCTATTTGGTTGCAGAATCTAGATTCAAGAGAAAATTCAAATTCCCGTGTCAGGATTCAAAATTGTAGAAACAGAATTGGAAACCCAGGTTCCATCGGAACTAGCTGTTTGGTTGAAAATTGTGGAATCCAGATTCTATTTGGTTGAAAATTGTGTAATCCAACCGTTGCTTGCGGCATGACCCACTTGGCTTCAGATCTGCCTGAGAACTTAACCTCTTGCCTATAGTAGTCCAGCATGACAGATGGCCTGGTTAGATGGCAAATGAACATTATAGTGGGCCCTAGGAAGTTTTTAATGGTGGACGTTTAATCAATATTGTTTCCTATGTTGTGGTCCACTTGTGATTAAGATCTGCCTCATTTTTTGTCTAATGCCCTTAATTGAGCTCTCAAAATAGATGGACCACATATATAAAATGCATGCATTATAAATGTACATTGCATACATCGAGTTGGGCACCACCCTAGGGGTATTATCATCAATATAGAAATGGTCCCACACCATTTCCACTAATCTCTATTCATCCAATTTAGGTTTCTAGATGGAATTCTGTTTGGCTGGAATTTGCTCCTAAACATACCAATTAAAATTGGATCATTTCGTTGGAATCCAGATTTTAAGCTAAAAAGGTTTCTAGATGCCCACCAAACAGGCCCTAAACAAAATAGATGATAGCATCGATATACAACACGTTCGTCGGGAGCGGAGTAGGTGAGACCCGGATCCACGAAGGTGGGTGGGACCCTTGATTGTGGGGCTCGTAGTGATGCATGTGCCTTAAATCCACACCGTCCAACTATTTTGAAAGCTCATTTTAAAGCATGATCCCAAAAATGAAGCTGACTCAAATCTTAGGTGGACCAGTAACCCACAGGAAACAGTCGTGATTGAATCCCCACCATTAAAAACTTCGTGCATTCCATCCATGGTGGTAAGAAAATCTTGTACAAGTGTATGTGTGATTGTGTGTTTCTCATGTGTGTGTTTGGATTACCTGCAGTTCCTTGGGTTAGATACAATTACGGAGCTGCTAATCGGGTATTTGTACCCGGGAAAGCCTATTGCTAACATGGCTTTCCAATCCTATGGTACGGTGAGCTTGTCACGGGCCTTTTACTTCCTTTATTTTCTTAAGCTTGGACACTACATGAAGATTCCTCCAAGATCAATGTTCATCATTCAGGTATACGTGCAGATCAAACATTATCACAAAATTTCTATATTGAGTTTGATGTGCAGGGCCCACCGTGATGCTTTAGTAACATCCAGTCCGTCCATGATTTTCACGTCTATTTCTCTCCTTGGCACCCAGAAACCAGGCCGATTGAAAAATCAGGTGGGGCAGACTAGAGTGAACAGTTGGGATGGGAGTGCTCTCCATTAAAATCTTTCTAGATTGTATGTAGGGTCCACTGTGTTTTTTAATTCTTCTAATCCATTCATAAGATGCATCCCACCAGGATGGATGGACACCCAAAAATCAGGCCATTCTGAAACCCAGGTGGGCCACAACAGGTGATTTTAGAGTTTCTAGGCATGAATTTACGTGGTGTGGTCCACATGAGTTATTGAACCCAAATGATTTTTGGGACACAAGGAAACTAGGAGGGAGCGCACATGATGTACAGGCTGGATTTCACTAAAACATCAGACTAGGCCCACCAAATTGATTTCTTCGTAATGCATAAGATTGAAATATTAGTATTGGATTTCAGTCCAATGCATATCATCTCTACATGCCACCACATGTACGCCACTATGGTAATTAAGTGTAATTTCAAGCTGTTCATCTGGTGGTCCTAACCGTCTAAATGTTCTCGCCCAAAAATCAAACCAGAACACTCATCAGGCCGCCTCAGCTTAGAAACAGGTGAAAAAGGCTAGAAACTTTAGCCAAGTTTCTACATTTATTAAACTATAGCTGACTAAACTGATTCTTGGGCCATGATATCTAGGCGCGTCTAGCAACCAAACAGACCCATGGTAGCTGTTGTTGTTGTTGCTGTTCTTCTTCTTTTCTTTTTTTCTTTCTATTAAGCTCTTCTTTTTTTTTTAAAATTTTTTATCGAGACATATATGCTCATGCCAGCCTAGTGTTTTCATCAATTGAGATAGGTAGTGGGCATGTTGGTCTCATGCACCATTAACTTCAGCACGGCATGGTGGATACTCTCGACAGTGAAGAACATTTGCGAACTGGACAAGCTTCCACGAGGAAGCCCATGGACATGCCCCACCGAACACGTCACCTTTAGTGAGACAACCACCTGGGGCATCGTGGGCCCATCTCGTATGTTTGCCCCATTTGGCCTGTACAAGCACCTCTACTTTTTCTTCCTCCTTGGTGCACTTGCACCTGTGCCTGTGTGGCTTCTCTCACATGCATTCCCAGAGAAGAAGTGGATCAGACTCATCAATATCCCGATCATACTGGGGGCCACCTCAGGCATGCCCCCAATAAGGGCGGTCCATCTTTGGTCTTGGTTCGCAGTAGGCTTCCTATTTAACTATCTTATATATAAGAAGTACAATGAGTGGTGGTCCAGGTACAACTATGTGTTATCAGCTGGGATGGATGTTGGGATTGCTGTTATGGCTCTTGTGGCAAGCTTTGCTCTCCGGAATATTTATGGAGTGAAATGGTGGGGTTTGGAATTAGGGGACCATTGCCCTCTCGCCCAGTGCCCGACCGCCCCAGGCGTAGAGGTTAAGGGGTGCCCGGTTTTTCATTGATTAATGATAAAAAGAGGAACGATTAATTTATTGATTTTGTCATCCGCTATGCAAAAAGTTTCAATCATAGATTTCCATTTGTGTCATGTTCCATGTTTTGTACATTTGAATAATCAATCACTTGTTTGTTGGAAAGTATGGCCTTAGATCATGTTTTTAAGATGGGAGGGTTATTTTGCCAATTACCTCTCACTGCCTCCTGACTTGTGTGGAAATTATTTTTCTAACTAGACAATGAAAGACGGATAGAAATTTTGATCTATGATCCCATTCTATGAGCTCTGCAGGACCTACGAGCTTAAGCTGGTGCGACTTAGATGAGTCAACTTGGACTTAGTGGAAAATGATCCAGTTCAATGCCACAAATCACTCCTCAAGTCACCCCCAACTCAACCAGCATGTGAACTTGGCATGCTACACTTTTTTATCCTACCCGTATCACCTTTATTCAGTCCATTTCAGCCTTGTAATTATTTCACATTCAATTGTGATGGGTGCAATTAGTTTCACCAAATTAGAATGATTAATTGTGAAGTTTCATTGTATATTTTGCAACCATAAGCGCCTTAAACTAAAATCTAGAAATATATAAGATGGTTCATCTTAGGATCTCTTGTATTCAATATTTACTACAATCTATATCGCCCTGTTTAGTAGACATGTAAAAATAAGTTCTCTTATTTTAGATATATAGCAGTATTTATCTACTAAAGATTTTGAACTTTAAAAGTTATTTTTCAGGGATCTTCCAAAATCTCTAACACATCTAAACCACTACAGCTCCACAAATATTATCCTAACTTGGACAATCGACAAGCACCTTCAGTTCTTTTCTCCAAGCATCTTTTTTATATTTTAAACTCATTGCACCTTCAGTTCTTCAGTTCTTTAGTGAAATATCCACTGCATAGTCACTTGTTGATACATGGCTCATTTCTACCGCTTTGCCTATAAGTTTTGTGCGAATGAAGCATGGTGGACCTCCACATGTTTTGTGCAAGTAAGATCTGCCAGATTCAATGCTGGCAAATTAACATTGTCAATCATGATCGAACGGGGTAGTTGACTTTTCCTCTAAGCATGTTTGTTTTGTTGTAAATGCACGTAAGAAGGGGTAAATGAATAATTATTGCAAATGTTAGCTGTTTGACTCAAGTTGTAAATATGCATGGTACTTTTCTCCTTGTAAAAGTCATTCAACATCCATCTGTGCCCCAGTGTGATACCTGTGACATATCCACATCGTCCATCCATTTTATTGGAACATTTTAGGACATGAGCCCAAAAAAGAGGGAGATATGAAGCTCAAGTGGTGCACACCATAAGAAATCGTGGTCGTAAAAGGTTCTTAATAGTAGGCATTCAACCCACTGTTTCGTGTGGTGTGGTCCACTTGAGCTTGGATCTGCCTCAATTTTTTGGTTCGTGCCATAAAATCAGCCCTAAAAAAGGATAGACGGTGTGTATAAGCCACATACATCACCGTGAGCCCCACATGAAATTCACACCTTTCTTGATTTTAGTGTTAAAAAAGCAACCCGTCAACGTCAGCTAGGGCTCTCAATGGAGCGGGTCAGATCCGAGATCCGATTCGCTCCGAATCCGTATAATGCGGATTTGGATCTTAAAATAGGTTCGATTAGTTAAATGGACCGGATTTGGATCTTAAAATAGGTCCGATTACTTAAATGGACCAGATATGGATTCATAGGAACATATCCGAGTTCGATCCGAATCCGATTAAGATCCAACTCATTGTCATCTTATTGTATGTGTTATATTCATGTTGACCATCCGTTTTACAAATTATTTTAGGCCATGTCGACCATACATTAGTAAATGGTGGGATTTGCATCATTTTTCTACTAAACTAAATATATTATATTATATATTTTATATCACATATTTTTTTAGATTTGTAATGGGGGTGGATTCCAACCTAGATTCGACCCAAATCTGATGGTTATATGGATTTTGGATCGGAAATGGATCTAACAATTTATAAATGGATCGGATATGGATATCACCTTTTGGATCCGAGTTGGATCCGAATCCGATCCGAGTCCGTCTACAAATATACGGACTTGGAGCCGGATCCAACTGGATCCGATCCAGATCTGACCCATTGAGAGCCCTAACGTCAGCCTTGAAATGTGTGTGAAAATTACCTTGGTAAGTAATCATTACCAATTTACCGGGATTTACTCCGGTGAATTGGGAAACAAGCAGGCCCTAAAATCCTTTCACAATTATGTCAGTCACAAATTTTTACATCTAACTAACATAGCTTTTCAAATTGTTCGGTTTCTATAGCCAAAATTTCAATTTTTTTTTTTTTTTTTCTTTTGTGAGAGTAACACTCTTATTACCAACAATAACTTTAGAAATTTTGGCTTCTATAGCCAAAATTTCTAAAGTCGCTTCTTGTTTACCAATAACACACTTGCTAAACCAAGACAAAAGCATCCAATGTCGAGTCAATGGGTAGGTAAATGTCCGACCCAATTAGCATCACGATTACTGCAAGCTTTATCAATGCAATATGCTCGTAAATACGCCTTTACATAACTAGAATTTGTCTCATTGCATAGCTTAGGTTTTAAATGCATATATTGTTGAATTCTCGTTCCAACAATTTAATTCCATTGGCTTTCCTATGATAGCGCGGATTGGGTACTACCCCCATTGGGGCCTAGATAGAGATGGACGGTCCTATCAAGGGCTTCGTAGAGCCCACCATGAGTTATATGTTTTATCCATGTTGTCCATCCATTTTTGACATATCGTTTTCCGGCATGAGCCTAAAAGGGAGGCAGATTGAATGCTCAAGTAGACTACACCATAGGAAGCAGTGGGGATTGAAATCCTATCGTTGAAAACTTCTTAGGGGCCACCATGTCCCATCCCAATTCTGGCCTCTTGTACATCCAATCTGTGGTGGCTAGACTTGGCTCACGATGCATCGGACCACAAGTTCAGCACCCAGTGTCCATATGCCAAATTTTGAACTTGATGCCCAATTATAAATTTTAGGGGTAAATTTTTTTCTTCTTTTTGCATTATGGTATCACAATAGATTTAAGTATCAACTATATATAAAATAAATTTCACTACACATAGCGAACTATGTACATCATGTCCACATATTTGCATCACATGAATATATACATTCCAACAACCCAAAATGCAACCCAAAATAAAAATATTCTAAATGCTTGTGATCTATCCATTTATAGGTGGGCCTGTGATCTATCTATCTATAATAGAGACAAGTATCCACAATTTGGACAACTTGATTGCATATAAATGTCATGCTGGGCCCCATAGTGGGTGCCCCACTAATTCGATCAAGTTGATAGTTTGGTGGCCCCTTCAACTAAGTCTTTGTGACCTTATGCACAAGTTGGATGGCTATGATCATCATGGTGGGGTCCACGGTCAACAAGTCTCACGAAAGTTTTGGAACAAGTTACTATTTTTACTTGCTACCACAGCCAACTGTTGGATGACTTGAATGATTCTTCATCTCCATTGTGGAGTCCACCTTCTTCGGTTCTCAATCCTGCATCAAAGAGAAGCATGATCAAGGGAATCTAAATTAAAGAGATAGGAAGGGTGAGTGCACTCACCTTGTATGAGGGACAGATCCTCTTTGGATGGCTAGATAGCCTTGATCAAGGGTCCAACACCTCTCTCTCTCTCTCTCTCTCTCTCTCTCTCTCTCTCTCTCTCTCTCTCTCTCTCTCAGCTAGGAAAAGGGCGAACTTGGGATGAAATTTGGGCACTAAGGTGCCAAAATTTTAGCTAGGAGATGACTATTTATAGAAGAAAATGGTAATTAAGGAGAGGTTTCTAGATTAGGATATAGGTGTAAGTACATCCTTGTTTCAAAGTTGATTTATATATCTCACCAAATCAAGGTTTAAGGGTGCTATCAACACCCTAATTGGTCTCAAGTTACTTTTTTAGAAAAGTATAGGGACACAATATTAAGCCCCCTTAAATATAGAAAAAGATAGTTGACTTTTGTACATGTAATTTATTAACCTTAATTTAATCTTCATTTTAAGTTAATTAAGCACACTTATAGGACCTTAATAATACTTAGATTAAGCCTATTTATCTTTAGAAAAGGCACATTGGCAAGATACCCTTATTTTAAGAGATTTTGTTAACTTCTAGTTTATACCACTTTATTAATCTAAATAATGGTATCTTTACACCATCTAATTTATAAATTAGGGTTCTTAAATGTGGTTTATCAAGACTTAGCCATTTTTTAGAAGCAATGAGGTGGCCTTCTTTCCTTATTTTAAGAAAAATCATTGACTTCTATGAAAAAGTAACAATTACCTTTATTAAATCCTGACAATGATAAGTTAAGCTAGCTTAGGGCCATATTATGGCACAGTTAGGACTTGATTAAGGGACTTCACTAGTTTATGAATTTTCTAAAAAAAAAAAGTAAAACTATGCCACTATTTAAGCAGTTTTTAAGGCTCCTTGTGCACATGTATGCCGATCGTTCTTCTCGCGATAACTTAGGTTCGGGTGCATGCATCGACATGCGAAGGGTATCACTGAAATTTTAGCGATGATGCAGTCGTGTTGATGTAGATTTTGGATTCTCAGAATTTCTTTCTCTAGGTTGTGTACCTGCATTCTCGATTTAGGTCCTGCCAAAAATGTTGGATGATTCACAGAAGGTACGGAAGGTGTACAGTTCGAGTAGGCTCGGGTCGCGGGTATTATAATTTCACCACTTGGGTTAAAAATGAGCAATACCATTACTTAAAACTCTTTAATACAAAAGGAAAATGTACATCGGCTATTTACACTATATACATCAGATACAAGGATCAAGCGAATGGGTGGGGATATCTCTCATGTATATCATCTTCATGTTCCGAGGAGGTTCTTTACTTGTCACCCCCAATGCACCTTCACTAAGGGGATGGTTTTGCTCTAGAGGGCTTGCTCCTTACAATCCATGATACGAATCGGATGCTCCACATACAACACGTCCTCACGAAGCTCTATTGGCTGTCAGTCTAGAACTACTCAGTATCAAGCTCACACTTTTACAATATGGACAAATAAAATACATCATGAACTTCTACAAGGTGAGGAGGCAAGGCAAGCCGATAAGCTACGGGCTCAATCCTCTCCACTATCTTAAAAGGTCCTATGAAATGTGGGGGAAGCTTCCCCTGTTTGCCGAATTACACCACGCCTTTCATGGGCGAGAGCTTGAGATAGACGCAATCTTTGACCTTAAACTCCAACTCTCTCCATCTGCAGTTACCACAACTCTTCCGTTGTCTCTAGGTTATACAAATCCTTCTTCTTGCAAGGTCAATATTCTCCAAGTTCTGTTGAATTATCACAGGCCCAAGAAAACTTCGTTCTCCTACCTCTACCAATAGTTAGGTGATAAGGTCGACCATATAGGGCCTCATAAGGGACCATGCCAATAGTCGCCTCGTAGCTATTATTGTATACAAACTCAGCCAGACGCAAGTACTCATCCCAGCTACCTCTGAAGTCCAACACATATACTCTGAGCCTGTCCTCGTGGATCTGGTTAACACTCTCAGTCTACCCATCTATATGAAGGTGATATGTTGTACTGTACTTCAAGGTCACCCCTAAGGCTGGCTGAAAGCTCCTTCAAAACTGAGATGTGAACCTTGGGTCTCAATTGGATATTATAAAACTAGGACCCCATGTAGCCAGACGATCTCATCAACATATAATCGAGCAAGTTTGCCCATGGAGTAGGCGCATGGCATAAATCGATAGAAAATGGGTCATCTTCATCAGATGGTTGACGATAGCCTCTATGGCATCGCGACTGCGCCGAGTCCTTAACAATCCCCATAATAAAGTTAGTAGTCATATTCTCCCACTTCCACTTTGGGATCTTTAAAGGCTACAAGGTACCTGGGTGTCATTCGTGCTTTGCCTTAACCCTCTTGTAGGCGTCACATCGGGCAACATGCTTAATTATATGACGCTTCATCCCCTGCCACAATACTACTTCCTAGTATTATGGTACATCTTTGTGCTGCTTGGGTGGATAGTGAATCTGGATTGGTATGCCTCGATCAATATATTGTGCCTAAGTGCATTATCATCTGGCACACATAGTCTCCCTTTGAAACATAGTCCACCATCAGCTCCAACCTGCCAATCTGATGGACCTTCATCTAGGATATTCTTGTTACGAGCCATAAGCGCTTGGTTAGACTACTACTCCTCGATAACATGAGATACCAAAGTCGGTTGGATCATAGGTTTGATAGCTATGTAGTAGCCGACTAAAAACTCAGCTCAAAGTTAAACATCTATCACTCCTAAACTATAACCTAGGCAATAACTCCTCGTAGTTGGCGGCTAAGGGCGATTGCGACTAAATTTGCTTTTCCTGGGTAATATTGTAAAGAGAAATCATAGTCCTTTAACAACTCCAACCATTGCATCTATCTTAAATTAAGATCGCTTTGGGAGAATAGATACTTAAGGCTCCTATGGTCCATAAATAACTGAAATTGTACCATGTATAGATAATGCAATCATAACCTTAATGCGAACACTATTGTGGTCAACTCCAGATCATGTGGGGGGTATTTTTACTCATGAGCCTTCAACTAGTGGGAGGCATATGCTATCACCTTCTCATTCTACATCAGCACAACAAATGCTTCACTTCTAGATGGTAAGGTGAGAACTGGTGCAGGCGTCAAATTGTCCTTCAACTCTGCAAACGTCTTCTCGTAGGTCTCGCTCCAAACAAAAGGCGCTCCTTTCCAAGTTAATGTTGTAAGCGGGGCAACTATACGAGAGAGAAGTTTGAATAAACCATCGATAGTACCTTGCCAACTTAATAAAACTCTTGATCTTGGTAACATTAGTGGGTTACTTCAACTTTAACACAGCTTTGACCTTCCAAACATCAATTACTACTCTGTCCTTAAAGATGATGCATGTGCCTGAGGAACTTAATTTCATTCTGCCAGAACTTGCATTTTTCTAGCTTGGCATATAACTAGTGATCACACAAGGTCTACAGGGCTACTCAGAGATGATACTCATGCTTCTCTCGAGTACATAAGTATACCAGAATATCGATCGTTCATGAAAATCACTACAAACTAGTTGAGGTACGTAGGAACAAACACTTCATCGTCAACTGCATGGATATGGCCAGAGCATTAGTCAACCCAAACGACATCATGAGGAACTTAAAGTGGTTGTATCGAGTGCAGAAAGTCATCTTAGGGACGTCCTCCTCTCAAACTCGAACCTAGTGGTATCTTGAATGCAAGTTGATATTTGAGAAGAATTGTGCCTCTCTGAGCTAGTTGAATAGATCATCAATCCTCAGTAGTTGATATTTGTTCTTGATAGTCACATTGTTCAGCTCCTAGTAATTCTTATAGAGTCAACGACCTACTCTTTTTCTTGACAAATAATATTGGCGCTCTCCACGATGAACTGCTATTGGGGCAGATAAAGCCATAGGCAGGCAGCTCCTCCAACTAAACCCGTAATTCCCTTAACTCCATGGGTGCCATTTGGTACGACGCCTTCAAGATTAGCAAGCTATACACACGTACCACGTGGCCGAATTCGAGAATAATAGGACCATCTGTTGGGAATAGGGACGCCGGTAGCAGAAGTGGAAGCCAAACAAACACCACAACAATATATAAAATCAAATGAGAAACACAATGAAACCAATTCACACAAGCATTCAACCACAAGAGACAATCCGATTTTACGTGTAAAAACCCCTCAACGGGTAAAAAACCACGACACAAAGCAATCCACTTGCATTATCTTATCACATAATTCACGGAGTTTGGAGGGCGAGATCCTAAGGTTTTGTGCAATGCTCCCAACACAGCTCTCATAGGATATTGCTTGTGGGAGAGGGAGATTTCTCCTTCTCTGTTGTTTGGCTAAGGCCTTTGATTCAGCTAATAATATGGTTGCCAAGATTTCTCCTTCTTTGCTTGTTTGGCTAAGGCCTTTGGCTCAGCTAATAACTTGGTTGCCACCTCCCTTGATTCTCAAGGTACTTTCATATAGAGAGTGTTTACATTTATCCAGAGATCTTAAATGGTAGGCAAGTTCTTCGTGGGACTTCTTAGTCGAACTTCAGGTGGACCTCCATTACCTGATTCAATGATCAAGACTTCCAATTTTTTTTTACCCTAGTTCATCTTCTTCATCTTACACATGGGTCATCTGATGTCTTTTCTGTTGCGCAGCACGCCAACAATGCCGGTGAACCGAGATCCAATTTTCGGTCTCACCCACAAACGATAAACAGGAAGAAAATAATAACTAGAAGTAGAATCACACAAACCAACAATCCACAAGACAGAGATTTACTGGAAAAACCCCAACAAGGGTAAAAAACCACGGGTGCAAACTTCACTATGAAGAAAAAAGAAGTTACAAGGAATACACTTACCTTCTCCTATGCTCCCATGCACAGAGATGGCCCTTTTGCTAATCCTCTCGCCTTTTTCTCACCTTGGACGTATAGAAGCCCTAATCCCTATCCCTAATCCCGGTTTTCACCCCTTTATATAGTAAACCCAGCAATTAGTACAAAAATAGGAAACCCGCACATTAAGTCCGCGGCCGGTCGGGCGCCCGGTCGAAACTGGGTCGGGCGCCCAGCCAATGCAAAAAACGTCCAGCAACCAAAAAAATAATTCAGTCTAATTTCGGGCGCCCAGTCACTTTGACCGCCGGGCGCCCGGCTGCCCCCAAAACAATCCAGCGGACTAAAAAGCAAAATGGCCTGAATTTCGGGCGCCCGGTCACTTTGACCGTCGGGCGCCCGACCATGCTCAGTTGGGTTTTGTCTCCATACTCAACAATCTCCCACTTGGAGACAATCACCACATGATCCTTCTTCTTCTACATCCGGAGTACACCACCTCCCAGTCTTCAAGCCTGAAGACTAACCAAAGCTGAACAGAGCTTCAGCTTCTCTCGTGTGACCGCCTTGATCAACATATCTGCAAGATTCTCACTTGTATGAATCTTCTCCAAAGCAATCGATCCATCTTCCAGTAACGAACGTATGAAGTGATATCTGATGTCAATATGCTTGGTCCTCGAATGAAAGGCTGAATTCTTAGCCAAGTGTATTGTACTCTGACTGTCACTGTACATCTTGCAATCTGCTTGCTTCTTTCCCAACTCTTCCATAAAACCTTGCATTCACACCATCTCCTTGCACGCTTCTGTAGCTGCAACATATTCTGCTTCTGTTGTACTGATGGATACTATCTTCTGCAACCAAGAGATCCAACTGACTGCAGCACTACCCAGGGTAAAGACATACCCTGTAGTGCTTCTTCTACTGTCGATATCTCCTGCTAAATCTGAGTCGACGTAGCCTTGTAGCTTAATTTTCGATCCTCCATAATACAGCCCTACATCCACAGTACCTACCAGGTATCTGAGGATCCACTTCACAGCTTCCCAATGTTCCTTCCCGGGGTTGTTCATGTACCTGCTAACAACTCCTACTGCTTGAGCAATGTCTGGCCTCGTGCTAACCATAGCATACATGAGGCTCCCTATAGCTGACGCATAAGGGACTTTAGCCATGTAGTCTCGTTCCTCCTGTATTTTAGCTCATTGCTCCTTAGAAAGCTTGAAGTGGTTGGCTAATGGAGTGCTAACCGGCTTAGCACCTCCCATGCTGAATCGATCAAGTACCTTGGCTATGTACTCTGCCTGTGACAAAACCAACTTCTTGTTTTCCCTGTCACGCTTTATCCTCATGCCTAGGATTTGTTTTGCAGCTCCTAAATCCTTCATGAAAAACTCTCTAGACAGTTGTCATTTGAGATCTGAGATGTCCTTCATGCTTGATCCGGTCACAAGCATATCATCAACATACAGAAGAAGGGTGATGTACGACGTATCAAACTTCTTCAAGTAACAACAGTGGTCTGCATGACATCTCCTGTACCCGTTTTCCGACATGAAACTATCGAACTTCTTGTACCACTGCCTCGGGGCCTGCTTTAGACCATATAGACTCTTCTTCAGGCTACACACCTTGTTCTCCTTTCCTGGTGCCACGTATCATGTCGGCTGATGCATATATATTTCTTCTTCAAGGTCTCCATGAAGAAAGGCTGTCTTAACATCTAGCTGTTCTAGATGTAAGTCCTCTATAGTCACTATACTCAAGACCATGCGAATCGTAGACATCTTCACCACAGGTGAAAATATCTCTGTGAAATCGATACCTGCCTTTTGTTGGAACCCTTTCACAACCAGTCTAACCTTGTACCGTTTCGAACCATCGTGCTCCTCCTTCAGTCTGTAAACACACTTGTTATGAAGAGCTTTCTTGCCCTTAGGTAGAGTGACTAGCTCCCATGTACGATTAGACTCAAGAGAGTCCATCTCATCTTCCATGGCTTGCTCCCACTTAACTCGCATATCTGACTGTAACGCCTCTTCAAAACACTCTGGCTCACCATTATCTGTCAACAGTAGTAAGAAGGGTGAGTATCGGACCTTAGGTCTCCTCTCCCGAGTAGACCTCCTCACAACCGGTGTCTGCGGCTCTGCCTTATCATGCTCCTGTGCATGCTCATCCTGTGGCACTGTAACACCCATGTCCGGTAACTCTTCCAACTCTACGAATTCCTTCTCATCGGCCTTGTTCTGCTTTTGCTGCACACTGTCCTTATGCATCACTTTTTCATTGAAGACTACATCCTTACTTCTGATGATTTTTCGGTTCTCAATATCCCAAAACCGGTAGCCAAAATCATTCTGCCCGTAGCCTATAAACGTGCACCTCCTAGACTTCACATCCAACTTGTTTCTGTGCTTTGCATCAATGTGAACATAAGAAGTGCAACCAAACACTCTGAGATGTGCAAGGTTCACCTCTTTCCTAGTCCACGTTTCTTCTGGTAGCCCACCATCCAATGGTGCTGAGGGACTTCTATTGATGAGATATACGGCAGTATTCACAGCATCTGCCCAAAAGGTCTTAGGCAACCCTGCATGTAGCCCCATGCTCCTAGCACACTCAAGGATAGTCCTGTTAATGCGCTCGGCCACACCGTTCTGCTGCGGTGTCCCTGAAATCATTTTCTGATATTTGATTCCATTTGCTGCACAATACTCCTCAAATCTCTTGTCACAGTATTCTCCCCCATTATCCGATCTAAGACACTTCACAGTTTTACCGGTCTCATTTTCTACCATAACTTTCCACTTCTTAAATACATCGAAGACATCTGATTTGTGTTTTAAGAAGTAGACCCACAGTTTTCTACTAGCATCATCAATAAAAGAAACGAAATAATGTGAGCCACCAAGAGATGATACCTGTGTCGGTCCCTACACATCAGTGTATACAAGCTCCAATAGATGCGTCTTTGGAACGCGTCCAGTCTTCTTGAAGCTAACTTTCTTCTGCTTGCCATACACGCAATCCTCGTAGAATTCCAGATTGATTGCCTTCAACCCTGGTAGCTTCCCCTTTGACAATAGTACTTTCATCCCCTTCTCACTCATATGTCCCAACCTCTGATGCCATAACTGCCCGTTCATTCCAATTGATGCAATTGCGAATGAACTATACGATCCGGAAGTCACATACAAAGTACCTTCCTTCTTGCCTCGAGATATAACCAAGGCACCTTTTATGACCTTCCATGCATCACTCGTGAATGTCGTCACATATCCGGTATCGGCCAACTGCCCCACTGAGATCAAATTCCGTCTCAAACTCGGTACATGTCTGACATCCTTCAGCTTCAAGACCGTTCCGTCTTTCTAACTTAAATGAACGTCTTCTTTGCCAACAATGCTGCATGGCTCATCATCACCCAAGTAGACTCCTCCAAAGTTACCTGAGACATAATCACGAAGAACTTCTTTTGATGAAGTGGCATGAAACGAAGCACCCGAGTCTATAACCCAAGACTCATTCCGCGTATCAAGAGAAGATCAACGCCTCTGTGTCACTCTCCTCAGATAGATTCACTGAATCCTTCCCACCTTGAGAGCTTCCTTCTTGTTTCTTAAGTGCCCTACAATCACGCTTCATGTGCCCCTTCTTCCCGCAATGCCAACACCTGTCCTTGTCTTTCGGTCCCTTGGACTTATTCCTCGACTTAGAACGCCCGTGTTTATTGCTTCCTTTGTTCAAAGATCTTCCTCTTCCTTCAAAGTTTAGAGCATTTTCTGAATCCCCTGAAGTTCCTGATGCATTCCTTCTAGATTCTTCGCTTAGAATTAGACCGGCCACATCATCGAATTTCAACTTTGTAGATCCTGAAGAATTGCTCACGGCAATCACCAAACCATCCCAACTGTCTGGCAAACTTGACAAGATCAATAGAGCCCTGACCTCGTCATCAAAAGTGATGCCAACGGATTCCAATTGGCTCGTGACTGTATTGAATTCGTTTAGATGTTCAGCCACGCCCCCACCATCTGACATCTTCATGTTGAATAGCCGTTTCATAAGATGAACATTATTTGACGCCGAGGGTTTCTCATACATCGTAGCCAAAGCCTGCATCAATTCTTTTGTGGTCTTTACTTTGGATATATATTGAAGGCGACGCTCTTAGACAAAGAGAGTCGGATCGTTCCTAAAGCCTTCCGATCCACTAAAGCCCATTCATCATCTGTCAGCTTCTCTGGTTTCTTCTCTTTTCCTCCTAGAGGAATGTAGAGGTCCTTCTGATACAGATAATCCTCCATCTGCATCTTCCAGAAGACAAAGTTTGAACCATCAAACTTCTCAATTCTAGTTTTTCCATCTTCCGCCATCTCTCCCAGTTAAACTAAACCAATAGCTCTGATACCAGTTGTTACGCAGCACGCCAACAACGCCGGTGAACCGAGATCCAATCTCCGGTCTCACCCACAAACGATAAACAGGAAGAAAATAATAACTAGAAGTAGAATCACACAAACCAACAATCCACAAGACAGAGATTTACATGGAAAAACCCCAACAAGGGTAAAAAACCACGGGTGCAAACTTCACTATGAAGAAAAATGAAGTTACAAGGAATACACTTACCTTCTCCTATACTTCCATGCACAGAGATGGCCCTTTTGCTAATCCTCTCACCTTTTTCTCACCTTGGACGTATAACAGCCCTAATCCCTATCCATAATCCCCGTTTTCACCCCTTTATATAGTAAACCCAGCAATTAGTACAAAAATAGGAAACCCGCACATTAAGTCCGCGGCCGGTCGGGCGCCTGGTTGAAATTGGGTCGGGCGCCCGGCCAATGCAAAAAACGTCCAGCAACCAAAAAAATAATTCAGTCTAATTTTGGGCGCCCGGTCACTTTGACCGTCAGGCGCCCAGCTGCCCCCAAAACAGTCCAGCGAACTAAAAAGCAAAACGGCCTGAATTTCGGGCGCCCGGTCACTTTGACCGTCGGGCGCCCGACCATGCTCAGTTGGGTTTTGTCTCCATACTTAACATTTTCATGGCGTAATGTTTGGTCCTGGCCATTGATATGGTTGGGCCAACCTGATATGGGTTTGTAATGGATCCACATCCAGTGAGCAGATCGCTTGTTAGATCAACCATAACCAACAAAACTCCTATTGGAATTCATAATTGTGAAATCCCCCACTTATTTTATGGACGGTTAAAAAAGGTTCGGAGAAATCTTTATAAATGTCCTCGATGGCTCATGGCTGAAAATTGCAACAAACGGATGATCCCACCTTCTTATGGAAGCGGATTGTAGAGTATAGCATACTGAGTAAACTCTGTGTGGCCCACCGTGGATGTATGTGTCTTATCCATGCAGTCCATCCATTTTTACAGCTCATTTTCATTAGAGATGTCTTCAATCTTAGACACCATGGGGTGTCGGGCGCCCAACAGGTTTGGGTTGGGCGCCCGAGGTCACATGGACATGGCTTCTGAAATATGGAATTGTTGATATGTTTTTGGGGCTGTAAGGTGCTCGACCACTATCGGTAGCGTGCCCGATGACTGTGTAGGGCGCCCCACAAGGTCTTGGTGGGCGCCTGATATTGCCTAGATTTATTGATGGCACTTTCTCGACAAATTTTTTTATCTATCAAGCACTTGATGGTGTGCGAACTGTAAAATTGGTTGCACAAGTTTTGCGTGAGATTTGTTTCTAATCTCGATTTTTCTTCTATATAAGGGGTGTAATGCGGGATTAGGGTAACACAAGGAGTCCTAAACGTGTTCGTGTTGGTTGAGAGAGTTCTAAGGTGAGATGAGCATCATGAAGAGCTATGTTAGTCTTTCTCTGTGAATGCTTGGGCTTTTCTCTGTGGGGCTTTGGGATCCGAGGTAAGTTTTCTTCAATATTATCTTGTAACTTCTGATTCATAGTGGATTGTTCGCTTTGTGTCGTGTTTTTTTTACCCTTGAGAGGTTTTTCCACTTAAATTCGAATTGCTCCTCTTGCTTAATTTGTCGGTTTGCTTGATTGTCGCCATTGTGATTTATCTCGTTTGATTGTTTCTGTCGCTTAATTGTTTTAGCCATACAGTAACTTTACGTTCGCACAAAGTCAAAGTCTACGAGCATTTCACATGCTTGTAAAGGGTGGGGTGTCTACATGACCATTCTTTACAGTGGTGTGGTCCATCTGAGAGTTGGATTTTCTTAAATTTTCGGACCACTTCTTAAAATTCTCTGAAAAAAACAGATGGATGGAGTGGATATACCTGAAATCATCAAGGTAGGCCCCATGTGTGTTACCCGGGTAACACCAAATCTGCTCCAACAATAGATGTTGCAGGAAATGAGGGTTTTGACTCTTAACCGCTGGACAATTAACCATAGATATCTGCGTGGGAGAGGATTGCCTGTGACACTGCCTACAGGGATATCCCTGTGGCAGGGGCTGTGTGAGATACACAGGGATGTCCGTGACAAATCCACTACTATCCATTTGTTTTCGAAGACCACGTTAGGACAGGATTTTAAAAATAATTGAGATCCAAAACACAGATGGGCCATACCACACGAAACGGTAGATTTTAAACACTTAGTGGTGATAAAAGTTTTGCATGAAGATGATATTTTTTCACAGTTTATCTAAGTGTTAATAATTCTTTGAACCGGTTTGGATGGCACATAAACATTATGGTCAACTCCAAAAAGGTTTCAACTGTGGACGTTGGTGTTCCCACTGTTTTGTTGGTGTGGCACACCAGAGATTCAAATATGCCTGATTTTTAGAATCCTGTCCTAAAGTGGTCTTCCAAAACATATGGACGTAGTGGATTTGTCACGGACATCCCTGTGGATCCCACACAGCCCCGGCCGGGTGCGGAATGCCTGCGAAAGCCTTTCGCAAGCATCTCCTACACAAGGAATCTTGGTGGGGCCCACCGTAAGGTTTGTGAGAAATCTACGCCGTCCAACCGTTTTGTGAGATCATTTTAGGCGTTGCGACCAAAATTGAACGGGAGTCAAGTCTTAAGTGGGCCGAAAACATGACGATTGAACTTCCACTGTTGAAATATTCGTGGGGCCACATAAGTTTCGAATCAGGATAATATTTGTGTTTTAAGTTCATCTCAGTAGGAATGACATTATGAACGGTATGAATGGCATATAAACATCACTGTGGACCCCATAGAGGTTTCAGCGGTAAGAATTTCCCTACACACCTTTTGATTTAGTGCGGCCCACTTGAGTTTTGGATCCCGTTCGTTTTTGGTCGCAACGCCTAAAATGATCTCACAAAACGGTTGGACGGTGTAGATTTCTCACAAACCTCACGGTGGGCCCCACCCAGATTCCTTGCGCAGGATATGCCTGGGAAAGCAATCCGCGCCCGCCCCGGCCACAGGTCCGCGTTGTGCATTTAGGAAGCGGAGATTTTAACGAACCTCTGGAACCCTACTGGAGTTTATGTTCCTCCATGTCATTTCTCCACAAGTGGTACACCTGGAGTAGATCCAAACCGTTTATTCAATACGTCCATTAGTAGATAGAATACAATTACAAAATAAAATCGTTTCAATGGTTCTAACCTCTTCATATATATAGTGTAAAATTGGACACCTAGATACAAAATTTAGTAATGCTCAAAGTTAATCAAGAAATTTCATTTTTTTTTTTTTTTTTTTTAGCTGATCAGAATATTCCAATGAAAGGAAATTTCTTATATCGGCCAATCAACGGCAGATACAGAAGCATCCCCGGTTCAGATCATCACACACATGTAATAAGTGTACGTTACTTGATATGGAAATTCCACGTCTCCAGAAGCAGTGGGTCAGCTCACATCTTTTTGGCTACTGACACTCCTTTATTTGGACCCAATTCAAAACCCGTGAGTATACATTTTTATAATAAAGCAAATGAATTCATTGAAGGTAGCCTTGAACATCATCTCCTGTGAAGACGTATCTTGATGATTGATTAGGTGGTGCAGAAGGTGAACATTCATGGGCTTGATATATCAGGCCCACCCATGATTAGGTGGGCCATATCACCAACAAACCATATCCAAATGTACGTATGTGGTTTACCTGATGAGTGGGCCAGACTCCAGAATGGATTTTCGGACAGGGTAGATTCACAAAGCGTTCAAGACAAGCGATTCCCCACATTAATTTCTACGCGCGCGAATAGCATATCATTTTTACTGATCCTCATGCGGAGAACGGATACTCATCCACAAGCACACAGCCAACTGCCCACGTGGCTCAAATTCAAATCGATCAACCGTTCAAATCGTGAGGGCCCATTTTGGATTATCAAAAGACAAAATTAACGGTGAAAAAGATGGTATCCAACGGACTTATCTTAAACTGGTATGCGTGTTTTTAAATCTGAGAAGTGGGGTCCACTTTCATTTATCCAGACCGTTTATTTCATTGTATCCTACCGTAGATGGGTGATGAACGGAGATTTTCGCCGATTTGATTACCTCAAAATGCAGGCTTGAAACACTTTTTTAATTGAATGTGGACTGTCGTTGAAATCGATTTATGTTTTTACATCGTCCAACCACAACCGACTCACTAAATCAATGGTAGACAACCACAAATGGCAATGATCAAGTTGGTACGCTCGACCACAGATATGGGAGATGAGTGGGGTCCACCACACACTCGAATAGGATAAGTATATATTGAATCCTAGATTCCCTTAATTAATCACCACAATGGGGTGATCAAAGCCATTGGATTAATGGACTGCAAAACGAACGGTTCTGAGATTCTCTTACTACTAGCGTGAATTTTGCATGACCTGGATCGAAGCCTTTGAAGCATTTCTCTAGGGGTGAGATCCACCCAAACAAATCTAACTTCCTTGCCTATCTATAATGGCATTTGTGTTCGCATTGGCCCCACAGTGTAGACGAGTGCATGGTGACGGATGAATATTCAATGAAAAGCCTCTCATATGTTACCATGAACAGGTGGAGCACATGTAAGAGACCTCCACATATGGCAAACACCTCAGAATTCTGTGCAATTCGTTAAGTGTGAGCTATTGAATATGCTATGAACAAAAAAAAAAATGGTGGTCCACCAATCATGTAGATTAAACTTCAATGAACCCTATTTTCTATCTAATCTCAAGTCCAACTTCTTGGATGTCCTCATTGCCAAACAAGCTTCATGCCAATCGCTGTGATATATGATTCTAATTTATTCACCTGTTTTTGTTGTCTGAACATATATTTTCTTTGATGAGTGTAATTAGCATGACATTTCTTTGATGTTCTGGTAAACATGCATGTCTATCAAATTGTTTTGCTAATTTCCTTAGATTCCTTGTTGAAGATCGAGTCTCTCTCAAGATGCAGGTCTCAGCTCCTTCATGGTAATCAGACTTAGGACCAAGGTTTTCCCTGGGTTGCATTCCCAAGATTGTGATAATATAGTTCATCAACTGATATTAATTATCCTAGGAATAGTTTCCATTAGAGAGTCCAAGTAGAATTAGAGATACTTAACACACTTTGATCCATGTAGTTGAGGTGTGTTTCTTCCATAATATCAACTGCAGGCCCACCAAAGAAAGGATACATTTGGATTATCCGTACGTCACCTGCCTGCCATGAGACAAAACGCACCAAAAGCTCATGAAACTGACGATTTTGATAGTCAAGACCAATGGTTTTGCTTGGCTTGAAATCAGTAGTCTGTTGGTCCATTTGGAAAATGAGGAGTCAGGCGACTTTCACTTCCAGGGAGACCGATCGAGTGAATGAGAAAGCAATTTGGAATGAGGTCGCCCATCCTCAAACTTACATCTCTTTTCATTATGACTTTGCCCATCCAACGGTCATAATGATCTAAGTGGGCCCACTTGGGCTTCGCATAAATGAACATCAAAATATAAGGAAATAAATAAAACTGTCAAGAAAAGAGATGACTTTATTATAGTTTATTTAAATACCAGATCAGTACATTCACTTAAAAAGAAAAAGAAAAAGAAAAAAAAAAGAAGCCGGTCTTCTGGTAAACCGGAGTGCCCTTACATCACTTCCCTGGGTTGGTGATGTTGAGCCTGCAGCATTGGGGGTTCCTCGGGCAGCATGGTCCGCAGCAGGCCGGAGGATGGTCAGCTTTCAGACCCATAAGGGTCGTAGCAATGATGAGAAATACAAGCAGAAGTTTCGCAATAGCGGAAATCAGGGTGGAAGCGGCCATGACAAGAACTTTGGAGGACGATGTAAGGGGGCGTATACGATGCACTAGGATAGTAGGATTTATAGGACGAGTGAATTAGGTACGTCCATAAGTTGTTCCATATCATTTTAGGTGGTCATAATCCAAAAAATGAAGTAGATCCAAAGTCAAAGGTGGATTTTACCATATGACAATTTTGTATTTGACCATTAAAATCATTTTGTGGGCCACAGGAGTTTCGGATCAAAATCATATTTTTTGAACCCTTCATCCATATTTTCTTTTATCATATCAACAGGTGAGATGGAAAATAAACGTTTTGTAGTCCTCATTATTTTCTTTTAATGTTGGGGATTCATTAAAATTTGTTAACTTTGGATGTGGTTCATCTAACATATGGATCTGCTTCATATTTTGTATATTCCACTAAAATAATTTGGAAAAACTTATGGATAGTGTGGATATATGATACATACATCAAGATAGGTCCTTCTGGAAAGGATGTACCGTCTTTGGTACAGCTGGGGACGCACTTAATCCGATAGACAATGACGTTCAACGGCTTCGCGGGGGGGGGGGGGGGGGGGGGGGGGGTCCCTCGATCCACTGACGTGGGTGCGATCCCTAACTGTGGGGCCTACTTTGATATATTTATTTTACATCCACACCGTTAATCCTTTTTGAAATATCAATATAAGACAGGATCCCAATAATGAAGCTAGCAGATCCAAAGGTTAAGTGGATCACACCATAGGAAACAAATTTGATTAAATTCCCACCATTAAAAACATCCTAGGCAGTAAATAGAATGTATATCTTCCATCCAACCTTTTGATGGGTTTTCAAAGACCTGGATGAAGGGACCACACAAGTATCAGCTTCATTTAAAAAATTTATGTCCCACAAAAAGTTTTTGATGGTCTTTCACCATGGTTTTTTGTGGTGTGGTCCATCTGTAACTTGGATCTTCTTTATTTTTGGAATAACCTTGTAAAATTAATTTTAAACAAATATGTACAGCAATGATTTAGGGAACATAGAATATGGTGGGTCCTAGGGTGAGGGATACACCCAGTTAAGTGGATTCAGGGATGCACCAAAGCAGTGTCTCTGAAAATGGACGCAGCAGATGGACGTTGACGTCCACCTTCGCATTTTCACCCACCCACTCACAGTTTTAAACTGGGTACGTCCAAAATGTCATTAATGATCAATGATCTGGATCACTTGAACCACGGGCAATATCAATGCCCTGGACACATTAGGATCCACCGGTCCTAATTTCAATTCTCACGTTGTTTAAAATTCAAATTCTTTGAGATATTGTTGTAACCGATTATTTTTTATCCTATTGTATGCGTCTACATATATATGAGGAGAGGCCCACCTCATAGTTCGCAAAGGACAGCCTGCCTGAGCCCATCCACACTTACAACCCAAGGCCCTTGGTGCCCATGCCGTCCATCTGTTTCTTCAGATTGTTATAGGATTCAGTCCCGAAAATTGAGGAGATGAAAATTTTAGGTGGACCACACCATACGAAACAGTGCTCATTGAATGTCTACCATTAAAAACTTCCTAGAGTCCATCCTAATGTTTATTGACCATCCAATCGGTTGATAAGGTCACGTAGACAGGGATTAAAAGGAAAAACAAATATCAGGTTGATAGGAAACTTTTGTAGGATATGGCCTCCTTTGACTGAGGTCAAGGTTGTGAAAGAAGTTTAGCCAGCTTTAAAGTAGGCTACTCATCGCCAGATTATACGGTCACACATCGTATGTAAGAAACAATGGGTAAGTCCTGTGTGTACATTACTACATGTGCTAGAATCGCGCATGTCTTGGTTGAATGGGTGTTGGCAGGCCAGACGTTGTGCGTAGCCATAGCCATGGCCTTGGCAGTTTAACTTATAATTGTACCCTAAGTAGTTGGCATACTGAATGCTTATGAACTTTCTTTTATATCTTGATCTTATTATGAATCATGTGTATTGCTACTTGCTGGGCTTTTAGCTCATGTTATTGAATGGAAAATCATCCAGGTTCTAGAAAAGATGGAAAGACGTCAAGAGTAGATTGATGTATTAGAGAAGCATACTTCTATTGATAGGTTAATTGAATAAAAGATTGTTACTTCGGTTCTTAACATTGAGTAGTGTTATGTTTAGGCCGAGTATGGCCTGTGGATTAATGTACCGGATATTATGTTACTTTTGGGTTTGGATGGTGATGTATAATTATTATCCTTAATTTTCTTATGAGTAGATGGTTTTGATTACCTACCTTGGTGTGTATTTTTGCTCATTTGTCATCCACACTAAGTCACACCTCCGACTCGGTGATTGAGTCGAGTGAACTTAAGTTTTCGTTGTCGGGATGTGACAGGTTTGAATGAGCTCTGATGTAATTTGATCGTGCGATGGATTCATGGTCAGGTTTTTGGTGCAATGGCTAAAAGATTAATTCACCATCCACCCTCTTGGTCCACCACGGATTTTTTTGTCCTTTTATATTTTTTATATTTTTTTATTTTTTTTAGGCAGGTAAAAATTTACAGAATGCAGAATATATGCAGGAAAGTAAAAGGGACTAGTATAAATTGGAATGGAAGATGCTCGCAAGAAAGTAAAAAAGATCAGTAGATACTGAAATGCAGGATGATTGCAGAAAAGTAAAAGGGACCAGTATAAATTGAAATGCAAGATGCTCGTAGGAAAGTAAAGGGACCAATGGATACTAGAATGCAGGATACTTGCAGGAAAGTAAATGGACTAGTGGATACTGGAATGCAGAAAGTAAAGGGATCAGTGGATACTGGAATGCAGGATGCTCGCAGGAAAGTAAAGGGACCGGTAGATATTAGAATGCAAGATGCTTGTATGAAATTAAAAGGACCAGTAGATACTGGAACAATTAGCAGGTTAGTAAGTTAGTAATGTTAGTTCTAAGAATCCTCAAAAAATCGTAAAACCTCGTATTTCGAGTCAGGCCTTGGTTAGTGGCTAGAGAGTCCCCAGCGGAGTCACCATTCTATGGATGCCGTCCCACGCTCGTGCGCGCGTGTGCGCCTACTATTTTCTTTTTTGTTTGGTTTCTTTTGGCCTTTATTTGGAGTGGGTGCACTGTTACAATGATTTATTCACTCGGCTTTGATTTTCCTTGGTTCTGCAAAACCTTTCCAAGGACGACGAAATGACGTTCTTGGACCCAGTGTGTTTAATGGAGTCACCACCAATTGAAAAGAGGCCTTAGAATCAACGGTCAGCCAGAACCCGTGAAAACGCCAAAATAACAAGGGTATTCCGAAGAACCCCTGGTCTTTAAATGACTCTCCTTTAGATAAGCATGGTCTACGTCGTGGATTCCGAGTAAGGGCCGCGGTTACGAAAGGGGAAGATGTTAGGCACCCCCTTATCACTCATGCATCGCACGGTCTCTACTTTGCAGGTTAAACGATTTTGGGAGAATTTTGAAGAGTTTCCAAACCTGCGAGGTTAGGCTATACTTCACAGGCTTTTTAGAGGTCAGGTAGACAAAATAACAGAAATACGATAACCAGATAATATGATTAAGCCGAACTACGCAGGCTTTTTAGAGCCCGGGTTGGAAAAAATAGAAAAAAACAATAGTAAAAGTAAATCATGAGTGTGTGGAATGATAGAGTATATATGGAATGTACGGAGTGGAATATAGTTTGATTTCGAGATGTGAGAGGGAAATGGGGGAGTCAGACACCATTTCTCATATGAAAAGACAAGGGATGATCTGATGCCCCAGATTTTGACCATACTCATTGACTTTGACTTTGAGAATGATTGACGAAGATTGAGCACCATGAGATGTGAGTAGGGAAAATGGAAAATCAAACACCCCTTTTTAGAGAAAAGACAGAAGATGGTCGGACGTCCCGGATTCCCACCCTACTCGATGTTGCTTTTGACTTCTTGAGAAAGAGACATAGATAGGGATTCAGTCACTAGTAGACGGTTGTAAAAGCAAAGGGCTCGCTCTACCGATGTCAAATGATTGATAAGTGTGGCAGAGCTTCGGCCGCCTCGAATTTCCCAATCCCCTGTGAGATAGGGTTTTGGCATAGCTTCGAGATGCTCTCTATTGCTTTCTCTCACTTTCGTAGAATTCTCCCCTTCCGTTCGTTCCTTGTTGTCTTCTATCCCGATCCGTTCGTTAGGTCCCTCCTTAAATAGACCCGAAGCGATCCGAGGTTTTCCTTGGAAGCGATTGGCGACGCGTGGCGATTTTCATAAAAAATCATTAATTAGAAACGGACACGCAGTGCTTCCTCGTGGCTTTTGGGCTCGGATTGGCTTGAGCGCATGTCGGCAAGGCGGTCATCGAAACTTGGCAGGCGGGTGCCCGAAAAGGGTCACCAGGTGTTCTACACAAGAATGGTCTCCTGGTCGCCGTTCTTATACTTTATACCTGCTTTTTTCTTTTCTTTTCTGTTTACAGTGGTGTGGTCCATGTAAGATTTTATTTTCTTAATTTTTCGAACCACGTCCTAAAATTCTCTGAAAAAACGGACGGACGGAGTAGATATGACTGAAATCACCAAGGTGGGCCCATGGGTGTTAACCGGGTAGCACCAAATCCGCTCCAACAATAGATGTTGCAGGAAATGCGCGTTTCGACTCTTCACCGCTGGACAACTAACCATAGCGATCCCCGTTGGGAATCGGATTGCAAGAAATCGCACGCTCTTATTTGTCATCCAACCTGTTCATAAGATCACATGGATATGGATGAAGGGAAAACACAAATATCAGCTTGATCCAAAACTTCTGTGTCCTCCGAGAAATTTTCAATGGTAGACATTCAGTTCATACTTTTCCTGTGGTGTGGTCCACTTTAGATTTTTATATGCTTCATTTTTTGGCACCATACCTGAAATTTTCTGTTAAGATGGATGGACGGAGTGGATAAAATACGTAAATCACGGTGGGCCCCACAGAGTTTACTCCGCACGCCAAGCGTGCGGAGTTACTCACTGCGCAATCCGCTTCCTCCGCGTTGTGCATTTCGGAAGAGGAGATTTTACCGAACCTCTAGAACCCCACTGGAATTTATATTCCTCCATGTCATTCCTCCACACGTGGTACACCTCGAGTAGATCCAAACCGTTTATTCAATACGTCCATTAGTAGATAGATTACAATTAAAAAATCAAATCGTTTAGATGGTTCTAACCACTTCATATATATATATATATATATATATATATATATATATATATATATATATATATATATATATATATATTCAATGAAAGGAAATTTCTTATATCGGCCAATCAACGGCTGATAAAGAAGCATCCCCGGTTCAGATCATCATACACATGTAACAACTGTAAGTTACTTGATATGGAAATTCGGTCTCCAGAAGCAGTGGGTCAGCTCCCATCTTTTTGGCAACTGACACCCCCTTGTTTGGACTCAATTCAAAGCCCGTGAGTATGCATTTTTATAATAAAGCCAATGAATTCATTGAAGGCAGCCTTGAACATCATCTCCTGTGAAGATGTGAGTCGCAGCACACGTGTGAGTTATCTTGCTCATTGATTAGGTGGGGCAGAAGGTGAACATTCCTGGGCTTGATGATATATCAGGCCCACCCATCTGAATGGCTAAAAAGAAAAATCATCAACAACCCATATCCAAATGTACATATGTGGTCCACTTGATGAGTGGGCCAGACTCCAGAATGGATTTTCGGACAGGGTTAGGTTCACAAAGCGTTCAAGACAAGTGATTCCCTCATTAATTTCTACGCGCGCGAATAGCTTATCAATTTTTCGGATCCTCCTACGGAGAACGGATACTCATCCACAAGCACACAGCCAACTGTAGACGTGGCTCAAATTCAAATCGATCAAACCGTTCAAATCGTGAGGGCCCATTCTGGATTATCAAAAGACAAAATTAACGGTGAAAAGGATGGTATCCAACGGACTTATCTTAAACTGGTATGCGTGTTTTTAAATCTGAGAAGTGGGGTTCACTATTCCTTAATCCAGACCGTTTATTTCATTGTATTCTACCGTAGATGGGTGATGAACGGAGATTTTCGCCGATTTGATTACTTCAAAATGCAGGCTTGAAACACTTTTTTAATTAAATGTGGACCGTCGTTGAAATCGATTTATGTTTTTACATCGTCCAACCACAACGGGACTCACTAAATCAATGGTCTTGATTACGGGAGTATAGGCCCCACTTTCAAGAAATGAAACCGCCATATGCCGGTTGGGTCCTGTAACTAAAGTGGGCCATCCCATCATCTCTGCAGATTCCTGACTATGCCGTATTTCATACGTACACCGATGTAGACCCCACGGGTATATTGAATCTGGACGGTTGGCAGTTTTTGTGTAAAAATAAAAATAAAAAATGCAACTGATGAATGATCCTATTAATTTGGCCAGCATCTAACTTTTGTGGACCGTCCAAAAGTGGGCCAGAGATCCGAGTGCTAGGAATATCCTGTTGGCGTTATTTTAATGATGTGGCCTGTGAAAGAAGTAGCTAGCCTATCAATTTGACGGCCTGGATCCATTGGGAGGATACAACAATCGTATATGAGGTGATTGAGCATACTTCAGCAGATAACCACACATGGGAATGATCAAGTTGGTACACTCGACCACAGATATGGGAGATGAGTGGGGTCCACCACACACTCGAATAGGATAAGTATATATTGGATCCTAGATTCCCTTAAATCACCACGATGAGGTGATCAAAGCCATTGGATTAATGGACTGCAAAACGAACGGTTCTGAGATCCTCTTACTACTAACGTGAATTTTGCATGACCTCGATCGAAGCTTTTGAACATCTTATTAAGGTGATTTTGGCTCAAGTGGTCCATGGTGGACCTTGCCCGTCCAAAGGTCATAATGATCTAAGTGGGCCCACTTGGGCTCGACATGAATGGACATCAAAATATAAGGAAATAAATAAAACCGTAAGGAAAAGAGATGACTTTATTATAGTTTATTTAATAAAGATGGGCCCTATGGATGGTGTGGATATATGAAATATACATCAAGATGGGCCCTTCTAAAAGGGATGTACCGTCTTTGGTGCAGCTGGGGCCGCACTTAATCCGCTCGATAATGACGTTCAACGGAAAGCTTCGGAGGGTCCCCGGATACACTTACGTGTGTGGGATCCCTGACTGTGGCGCCTACTTTGATGTATTTCATTTACATCCACACCGTTAATCCGTTTTGAAATATCAATATAGGACAGGATCCCAATAATGAAGCAGTTCCAAAGGTTAAATAGATCACACCATAGGAAATTTTTTTGATTGAATTTCCACCATTAAAAAATCCTACGCGGTAAATAGAATGTATATCTTCCATCCATCTTGTTGATGAGGTCCCAAAGACCTGGATGAAGGGACCACACAAGTGTCAGCTTTCACCATAGTTTTTTGTGGTGTGGTCCACCTGAGAATTGGATCTTCTTTATTTTTGGAAGAAACTTGTAAAATTAGTTTAAAAAAATATGTACAGCAAGGATTTAGGGAACATATAATATGGTGGGTCCTAGGGCGAGGGATACACCCAGTTAGGTGGATCCAGGGATGCACCAAAGCAGTGTCTCCGAAAATGGACGCAGCAGATGGACGTTGACGTCCACCTTCGCATTTTCACCCACCCACTCACAGTTTTAAACTGGGTACGTCCAAATGTCATTAATGATCTGAATCTGGATCACTTGAAAACCTGGGAGATTTTGAGTGGGCATCATCCCCTGATAGATCAATGATCTGAATCACTTGAACCACGAGCAACATCTAGTACTACTATACCTGTGAACATAGTGATGCGTATGCATGTGTGCCATGGGCACATTAGGATCAACTGATATATTATCTGTCCAGAGTTGTACCTGATGACTAAACAGTTTGATAATTAATCACCCCATGCACAGATTAATATTAATGAAAAGTAGGCACTAAGATTACTGGATTTCATCCTTCTTTTTTTCCTTTGGCTTTTGGCTCTTGATTTAGCTTTTTTCTCTTGTGATTTTACTTTGGTTGCATCAATAATCTATAGTTGTTTTAATGCAATAATCTAAACCATCTAATTTTAATCCATTTGTACAATAACCATTTTCTTCCACCATCGACAGTTTTGGAATTTTTTTTTTTTTTTTGAAAGCATTCGAAAAGTTTAGATTTTCTTAATGTAGGCCACTTGCATGGTGTAGCGTGATCACCATTTAAAAAAGGGTGGATTCATTTTCCACTGTATTTTTCTTACCTTTTAACAGTTGAGGGTAAAAAGGATTGCCTGCCTGGGCCCGTCCACACTTAAAACCCAGGGCCTGTGGGGACCGGACCCCAGCCCAGAAAATGATAAAACCCCTATTTCTCTCGCTCAAATGTTACGAATCTATCCATTGATGAAAAGGGCCACACATGTCTCAAGAACTAGACATTTTAGAAGAATAAAACCAACAGTCTGCATGCAAGATAGATAGGTCGTTTGACCGATGATTGGAATGGCATATTTTGTAGGATTTAACCCATGTCAATGAGAAGTCAGGTTGGCCAGGCATGGCCCGGCCGGGTCGGACCAAAATTACATGAGCCCAAGCTGGACCTGAAAATGTATTGGGTCAGGCCTGAAAGGTCCACGCCCAGACACGGGCTAAGCTAGCAAGTCCAATCCCGCCCCAACATCGAATAGACTCGTCGTAGACACTTGGGTACACAGGCACTCACAAACTGCATCGAGCATACAAGTAGTTTAAATCAAACGGTTTCGAATTGTTATCCCATTTTAGATGTATAATGAACAAAAACGTTACGGCTTATTTGATTACCTGACCATCGGATTGGGGAAATGAAGAATATCCAACGGTCATGTTTCGACAAACATTCGTCCACTCATCAAAAGTTAGTATTGTTCAAAAAATGTTGTTTCTGGATTGTGAGTTAGCGAAAGCTGATCAGATCCACAATTTAGTCGGTTTTCCTTGATCTAATATATGGGCAAGTGTACAGTATCTGAGTGCCTGTGTATCAATCCTCGCAATCTGGCAGAGTATCAAATAACTCCCTTAATAGTTAAAAGTAGGGCTGCACATCTGCCCCATTAACCCGCCCGACCCGACCCGACCCGACCCGGTAGAAACCCGGTCCATCCCGACCCGGCTAAGAAAATGGTCCGGTCCCAAGTAGATGCGGCTGGACCGTTTTTAATTTAGGTACGGTTTAGGGTGCATGCCAAACCCACCCGACCCGACCCGTACCCCGACCCGTGTATCCCGACCCATTCCACCCGACCCGAGCTGCCCCATTTATACTAGTTTATTTCTTTTAGAAATTTCTATATAGCATTATCAATAAGTTGAATGGTCAATAAACATTAGGGTGGACTCTAGAATCTTTTAATGGTGGGAGTTCAATGATCACTGATTTTTGTGGTGTGGTCTACCTAAAGCTTTTATCTGCTTCCTTTTTGGGACTATGTCCTATAATAATTTAGAAATGTAGATGGACGGCATGGATTTACAATATATCCATCGAGGTGAGCCTCATGGTTAGGGTCTCACCCACATGGCTGGTTCAGGGTCTCATCGACTCTCACCCAAGCTGCGCTCATCTCACACTCATAGAGAGAGGATTAGGTGACATTCGGGATCCACCAAGGTGGGTGGCCCTTAACTATGTGTCTTAAATCCACACCGTCTAACTATTTTGAAAGATCATTTTAGGACATGATACCAAAAATGAAGCTGGCTCAAATCTTAGGTGGACCATGCCATACAAACATAGTCCTAATCCGACCCGACCCAACCCGACCCGGTTTAGCATATAGGGTATGGTAGGGTAGGGTAGGGTTAGGGTTAACCCTTTTACAATTAGGGTAGGGTTAGGGTTGGGTCAGCCCAACCTGGTCACGACCCGAACCGAAACCCGGACCTTTAAATATATTTAGGTTCGGGTCCAGGGTTGGGCCCAACCCGACCCTAACCCGACCCGTGTGCAGGCCTAGTTAAAAGGACAAAAAGCCTTCACGTGAATGGAGGGCGGCTTCATGATACTAGCGACGATGTGGGTGTGACCCTGACAATAGGGCCCATATCAAAATCCATTCCGTCTATATGTTTTTACAGATCATTTTAGTCATTGGTACTAAACATGAAGCGGATAAAAGTTTTATGTGGAACACACTACTGTTTCGCAGTTATTGATCAATAAAACTCTTAAGCCTGTTTGTTAACACTAAAAGAAATCACATAATCCAAAACTCCGCCTTAAATGTTATTTGTTAACGTAAAGTGCTCCAGAATTTTGCCACCAATTTTTTCGGCGCAAGAGTCTTTGTCAAAAATCCAAAATTGCCCTTTTAAAATAGAGATTTTCTACTTTGCATAATACACTACCTAATTTTAATGTGTGGAGCTTCTGTAAGGCCTATCATAATTTGTGTTAGATCCACACTGTCCATCAACCTTTGTAAATCATTGGAGAGCATGAGCACAAAAAATAGGCACATCCAGAGCACAAGTCAGCCACACCACATAAAGCAACAACAATTGAACGGTTACTGTTAAAACCTTCCTAGCATCCATTTTGAGGTTTATTTTGCATCTAACCTCTTCATATGTTCGCATAAACCTGAATGAAGGAAAAACACAAATATATGACAACTTTTTGTGGCCCAGTAAGTTTTCAATGGTAGGCGGCCAATTCCCACTATTTCCTATAGTGTGGCCCACTTGAGCCTTAGATCTGTCTGATTTTTTTTGTCTCATTCCATAAAATAATATGGGAAAATGGATAAATGATGTGGATAAAACATATACATCACCGTGGTCCCACAAAGACCCTGACAGACCGTTCATCTCCAACTATGTCCTAGTGGGGTAGTACCTAATCACTGCCCAGATTTGCGGGTGCAAAGCTGTTCGCATGAAGTTCATTTGCTACTATGAGAGGTGGGGCCCACCGTGATGTGGGTTAGAAATCCACTTCACTCACCTATTTTGCAAGCTTATTTTAGGACATGCTACTAAACATGAGGTGGATCCAAAACTCAAGTGGGCCGCACAAGAGGTAACAATGGGGATTCAATGACCGCCATTGAAACACTTGCATTGCCACAAAAGTTTAGGCTGAGTTTTTTTTTTTTTTTTTTCCAGTGGGAATGACCTTATAAATGATTTGGATGGTATATAAACATCAAGGTGTGGCTAGGAAGATTTCTATGGTAGGAAACTCTTTCTCCAATTTTTCAATGGTAAGATTTCATGTGGCCTATGTGAGTTTTGAATCCACCTGATTTTTGGTCCCATGTCCTAAAATAATCCAAAAACATGGATGGACGGAGTGAATTTCTCACAAACATCACAGTGGGCCCTACCTAACATCCCAGCCAAGAACTTCCTGTGAAAGGCTTCTACGGGAAATCGGAGTCTAGATTTGCTGCGGATACGTGGTGTGCCACATGTCACCGACCTAGTTTTGTGTTGACGTCACCAAGTTTTGTGGGCCCCACCATGATGTATGTGTTGTATTCACACCGTTTACTTATTTGGGGAGATAAGTATAGAGCATGAGCCCAAAAAAAAAGTCATATCAAAAGCTTAAGTGGACCACCCCACAAAAAGCAGCGGGGAAAATGATTCCCACCATTGACACAATCATAGAGCTCACCATGATGTTTATTTGCCATCTAAACTGTTCATAAGGTCATACAAACTGGGATGAAAGGAAAAACCAAATATCAATCAATCTAAAACTTCTCTAACACCAAGAAGGTTTCAATGGTAGATGTCCAGTCCCCATTGCTTACTGAATTGTGGTCTACTTGAGCTTTGGATCCATTTTATTTTTTTGGCTCAGGCCTTAAAACTTTTTTATCAAATGGACGGATGGTTTGGACATAACACATACATCATGGTGTGGCCCACTGATCTTGGTGACGTCAACTAACCAAGGACATCAATATGTAATCTTTTTCAGGTGAGACTTCGAACTCACCCAAGCCTATGCAGCCCTTACCGTGGGCCCACCTTGATGTATGTATTCTATGTCCACCCGTCCATCCGTTTTTCATATCATTTTAGGGCATTACTGAAAAAATGAAGCAAATCCAATTATCAGGTGGGCCATAACATAGGAAACAGTGGTGATTGAATGCCCTACCATTAAAAACTTCCTAAGGCCCACTGTAGTGTTTATTTATCATCCAAAGCTGTTCATTAGGTTACACAGACCTGGATGAAGGGAAAACATAAATATCAACTTCATCCAAAACTTTTGTGGCCATCAAGAAGCTTTTGATGGCAGGCGTTCAATCACCACTCCACGTGAGATTTGGATCTTCTTCATTTTTGTGATCATTCCCTAAAATATGATACGGTTAATAGACGGATGGCATGGATAAAACACATATAGTATGGTGGGGCTATACAACACTATCTAATAGCTAGGGGCTACTAACATCGTTAGTATGCAATCAAGATCCATAGGTTGGGTGGACCCTTGACTATGGGACCCACCGTGATGTATGTGACTATATCCCTATCCATCTGTATTGAAAGTTCATTCTTTGATCCAAAAAATGAAGTAGATCCAAATCTCAGGTGGACCATAGTACAGGAAAGAGTGGTAAATGATCATTAAAAATTTCTTGTGGGCCACAAAAGCTTTGGATTATGATGATATTTGTGTGGTATCTTCATTTAGGTCTTTTTGACCTTATCAATTGGTTGGATGGCAAATAAACATTAGACGGAAAATAAACATCTTGGTGGAATTCATGAAGTTTTTAATGGTGTGGATTCAATCACAACTATGGAGAGGGGCCAAATGTGTCAAATTAACATATTTCAACCATTTTAGACGTTAGTTAACAAATGGGTTGTTGCAGATTGGATATTTAGTTTCTGACTTTAAATTCAAACTTTAGATTCAGATTTCAAATTCAGGCTTTAGACTTCAGATTTAATAAACGGGCCCTTAGATAACTCACTCGGTACAAAAAATTAGACTTTTGCCGCTAGTCAACTTGTTGCTAAAAATCCCAAATTCGTCGCAAAATCTTTTTATCAATGAGTGTTGCTCTTTGCAAATTTTGTTAAGCTAATTATTTGCGACGACCCAATAACTTGTCACAAAATATAATTAATTAGCAACGAGTTAACACGTCGCCATTATATCATAAAATGTTGCTAAAGATAAAATTTATCGCTAATAAAAACATTTTGCAACGAGTTTACATGTCGCTAAAAAAAAAATTCGATAGACCTTTACAACATTTTTGCACGTTGAAAACCAATTTTGGCGGCCTAAGCTCGACGAAAGTTTTACCATGGAATAATTTGTCGAATTTCAAGTTGGCCCTCTCTATTTTCGGCTGGTAAGGCTGTCAAGTTTAAAAAATAAACGACGGCTAAAAGCCGTCGTTTATAAATTCGACGGCTAAAAGGCCCCGTTTCAATACTAAATATTCGACGGCTTACAGCAGTCGTTTATTATAAATGGCAGTCCTAGCCAACGTATGTGGAATAAATTTCATCGGCCTTAGTTGCCGTATTTTTTAAAAAAGACGGCCAGAGTCGTCGAATTTACGAAAAACATTCAAAAAAAAAATCCGTTTATTAGTGCGTTAGGGCATTTGGCTGAGCTGGAAACCTGATAGACACATACATTCCAATCCAAATTCACATTCATTCCAATCAAATCCACATTCATTCCAATTTAAATTCATACATATTCATTCCAAATCAAATCCATCAAAACGACACAATACATCCATCACAATACTATACATCACATTCAAATGCATCTCTCACAGCACAATACATCTAAATCCATCCTCATAAGCATTCAAACCATTCTGCAAATAATAAAGTATCATAATAAAACAATAATTTGTTAATATACATACCCACAACCAATCACCCATAAAACAAAGTATTCCTAATAAGCATTCAAAATAGGACGATAATCAGTATAATCGAATAGTATTCGTATATGCATCTATATCTATCTATACACATATAACAACCTCAAAGTAATAGATAAAACATGCTTATAGAAACTAAGCATAGGGGGAAGTAAGAAACGGAAACATCAAAGAGGTAAAAGAGTTATCACCTGAGCTCTGTGAGAATGGATCAGAGAACCGCCGCTTTTGAAGAAGTGCATGACTAGAGAAAAGAGAACAATAATGGTCAATCAAACACGTTTAATGAATATGGCAGTGACATAATTTAAAAAAAAATAATAATTTGTAGAAGGTGAAGTACCTGGATAGCTCATTTATGGTGCGGGCAAACGGAGTATATAGGTGCTTCATGGCCTTTAAATATATATATTGCTCGTGCCCTCGTACAGCATCCCAAACCTACCATTCATATAATGAGTTTTGTAAGGACAAGGTTTTTGTTTTTGTTTTCCCCAATAACGAGTTCAGGCCCCTCAAGGTTATCACCTTAATTGTCTTGTCATCACCACATGTGATTATGCAGAGTTGTTTGTTGGGATGGCAAAACGCAATATCATTAACACCACCAATATGAGCATGTATCAATCTGGACCATCATAGGAGGCATAAGCACAACAGTGTATCTGACTTACTGTTTTTTTTCTTTTAAAACTTAACTCCAAATGTTGTCTCAACCCCCTGTTGGATTGTACGTGTATATCTAAACAATATGCTTCAAAAATGCAACATCTAGAAGAATGAAACCTGCAATGATGGTGGCCAAAAGCCTGGAATTGGCTCCTGGTGTTTACGTGCTTGCACCCTTCACACCAAGTAGATTTAGGCAAGCTGATTGAGAAGCTAGTTGGGTCCCACCTCCGAATGTATCAACCTGCAATTATGAGACAACAGGAGAAAGAGAAAGGAGAAGTTGAGCCTGATGCATGTCTGAAGATCTCAAGCTGCTGAAATCTGATGTTATCTCAGGCCTCACCAATACAAGCCTATCAATCCCACAGGTATATATTAAAAAAAATTACAAAAAAAAAATGTTGGTTTTTCTGTTTTTGATATTATGTGAAGAAGGAAGAAACGAAGATGAGTTTGAAAAAAGAAATATCTCCAAATAATTTGAAATACCCTTATTGAACAATCAAGGGTCAAGCTAGCAAATTATCCTTAAAATCTCATCTTCAATGGGTTCTCCTTAAAAAGAATGGCAGTTAAAAATAATAGAATCCAATTAAAAAAACGCCATGATTCATCAAACATGAAAGCTAAAAAAAAAACCAAGAAAAACCTGGTTGATGGAGAGGAATACTAAGGTTTCAACCCCAGAGGCACGTCCAAGCTGCTCACCCCCTCAGCGACACATATTTAACAAATAAGGAAAAAAAACGTTGATATGGTTAGGATTGTCTGATCAGAACAAATTTTGTAGCTAATCCACAATGAGTCCCACCAAAATAAATGGTTGATCACAGGGCAACTCATGTCCAATCAAACCATTTTGCATAGACTATATAAAACAAAGATGGGCACAACAAATACATACCTTAAAGCAAAATGCATTGCAGGGATCAATGACGAAGTAGCATGACCAAATAATTTTATTTGAAGGATAAATCAACAGTAAGACTGAAAAGATGAGCACAACAAAGATACATACCCTGTTGAAGTTGTTGGGATAGTTGATTTTTCATTAAAAAAGAAGCTTTTAATAGTTCTATTTTTTTTTTTTTTTTTTTTTTTTTCAGTTAGGAGTTTGGGTAGTTGTAACAACAGTTGATGCTTTGGCTACTTGTGCTTTGGTTCTTTCACAAACTTTATAACTACAGATAAGACTCATACATCTCACTTGTATTGAGCTTGTGAAAGCTTGACATATGATTTTTTTTTTTCATTTAGGAGTTTGGGTAGTTGTAACAACTGTTGATGCTTTGGCTACATGTGCTTTGGTTCTTTCACAAACTTTATAGATACAGATGAGATTCATACATCTCACTTGTATTGATCTTGTGAAAGCTTGACATATGAAATTAAGAGCCTTAAATATCACAAAGCTTATATCACATATCGATTCCATTGTGAAGATCAAATAAATGTCAATGCTTGCTAATTGTAAATATCAACAGATTAACATAGTTTCTTTGGTGAACGAATCTTGTGATTCCATTCTCAATTCTTCAATTACATATAAACATTCGTGTTCTAATTTTGGAAATTGATCTGTTCCCTATTTTTCTTTGGAAAATCAAACTGAACTTTGCCCTAACTTTTTACAGAATTACATGACAACTTCTGTGAAAGTGCTCATGTGATGTTCTCTAATGAAGCCCAACATCCCTACCTGCAAAGAGGTCTTGTATAATGCTTGGGATTTTAGTGATCCAATTGTTTATATGATGGGCCTTAATGTGGATGGACCAATTGGTGTTCTTAGTATGAGTAACGTGACATGTATTGTTGACCTGGGATACACAACCATGTATCAATATCGCCAATATCATGAAGGTCCAACCAAAGTATGAAGATCTTTTGATATATTCTGTTTTTTTTTCTTTTATTTCCAGAGTTATCTGAGTCTTTTCTTCTGAATTTTTTTTCGGTCAGACTGAGCTATCCCCTCAACCTAAATCCTTAGGCCAAGTTTAGTTGACTCAGTGAGTTTTCTCAATGTTCGATACAATCATGTCAAAGAGAGGTTACTTCGAACCAATACCACACTCTGAAAAGCTTCAAATTACCTTGAATTTCAAAGTCATCCAACCCCATATTTTGAAAAGCTTCAGATGATATGGAATGTCCCTGAGTAATAAAATCACAGAGAGTATCACCATCAAGATAAGGTTCCAAAAATTCTAATCTCAAAAATCTACTACTAACTTGTAAACTTAAAGGAAAATGGCTCAGCAGTAACATTTCCCATCTATTCATGAGACTGGAAAACTTTGTTAACAGCAGGCTATCTATATAGAAAGACTCGTAAATTCATGATACACTTTCCAGCTTCCGCAAGAACTTAGTTTCCAAACAAACACAGGACGGACAACCCCATCACTAGAAATTGCAGACAACAAAGGCTATATTGCCTGAGTACACGTTGGTCTGTTCATTTTGTGCCACATGTAATGGAACAACCAGTTGGACCGGCTTTGATGAGATTGCTTTAAAAAGGAAAAGAGAGAGGTCAAGGAAATGTGCACTTAAAAAAAAGGTGAAAGAAACGTGTAAGGTCACTTGAGACCCATCTTGGGTAAGAAATCATTACTCATCAGAACCATCCATCTTAATTGGTCCGGCTTTCCAAATCAGAGTTTTGCAATTGGACATCCAAATGCAGCCATAATCATTATTTCAAGACTTGGGTCGATACCGTATTTGGCTGCATTGGAAAATTATTGCAAAAACTTAGGATTTCACAAGATCAAACCCTTCACAGGCATTACATCAAACACCTTTTGAGTAAGATCGACAAACCCGCCTGATTAGATCCCATTAAATCCAAGACCCAATGGGATATCCAACCAAACATAATCATCTGCCAAGCACGAATCCCTAACCAAGAAAAATTGAAAGGAGACGAAAAAGAGGGGAAAAGTTAGAATGAACCTTGGGATTTCTCTGCAATGCTCTTAGAGAGAGAGAGAGAGAGAGAGAGAGAGAGAGAGAGAGGCAGGTGCTGCCAGTGGGGGTAGCCCGACCGGCCTGACAGGGGGAGGGAGGGGTGCGAGGACGAGGTGAGAGAGAGAGAGGGGGGGTGGTGTGCTCGGGCGGCCAACACCAGCCGGGGGGGTTATTTTGTTGCCCTAAACAGGCAATATTCGACGGCTCTAGGCCGTCGTTTATAAATTTCTATTCGACGGTCAATGCTCTATTTTCACAGTGCAATCTCGTCATAAAATAATTTTTGTAATATGTGTTGTTCATCACAATTAATTTCGTCGCTGATACGAGTTACAAATTATTTTAAGCTGCAAAAACATCAACTCGTCACTAATGAATTTAATTATTTGCAACACCTAATTTGTCAGAAAATATAGTTAATTAGCAACGAGTTGACACATCATCATTACATCATAAAACGTCGCTAAACATAAAATTCATTACTGATAAAAACGTTTTGCGATGAATTCACTCGTTGTAAAAAATCCAAACACGTCGCTAAAGACTGTTTGCAACGAATGTTAGTTGTTGTGAATTATATTTATTATTTATTAGCTACGAGTATAAGTACTTGTCATTAAAAGAAATATTTTTTTTTTAATATTTTTATTTTTTAAGTTTTTTCCCATTTGAACCAATTAATCCAACAAAATAATCACTATCAATCAATATTCACCATCATCTATTGAAATATAAAAATAATTAAATTAAATTTATAATTATCCTGAACACAAAAATATGTACGCACATTTTCAAACTGTCCAACAAAAATCAATAAAAAGAACAGAAAAGGAAACTCGCGTCCTCGATAATGTGGTGGGGCCCATGAAAATAACACCGGTTTGCAGTTTCGCGCTGGGAGATTTCACGAGCTTGTTTTATGTCTGTTGGAACTCTATTTTATTATGTGTCGCCGCAGTGGGCCCACATGCTGAGATGATCTAAGGGAAATAACTGTTTTTTTTTTTCTTAAATTCTGAATTTCATTCATTACCAACTACGGTGAGATAACTGCACTGATCGATGACCCAGATAAACTTACAATAACGAAACGAAATTTGAGTGGCTGTCACGTTCAGCTCCAAATATCCAAGGTCAGGACCATAGTTGAGGCATATTTTGGAATCTTGACTTGTCCATCTCCGCATGTGGGCTCCAATGAGGCAACGCATTCTGACTTACTTAGTCGCGACGTAGGAAAAAAGAATTCACTATATGTATTGTATGTGATTGTTGCACTTTCGATGGATCCGAACAGTTCGATTAGTGGGCCATCTCTTGGATTAGCCATATCCAAATATCTGACCGAACCATCAGTCATGTTTGGATGGTAATACAAGTTTAGATCAAAGGCTTATCATTTTTGGACTCTCTCTCTCTCTCTCTCTCTCTCTCTCTCTCTCTCTCCATGCACACGCACACGCACACGCACACGCACACACCCAACAAGCATGCTTGCATACACGTCAACCTGTGTTGTATGTGATTGGTGCACTTTCGATGGATCCGAATAGTTTATTGAGTGGGCCAACCATAGCGCAATATCTGACAGAGTATTTGTTGGAAGTAGCAAACCAAAAGGCAGCTGTTACATAAACCTTCGGTTTCTCAACAGTTGCATCATCAATTTCTCATCGGTTTCAGAAAATTACAGCAAGCAATGGCCTAGCAGTTTTTCAGCAACCTTTGATATTCTCAAGGTCTCATTGAAAGAATTGTAACATGTGACCTTTAGGAGAATGAAGAGTCTTGTAATAGCCCATGAGTTATGTTTATCTAAGAGTCTATAAATAGGTGAAATGTGTAGTCATTTGCAGAACTCAATAAAAAACTCAGCAATAGAGCAATAGAGTACTTTGTTTTTTTTCTTCCTACTTGTTTTAGAATTTCTCCCAAGGCTTTGTAAAGTCAACAAAGTGGTATCAAAGCCACCGGTCCTCGGTGTCAATTCCATAGTCTAGTGAAGATGGCCACCACTATTCAGCCCCAAATTCCGAGGTTGTCAAAAGACAACTATGAGAATTGGTGCATCCAGATGAAAGCATTGTTCGGGTCACAAGATCTATGGGAGATCGTTACCGATGGGTATGTAGAACGCATTATGGAGCAAAAAGCCATCTACACTACTGATCAAAGGGCGGTCATCAAAGATCAAAGAAAGAAGGACAAGAAGGCTTTGTTTCTTGTCTATCAAGGGTTGGATGAGTCCACCTTTGAACGGATCGCTGAAGCGACGACATGCAAGCAAGCATGGGAGATTCTTAGCACCATCTTCAAAGGAGTTGATCGTGTGAAGAAGGTTCGTCTCCAAACCTTTAGGGCCGAGTTCGAGACCTCTCACATGAAGGAAGGTGAGTCCATTTCAGATTATTTTTCAAAGTTGCTTGTCATTGTTAACAACTTGAAAAGAAATGGCGAAAAGATTGAGGATGTAAGGGTGGTCGAAAAAATACTGCGATCCCTTACATCCAAATTTGAGCATGTGGTTGTGGCCATAGAAGAATCAAATGACTTGGAAAAACTGTCCATTGAAGAACTGATGGGATCTTTGCAAGTGCATGAGCAACGAATGCAAAAAAATGTTGGACCGATGCTTGAACATGCCTTGGAGTCCAAGTTGACTCTAAATGAACAAAAGAATGGCCATACACAAAGAGGGGGCCGTGGCACTAGCAATCGTGCAAGAGGCAGAGGGTGTGGATATCATCCAAGCCATCAACAAAATCAACAGAAGTTTACCAATTTCCGTGGAAGAGGAAATGGTAGAGGCCGATTCATGCGTGGTCGTGAAAATACAAAAAATATTCAATGTTACAACTGCAACAAGTTCGGCCATTATACTTCAGACTGCTGGAGCAAACCAGTAGATCAAGATGAGCATTCTAATTATGCAGAAGCATCAAATCATGAAAATGAAGACTCCATACTTCTTCTTACACAAGAAGACACATGTGATCAACATGACGTGTTGTATCTCGACTCTGGTGCCAGTAACCACATGTGTGGAAAGAAAGAGCTGTTCGTGGAACTGGTAGAAGATGCTCGTGGCAACGTGAGTCTAGAAGACTCATCAAAAGTTCCCGTGAAAGGTAAAGGAAAAGTTAAAATCTATCAGAAGAATGGTGTGCCAAATTTTATCTCCAATGTGTATTATGTACCAAACATGAAATGTAATATTCTCAGTATCGGCCAACTCCTTGAGAAGGGGTATGTCATACACATGGAAAACTATTCTCTCTCTATAAGAGATGCACACGAGAGACTTGTGGCTCAAGTCCAAATGGCGAAGAATCGCATGTTTCCAATCCAAATCAACATAAAAATCGAGAAGTGTCTCTATGGAACAGTGAAAAATGATTCATGGAGATGGCATCTTCGCTTTGGGCATCTCCATTTTAGCGGCTTAAAGCTATTGTCTTTATCAAGCAGGGTACAGGGCTGCCCGCTATTGAAGCTCCAGAACATGTGTGTGAGGCGTGCACACTCGGCAAGCAACAAAGGAACTCCTTTCCAAGTGGAGTGTCCAGAAGAGCAAAGGAACCACTTCAATTGGTTCATACTGATATTTGTGGACCACTTGAAACACCCTCTCTTGGAGGTAATAAATACTTTATTACCTTCATTGATGATTTCAGCAGAAGACTTTGGGTGTATTGCATGAAAGAAAGATCTTCCGCTTTCTTTATCTTTAAAATTTTCAAAGCTCGTGTTGAAGTTGAAAGTGGTCACAAAATTAAAATACTCAGATCTGACAGAGGTGGAGAGTACACCTCAAATTCATTTCGAGATTATTGCAGGGAACAAGGCATCAAGCAGCAGCACACTGCAGCCTACACGCCACAACAGAATGGCATTGCGGAACGAAAGAACCGCACCATCCTCGACATGACGAGAACGATGCTAAAAGAGAAAGGCCTACCTAAGAGCTTCTAGGCAGAGGCAGTTGCATGTACTGCCTACTTGCTCAATCGGTGTCCAACTAAGAGCGTCAAAAACATGACACCATAGGAGGCATGGAGTGGCTACAAACCGAGCGTGGCGCACCTAAGATTCTTTGGGTGTGTCGCCTACGCTCAAGTTCCAGAGGCAAGAAGAAGGAAGCTTGATGATCGTGGTGAGAAGTACATCTTCATCCGCTATAGTGAAGAATCTAAAGCCTACAAGCTCTACAATCCACTAACCAATAAAGTATTGGTGAGTAGAGATGTGGTCTTTAATGAGGAAGAAGCCTGGAAATGGAATGATGAAGAATCAACCAAAGATATTCAAGTCGAAATAGAAGAACAGGAAGAAAGGCATGACCGTCAAGAGCAAACGCCCACAACACCTTCAGTTGCATCATCAGTTCACAAAAGCCCTGAAAGTACTCCATCAAATCAAAATTCGGCCAGCTCGTCCTCACCCATGGCACCCATCAAAATGAGGAGCTTAAGCGACATCTATGAGCAAACTGAAGAAGTTAATCTTTTCTGCCTATATGCAGATCATGAGCCTCTGACGTTCTAGGAGGCCATAAAAGAAGAATGTTGGAGAATAGCTATGAAAGAAGAAATTTATGCCATTGAAAAGAATGATACATGGGAGCTGACTATGCTTTCTAATGGCTAGAAAGCTATCGGCGTCAAATGGGTGTATAAGATCAAGCGAAATGCTGATGGTGAGATCGATCGCTACAAGGCAAGGCTCGTAGCAAAAGGATACAAACAGAAGTACGGGGTAGACTATGAAGAAGTCTTCGCTCCTGTTGCTCGCCTTGACACTATGAGGATGATTATCTCCCTTGCAGCACATCACAGTTGGATGATCTACCAACTTGATGTGAAATTTGCATTCTTGAATGAAATTCTGGAAGAAGAGGTCTATGTTGACCAACCTGAAGGGTTTGTTATGCAAGGGGAGGAGCACAAGGTGTATCGGCTGAAGAAAGCCCTCTATGGGTTGAAGCAAGCTCCACGTGCTTGGAATGCACGTATCGATAACTATATTCAAGAGAACAGCTTCGTCCAATGTCCATATGAGCATGCAGTTTACATCAAGAAAAATGCTCATGGCGATATGCTCATAGCATGCCTGTATGTTGATGATTTGCTGTTTACAGGGAACAGCCAGCCAATGTTTGATGAATTCAAAAAGGCCATGTTTAAGGAGTTTGAGATGACCGATGGAGGTCTTATGTCTTTTTTTCTAGGCATTGAAGTGAAGCAACAACATGGTGGCATCTATATATCTCAGAAAAAGTATGCTAAGGAATTACTTGAAAAGTTCAAGATGACCAATTGCAATGCCATGAACACACCTATAGCAACAGGCCTGAAACTGACAAAAGAAGGAGAAGGAAGAAGCGTGGACTCGACTCTATTCAAGAGTCTGATTGGAAGCCTAAGGTATCTCACAATCACAGGGCCAGATATCGTCTACAGTGTTAGGCTTCTAAGCAGATATATGGAAGCGCCAAAAGAATCACATTGGCTAGCTGCAAAAAAAATCCTCAGGTACATCAAAGTAACAATGGAATTCGGTCTTTTCTATCCATACGATGATGAAGCGATGCTGTATGGATACTCAGATAGTGATTGGGGAGGTGACCAAGATGAAAGAAAGAGCACCACCGGGTATGTATTCTATCTCGGAAGGACTGCCTTCACATGGAACTTAAAGAAGCAAAGTGTGGTTACTTTGTCCACATGTGAAGCAGAGTACGTGGCAGCATCATCTATAGTCTGTGAAGCGATTTGGTTGAGAAATCTGCTAAAGGAATTGAAGCATCCGCAAGAAGGATCCACAGTCATATATGTGGATAACAAGTCAGCAATCGAGCTCTCTAAAAATCCGGTACAACATGGAAGGAGCAAGCACATCGATACTCGATACCATTTTCTTAGAGATCAAGTGAAGCAGAAAGTGGTAAAATTGGAATACTGTCACACTACTGAACAGGTCATGGACATATTCACCAAGGCATTACCGACTGATACATTCAGACGACTAAGGTCCATGCTTGGAATGAAGTTAGTTTTGGTTTGAAGGGGAGTGTTGGAAGTAGCAAACCAAAAGGCAGCTGTTACAGAAACCTTTAGTTTTTCAACAATTGCATCATCAATTTCCCATCAGTTTCAGAAAATTACAGCAAGCAATGGCCCAACAGTTTTTCAGCAACCTTTGACATTCTCAAGGGTCTCATTGAAAGAATTGTAACATGTGACCTTTAGGAGAATGAAGAGTCTTGTAACAGCCCATGAGTTATGTTTATCTAAGAGTCTAGAAATAGGTGAAATGTGTAGTCATTTGCAGAACTCAATAAAAAATTCAGCAATAGAGCAATAGAGTACTTTGTTTTTTTCTTCCTACTTGTTTTAGAATTTCTCCCAAGGCTTTGTAAAGCCAACAGTATTATCGAGGACGCAGGCAAGGGTAGATCTTTACTAAATCGAGCATGACCCTGCTCGGTGCTCGACTCGAACCACTGATGGACAGCCCTTAGTGGTCAGTCAATCCTAATCATTTAAAACTCACTAATAACTAGTTACTGATTTTGTATATATGCTCTAATCATAGTGATTTTGTTCTTGGTCCATTTATGGAGTTGTATGATAAATGAATGGTTCCAATCATCATATGCTTCAAGTGGGCATAAACATGTGGAGAAGAAAATTTTGTGCCCTCATCAAGTCTTAAGTTGGGACAAATGGGGCCATGGCTTGGTGCTCCATACTGTTACTTTGATGGGTTCATTAAGGATGTGGCTCCCCCAAAATCCCCTTCATGGGAAAGCCAATGGAAATGGACTGTTGGAAGGAGAATTCAACAATATATGAATGTAAAAACTTTTTGCTATGCAATAAGATAAATTCAGATTTATGTAAAAGCCTATTTATATGCATTTGCATTGATAAAGCTTGCAGGCAATTGTGATGCTGATTTGGCCGGAGCTTGTATTGCATAAGTTCCACGAAGTTTGAGTTTACTCATATGAGTCACACCAAGTCTTAAAAACATGCTGTATATATGGCCATACTTTTCAACAAACACACGACTAACACATGATAGATTATTCAAATGGACAGAACATGAAATATGACACAAATGGAAATTGATGATTGAAGCCTTTTGTATTACTGATGAGAAGATCAATAAATCATTCCTCCTTTTATCATTAATCAATGAAAAACCGGGCACCCCTTAACCTCTACACCTGGGGCCGTTGGGCACTGGGCCAGATGGCAATGGTCCCCCAATTCCAATCCCCACCATTCGACTCCATAGACATTGTGTAGAGCAAAGCTTGCCACAAGAGCCATAAGAGCAACCCCAACATCCATCCCAGCTGATAACACATAGTTGCATCTGGTCCACCACCCATTGTACTTCCTATATATAACATAGTTAAATAGGAACCCTACCACGAACCAGGACCACTGATGGACGGCCCTTATAGGGGGCATGCTTGCGGTGCCACCCAGTATGATTGGGAAATTGATGAGTCTGATCCACTTCTTCCTGGGGAATGCACGTGAGAGAAGCCACATAGGCACGGGTGCAAGTGCGCCAAGTAAGAAGAAAAGGTAGAGGTACTTGTACAGGCCTAATGGGGCGAACATACGGGATGGGCCCACAACGCCCCAAATGGTTGTAATACTAAAGATGACGCGTTCGCCCGGGCATGTCCATGGGCTTCCTGGTGGCAGCTTGTCCGGTTGGCAAATATTCTTCACCGTCGAGAGTATCCACCACGCCGTGCCGAAGTTAATGGTGGATGAGATCAACATGCCCACTATCTATCTCAATTGATGAAAACACAAGGCTGGCATGAGCATGTTGCCTTAAAAAAAAGATCTTAAAAAAAGAAGAAGAAGAAGAAGAAGAAAAAACCAAGAGTCTATTTGGTTGATAGATACCTAAAAATGAGTTCATCTTAGTTTCATTAATTCTAATTATGTATTAAAGATAAGGTATCTTTTCAGAGGGGATTAAAAATGATCATGATAACCAACAATCATGATCTCCAATACCTAATTAGGATTAACTGAAATGCGATTAACTCATTTTTAGGTGCCTACCAAACAGGCTGTTGGTATTTTTAGGTAGAGCTTTGCCAGGCCCAGGGACACTTATAAGGCAGCTCATGTATATGCCACCAGATTCGCTAGCATGGCACATTGGTACAAGATCCAGTCCATCCACCAGGAGGTGGGTACCATGTCCCCATGGCCCAAGAATCATGTTATTCAGCTACATTTTAATAAACAAATGTACAGCTGAAACTTGGCTAAGTTTCTAGCATTTTCATGACCTGTTTCAGTGTACTGGTTTGATTTTTGGGCGAGAACATTTAAGCACTTAGGCCCACCTGTGAAATTGCACTTAATTACCATGATAGCACATGTAGAGATGATATGCTTTGGACTGGCATCTGGTATTAGCCAACCTAAATTATTATGTAAATGCAATGTGAGGCCTTTTATTTATGGGACCAGATCCAATAGTAATATTTCTACATTATGCTTTACATAGAAATCGATGTGGAGTGACTGCTCCCATGTTTTAGTGACATCCAGTCTGCACATCATGTGTACCAAAATTCAGATTGGTCTAAAAACTCGTTTTTTAGACCACACCACATAAATTCATGCGTAGAACCTCTAAAATCACCTATTGTGGCCCACCTGGGTTTCAGAATGGCCTGATCTTTTAGTGTCCATTCATCCTGGTCGGATGCATCTTCTGAATGGATTAGATGAAAAAAAAAAAAACCACACACACACACACACACACAGTGGGCCCTGCATACAACCTAGAGGGTTTTTAATGGTGAGCACGCCCATCCCAACTGTTCACTGTAGTCTGCCCCACCCGATTTTTCAATCGGCCTGGTTTCTGGGTGCCAAGGAGAGAAAGAGGGGTGCAAATCATGGACGGACTGGATGTCGCTAGAGCATCACAGTGGGCCCTACACATCAATAGGTAGATCAAACTTAATATAGAAATTATGTGATTATTAATTTTTTTAATGATGGTAGATCACGTATACCTGAACAATGAACATTGATCTTGGAGGAATCTTCATGTAGTGTCCTTGCTTAAGAAAAGAAAGGAAGGAGAAGGCCCGATCCATGCTCACCATACCATAGGATTTGAAAGCCATGTTAGCAATAGGCTTCCCCGGGTACAAATACCCGATTATCAACTCCGTAATTATATTAAACGAAAGGTTCTGCATCCAATTTTATGTAATATTAGTCCTAATTGTTTATTTTATATTACAAACACCCACTTAGAGAAACACACAAACAGACATAAATTTATATTACAAATAGAGGTGGGCAACGATCCGGGCCGAGCCGAGTCAGCCCTAGTTTGGTTTGGCTTGTTTTTGTACCACCACAGTTTGTGGATCGGTTTGGTTTGGGTTTCGAGCCTACCCATGCGGCGAGTTTGGTTTGCTCCAAAAAAATCTGGTTCGAGCCAGGATCAGTTTGGTCAAAAATTTCGATACAGGCCGGGCCGAGTTGAAACAGGCAATGGCTCTTTTTTTTCCCTTGTTTATTTAAATAGAAAAGAATTTAAAAATTTAGAAAAAAAAAGTACAAACGGATCTTACTTATATGATGTTTAACATCCTCCAAAGGAGTGCAACTTCAAAATAGACGTGTAAGAGTATTTTCCAAACAAAAGTACACAAGCATAATTTTACAAGTGTAAGGAAACAGTGTAAATTCATGTATATGTATTATGTATTATCCATGTCATCATGTATATGTATTATGTATTATCCATGTACATGTATTATGTATTATCCATGTCATCATGTATGTATATTATTCATGCTATCCATCTGTTTTACATTTCATTTTAGGACATGAGCCCAAAATGGAATCATATCCAAAGCTCAAGCGGATCACACCACAGGAAGCAGTGTGCTTATAATCTATGAGCCGAATCAAACCGAGCTTAATCAAATCAAGCTTCGAGCTGAGCCGAGCCGGTACTGCCCTAGTTTGAGCTTGGTTTGTTTTTTCAAACCAGCTTGACTCAGAGGCTTGGTTTGCTTTGAACTTCCATTCGATCCGATCTAAGCTGAGCTTTTTCAAACCAATCCGAGCCTAGCTTTCGAGCTGGCTTGGTCTGTGCCCACCTCTAGAACACCCACTTATAGCAACACACAAACAGATTTACTTTATAGTTTTTTTAATTATTTATTATCATTATTATTATTAAACATGTGGCACAAGTTTTTTATCAGACCACCTTCTATACCGTAGATTAGAATTGTCCAATTGATGTGATTTTATATGGAGGGCTATGAATATGTTCTAGAACTAATTGATACTCCAAAATGTTGTCCAAGCCATGATTTGGGTCCTTACTTCCTAGTCGTAGACTTGCGAGAGTTTCAACACTAAGGTCATGGGTTCGAGTACCTTTGGTGGTGTGTGTGGGTGTGAGGGTGTGCGCATTGAAAAAAAAAAAGAAAAGAAAAAAAAAAGGATAAAAAAGAAGAAGGTAGAAGCTAGGGCTGTCAACGGGTCGGATACGGGCCGGATCAGTGATGATCCGAATCCGACCCGATTAAGAATATATCCGACCCGAATCCGACCCGAATCCGATTCGGATCACAAGTATATGATCCGAACCCGACCCGATTAAATTTTTCGAAATCCGTTTCCGATCCGATTATGATCCGACCGGATATCCGAGAGAGGAGAGAGAGAAAGAGAGAGAGAGAAAGAGAGATTCTCATATATTTTATTTTATTTTATTTTATTTTATTTTATTTATTTTTTTATCGGGTCGGATCGTTAACGGGCTGGATTAAGGTTGATCCGAATCCGACCCGAATATTAAACGGATCATATTTGGATATCCGTATCCGACCCGATTATCCGATTATTAATCCGAATCCGATTAAATCGGATCGGATACGGATCTTGATCCGTGCCATTGACAGCCCTAGTAGAAGCCATGAGGTAAGGATAGAGGTGGGCAATGATCCGGCCAGGCCGAGTTAGCCCTAGTTTGGTTTGGCTTGTTTTTGTGCCACCCTAGTTTGTGGATCGGCCTGGTTTGGGTTTCGAGCTGACCCATGCAGCCTGAGTTTGGTTTGGTCCGGAAAAATCTGGTTCAAGAAGGGATCGATTTGGTCGAAAATTTCGAACCAAGCTCTTTTTTATTTCTTTATTTGTTTAAATAGGAAAGAATTTAAAAAGTTAGAAAACAACAACTATATATATATATATATATATATATATATATATATATATATATCTCTTACCTTTCCGAGAGAGAGAGAGAGAGAGAGAGAGAGAGAGAGTTTTACCTGATTAGTAGTAGCAACAATTACACCACCAGGTAGTAAGAAAGTCAGAACCAGACCGCATCCCAGTAGAATCCCCCAAAAGGGTAGTTGAAGTTGCCCTCCAAATCCTTCACATGTGAAAAATGCAAGACCAAGCGAGCAAACAAGAACTACGTAAAACCACCATTGAGGGATGGGATCATACTTCTTCATCAACTGATTGTGAATATCACCAGTTTGCTTTTGGCCTCCATGGGCCTCCTTTAGCTGGCGCCATACCGAACTAAAAAACCATGCAGCCATTAGTGTAAGCACCTTGATTGCAGGTGACACTTTACACAGAAATCACATGTTCGTCTATGTACGAATCACATGTTCGTCTGTATACACATTCCTATCCAATGGGCCACCCCTGGATTATCCATACGACAATAATTACACCATCCGGGCTATCCTAATGCTCCAAAAAAAAAAAAAAAAAAATTTGGTATCATTTCCAAAAGATTTTGATGACCATCATGAAGGTTAGGACTATTGAAATGGGACCATGGCTAATTTAGAGGGCCATTGATTGCATTGTTCAAAGCCCAAATTGTAGAAAGGTGATACAAAGAGGTTTTTTAATATTACATCCCATGTGACACACTATAAGTATGTGTATAAGAATTCAAATATGAAAATGAGGTTTTCTAATTCCACACACATGTATAGGTTTACACATCTACTCACAGGTGCTCATGCAAAGTTGCAAACATGAAACACGTGTGTGAGATATGAGCTTTCCATAAGGTTGGAAATAATGCTAGATTTTTCTCTTTAGGTGGGCCAGGCCACAACAAACAAAGTAAATTGATGATTAAACTTTATTTATTTATTTATTTGTAGTCATTCATTTGTTTGATTCGTTGTGACCCACCTGAGGTGTGAAATGGGAGATCTAAACAGTGTAGCTCACCTGATGGAAACCCCAGATCTCACACGTGTCTCATTGTAACACATGTACCCATGTGTGGAATTTTCAAACCTCCCAAAAGGACATATCCTTACCCTCCGTAGAAGAGAGCTGCATGAGAGAGAGTAGCCGCTATGCTGGCAAAGGTAAATCCGTAATTAAGTGCATAGAAGGTACTGAAATTGATTTTTGAGTAGTCATTGTAGGCCTTCTGATCGAATTTGAAGTCCTTGTTAGCCAGAATTCGCGAGATGTTGTACCGTTGTCCATTGTCATCAAACAAATCCGAAGAGAAAATTGGAAATCTCTTGGCATTGTACAGATTAGTCCAATAAGCAATGGGTGTTATTATGTAAAATATTATGATAAATCCAACTATTTTGTTTGTGATTGCAAACATAGGATAAGCTAAAGGACTGCCTAAGAAACTCACTATGGTTGACCAATCTAGACCAAAGGAGCCAAGGCCAAGGCCACTCCAACCTGAACCAAGTTGTTGGGCTATAACTGAATCCTTCCTAAACCAGCAAATAAATGAGAGGGCGGTTATCGAAGGAAAGAAAAAGTTAGGGACAACATAATAAGCAAAGCTTGAGACTAGGACTAGAAAAAAGAACTGAAGTCTTGTTAATTGTCCCTTGGACCTTTTTTCAACCTCGTGCAATGCCCTGGAGAATAAAAAAGTTCAGTGTCAGATACAATGCAACAATGAGACAATAAAGGAACTACTATAGTGATAAATGAGAAAATTGCAAGGCCCAAGTTGTCACATGGGCACATAACAAAGTCCAGGTCCAACCAATTTATTTACTGGACCTCAAAATGAAATACCATGGCTAGCTTACAAGCTGTTAACCCCATCCCAGATCCAGCCCAAAGTGTCCTGGGCTAGGATTGGACCCAAGCCAACCCAACCTACTTTTACCGCCACAATCACATCCTCGTTGGCCTTGGGCCTAATTTTAGCATTGTTGGTCTGTATTGGCCCTGAATTTCTAGCCCAATTAAGAACAGGCCGAAGATTGAGCCCAGGTGTTACAATTTTTCTTGATGAGGGTTGGCTTATTAGAGAGAGAGAGAGAGAGAGAGAGAGAGAGAGAGAGAGACCTATAAAAAGAAACAGAAATGAGTACACTCGGCCACCACATGTAAGGAGATTCAACAAGTAGCTTCATAAACATTCCAGCGAACCCATAACCCAACATCTACAAGCATCAGATACAGAAAATGAAAATCCTTGTCACATCGCTTTCTACTAAAAAAAAACAAAAAAAGCACGCAATTCAAGAGCACCACTTCCATGCACATGTTACATTGAGAATGGGTGCATATATGCACTCCCACCAGCTACTTGTGACGGGTGGGAATCCAAATACTATTTCAAATTTATTTATTTTTCCTGGGGTTAGAGAGAATCCAAAACATGTTCCCAGATGCAATTTTAGCTAAATTTTGAAATACATTTTGGATCATGTTTGGTTTGTGGGATGTGTCATGCACCAACTCTCCATCTGGACAACCATTCCATAACCAAGAATGTTTGTCACACACACCTCATTGAGCAGACATGGAAAAGTGGTCTTGCACATTTTAACAAGACTAGATATTGCCTTTGTTGTCAACCAGGTGCGTCGATTTATGCATGCTCTCGTACCTCATATTGGATGGCAGTGAAACGTATACTTCGATTTCTTAAAGGCACCATCTCTCATGGACTTCACTTTCGCAAGAGTCTGCTCTTACTGAGAGCTTACTCTGGTGCTAAGCTCTCATTCTAATTGAGATGGTGATCTTGATGAGCTTTGGTTTACCTCAGGTTTTGCAATCTTTCGTGGTGGCAATTAAGTTTCTTGGAGTGCTAAGAAATAGTTTATAATTTCATGATCCAGTACTGAATTTGAACCTCTCTTTGGCACCCACTACATCTGAATTATTTTGGATATGCATGGTTCTCTGTGATCTCATTATCTTCTTAAACGATCCTCCTATTTTATATTGTGATAATATCAATGATATTTGTTTAGCCTCAAATTTAGTATATCAAACCCACACTAAGCAAGTTAAAGTTGACTATCACTACATACGAGAAAAGATTACTCATGGTGATATTCAGATCCAATTTGTTGGTACAATTGATCAAGTGGCCAACTTCTTCACTAAAGGGTTAACTTTTGTTTGGTTTGGCTTTGACTCTTACAAGACAAACTTGACATCGTTGAACGCAGTTTCACTAGTGGGGGATGTTAACAATATTTCTGCTACACCATAACTCTGCACCAACCGCAACACTCACCAATTTCACCTCAACCTCTATATACTATTTGTGCATTTAGGTATAAAATAACACCGAAAACTCAGGAAAACTAGAACTGGGTCAAGTTTCAAGAAACTCTCCCAAGTTTTTGAGTTGACTAGACTCGAACTGGCTAGGTTTTGAGTCAATTCAGAATTTTTTGTGTAGTTAAACTATAGTGAAAACTGCTGCACTGGGACAGTAATCACAGTTCCATGCATCAGTACCCTACAGTCCCATTGTAGCATTACTTTAAAAACTTGAAAAAACCAGACTCAACTTGGCCGAGTCCACTCGATTTGATCAGATTTCATCAAGAGTGAAACTAGCAAGGACCGGGCCTGGCTCGACTGTGCACTGGACTTAGACTTATTAGCTTGTCTTGCTTAGACATGGAATGTGTGGCTAATTAATTTTTGGGCCAGGCTTGGGCGCTCAGATCTTGACCCAACTTCACGTGTTCAAATGTCCTGTCCTATAAATATCCATTCCATAAATCAGTTAAGCGACGCATGCACCTTAGAGGTAGTCCATTGCGTTTCATTTTTCTCAATGTCTTTTCCTCAGAAATGACTTTTCCTCCTTTGTGCATGCGTGCCCACCTAATCAACGGATAAATTAGGAACATTCTATGAGGCCCACCAGGGACCTCATAGTGCCTGGCCTAGCCTGACCTTATCCAAACCTGGCCCATTGCGACCCTTAGATGAAGTAATGTTGATTATAAGGTCGCTGTCATCACAATTCGGTCAATGAATTGGAAAAACCCGATCCTGACTTATAAAGCATCGATGAAACTTAGACAATATTCCTCATACAAAGGTGAAGTGTTTGTGCATGAGGGGCTTACTTCAGTGGTTTGGATTAACAGAAAAGCTGCCAATGGATCTATCTTCCGATGGTAGAAAATCTTCGACTGTGAAATAATCTCAACCGCGTAAGGTGAACTAGTACCCACGGATGCTAAGATGGACGCCAAGGCATGCTCCTTTATGTTGAATGACCCTGGGTTCATGGAAAATGTCCATTTTGTCCCTGGAATTCTTATGGGCTTTGTTGGCAGTGTTCTTGCCATCAGCTTCCCAATTGGTAACATGACGATCTGGGCCACAAGATCCGACACATAGATCCTGTTTTGACGGTAGTTAAAGTACTGGTTCACAAATGAAAGAAGACTGCATGCTGTGAGGCCCAAAACCCATGTGCGAAATGTTAAGACTGGCAGCGTTGGATCGTCGGTGGTGGGAACAGTCAGCCTCACTTGCTCGATGGGAGACTCGTCGATTTTATCTGCAAAATAAGTGACACTAGAATTAACCAAAAAGGGAAAAAAGCTTCAATCTTCTAGCTAAAGCGTGATTGATGATTAGTAGGCACTGAGAATTACCTAAAATTGCATACATGGAATGTAAGATTATTTCATTGTCTGACTATTGAATTGGTCGATATTTAGTGGACATTTAAACTTGGAAAATATTCAATGATCCTATTTTCCCCAGGAAAGCGTCCAGGAGTCAAAGGTTACAATTGTTCAACCAACTTAATTTTTAGAACAGTGGGTTACACACTCCAGTCAATTTAGTTTATGTTAATGTATACTAATTTTGTAATTTCTGAGTGCTTGCAAATCAAGTGTCATTCATACAAAATAGATCTACTAACCAATTTGATCCCACCTATTTTTAGGTGTCATCATGAAATGCTTATGAGTCTTAAGAATCACTTTTGGTTGGCAATTGTAACTATCCCATCCATAGCTTGGAAAATGTATGACCATGAGAATAAGGCCAAATAAATGATAGATTGGATCATCACATCCGTATGATTTTTGCAGCAGTAGCTCATGGAATGTGTTAGACTTGATGGGTAGTTCTGATGGATCGGATCATCCATCTAAAATAACTATTAACTAATAGCAAAACAACATAAAAACATAAGGAAAATAGAATTATCATTTATTATTTTTATTTTTTATTTTTTTTAAAAGGAAAATCTTATTCACATAGCAAAAGATACTTACATTCAGGCAGTCCCTGGACAACAAAAAGGCCCGAGATCACCTATCAAATCAGCCAGCTATATCAAAAACAAAACCGACAGAGGGTGAAAGGACTCTCCTCCTAAAACCAATCGAAAACACGACTACCGGCTCCCTGCCCTGTTGAGATGTGGATCTAATCACATCAGTGCATAGTCGGGCGACCGAACGGTCTGATGACCGGGTGCCCGATATTCATGTGTTTTAACTCTAGATTGTTCTATGAACAGGCCGGTGCCTAACGGTCAAAGTGATCGGGCGCCCGATAATAGTCTGTTTTAGCCTATTTCTCGCTAGACATTTTTTGTTATGGACGGGCGCTCGACCGGCCGTGAGCTTAAGTGCGGAGTTTCCTATTTTGAGTTGTAATTTTCGGTTTTACTATATAAAGGGGTGTAATCCGGGATTAGGCAATGAGATTAGGGTTTCTATACGTCCAAGGTGAGAAAGAGGTAAGAAGGATTAGCAAAAGGGCCATCTCTGTGCATGGGAGCATAGGAGAAGGTAAGTGTATTGCTTATAACTTCGTTCTTCTTCACAGTAGAGTTTTGCACCGTGGTTTTTTACCCTTGTTTGGGGTTTTCCCATGTAAAATATGTCTTGTGGATTGTTAGTTTGTGTGAATTCCTCTTCTAGTTATTATTACTTCCTTTTTATCGTTTGTAGGTGAGACCGGAGATTGGATCTCGGTTTACCAGCGTTGTTGGCGTGCTGCGCAACATGCCCAAGAGCTCAGATGCATACCTGAGCTCACTTTTAAGCAGCAGCCTCATTAAAGCAAGATGACTCAGATAAGTTTTCGAGACCTACCTTGTCAAGAAATATGAGGCCCTGAATTTCCTTAGGCAGATCAGATAAGCGGTTGAACGTCCTCTTAGCTTGGGTGTCGCTCCCCAATCTTACCAGCCCATCCGCCGCCAAATTCCCTTCCCTCACCACATGAGATAGGTTAAACTGACTTATTCAGGTGATAATGCTCTTGAAATTTATTGAGATATGAGGCTCCGATGAAAAAAAAAAAGAAGAACACCATTTATTGAAATATTTTGAGATAATCAGGTGATTCATAGCCTAATGGTGATTTCCCCCTTCGAGAACATGCTATGTCATTTTATCAATCGGTTTTATGAGAACCACTCTTCCTAAGTCTTTACTTGGTTTCACCATGACAAATGGAATTGATTTGCTTTCAAAGATCTCAAGCAGATGGTCTTCATGAACCACCACAATTTCTCTATATTCCACATCCCCCTCCATACTATCAGGCTAAACGCGCTTAGACCGGAAGGACAAAGGAATGGTGAATGCCATATTACAATCCACCAAGATCGGGGGTGAAGTGGGAAAAATAATGATAGTTCGCTCTACCTCAGAATTAGCTGAATCTTCTGTTGTTTGAGATTGTCTTGTGGTAGAGTCGACTGGTAAAGCCTTTTGTTGACCTTCTGGATTTTTTGCCAGCAGCAAGTCATTTGGCATTAGCTCTTCGATTAAGAGAACTTAGTCCTCCAAGAGTTCTTCATCCCTCAAGAAATCATCGAATGTGGGGTCATCCTTGACTTCGGTCATTAGATCCCCTATGCTTTATTCATTAATTGGTGTAGGATTTCAACTTTTATTGAGTAAACTATCAACTTGTGAATTCACGTGAACCCATCTTGACGCAGGGAGGACGTGGTAGGTCGATCACCGTCTCCCTAACCGAGTGTTTCTCGAATACACGAGAAGAAAATAAAAAGATAAAAAGAGAAAATTAATTCCAAATAATTGTTGTTTGATAATTAAATGAATAATAAACGGAATTACAATGCATATAAATAGAAAACTAAACCCTAGGTAAAGTATCAGACTCCAACTCAAACTAAAACTCCTAGAAAATGCAACTTACTATAAATAGTAAACTTACTATTTATAGAAGTCGTTCAATCCTACTAGAAATCTTGGTTTTCGGCCAAAACTAGAAAGTTATCAAACGGGCCCAACCATGTTGTTCTACTAAATATTCTAAGCCCTTTTCATGTTGGGCACTAACTCTAAAACCCTACAAATCCAAAGTTATGATCAAATTAAAACTTACTATAAATAGTAAAACTGAAAATAAACTAGCCTAATGACCGTCGATACGGTCGAATCTCACAATTCCAGCATGGGCAACCCGGCATAACGGGGTTGGTTGGCTAAAGTAGCTCGAGCTACCCCAAATTGATATATTATGTCCCAAAACTCATTCCGGATTGTGAAATACGGCCGGTTTACGGTCCTGACGGTCCGGATCACTTTCGACTCCGACCGGTCTTCTTTTGCTCCATCTGGGCCATGAAATAATCAGCGACCCGTTCTACATCACATCTCAAGGAGTTGTTATATCCCATACATAGTGGAATAAGATGATTCCAAGTGTGTTATAAACCACAGTCAGTTATGATATTTGGTCTTTGATGAACCCTGGCATTTCGATGTTTCCTGTTGACATTATTCGTGGTGCTTCTAGGTGCAAGTCATTTTGCATGATTGCATAGGAAACTTGGAGTGGACAACTTTGGTCCCAACTGTAGTCCTTATAGTATCAATCGGTTTGACCATCCTAGGTTGGTTGAAGGATTGATAATTCAACCTTCTGAATATGACTAGGAGGCCTTCAAGCTGGCACATGCGTAGCAGTTGATAATGCTTTTGATGCATTGAACAATTTGGCTGCAATAAACTTCGACGATCGGTCTTTGCTCATATAATGGCACGTCGGCAATTTGAATTAGTCTCACTGTTGCATTGGTCGCATAAAACCTTGTATAGACTATCTGGTTGCAAAATGTTGTCTTCATGTGTAGTGGGTGGCTTTGAATGTTTAATGAATGTTGGACTGTGGCTTCCATTTCGCTGAGTTCCAGCCATTGATCGGCCTCTGGATTGCTGTGTTGAAGCTATAGTGAGGTCAACTTTTATCTTTGGGGAGTGAGTTTCTGTAGATAGGCTCAACAACATTCACTTTGGCCACATGAGAAAACTAGTTTGAGTCAACTGGCATGGTCTCCATTTCTTTCTCGGGAGAGTTGAGTAATCCCTTGTCGATGTTGGCTTGTACAATGATTTTAAAACCACATAATTCGCCATGGAGTGAGAACGTATGTCAGGCTTTTACAGTATTCAATCTTTTTACACTCTTTGGCCGATGGAATCCTTTAATTCGTTTGAACCTTGATGAATTTCCCTTTGAGCAAGTGATCACCACAACTTCTGTCATGTGTAACTCGAAGTTTGGGTCTATGCATTTAACATAGGAAGTGACGTGGTGAGGTTGATCACTATCTTCCTTATAGGATAACTACTCCGAATTCATGGAGCTCTCCAAAATCTTTAATGGAGCTTCCTCAAATTCATGAGCGAAAGATCCCGAATCCACGAGATGAGAGAAGGTAAAAGATAAAATTTTGATTAAGATAATGAATAATCCCTTTAACAACTATTAGAATGTACTTATATAGCCTAAAAATTCCTAAATAAACTCTAAATGCATAAGAAAACTTTAGTGGAACCGAAGTTGGCCAACACTTCATAGCGTGTGGGGGTTCCAATCCTCCAATATTCGGTCGCACCGAAGCCTTGTTCGGTGGAACAAAAAATTGTCGAAATATGATAATTTTTTTTTCTTCTTTAGGTTTCTTCCCGTCCATGTGTGCTAGGAGTGTGCATTGTCTATGCCCTCCATTAGGGGGTTCTTTCTCTACATTAGACTCTCCCACTTTAAAAAAAAAAAAAAAAAAAAAAAAAAAAAATCGTCCTCGAGCCTTAAACCGCTTGTAAGCCTTAAACCGCTTGGAACTTCATTGCCTAGCGGGCATCAATAAACTTTAGCGGAAACACGCTGACGTAATCGAGCCTCACTTCTTCCTTTTTAGTCGCTACTAGATGGCACCCTTCCTCCACCTTCTTAAATGTCTTCCGAAAGACACGTATAGTGAGGAAGAGATTGCCCCTCCACTCTATGAGTTTCAAGGTACTTTGGCGTGATCATAGGAGCGAGTTTAATTTTCTTTCCATCCTTAACAAATGTGATGACATTGTCTCGTCCCATGTGTATGGCATCTTGATGAAATTGTCATGGCCGACTAAGTACCATGTGATAAATGTCCATGTCTACGACGTCACACAATACGTGATCTTTGTAAGACTTGTTAATCGAAAAGGAGATGAGGCATTAATCAGTTAGCGTTGCCATATTGTCCTTCTAAATCCAACAAATCGCATATGGAGAAGGGTGTGGTGTAGTCTCTAACGTCAGTTTCTCCACCATAGTCAATGACACAATATTCTCATAACTTTCATCATCGATGATCACATCACAGACCTTTCCATTTACAGTGCATCTTGTGTGAAAGAGGTTATGGTACTAAGAATTGATTTTAATCCCCGATTACACACCCTCCTTACAACTAGGGACACACCTTGATCTTTGGGAGTCCATTTAGTTCTTTCATCCTCATTCTCAACATGCTCGTTATCATCGAGTCCAGTGTCATTCCCCACATCTTCAGCACCTCCCTCAGTGATGGCCAAATTAACCACTGGCCATTGAGTGCACATGTTTAATATATGGCCAGCCGGTTGGCCACATTAAAAGCAATGGTCAGGCCTTGGTCGACCGTATGAATTTGGGATTCAGCTCAGACCTGGAGCAATTGTCGTGGCACGTTGGGGCCTCAATGGGTTGTTTCCTAAACCTCGATTCATGGGGGTAGGAAGGGTAGATTTACCTCAATAGGTATTTTACTTTCCATTGGTTTGGGACGTGTCTTGCGAAGGACCCACCGTGGGGGTCTATGCCGTAGAGTAAGCCCTTGCAAGTTGTGTCTCCGCCCTAATAACCAATTGGGCCGCCTTGTTCATGGTCCAAACTGGATGCATCTGAACGTGGTCACTAATTGTTAGTCGTAAACTACCAATGAACCACGCCACTTCTACGATTTGGTCTCCATCAAATTATTCTGGGATGTCAATTGTTGGAACTCCTTGGTATATTCTTTAATAGGGCAATTCCCCTACTGGCAATTCTAGTATTATTGGAACAATACCTATTCATAATCGCCAAGGAGGAATTGTGCTTGAATGAGGTCTCATCCGTGGCCATGATTGGATGAGCGCCTCATTTTATTGGGCTTGTGAAATCTATAATTCCTCCCACCAGACATAAGCACCGGATTTTAATTTGAACGCAACCAACTTTACTTTCTTTTCTTCCAGTACATCTATCTAATCAAAATATTACTCTACTTTGGCTAACCAATTGAGGAAATCTTTTATACGCAATAAGCCATTAAAATTGAAAAGTTCGACCTTGCCTTGTCAGTGGAGCTTAACTCATTTAGGGTAGCCCTATGATTCACCACTAGAAGTGCTCTACGAATAATGGGGTTGTGTTGTATAGCAATTACAGGTAGTTGGGCGTCACCTATGGCTTAGGACGAAATTAGCGCATCCAAGATACGGTTGAGGGTTACCTGCAGCCCTTGCATGGTTAATCGACTCTCCTGGTGGAGAGCTTCCATCATCTCCACAAGATACTAAATTATTGGATCACTATCCACAAGATTGTTATCCGCACCTTCGTTAGTTGTCATCAACCCAAGGGGAGTCCTCGCTTTGATACCACTTGACATAGGGAGAGACGTGGTGAGGTCAATCATCGTCTTCCTCATGGGATAACAACTCAGAATTCACAGAGCTCTCCAAAATCTTCAACGGAGCTTCCTCGAATCCACGAGGAAAAGATCTCGAATCCACGAGATAAGAGAAAGCAAAAGACAAAACTTTGATTAAGATAATAAATAATTCCTTTAAAAATTATTAGAATGTATTTAAATAGCCTAGAAAATCCTAAACAAATCCTAAATGTGTAAGAAAAAATCCTAATTCAAAAAGGAAATAAGAACTTAAAAATCGCGCAAACTACATAAGGCTGTCGGTGGTACCTTAGGTGGGACCAAAGCAAATCGAATGAAACTTCGGTGGGACCAAAGTTGGCCGAAGCTTCAAAGCGTACGAGGGTTCTATAATCCTCCAATATTCAGTCGCACCGAAGCCCTGTTCGGTGGGACCGAAAATTACTAAAATATGATGAATTTTGTCGATTCTTCTTTAGGTTTCTTTCAGTCCATTTGTGCTAAGAATGTGCGTTGTCAACGCCCTCCATTAGGCGTTTCTTTCTCTACATCAGTATTAAGTACCCATTGAGAAAATTTTGCACTTTCTTATCTAAGAAGCCATTTGTAGCGAGTAACTTAGGCAGAAAGATCGAAAAGGTTCTCAAATTCTATGCCCTTGAATCTTGCGTAGCTTGATATCTAAATCATCTTGGGCTAATTTGGTGAATTCAGCCTTAGGTATTGTGACCAAGCATCGATTCCTCACTTGCTTGAAATGAACAATATATTTATCGGCCGATTCTCCTGGTAATTTCCTTAGGCAAGATAAATTGTCCATGAATACTTCTGGTTCAATTTTAAAGATCTGTTCATCAAACTTCTCTTTCATTTCTAGCCAACAGTTGATTGAATTACGTGGTAGATTAATATACCATATGAAGGTTGTTCTGTAAAGAGAGTTTCCAAACTACTCAAAGCTTTAAGAAATCTTAGTTTGATGCCTCACCACATTAGATGGTGAAGCAACCGCTCAATGGCCAATTGGCAACACTCTCTTGAGAACAAAGTGAACTCAGAAGGATTGTAAACCCTCGACAACTCATAGTAACGATGAATACATTTGAGTTCAGGTTTCCTATAAGTTGGCGTGTTTAAGCGACGACTTTATTGATGACATGCAACCTTGAATTAAATTAATTAAATCATTACAGCTCATCTGAGGTACTGACAATTAGTGGTAGAGCTGCATTAACCATTGGAGGTGTCATAGGCACAGGAGATTGCCCCTAGGCTGTTTGGACCCTTGGATATACTGCGCCTCAAAGGCTCTAAGATTTGGGACCTTTTAGTCATATTGGCCATAAGGTTGGCTATTATAGTCAATCTTTCTAATGCCACCCAGTGGTGGTGGTGGTGGCAAATTTCAGCCAAATTGATATTGTTCGAGCCAATATCCTTGGTTGAGGAGGTATCGGCTGATCTTGGATAAGATTTGGAGCATAAGGATCCATACTAATTGGACGGCCATCTTAAAACCTCTCAAACAAAAAGCATGTAAGCATGTTCAGGTTTTCGGCTTGAAGTTTTGGTTACTCGGCATGCAGTCATGCTTGCTTAGTTTGGATCCACTCTTTATCTAAAAGCTGGTGCAAGCTAGCTTATATGTTACACAAAACGCTTGTAACACTTTTCGAACATATTATTGAACGGCAATGAACCTGCTTTCAATGGAACCAGCTAGTACCTAGGGTCAAGGGAGGTGTGGTCCAAGTTCCATAAAAAAATTTCTTCTTGCGAATTTGACACCTCGGGTGGGTTTCACATAAACCTTAGGATCTCGCCCCCCAATACACTAGAACTATGGACTATGATAATGTAATAATCAAAAGCAAATCAACAATCTTACGACACAATAGGTTTTTAAGTGGAAAACCCTCGAAGAGGTAAAAACCACAGGACCTAGTCTAGATAAACAATCCACTATCTTAGAGAATTGTTTACAACTGATCATAAGCACACACCGCTTGGATCCTTCTTCACCCACGTAGGGATGCATAAACAACAAGAGAACTATAAAAATAAGAGGATATCACTGATCACGAGGACGTAGAAGTGCTGAGATGACGGTTGAGCAGAAAAACTCTTCTTCAAGCAACTTCTCCCTTCTACAAGCTTCCTCTCTCTCTCTCTCTCTCTCTCTCTCTCTCTCTCTCTCTTTTCTCTCTCTCTTCCTCTTTTTCTCTCTCTCATGTTGGACGTGAAAACACCTTATTGGAATACCCTAACCACGATTTGAAACCTCTTAAGTAGGGAATCGGAAAAAACAGAATCGTATTAGAAAACTGCACTTAAGCAATCCGAGCAAGGTCGAGCGCCCGGTCACCAGACCGTCGGGCGCCTGCCCAAGCCAAAAAAGGTCCAGTGAGCAATCTGAGAAAAAACCTGAATTTCGGGCACCCGGTCACCCGACCGTCGGGCGCTCGACTGTTGTAAAAACAATCCAGCAATAAACGCCTCATCTAAGTGAATTTCGGTCGCCCAACCACACTCAGGATGCACCATCTTTCCTCTTAACTGAGGAGGAAAACCCTATCAAATCTCTCCCTTTCTGACTCAGGAGAAATTCACCTTCTTCAAGTCAGTCAGGTTTCTACAAACCTCAAACTTGTCCTTGAGTAAAGCCTTGGTCATCATGTCTGACCCATTATCGTCCGTGTGGACCTTCTCAAGCTGTAGCACCTTCTGTTCCAAAGTATCCCTGATCCAGTGATACCAAATCTCTATGCGCTTCAACTTAGAGTGCTGACTTGGATTCTTACTCAAGTGTATAGCACTTTGGCTATCGCAATAAACCACGTGGTCCTCCTGCTTCAGGCTGAGTTCCTGTAGGAACCTCTTCATCCAAAGCATCTCTTTACATGCCTTTGTGACCACAATGTACTCGGCCTCTGTTGTCGACAATGCTACGACCTTCTGTTGCTTGCTCTGCCAAGAGACCTCTCCCCCTGCAAATGTGAACATGAACCCCAATGTAGACTTCTTGGAGTCTATGTCACCTGCCATATCTACATCTGTGTAGCCTTTTAACACAGGTTTTTCGTCACCATAGCATAGGCTCAACCTGGGTGAGCTTCTCAGATACCGTAGTATCCACTTCACCGCTGCCCAATGTTCTTTGCCAGGATTGACAAGATACCGATTGACAACACCAACCGCATATGCTATGTCTGGGCGTGTACATACCATAGCATACATCAAACTTCCTACCGTTGAAGCGTAAGGTATCTTTCGCATCTCTTCCACTTCTGACTTCACCTTGGGACACTACTTGTCGCTCAATTTGAAGTGACCATCCAGTGGAGTACTGATCGTCTTCGCTGCATTCATGTTGAACCGCTCTAGGACTTTCTCAATATACCGCTCTTGTGACAGCCAAAGCTTCTTGCTGCTTCTGTCACGGGTTATCTCCATTCCTAGGATTTGTTTTGTCGGGCCCAAGTCTTTTATCGCAAACGACTTACCCAACTCCTGTTTGAGCCTGTCAATCTTCTTGATGTATTTTCTCATGATGAGCATGTCATCAACGTACAATAGCAAAACTAACAAATCACCATCTGAGAACCTGCGAGTGAACACACAGTGATCCGACTCCATTCTGTCATATCCATGCTTTAACGTGAACGAGTTGAACTTCTTATACCATTGCCTAGGAGCTTATTTCAGCCCATACAAGCTCTTCCTAAGCCTACACACCATATACTCTTTACCCTTGACTTCGAACCCCTCTGGTTGGCCCATGTAAATCTCTTCTTCCAAGTCACCATGGAGAAAGGCAATTTTAACATCTAACTGCTCTATCTCCAGATCCATGCTAGCCGCCAACCCAAGCAAAACACCCGTATGGATGCCATCTTCACCACTGGTGAGAATATCTCCTCGAAGTCTATTCCTTTCCTCTGACCAAACCCTATGACCAGTAGTCTGGCCTTGAACCTCGTTTGTGAATTCTTCTGCTCATTCTTCTTTCTGAACACCAACTTGTTGTTTAGAGCTTTCTTACCCTTATGCAATTTTACCATATCATAGGTGTGGTTCTTATGCAAGGATTCCATCTCCTCTTGCATAGCTTTCAACCACTCCCCCTTATGCTCGTCAGCTAGGGCTTCAGAATAGTCTTCTGGCTCTCCTCCATCAGTGAGCATAATGTACTCATGCGGCGAGTACTTCTTAGATGGATGTATGTCCCTTGATATCCTCCTCACCTGTGGCTCAACGGGTGGATCAAGTGGGGGCTGCTCCCCCTGTCTATCTTCCTTAGGGATTCCCTCATCCTCTGCACCTTGTTGTACTCCCCTGTCATCAGGCACCACGGGAGGAGCAATCGGATCCATGTCCTCTAGCTCACCTAAACTAAGTTGGCTTTTCTCTATCTTACAAATGTCTTCTATACATTGATCTTCAAAGAAAACCACATCTCTGCTTCTGACGAGCTTCTTCTTAGTCAGATCCTACAACCTATAACCGAACTTTTCATCACCGTACCCCAAGAACACACACTGCCTGATCTTCGTATCAAGCTTGGACCTCTTGTCCTTTGGTACGTAAACGGATGCCCAGCATCCAAACACCCTAAGATGACTGTACAACAAATCTCGTCCAGTCCACATCTTCTCAGGTACTTCGATCTCCATTCAATGAGGCTGATGGAGACCTGTTTATCAAATACACCGCCGTGTGCATTGCTTCTCCCCAGAACATCTTAAGCAACTTTGCATGGGATAACATGCATCTGATTCTCTCTACAATGGTGTGATTCATTTGCTCAGTCACACCATTATGCTGGGGGGTCTTGGGAACCATCTGGTCATACCGTATACCCAGTAACTTACAATGATCTACATGTCTTTCTTTCGACTATAGCATAAAACATTTTAAACACACCAAAGACCTCGTCCTTGGATTTCAAAGCATAAACTCAAACCCTCCTAGATGCATTATCTATAAAGGTGACAAAATACAATGCCCCACTCAAGGTTTTTGTCTCATAGGACCACAAACATCATAATAAACCAAATCTAATGCATGTACTTTATTAATATGAGAAATACTTTTAAGAAAAGAAACTCTATATTGTTTCCCAGATAAACAATCAATACAGGTTTTAAGAGGTATACCTGTCACGTCTGAAAGGAGCCGCTTCTTTGCTAGTAGCTGAAGCCCTTTTTTACTCATGTGACCAAGACGCCTGTGCCACATATCAATAGCTAAATCTTCCACTGCATTCAACCCACCCTTGCACACACTGACTCTTGCCTTGTAAAGGGTGCAACACTTTTTTCCTCTTGCTGCGATCATCGAACCCTTAATGAGCTTCCAGCACCCACTAACAAATCAGCTTTCATAGCCATCATCATCCAACCTTCTCGTCGACATCAAGTTGAGACGAAGGTCTAGAATGTGTCTCACATCCTTGAGAACCAATGTGCAGCCCACATCGGTCTTCACACAAATATCACTGACCCCTACGATCTTCGAAACACTAGAATTTCCCATCTTCACTGTCCCATAGTCACCTGACTTGTAGCTTGTGAAAAAATCTCTGCGTGGAGTCGCATGAAATGAGGCTCCCGAGTCTATCACCCAGTCGGTGTTTTAACTCAAAGCCGTGAGACAAACATCATGATCTGCCAAAAGAATAACAACAACGTCACCATCTGAGGCAACTGCAGTAGAATCCGATTCATCTTCCTTCTCATTTCCTTTACGCTTCTTGTCACCATTCTTCTTGTGACATTCATGCTTATAATGGCCCTTCTTACCATAATTCCAGCATTCAACATTTTTCCTAACAACTGACTTGCCTCTTGATTTATCTCTAGCTTTTCCGCCCTTTCTGTTTTTTCCTCTCCCTCGATCTTGTGTTACTAGGGCCTCTTATTGAGCAGGCCCCAAAGACTTCCTCCTTGTCTCCTCATTGAAGAGACAGCTTGTTACCTGTTCCATGGATACCTTTCCATCTGGCGCGGAGTTACTCAGAGACACTACCAATGTCTCCCAACTGTCAGGCAATGAGCTAAGCAGTAGCAAAGCCTGAAGTTCATCATCCAGGACCATCTTCATGGCGGAGAGCTAGTTCATTATGTTGCTGACTTCATTCATGTGTTCAGCCACAGAACCACCATCTTTGAACTTGAGATTCACAAGTCGTCTTATCAGGAATATCTTATTGTCGGCTGTCTTCCTCTCATACAGCCCTTACAATTTCTGCCATAGGCTATCGGCTGAGGTTTCCGTAGACACATGGTGGAATACGGAATCATCCAACCATTGTCTAATAAACCCCACCGCCTTCTGGTCCAACTTCTTCCAATCATCATCAGGCATATCCTTTATCTTCGCTGATATGCCTAAGATCGGAGCATATATGTCCTTGCAATAGAGCAAGTCTTCCATCTTAGCTTTCCATACGGTCCAGTTAGAACCATTGAGGCTGATCATTCTTGATGAGCCACCTTCCATAATTCAGAACCGATCCTACTCCGTTCAATCAACCTGAATTCTCTGATACCACTTTGTTAGGTGCGTTTCAAACAAACCTTAGGATCTCGCCCCCCCCCCCCCCCCCCCCCCCCCCCAATGCACTAGAATTATGGACTACGATAATGCAATAATCAAAAGCAAATCAATAATCTCACGACACAAGAGGTTTTTACATGGAAAACCCTTGAAGAGGTAAAAACTACGGGACCTAGTCCAGAAAAACAATCCACTATCTCAGAGAATTGTTTGCAACTGATCACAAGCACACACCGCTTGGATCAAACCTTCTTCACCCATGTAGGGATGGATAAACAACAAGAGAACTATGAAAATAGGAGAATCTCACCGATCACGAGAACGTAGAAGCGCTGAGATGACGGTTGCGCAGAAGAACTCATCTTCAAGCAACTTCTCACTTCTACAAGCTTCCTCTTCTCTCTCTCTCTCTCTCTCTCTCTCTCTCTCTCTCTCTCTCTTCTCTTTCTCTCTTCCTCTTTTTTTCTCTCTCTCACCTTGGACTTGAAAACACCTTAATGGGATACCCTAACCACAATTTGGAACCTCTTAAGTAGGAAATCGAAGGAAACAGAATCGTATTTGGAAACTGCACTTAAGCAGTCTGCGCAGGGTCGAGCGCCCGGTCACCAGACCGTCGATCAGGCGCCCACCCAAACCAAAAAAGGTCCAGCGAGCAATCTGAGAAAAAACCTGAATTTCGGACGCCCGATCACCTAATCGTCAGGCGCCTGACTATTGTAAAAACAGTCCAGCAATGAACGCCTCATTTGAGTGAATTTTGGTCACCCAACTAGAATTTGGTCTGGGCGCCCAACCACACTCAGGCTGCACCATCTCTCCTCTTGACTGAGGAGGAAAACCCCATCATCCTGGTCCTCGAGATTTATAAAATGTCTTATGGACCTCTTACTCATCGATCGTATTATAAAATTGTATTAAACATTGCACACATGTCACACCAGGCATGCCAAAGAAAGTGTTAAGCTTGAACATTGGTCGTGTGTATGTTTATATATAGAGAATTGGGTATACCAGAGCCTTTTACGACTTGATCTCGACCGAACGCATCATGGGAGCTTCCCATGAAGTCAAGCTATATGAGCCCCACTATGATGTGAGACGAACATCCACGCTGTGCACTTGGTAGGGGAACCACAACATCTGAACCATGAGGAATCATGCCTAAAAGATCTAAAAGTGCATCTAGTAGGTCCCCTTTACATTACAGGATGTGCCAAAAATCAGCCCTAGCTGGAACTTAGGTGAGCCACACCACCTAGAACCATGCCTTTAACAACTAAAAGCAGTGTGTGAGTGTGTGTGTGTGGGGTGGGGTTACTATGAGCTCGACTTCATGGGAAGCTTCCCATGAGGTCGAGCTCTGTGGGCCCCACCATGATGTGTGACAGACGTCAATGGTGTCAATCAGATGCACCCTTCCAAGGTGGGCCACAGGCCTAAAAAGCAGGCCAATTAATGACTTAGGTGGGCCAAACTACAAACAACAATTGAGAGTAGATACCCATCCATTGAAGCCTTCATGATCATTTATAGGACCACTAAGATGTTCTTTGGACATGCAGCCCATCCATTGTGTGTCCCACTTGAATGAGGGGCCAATAAGTTTCAGCCATATCAAAAACTTTGGTGAGCCCAACCAAGTGGCTTTAGATGTTTTGGGCTCAATTTGGTATGATTTCAGATGATATGGCCCACTTGAGTTCTGGATGTAGCTGATTTTTGAGATATCCCATAACTTAGAGGGGACCCACCAAATACAAGCTGTGAGTATCAGACATAGATCAGGGTGGGCCCATAAAGCTCGACCTCATGGGAAGCTCCCAAGCTCCGGCGTATATTGAACAATGTGAGTTGGGCTCGGACAGAGCTTGGCCCAGCCATGACCCAGCTGGTTGACACCCCTGGCTATGGAACTTGGGTGCTGCATGTCTTTTGTCAAAATGGAGTATTTTTTACTCTCAATCTAAGTACCGCAATAAGGAATGAGTGCCGGCCTAAATATCAAAAGACCATGTTCATGCCACATGCAAACAAAACGCAAACCACTTCTAGAGTGACCAAGCCCATTTACTATCAGTACCAATAAAGAAAGGGAGACGAAGTAGACAATCTCAGCCATCCAAACTACCAAAACCATACCTTCGTGTCCTACAGATCCAAAAGATCATATCATCTACGTCCATTTTCATATTGGAGCCATTTTAGATCACCTATATGTATGTATGATGTGAAAGAAAGAATGAAAGTTACATTACCTCCTTCAGCGGCCATGAAAGACAAGAGTACGAATACGAAACAGCTACAAGTCGTGCGAGAGAAAGAGAGAGTTTTATTCGCTGGCAAGGCTTTCCCCGTTTAGGCATTGTTATGAAGATCTCGACTTAAATGGAATTCAAAGAAAATCTCACTCATTATGGTGAGAATCATTCATATAAAGTAACTTGCTAACAATGACACAGAAAAGCGGTTCTATCTGGAGACGATGGTTTCGAATCACTGAGATTCTTTTCATATTAACCATGTACTGCATGAGCTTCTAGATGAGCGGTCTTGATCATAACGTGGTGGGCCAGCATGCTCAACCATTTATATGATGGCCACACCAAGGATGGGTGATACCCAAAACATTTAGAAGGTGTTTAACGAAATGGTCCACATTAAAATGCAAGGAATTAAATTACCGGAGGATTGAAAATATTCCAATCCGAGAGGTTTTCATTGTTTACTGCCATCCACACTGTGGCCCACTTTATGAACGGTTTAGATCATTGCAAAATGACTCCAGATCCAAGTGCTTGTTACCGTTACCGTGTGAGGCCCACCTTGATAATAATAATAATAATAATAATAATAATAATAATAACAATAATAATAATAAATAAATAATATTGTATATACACGAATTCCATCCGTTTTCACAAGTCATTTTAGGACGTGATCTCAAAACTTAAGCATATCCAAATCTTAGGTGGACCACACAACTGGGAACAGTGGTAAATGACCGTTAAAATCTTTTTATGGGTCACAAAAGTTTTGAATGAAGATGCTATTTATATTTTCCCTTCGTCCAGGTCTGATTGACCTTATCAACGGGTTGGATAGAAAGGAAACATTATGGTGGGCATTACTGTGGCCCCAGGAAGTTTTAAACGGTGGGCATTCAATCACCACTGTTTCCGGTGGTGTGATCCACCAAAGATTTGGATCTACTTATTTTTTTAAGAATATGTCCTGAAATGGGCTGTAAAAATGGATGGACGGCATGGATATACAACACATCATTAACGTGGGCCCCACGGCTCCTCCCCTATTTTAGGAAACTCTCTCCACTGTACATTGGGATCCATCATCTGAAGGAACCCGGTGGTAATGGAGTATGAGCCAAGTTCATCCTGATCTGAAGATTTTGACTATCTTTCCTTCAACCTTTTCTGACAAATGCTGTACTTTCTATTGACTGTTTGTTTGTAGACCCCTGATCAAAGAGATAGGAAAATCGGATATGGGATACCTTTCGTTAATCACCCATCGAAGGTCGGTCCCATCAGATCAACAGTCTGGATCACCCACCCATGGGTTCTTTTCTACATAATTGTGTCCCAGTAAAGTATTCCGGTTCTGATCGCAATATCTTGGCCACATATGCTTAAATCAAATTAAACAATTTATAACAGTTATATTTTAGGTGATGATCTTGGTGACCTTGGTAACATTTGAACAGGAGACTATCATTTGAGAACTTAGTTAAACCTGAAGTACAATTCCAAATGTGATAACTTAGGTTGAAGAATAGGAATTATGTTTGACTTAGATACAATGAAAGTAGGGTTCCTTGTTTGTGAGCCTAGCTGGAATCAGGATCCCCGCGTGCAGAATATATAGATGATGAATCTTAAGAATCCCGGAGCTGAGTTAGGATTCCAATGAGAGAATATAAAGATTCCAAAATTAGAATAGAACATAGATATTTTAGACATTAGACGTGTATAGTGGGGTAGATCGTAATACCCGAATTTTCTCCAATACCTAACGTGTGTTTGTATATTGGACCCAACAACCCATACAGAAGCCCTTGTACGCATTTTAGTGCCCCAATATCCTGCGTCTAGTTTTTGTGTGCACGCCAATATTTCTGGCTGTCCTGACAAGACCTAAATCGGCTATGCACAATATGCACGCGTATGACCCCAAGCCCCGAGACCTCGAAAACCCAGTCATATCTACCGGCCCGTCGCCATGGTAGTGGGGGTACCTTCTTTTTGTTTATGCAGCGCTCAATTTGAGCGATACACCGTGAAGAGCAACGAACAATGCATGTGTGCGAATAACCACGCACTGCAACGCTAATGGGCGTAGGCCCACGAAAGCCTTAGTGGGTCATGAAAACACCCTCCACTCAGCATGAGTTAGTGGGAATGATAATATCTGCCACCCATTTAATCATGATGTCATGGTTCACTCATCCCTCATGCTCTCTATCCAAGTGACACCTCACATTCGCATGCATCATGCATGCATGCCACCTCACGTTAGTCTCTCTCGTCTCATGATACCTCACTCTAGCCTCTCCCTCATGACACCAAACCCTCATGCATAAAATCATTAACCAAGCAATAACCACATCCTCCACTCACTCTCCATTCTAACTGATGCATGTATGCCATGTCACTAAAAGACTTAACCCAACCTCTTACATCTACTAATGGTTAGCCCTAGTACAAAACCCATCTAGCCATCCATGGTTAGTCATTTTCTAACTAGAAATTTTAGAAAAAAAGAGAGAAAGGAGAGAGAAGGGAGAGAGAGAGAGGAGGGCCACTATAGGAGTAAAAGATCCAAGCTATCAAACCATAAGGTGATTAGATCGATTTATCCATTTATTTCCTCCTTTCTTTTCTTTTTGTATGTTAAAGTAGGACCCACTATGAGATTATGGTGGTATTTTGGTGGCCTCAAACCACATCCAAGTGGGCCACCCCTTTGAGGATATATGCAAATGAAATCCTTTTGAGGAAGCATGGGAATGAAATCCATCATTGAATATATCCCATGATGTCCACTTCTCTGCATGTGTTTCTAAATGTTTCACTTTTATTTTGATTGTGTTCTTGGGGCCAAAATTATGTGTGATGATAGTATATTTGATGAAGAATGTATGTATCAAATATGGATTCAATATGATATGTCTAACCTATTCATCCAACTTATGTAATATAGGTTATTTTTGTTGTCCAGTGCAATTGTCAACACTGATACCCTTCTAAAATATCCATATTTAAGGTGTTTACAGAAATTCAATTAGACCAAAATTCAGTAGAATAACAATATACTTGATAAAGAATGTATTTACCATATTTGGGGTCAATCTAATATGTCTAATGTATTCATATGTTTTATGTAAAATGGGTTATGTTTGTTGTCTAGTGTAATGGTTACTATTGATACCCTTCTGAACGGTCCAGATTTAAGGTATTCAGAGTGATCCAATTGAACCCAAATTTTGTGTAATCATATCATACTTGATATAAATTTATGTATCATATTTGAGGTCAATCCAATTGGTTTAACCTATCATCTAATTTATGCAATTTGGGTTATGTTTGTTATTTAGTACAGTGGTCAGCACTAATACCCTTCTGAATGGTCCAGATTAAAGGTATCTATAGAGATATAATTAGGCCAATTTTTTTAAAATGATACTATACTTAATGAAGAATGTATATACCAAATTTGAGGTTAATCCGATATGTTTAACCTATTCATCCGATTTATGTAATGAGGGCAATGTTTGTAGTCTTGTGTAGTGGTCAACATTGATACCCTTCTGAATGACCTAGATTAATGGTATTCACAAATATTTGGGTCCAAATTTTGTGTAATAATAAAAAATTTGATATAAAATTTACGTAGCAAATTTGAGGCCAATTCGATCTATTTAACATCTATTGTACCCTCCCTCCCCCCCCAATTCAACTTGTCCAAATGGACACATAGACCCGAACGAAGAAACCATACAAATATTTGCATATCTTAAGACTTTTTATGGGATCCACTAATCGTGGGCCCTACTTTAATTTATGTTCACATGCCATCCGAATATTCATTAAGTTATTTTTACTAAGCTCGATAAAAAATGTTGAGTGATCATGATATGATGATGGTTATGATTTTATAGTTCTTTCTGTCCTTTTGACATGTTGTATTGTAATAATTATGTATATCGTTAATCATCCATTGCTTATTGGGCTTTGGGTGGGCTCACTTACCGATTGTGCCTTGGGAAAGCTCGATTACCGATCGAGCCTTAAGAGATTCCACTTGTTCATGAACCTTGTGAAAACCTAACTGCCCACTTTGTTCATGGGCCTTGGGAATGGCTACTTACTTATGGGCCTTATGGAAAGCCCACCAAAGGACTTTGGCTAATAACCAATTGAATGATTAATATATAATAACTTGCTAATGATAGGATAGCACATGCTTTTAATTTTTGCATACATTGGCATTAGCATATCATATCCATGCATACTTTTCAGGAAGAGGAAGACCGGACTTTGGCCCGCGTATTGATCAAAGGAAATATTAGGCCCTCATGTTGGCCAAGTGAAATATGTAATATGATATTAGGCCCTTGTGTTGGCTAAGTGAAATATGTGATGTAATATTAATTAGGCCCTCGTGTTGGACAAGTGAAATAGATGATGAATTATTATTAGGCCCCGACGTTGGTCAAGTGAAACATGTGATATGATATTGGGCCATCATGTTGGTCAAGTAAAACATATGATATGATATTGGGCCCCGGTGTTGGCCAAGTAAAATATGTGCTATGATATTAGGCCCTTGTGTTAGGTAACTAAAATATATAATGTGATATTGAGCCTTTGTGTTGGCCAAGTAAAATATACGATGAATCATTATTAGGACATCGTATTACCTAAGTGAGATATGTGATATGGTATTAGGCCATCATGTTGGCCAAGTGAAACATGTGATATGATATTGGGCCCTTGCATTAGCTAAGTGAGATATGTGATGTGATATTAGGCCCTTATGTTGGCCAAGTGAAAAATGTGATATGATATTAGGCTCTCGTGTTGGCCAAGAAGATTACACGTTGCATTATGTAGTTGTCAAGTAGCCCATCTATGTGATGAGGTGATGAGGCCCAAGGGGATTCTCTATATAGGATTTATTCTTAAAAGGCTAGACAGCTTATCTATGTGATGAGGTAATAAGGCCCGAGGGGGTGCTCTGCCCAGGATTTATTCCTAAAAGGCCCGGTTGCCCATTTGTATGATGAAGTGACGGACCCTCTAACTATATTGTATAGCTGGGCTACTCATCATATTCCCCCAATGTGTTGACGAGGCTCGATTAGTATTATGGATACTTGGTGACAACCCTCGTGTTGTTCTAACCAAATTTATGAATGGTTCAATCTAAACTTAAAACCATACGGACGCCTCGAGAGACGTAGGAGTAATATTCTTCTATGTGAAGAAACCAAACTTTTTAGCTTAGGGAAGTAATTGGTCCCTAAGGTACGATAATCGACGGTTACCCCATTTGGAAACTAGGAAGCCCCTTGACTTCATGTGCATACGTGCTACGAGTAGGAGAGAGTGTGACTAACCTATTGTAGGAGAACGGTGAATTGCGCCCATCCCCTGATTCTATCAAGAGAAATATGAGGTTGTCCTTGATATTATTATCTAGAGTATTTTGAGGGTTTAAGAGATGGTGCACTGTATGCATTTATGCATTCGCACGCATGTTACATTTCATCTGCACTCATTATACATTACTTACTCATGTTGGTAAATGCGCAACTAAACTATCAAGTGCTTATTCGCAATGGCAAATATTTCAGTTAGGTATGTAACTAACTTGGGATTAGGAATTTACTACCTTGAAGTTCACTGTCAAATTAAGTATGGGACTTGGTGTTGGACCCTACAACTCATAAAATCACTTTGTATTATCCCGACCTCACCATTTTTTAGTTATATTCTCTACTTGTTATAACATAATGATAACATGTTTAGTTACAAAAAAATCACAATAAGCACTGGATTCAAGAGTTTGGGAAGTGGGAGAGCTCGTTTATTGAGTTTGGGGCATGACCTGGATTTATCCATCATTACTTTCAGCCTGTTGTAACCTATATGCCCCCAACCAAGCATGCGATAAATCAACTGTTTCATATTGACAGGTTTTCTATACATAAGAAGATTCAGCCAACATGATGTAAACGGAGTCCAATCTATGTCTTGTTATGATCGGCTCATCAAAAGACTTCACACTTCTATAGACTTTTATATTATCAGGGTCAAATTCAACATAATTGTCGGATGATGTTAATATAAATACGAATAGTAGATTCTTCTTCATACATGGTACATGGAACACTCATTTTAATTGTATTTCATTCTTACTGAATATGGGTATACAAGTAGCTTCCACTATGTGAGTGATTAGTAGTCATGCGTTGTTGTCTGTAACCACTACCTTGCCGTCGTTGTACTTGGTAAGGGTCACAAACTTTGATTTATCTCTTCTCATGTAATTCGAACATCTCGAGTCAATTATCCAATCTCGATCATAGTTGATATCTTTAGGATTAGAGACCATAACAAGTGTTATTTTTTTTATAATTTTCAATAGCGACACCAAATGCTACCTCTTGATTCCATGAAGTAGTACATATGGTCTTGTTCGAACTTAGCAGTCTGATCTCATTAGTTATTGTTAAAGAGGCTTGGACTTCCCAATCATCTTCGCTCTCACTCTAGTGACTCATTGTGGTTGCCAAATCTTCTTATTTGGTCTTTTACTTTTGTAGTCTACCGTCACGAGTAAAATGGCCTATTTTGTCGTAATTATAGCATTCAACATTTTGCGCATGAACTCATTTGTTGTTGATTATTATCTATGTTGTTTCATGAAGATCCTCTTGGCCGAGAACTTCATTTTTGCAGCGTACCCTTGATAGTCTTTGATTTCTTCGGTCTCATGAAAAATTTTCTTTTCCAAACAAAAAGCATTTCTTCTTCATCTTTTATTGAAACATCGGCCATTTGTTTGGTCAAAGTTTCCTGATTTTCCAACAAGCTCTTGAGCTCTATCGGAGATGACTGAGTCAACCAACCCTTGATGGCTGTCATAAACCCATTGTACTCGAGTCTCTCAATCTTTGAGCGATAATGTGCCACATCTTAGCCTCACTAACTAGCCAATCTAAATTGAGTTAGGAGATTTACAGAGAGTTTTTACTTTCAATAAATATTGGCCATTTGTTATTGATTATTGTGTAACTATTGTGAGCTCATTTTCCAAAAAACTGGGGACGATCATCATTTGACCTAGCATGGAGACGAGCATCATTTATCGTTAGAAAAAGAGTCACCAGTCTCTCCTAAATCGATTTTGGCATATCAGCTTTCAGAATGTGCTCTAATAGTTCATTTAAAGCTATTGTCTAAAGCACGTACATGGCCTTCCAACTTTAATTCTCCAAAAAGGTAGTGCTTCATCGACATCTTGTCTTACAGGTGCAACAATTTCACCGCCACAAATGTAGGTATGACTTTATGCATGAACATAAAAATTATAGTTCTGATTATGCAATTTCTCGAACCCTCCATTTGTATTTGCAAGATTCGCCATCATGCTTGGTGTACTCACTCGTTGATCTTCACCACTAAGAAGCTCAGTCTTTGGCCAATCGACTTCACAACGTCACACTACTTACGGTCCTAAACAAAATAGTAGATCCGATACCACTTGTAAGAAAAGACAAAGCAACAAATTACAAAAATCTTGTGTATACAAAAGTATAATACATAACTATTACAAATCAAAAATACACTTTACATTTATAATTTACACATCACACCTACAAGACACTCAATTAAAGCTTACAACTAAAGCACTACACTAATAATACACCACACAAGCTACAAATACTATTCACACCTCCCACTTCAATTACTCACAATTCATCTATTACACATAGACCTATTATATACTCCTTTATTTGTAGCATCTCCAATCTAAAGTCAGTTAAATCATGAGGAGTTAAAAACTCAACGTAGAGCCATCACACACCATAAGTAAAGTCTAGGGGTGCACACGATTTGATTCGGTCTAGTTTTGGGGTGAAATTAGAACTGAACCGTTTCCAATAATTCTAAGAAAACAAGAACCAGAACTGAACCGTTTGCACCCTAGAATCGAACTGCAACCTAACCACAAAAAATCGGTTCGGTTCTATGGTTCTAGGCTTTTTATAATCCAGCCTAATTGCATGGATTGAGCTACGGTTCTATGGTTCTTCGGCTGACCCACCATGATGCATGTATTTAATCCACGCCGCCCAGCCATTTCAAAATATTGTTTTAGGGCATGACCACAAAAATCAAAATGATCCAAGCTTAGGTGGGCCACATCACAAGAATCAGTAGATCTAATATCCACCATCCATACCTCAGGGCCCACCATGGGCATAACTTGATGTGTTTGTTAGATCTACATCATCCATCCTCATTGTCAAGCAATGTTTAAGTAGGCCACATTAAAAAAAAAAATCAGATAGATCCAAAATTTAAGTGGACTACTCAACATGAAATAGTGAGGGTTAAACACCGAAGATGCAGTTCCAAGTTTGGTTCGAGGATTCAGTTCCACAGTTCGATTCCATGGTTCAGTTATGAGGTTCGGTCCTACTACCAGAAAAAATGACTTCCCCGACGGTCAAAAGCCATCGGCAAAGGCCTTTGTCGACGGCTTAGACGGAACGATAGGAAAGGGGGAGTCAGCATTGTTTCCCGACGGTTTAGAGCCGTCGGAAATCACGACGGCTACGAACTGTCAGTCGACCGTCGGCGTTTGCGACGGCTAAGAACCGTCAGTTGACAGTCCATTTGCGACGGCTATAAACCGCCAGTTAGACCGTCGGAAATACCGACGGCTACGAACCGTCGGCGTTTCTTTAGCCTATAAGAAAAAAGAGTATTCGGCGTTTGAGCATGGCCACAACAGCAAATTGTTGAACAGCCAATTCATAAGAGACTACACCCCAGCTATCTGCTGCTATGGCCATTAGCTGATCAAATGCTAATCGCTCGGTTGTTGGAAACCTGCAGAAGGAAAATGAAAATAAACGAACATGATATAAAAGTAGATTTATAAGGAGATGAAAAGAAATTTCCAAGCAATAGATTAATCCATTTTACAGGATAAACAATCTGTAACTACCATTATTTTGCACTTGATGAAAATTAAGAAAGATTAAATTACAGCATAAACAATCTGTAACCACCATTTCAGGACTTGATTAGGTTGAAATGAAACAAATATTGGATATAGGAATGGTAGATAAAAAGTAGGATTGATCCAGGTTTAGAAGGACTCAATCAGTTGCATCTTAAATTTCAAACAGTGATAAAAAAATAATAATGATGATAATAAAAAATAGGCCATAACAATTCTAAAAATGGGATGTTCTAGCGGATTTGATTGAATGAGAAATTTCTGCATTACAAAAGAAAAAAAAAGTAATAAAACAGAAACAAGCACATGACTGAATGAGGAAAAAAAAAAGTAAAAACAAGGTTCTTCAAGATAATATCCTCAATCAGTAACTGACATTGAGAAAGACACTAAGGCAGCAACAGATTGCAATCAGGCAGAAGAAGATGGCTGTAAACCTAGAGATAGTGTTCTCTATAGTGTCAAAAGAGAGCGGGCCATCATCTTCATTATGTAGTGAAAGATCTTAAGAAGGAGATGGGCCATCATCATCTGCCGATTAAAAACGCGGTTTATTACATGAAGGGGGAGAAAGTGATGGTGATGGACTGTTAGCTATTAATCTGTACAATTATAAGGTCGAATGGACTGTTATTAAGGAAAATGGACTGCAAGTTAGTGAGTTATCTAGTTAGGTAAAAATCTGGACAGCTTGGTGGCCTATGGGTTGCATGTGTATGAAGTGCACTGCTTGGATAACTACTAGCTTTGTTTGAACAACATTTATGTGAAATGAGCAACACCTATCTGTAATGGACAACACCAATATGTAATGGACAACAAGTGTATTAAGGAAGCTGCCATGGACAACTAGTATATATGTGTGGATAGCAGTTTGGTTTGGATGACACCTGGGCCACGATTTGGACAAAAAACAGGCCACAATCTGGACAGCAAGATGGCCTACAATCTGGGACACAAGATGAGCCACAATCTGAGCAGCAAGAAGGCATGGATAGCCGTGATGTTAAATGCATAGCAGAGACAACAAATGGCTAGCAAGGTAGCTGTATCAACAAGTTATTAATCTGATCTTAAAGGGACAATGACTTGCTATGATATGGACATGAAATAGCAAAGACAACAAATGGCCAGTAAGGTAGCCTGTTTCATGCAATGTGCATGAAAAAGGCCATCCATGAAATGGACGTGAAATGTACATGGAACAGACAATGAAAATGGACATGAAACAGGCCATGCAATGGACTATAGATGGGCCACGTAAACTGATCCTAAAATGAGCAACGATCTGATCATGATATCAGCCAAGGAATGGGCCATGATCTGCACGTGATCTGGGCCAAGGAATGGGCCATGATCTAGACGTGATCTACTGTAAACTCAGCTGGACATCTGCTATGAAAGAAGCTCAAATCGGCTCATGCAAGCAGCTAGAAATCGTCCATGAATGAGTGCAAAAATCAGCTCAAGAATGAGCAAAGAAATCAGCTATGAATTGGGTGCGAATCTGGTCATTAACTAGGCTGTAATCTGGTTGTGAAATGAAGTTCAAGAACAGCTAAAAGTACTATAAGTTTAAGATCCGATAAAACTGTCTTGAATTCAATATGAACTGGAGTTCAGATTTACCTTTAACGGAGCAGAAATCAGCACTTCAATGGGGCTAAAATCGGAGCTGTGATCGGAGCTTCAATGGAGTTGTGATCAGTGCTTCAAGTTGAGTGGTTCTACAGTGCAGTGGTTCACGATTCGATTTGGTTCTACAAAACCCCAAATCGAGAATCGAACTGAACTAACCGGTTCTTTGATTTTTGGAACCGGTGCACTTCAGAACTTGACCAAACCAAACCGAACTAACTAGCTCCAGTCCGGTTTACCAGTGTAGTAAAGTCGGTGTTAATTTAAGATCGGTGAAAGGGGTGACATGGAATTTAGCCACATGGTTATTTCCCTTACAATGGTAAGAGCCAAAGTTATTGTTCCCTTACAAAGGCCCACCTGAACCCTCAGCCAACCTGCTGCGTGTGGAACCATAAGTGTTGCTCCAATACCAACTAAAAGCCACCAAGATGAGCCTACTAAGGCATTGGTGGGCCCTATTGTTGAGTGTCAAATTTTGCATGTTTAACCTCACGTTCATCTTGCATTTACATGAATTATGTGGCTAAAGTGATCTAATTACATGTGTTTTCATGTTTAATAGTGATTGTGTAAATTATGATGAATTCGAGCTAAAAGGGTGATTTAAAGTCCAAGAGATGGTGATACAATGCTTGAATGGTGCAGAAAATGTCCTGAAAAGTCCAAATCCATGACTGCAAGGTTGGAAAAGCAATATGCAGAAAGTGCAGAAATAGCCCTGGGGCTGTTAAATTGTGAATTTCGAGACGGTGCAAGTCTATAAAGGGAGCCGAATTCCATAAATCGTATTCCCATTTTTTCCTTTTCTTTTAGATTTCTTTCCTAGGAGTTTCCAGAGAGAGAGAGAGAGAGAGAGAGAGATTTTTTACTCGATTCTTTATTCATGCAAGTTCATTAAGGTGTAATTTCTTTAGATTAATTCAAGTTTTTTTTTATTATTGCAATTCTTCTCCTCTTTTATTTATTCTTTTCTTGTCCCTTTTCATTTTTAAACATGTGCTTCTAATTCTCTTCTAGCCAGAGCTAGAAGGGAAGCACATGGATTCAATATATTATCCATCATGAGGATTCCTTAATGATTTCATGATGGGATCTTAAGATTGATACATATTATCTTGTATTAGGAAAATCTTTGATCCATCATGTAAGAACTGTATTGTGGATGCTTAGATCTAGGTAATACAGATTTCTTAAATGGCCAAGGTTTTTGATCTTCTACATTGTTTGATTTGTGATCTCATGGATCTCAAATCCTTACAATCATTGGAGCCCAAAAGTATATTTTAATGACGTAGAACTTGAGATTTCTAATCCTTGACAGTTTTCTACTCCTTTTTACATGCTTCAATTGTTAAATATTCCGACTAGACAGACCATAGTGTTCTGATCTAGTTGAGTTATCATCATCAGTCATGGTAGATGGTTTGTTAAATCCATGTGTGGAACTTCGATGCTTTTGTTTGATTTTTCTATATCAATCTAAATCCTTAATCTATTTGGGATAGATCCTTTGATATCTATTTTCATTATCTGTTTAGTTGATCTGTAAGAAGCTTCTCAGTAGACTGTCTTCGTGGGATCGATCCTGTACTCACAGGAATATTACAATTGAACCTCTGCACTTGGAGGAAATCAATCACCTATACTCGTGCGTCCCATACACAAAACCTATTAGAATGGGCCATTACTCTAAACACCACCATAAGCTATGTCAACCTCCATCACCCCAGTGGGATGAGTGCATGATCCCCACCCTGACAATACTCATGCGAATGTGGGCCGTTCATTAGCTGCTGGCACCATGAACGGACGCGGTTTGGCTAGTAACCCCAACACCCGCGAGCCAGCTAGGGTAGGTAGCCCACATTGACAGTTCTGCAGAGTACCAAGAGATTTCAGGGGTGCGGTGGGTGTATCCCTCACTGTGGGGCTCACCTTGGTTTATGTACCTTATACCCACGCTATCCATCAGTTTTGGCAGATTATTTTGGGACGTGATTCCAGAAATGAAGCAGATTCAATCCTTAGGTATCCCACACCAGAGGACACGGTAGTGATTAAATCTCCACCATTAAAAAAACTCTTGGGTGCCACCGAAATGTTTATTTTCCATCCAACCTTTTGGTAAAGTAAAAAAGACATGATGAAGGTCCCACATAAATATCAGCTTAATCCAAAACATTTGTGGGCCACAAGAAGTTTTAATGGTGTTTCATGAGGCATGGTCTAGCTGAAATTTGGATGTGCTTCGTTTTTGGTATCTTGTATTAAAATGAGTTGTAAAAACGGTTGGACAGCGTGGATGTAAGTAACATACATCAAGGTGGACCCCACAGTCAGGGAACCCACACATGTGAAGTTTGACGTCGACATCGGGGAACGGATTAGTGGGTGTTACTCTAACCTTGTAGGGCCCACTTTGATGTATTTTTTCGATATCTAGGCCGTTCATATATTTTTCTATCTCAATTTAGGGTGAGATCCTAAACGTTAACAACATACAAATCTCAGGTGGATCATACCACTAGAAAAAGTGATAAATCATCATTAAAAACTTGATGTGGGCCACAAAGTTTTGGATCAATTTGATATTTTTAGATTCGCTTCCTTCAGATATTCTTGAAATTATGGACAAGTTTGATTTCAAATAAATATTATGAAAACCTTACGATGGTCCCTTTGGAATTTTTAAAGGTGAGGCACCCTAATTACCACGGTTTCCTGTGTTGTGGTCCTCTGGAGATTTAAATCAGCATTAAGTTCGCCAGTACGTCCTCAAATGGATAGGAGAAACGGATGGACGAAGTTGATTTGCAAAGAAATCATAATGTAGACCCAACAGTAAGGGTAACACCCACTCATGAGCTATTACCCGTGTAACACCTAATCCGCTCCCAGCTACTACGTCTATTTTTTGGAAGAAATTTCCGACTGTAAACCTCTCTTTTGACCATTATTCCCAGCTAAACCTCCAATACTTTTCTTTCCAAAAGTAAACTTCCATTATTTTTCTGACCAACCTGCCCCTGCTCGTTTCGAAATTCACCACGATCTCGTTGAATTGATCTCATTGAGTTGATCTTGTTGAAAATCAACGAGACACATAATTTTCATCTCATCTTCATCTTCATCTTCATCTTCGCTCATATATCTTCAGTTGTCAACGGTTTTTATGGCTCCTCCATCCAAGATGCTATGGAAATATGTTTTAGGAATGTTTAGGGGTGATTTTCGTTTTAGGTTGAGTTCGTTTGAATATTTGGAAGTGATTTTCATTTTAAGATTGTTCGTTAACCTTGGCATACAAACTGTTTGTAGAAATGCCAATGTAAACTTGAAATGTTGAAATGGGATATCGCGTTCAATTTCAACGTGATCCCGGTGAATTTCAACGAGATCGATCAATTTCACCGCGATCGGTGAAATTCACCACAATCGCAGTCAATTTTACCGCGATCTCGTTGAAATTGACCCCGATCGCGGTAAAATTGACCGCGATCGCGGTGAATTTCATCGCGATCTCATTGAATTTCAAAGAGCACAGATATAATTCAACGAGCACACTGTAAAATTCAAAGAGCACAATGTAAAATTCAAAGAACACAGTAATTCAAAGAGCACAGCCATCACGAATCTTCAAATGTCCTAACATTTACACTATGCTCTTTGAAATATCAATATACTCGTTGAAATTCAACGAGATCGATTATTGCAAAAACACATTGCGATAAAACAAAGATCCTACTTGATTATTAAAATATAAAAAATGCATTCGTTGAGAAAAAAATTTCACATTCTTCGTTCTTATCTGGTCCACACCACAACCTCGTTTCTAATGAAACACGAGTTGAAGAAATAGAAAAATAGTACTCTGAAGTGAAAACCGATCTCAAAACTAAAGAGATGATGCTTTTTTGGCTACAGATGAGAAAAAAATGAGTTTTGAATGTAGAAGAGGAGAAAAACTGTGATCTCGTTGAAAGTGAACAAGCACAATGTAAAATTCAACGAGATCGCGTTGAAATTGAATGAGTATAGTGTAAAATTCAACGAGCACAGTGTAAAATTCAATGAGCATCTTTCAAAAAGTACAGTTTAAATGTTTTTTATTTTATTTTATAAATGTATTTTTTTGGAATGTGAATGTCTAATATGTATACAACGTGTTTGTTGTAAAGTGTATATGGACAATGTTTGAGAATTTTAACCAACTTTCATTGTATTTCAAATTTGAATACAACATGTTTGTTGAAATGTCACAACGAAAAAAAATGTTGAAAAGTTTGAGAATGTGTTTGAAAAAGTATTCTTTGAATTTTAAAAGAGTACTCGTTGAAATTGTACTATTTGAATTTTGAAAGAAATCTCTTTGAATTGGCATATTGTTGTCCTCTTTTAATTTTAAAAGAGATCTCATTAAATTGACATTGTGCTCTTTGAATTTTGAAAGAGATCTCGTTGAATTGACACTATACTCTTTAAATTTTGAAAGAAATCACGTTGAATTAGCATTGTGCTCTGTGCTCTTTGAATTTTGAAAGATATCTCGTTAACGAGATCTCGTTCAAATTCAACGAGCACAGTGAGAATTTAACGAGATCTCGTTAAATTTTATCTAAAGGCTACAGGATATTAACTGTAACCATTGAGTTTTCAGTGAGTAAAAACCAAGCTATTGAGAATTTAACGAGATCTCGTTGAAATTCAACAAGTACAGTGAGAATTTAACGGGATCTCGTTGAAATTCAACGAGCACAATAAGAATTTAACGAGATCTCGTTCAAATTCAATGAGTACAGTCAGAATTTAATGAGATCTCGTTAAATTTTCATCTAAAGGCTATGGATATTAACTGTACCCATAGAGTTTTCCTGCGAGTAAAAACCAAGCTATTAGGAATTTAACAAGATCTCATTGAAATTCAACAAGTACAGTGAGAATTTAACGAGATCTCATTGAAATTCAACGAGCATAGTAAGAATTTAACGAGATCTCGTTAAATTTTATCTAAAGGCTACGGATATTAACTGTAACCATAGAGTTTTCAGGCAAGCAAAAATCAAACTATTGAGAATTTAACGAGATCTCATTGAAATTCAACAAGCATGGTGAGAATTTAACGAGATCTCATTGAAATTCAACGAGCACAGTAAGAGAATTTAACGAGATCTCGTTCAAATTCAACGAGCACAGTGAGAATTTAATGAGATCTCGTTGAATTTCAACGTGCACAGTGTCAATTCAACGAGATTGCGTTGAAATTGAACGAGCACAAATAAATTCAAAGGGCACAGTGTAATATTCAAATAGCACAGTGTAAAATTCAAAGAGCACAGTCTAATATTCAAAGAGCACAGTGTAAAATTCAAAGAGCACACATGTTTGGGGGTGATTTTCGTTTTAAGATTGTTCATTTGAATATTTGGGGGTAATTTTCGTTTCAAGACTATTCGTTAACCTTGGGATACAAAGTGTTTGTAGAAACGCCAATGTAACCTTGAAATGGGAATATTATGGCTTGATTAACCATACAAAGTGTTTGTAGAAATGCCAATGTAACATTGAAATGTTTAAAATGGGAATATTATGGCTTGATTAATCATACAAAGTGTTTGTAGAAATGCCAATGTAACCTTGAAATGTTGAAATGAGAATATTATGGCTTGATTAACCATACAAGGTATTTGTAGAAATGCCAATATTACCTTGAAATGTTGAGGATGCAGGTGTTCTTTGAATGACAATGCAACGCGATCACACGATCACATCATTGAAATTAAATGAGCACAGATAAAAGTGAAAGAGATCTCGTAGAGAGCTCGTTGAAATTGAACGCGAGTACATTGAATTTGAACGCGATCGTGTTGAATCTTTACATGCACAGTGACATTTCAAGGAGACCGCGTTCAATCTCAAAGTGATCGCGTTGAAATGTAATAAGATTACCTTGAAATTGAAGGAGATCATCTCATTGAAAGTAAAGAAGATCTCGTTGAAATTCAACGAGCACAAATATAATTTAATGAGATCGCGTTCAATTTCAACGCGATCGCGGTGAATTTCAACGAGATCGCGGTAAAATTCACCGCGATCTCGTTGAATTTCAAAGAGCACAGATATAATTTAACGAGCACATTGTAAAATTCAAAGAGCACAATGTAAAATTCAAAGAGTACAGTAATTCAAAGAGCACAGCTATCACGAATCTTCGAATGTCCTAACATTTACACTGTGCTCTTTGAAATATCAATATGCTCGTTAAAATTCAACGAAATTGATTATTGCAAAAACACATTACGATAAACAAATATCCGACTTGATTATTAAAAAAAAACGCATTCGTTGAGAAAAAAATTTCACATTCTTCGTTCTTACCTGGTCCACACCACAACCTCGTTTCCAATGAAACTCGAGTTGAAGAAATAGAAAAATAATGCTCTGAAGTGAAAACTGATCTCAAAACTAAAGAGATGATGTTTGTTTTTACTATAGATGAGAGAAAAAAATAGTTTTGAATATAGAAGAGGAGAAAAACAAGGAGAAAATATGCTTTTTTGTAGAAGGAATAAATCCTAACAACAGGGGTATTTCGGTCCGAAAATGTCTCATCCGTATAAGTGAAGTTTACTTTTGGAAAGAAAACTATTGGAGGTTTAGCTGGGAATAATGGTCAAAAGAGAGGTTTACAGTCGAAAATTTCTCATTTTCGGACGCGACTTTGGTGGATCCCCGGATCTACTGAAGTGGGTGTATCCCTCACTCTGGGACCCATCTTAAATTATTTTCTCTGAATCCACTCTGTTCATATTTTGTTTCAGTTCATTTTATGGGTTGATTCAAAAAATATAGGAGATCCAAATTTCCAGTGGACCACACCACAAGAAAAGGAGGTGAAAACTATTAAAAACATTTTGTGGACCACAAAAGATTTGGATGTATCTTATATTTGTGTGGTCCCTTAATCCAGATATTTTTTACACTATCGAAAGGTTGGATGGAAAATAAACATTCCGGTTTCCTTGAAGATGGTGTTAACGTTATGAATTCAATCAGTACTGTTTCCTATGGTATGAGCCACTTAAAATTTGGATCTGCTTCATTTTTGGGTTAATATCTAAATTGAACTTTGAAAAGCGATTAACAGTGTGGATTTAAAATAAATTCATTACCGTAGACTCCACAGTCAGGGATCTCACCCGCCTCTGTAGATCCGGGGATGCACTGAAGCCGTTGGATGTTTTGGGAGTGAATATTCGGAGACGTTGAACGTCATTTTCCGCAGATTAAGTGAGATCCCAGCCGTACTAAAGACGGTGCGGCCTATTTAGAAGGGCCCATCTTGATGTATTTATCCAATATTCACACCGTCCATCGGATTTTCGAAATTATTTGAGGAATCATCCAAAATATGTACTAGATCCAATCACATGTGTACCACATCACAGGGTAATAATAATGACAAAAGTCCTACCATTAAAAACTACATGGGGTCCAAAGAAACTTTTAGTTTCCATCCAAACTGTTTATAAGATCTAAAATTTTTATATTAGGGGATAAAACAAATATCAGCCTGATTCAAATTTTTTGTGGCCCACAAGAAGTTTCTAATTGTCAACTATAAGGGTTTCTTAAGGTAGAGACCACCTTAGACTTTGGATCTTCTTTATTTTTGGGTTTATAGCTTAATATAATCTGTAACAATTTATGGACAGTGTGGATATAGAATTTATACATCAAGGTGGGCCCCATGGTAAGGGCCGCACCGTCGTAGGTTTGGCCGAGTCCGCACCTAATCTGCCCTAAAGCTATAAAGCGTAGTGTCTACAGACTACACCCCCACAAGCCACAACATCATACACGAGCACCCCCACAACATCATACACGAGCACCTCAGCATGGCCATCCGTTCCTCTGCTTTCGGCATTTCAAAGCTGATCTTTACTGTTTTTCTGATCATGACTGCGACCCTGATGGGTCTAAAAGCAAAGGAGACGTCGGATCCTCTAGTAGCGGACTGCTGCCCAAGAATTCCTATTTGCTGCAATGTCAGCAACATTGGCCCAAAGCCAGGGAATTAACATGGAGGCTTTGGTGGTCGCTGCATTGTAGTTTACCAGTCAACTGTTCTTGTTCTTGTTCTTGTTGTTGTTCTTTTTTTTTTCTTTTTTTTTTTAAATGTTGTAAGAAATCAAATGTACTGGTAACTGCAGTGATATATACTTAAATAAACTATAATAAATTTCAGATTTTGGGACTCAGATGTCCTCTCAAATGGAGGGAATTCAAGCACTGAAAGGAGATGGCCGGATGATCCTAACCGTCCATCTTAATTATGCAACAAACATTAATTCAAAGCTTCAGACTAGAGCTGCTGATGGGTACCCTCAGATCCCTGAGTACCTTATGGCCCCAGTCAGATTTTAACAGGTCCTCGTCCAATTTTTTGATCCATTAAAAAATCCGGTTGGGATGGGTCAGTCTGACCTTTTTGGACCCCCATTAAAATTCAGTTCTAGCCAGGTCCAGGTAGGGTCCATCACCTTGGACCCGGTTAAAATTTAAAACCAAGGTGACTCAGGTCAAGTCAGTTCCTGGGTCGATCCACTCTAGTTAGTTTTAATATTATACCAGGTAAGGCCCTGTGTTAACATGTCATCCGAAAATTTTCAGGCTGGTATGTTCATCAAGTGGGCCACATGTGTATGTTGGATAATAGATGGCGATTTCTTTCTGACTGTGAACTTTTCAAAGAGAGAGAATGGCTGGCCTGATGAGTAGGTTGTGCTAGGACATGTTCTTGATTGGCCCCCACTTAATTAGTCTAGATCTCGCACAAGTGTACCGAGTTGGCACATATGTTGTGATACACAACTCATCAGTCATCACGTGAGTTGATGTACCATTCCTCTGTTCCACGCTACTGATTTGCTCCTTCATTGCACAGTGAACACCTAGAAATTGTAAGTCCCAATGCATTGAAACAAAAATAATGTTCTAAACAGGGGTGGCAAAGGGGCCGTGTGTGTTGGGCCTGGCCTGGCTCATCACTTAAGATACATGGTCCAAGCCTTACATGGACTGCACAATGGGACAAACATTTATAGAAAAATAAACATTTTAGAGGAATGAAACCAACGTTTCATGATCAATATAGACCTTAACCAAGGATAAGAATAGCATAGTTGTTGTATGCAACACAAATATTAAAGGTAGAACTTCGGCTGGGTCGACCCAAAATTTGGGTTGTGTTGGACTGGGCTTGGGCTGAAAATCCTACATGACCCAAGTTTGAGTCGACGGCTCAAGCTCATGCAACTCAACCCACCCCAAATTGACCTTATATGCAAAGAATGTACATTTCAATTATGACTAATATATATGATATAAACGAAAAATTGTGGCTTAATAAAATAGGATTAATTCAAGTTTAATCTACATGATCAGTAGACCAGCATTATTGTTGGTCCATAGCATATTAAATCACCCACACTTGATGAGTAGCACAGAATTCTGAGGCGTTTGCCATATGTGGAGGTCTCTTACGTGTGCTCCACCTGACATATGAGAGGCTTTTCATTGAATATTCATGCGTCACCATGCACTAGTCTATTGGAAGAGTTTGTTTTGCTTCTATTACAACTAAACTCCAAGGTGTGTTGCTGCTATTTTGGGTTCATATGCAAACCGTTTCATTAGTTGCAGCATCTATATATGTCTCTACTTTATGCATGTATGGGCTTTGTAAGAAACTTTTATTAATTGGACATACTATCGTGGCCATCGTTATCAATAGATCAATTTTAGAATGGTGAATGAAAATATTCTCAATAGCTCTCATTTCAATCTAAAAATCGAAGGTTAGACATTGAAGTCACTTCACGTGTTAGTTTACTGGTTATATGCATTAACCTAATCCAACCCGATCTAACCTAACTCAACCCAGAATCAATATTGAATACTCAGGGTTGGATTGGGTTGATTGGGTTGGGCCTTGCGTCAACACCACTTGAAATTAGGTTGGGCTTGGGTTGAGGGTCAACCCATCCTAACTCACCTGAGTTGCACCCGTTGCACGTATAAAGTTGGGTCAGGCCATGCTGGTCCAAGCTATGTCGGCCTAAGATGACTGTACCTGAAAATTGATTGGGCCATGCATGCCGGTCCCATGCCTAGCCCACAGGCCTAGCTAGTAGGTCCAAGTGCAGCCAAAAGCCCGGTCAAGCAGGCTACTGTGCCCATTCATGATTCAACCCTTACTCCAATGCATTGTTTGTAGGCGAGGCATTAGCTCAAGTCGGGCTTAAGTCGAGCCCAGCCCTTTTACTAAATGGGTGCAAGAATTCCGACCTGAGTCCGACCTGCGACTCATTGTCATGTGGCGCAACCAGACAAACTAAAAATCAATAAGACAAAGCCAACCCTACCGAATTCATGAATACATGCTAACATACAAACATTGGCTGGGTCAAGTCACCTAGCCGGGTCCATTAATAACTTACATGCGCAGGTCAGGTTGGGTATAGGGTTCAATCCAAGCCCAATCCATTTAGCCGCATTTTCTATCCTAAGCCCGACCTGCTACCCATTTAGCTTGGCCCAAACCTGCCTTGGAAGTTGGTTGGGCCAGTTGACCCATAGGCTGACATGACCATTTCATTGGACCCACCATGAATTTGTCTTGGACCATGAACATCAACCTGATCTGACGACGAATTTCATTGGGCCCCACAATGAATTTCATGCAATGAACACTGTGGCCCATCGATTTTCAGAACGGCCCATTGGTTGATCCGACTCGTCAAGTCCGGCTGCCAGGCCACCCGAAATTTGCCACCCTTTGGGCCCACAGTGCCAGGAACATTGATCCAATGCGCACATTGTTGGGCCCAGAAAATCTCCATCAGTAATCTCAGGTGGACTAGACTACATAACTTATGGGATGGACTAAAAAATTCCACTAGAATCTCTTTCGAGGAAGTTAAAACTACCATCTAAAGATGGCATTTCAAGACAGCAACCCGCAAAAAGCGAGTTTGTTATCAATCTGGACTGTTCATTTTCCCTGACCCACTCTTCGTTAAATAGTTTAAAACAATCATACCCATTTGATGAGCCAAGATATACAGTCATTGGCATGAAAAAAATAGATGAACCAGATTGATCATATAACATAGGTCCAATCTTCGATGTTTAGAACCGTCTGATTGCTATGATTTGCCCTTAGTAATGAAAGAACAATGGACTGGACCCATTGAATTGAACAGTCTAGATATGTGATGTTAATGGCAACGGGCACGGATTAGCTACTACCCGAGCTTGTCCCGAGCTCAAGACAGGCTAGTACGTGACGTGTGGGCATTGGGGGAGAGGAGACGTGACATGACTATGTCAGGCTTGCTGATGTGGCAGGTCACCTCTGACAATGTGCCACGGCCAAACCGCATCCATATATCTGATGGTGATTCTTGTTAGATTGGAAAAAACATGTTTCATTTAGATGGTTTACTCATGCACCCAGAAATGGTACAGAGACACATAAAGAACTCAATTTATACACCATTCAAAACATGGGAACCACTGAAGATAGATCCTAAAATTGAATTGTTCGAATGATCCAAACCTCTTATCATTGGAGGCATTTTTTTAATCTTAGCTGTGTACATTAAGGCACCCTGTTTGGAAGCAGCTGCATAAGTAGCCTTTATGGCTAAAAGTAGCCATTAAGTTATTTAAAATAAATAAGTTTGGCTAAGTATTATTTATAAGTTACTTTTTTACTTAAATGCACATCAGCATTTCAGTATTTTTTAATTTGTTGCTTAATTTTTTGTTTTTCTCAGCAACTGAAAATGAGGAAAATGAGAGATGGCTCCACCGTACTCCAGCTCTACTGGCTCCACCATATCATCCCCAATATTTATAGGATCCTCGACGCAAGGGTCTTCACTGTATGCTTGGGTGTTTTGGTCCGATGATGACTAGGGTTCATATTTTGACAATCTAGATCGTTGGATTGTTGCATCGAATTGTGAATGGGCCACATTTCAAAACTCTCGCCACCATTCAAACGAATTCTTTCATGTGATCGGGAACGATCGCTGTATATTTTTTCTTAATCATCTATTGTTATGTTTGAAATCGAACGGTTAAGATTTTCCCTATCGAGGTTTCTTTGTGTGGAATATTCCATCCCAGGCATTATGCAACATTCCAATGGTCTGGATTACTGAACCATATGGCCCACTTGTCATAACTGAGGGCTCAAGTATAGCATTGGGTTGAGGATCATGATATTTTTGGTTGGTGACATCATACATCATGCATATGTACTTGAGAGTAGGGGACCAATTATTTCGGTGTCCCATAGACTACATAACGGGACACAGACATAGCTATGTGGTGCAAGGATTGTGGGCCCCACCATGATGTGTGTTTTTATTTAAGCCATCCATTTGCTTTTCCCATATCATTTTAGGGCATGGGCTCAAAATTGAAGCACAATCCAACTCTCAAGTGGACCACACCATAGGAAACAGTGGGAATTGAATGCCAATTATTGAAAACTTCTCTGGGCCACGACTGTTGGACTAAGCTGATATTTATTTTTTACCTACTTCCAGGTCTACATGACCTTATGAATAGGTTGGGTGACAAATAAACATCACTATGGGCCCTAGGAAGGTTTCAACGGTGGACGTCATCATCTCCACTGTTCCTACGGTGTGGGCCTGAAATGAGCTCGCAAAATGGATCAACTGCGTGGATAAAACACATATATCACGTTTGGCTCCATAGTTCATACACTTAGTATTGGGTTCACCATGCAATCTTGTCCTACCAAACCTTGCTGGAAATTTAAACCAATGGATGAAAGATACACCAAAACCCAGTGTAACAACCTTTCTAGCATCCAATACGTGCCCATACCTATCAATCTAGTCCATCCAAACTCTAATCATCGATTCACCTCTGAAGTGAGCCATATGTAAAAGACACAAAATTTCCAATCTACCAATCAGCTGCTTGCTTTTGGACGGTCCACAATAGCTAACAGTAACAATTCAAAAAGCAGTCCAAGGATCTAATAGAAATGCTCATTTAATTATAAAATCTTTGGGCTGTGACCCACCCAAGGACCACAGCATTGGCTTCTGTGCATCATGAAATGGATCTCCCATCAAAGATGTTGGAGGCAAGGTGACTATACACAAGTGTCGGTGTATAGTTTGTGCACCGGACCATTCCATCTCCCAGTCAACGGGTACATTTTCAACACCCTCTACCGAAAGTCCGGCGGGTTGGATTGGTTGGTGCTCAACCCTAACTCAACCTAAGGTTCCTATACCTCAACCCTAACTCAACCCAATGTCGAGTTGGAAATTCTCAACCAAAGCCCAACCCAAGTAGGCTCGGTCAGGTTGGTAGGGTTGGCCGGATTAATACATGCTAATATTAATGTTATTACATTAGTCTATTATGTTTCAAAACTCAATTTGTTTTTGTACTTATGACTTTAATAATTAATTAATTTTATATATATATATATATATATATATATATATATATATATATATTAATAAAGTCATAAGTACAAAAACTCTTTTAACATTCAAGCATTTTATATTCAAGCATATCAAATTTCAATGGTGGACATTCAATATCTAATGTGTGGTCTTGCTTGAGACCTAGGTCTACTTGCTTATTTTTTGTACCATGCCCTAAATCAGCTGGAAAAACTGATGGGCGGCATGGATATAGAACACATACAACAAGGTCGGCCCCAAGGTGAGGGAAACACCCACTAGCGTGTTACCCGGCTAGCACCTAATCCGCTTCCTAAAAATTTCGAGCATGCAATAGAGATATTAGGTGGGGGAGAAGTACCAATTCAACGGTTAGGATCTTTTTATTGGAAACCATTTTTCGCCACAGGTACATGGTCCATGACTTGGACCTCTTTCAGTGCGGTTCGGTAAGACCAACACCGTCTTGAAAATCCAAGCCCATTAACTAATTAGGCTGGAGTTGAGCCTTGTCTAAGAGAACATCATCCTCACCTAATACATGGTGGGGCGCATCGAATGAACGGTCCACCACATCTTGTTTTGTCTTATGCCTAGGTTACCTTGTACCAGCCCATATTGTGGGTGGACCAAATCCTTTCCAAGCATGCCCATTTAAACCTGAAATATAGGTACAAATCCTTCCTCAGTATAGACGCAAAGCGTCCAAATCATGCTGAGGAGGGGCCCACCGTGATGTATCTGTTTATCCACTCCGTCCGTTCCGTTTCTAAGACCAGGCCGAACAAATGAGATCAACAATGAGGCAGGTCCAACAGTCAGGTCGACCACAGCAGAAATGACTCTGGCATTTAATGCAACTTGGTGCCTTTAATGCAACCCGAGCTCAGTATTTGGTGTGGTTAACCTGACGGTTGGACCTGCCTCATTCGTTATCTCGTGTGGTCGGCTTGATCTTAAAAACAGAATGTAAAGAGTGGATAAACAGATACATCACGATGGGCCCCTCCACAACTCGGTTTGCTTCCTACTGCAGACCCACCATGATGTATTTGTTTTATCCACATCATCCATTTATTTTTACATATCATTTTAGGTATTGATAAAAAATGAGTCAGATCTACTGCATCTCAGGTGGACCACACCATGGGAAAAAGTAGTGATTGAATATACACCATTAAAAGCCTCCCAAGGCCCACTGTAATGTTTACTTGATATCCCACCTATGTTTAGGCCATACCGATGAAAGCAAAAATTAAAAAATTAAAAAAAAATAAAAATAAATAAAAAAACCAGGTTGATTCAAAACTTTTGCGGCCACCAAGAAGTTTTTAATGGTAGATGTTCAATCAACACTATGTGGTCCACTTGAGTTCTACATCTAACTCATTTTTAATATAATAACATAAAATGATACGGAAAAATGTATGGATGGCATGGATGAAAAATATACATCAAGGGAGGGCCCACGGAGAACCGACCACTAGCCATTGCACGGTCACTAGCCAATCCGTTTCCGAATCCCGCCAGCTAATCCGCGCCCGCAAAATCCGGCCTCACATTGAATTCGAGTACGGACTCGGTTTCGCTAGTGACCGGAACATCAGCCAGTTAGCCAGTGTCAAAGCTACGTGAGCTCCACCATAATATATCTATTTTAACCACGCCGTCCATCCATTTTTCCATATCATTTCAGGGCACGATGAAAAAAATGAGGCAGATAAAAATCTCACATGGACCACACCACAGGAAAACAGTATTGATTGAATGTCCATCATTAAAAACTTCATACGGCCTACTGTAATTTTAATTTTCCATCCAAGCTGTTGATAAGGTCACCCAAACCATGATGAAGGGAAAAACCAATAGCATCTTGATCCAAAACTTATGTGGCCCTCAAAATGTTTTCAAGCGATAAGCGTTGAATCCCCACTATTTCCTGTGATGTGATACTCCTGAGATTTGCATCCACCTCATTTTTTGGCTTCTTTCCCTAAAATGATATGACGAAACAGATGGACCACGTGATACAACAGATATATCATGGTGGGTCCCACAGACCTTTGACTACCAGCTAGCTGGATGGCGTTGGGGTTAGTAGCCAGCGTGGAATTTTTCATTTCTGCATTTTCATTGAGAATGCCATTAGACACTACTCCATTGCAAACGTGTATTGCGTCCTACCCCGCCCGTTTTGAAATGGGAACGGGCAGGAGCTTTTAGTAGCACGTTATCTATGGGTTTTATCCACACCGTCCATCCATTTTTTCGTTTCATTTTAGGATTAATCCCAAAACTGAGGCAGATCTAAGACACAGATGGACCACACAACCATGATTAAACTCTTACTGTTGAAAACTTCTTAAGGCCACACAAGGTTTGATCGAGCTAATATTTGTGTTATCTCTTCATCAAGGTCCATGTAACTTTATTAATAGGTTGGATGGAAAATAAACATCACGTTGGACCCTAGGAAAGTTTCAATGGTGAGAATCATATCACCACTACTTTTCTATGGTGTGGTCCACTTAAGCTTTGGACCTGCCTCACTTATGGTGCTATCTAATAAAATTCTACTGAAACATGGATGGACGGTGTGGATAAAACCCATACATCACGATGGCCACTCAAAGCTCCAGCCCGTTTCCAGCTGGATACAACGCTATAAGGAATACAAAATCCCTGCCTCTCAGGAACGGATATTAAATTCGTGACGAATGACATACTCAGCATTAAAACTTCATTCCCTATAAATGCCGGCAATGGAGATATGGTATTAGCACTCTCCTTTTTTCTCTTTCCCTTTGAAAAAATGTCGAAGAAGATGCTTATGATTATCTTCAAATTTGTATTCATGTTGCTTCTGGCACTGAGCATTGGTAATGCAGCTGCTGGTCGTTCGAATGTTGTCCCACCCATAAGGTGCTGTCCGAGTATGCCATGCTGCCCTAGAGAGTTCTTGGATGCCAAACGTGGCTAACCTAGAAAGACCCAGATCTCATGTGAGAGGGGAGATGGCTCTTCTTTTCTTTCCTTTTTTCTGAGTTTTTAATGTGAGGTTTTCTATTTTTATTTTTAATGTGTGGTATGTTTTTTTTTTATTTATGTGACTTATGTGGATGTATATATATCCTTAAAATGATAATAATGTTCCCCTCTTAATCTCCCTCTTCTTTAACATCGTATAAGAGTAAATCTACTTGATGTATGCATTGTATATGTTCATCTATTTTTTCGGCTATTATTGGCCATGGTCCAAAAAATGAAGCAGATGCAAATTTTAAGGTGGACCATACCACAGGAATAAATGGTTAATGACCAAGCCACAAGTTTTAGATGAAGTTGATATCTGCATTTTCCTTTCATCCATATTTATGTGGCCTCATTAATATGTTTTGCACCATATCTTAAAATGATATGGAAAAATAGATGGACGGCACAGATATTCAATGAGTACATCCAAGTGTGCCTATGGTAAGTGTCTATGGTTCTCGGGTCTCACCCAAGTTGTGCTACTTAACTTTGGGGAATGATCCAAGTCGGTTAAGGGGCTGTTTGGTTGCAAAATCCAAATTCTAGAGAAAATTCAGAATCCAAAATTGCATAAACTAGACTGAAACTGAGTTCCATTTGGTTGGTTGAAAATTGTGTAGATCAGATTGTGTGGCATGGCCCACTTGGGCTTTGGATCCGCCTAAGAAGCTGACCCCTGCCCTATAGTAGTCCTGCAAGATGACTGGGTTGGATGGTAAATACACATTATACTGGGCTCTAAGAAGTTTTTTTTTATGGTAGACATTCAATCAACACTGTTTTCTGTGGTGTGGTCCACTTGAGATTTAGATCTGCCTCATTTTTTGTCTAATGCCTTTAATTGAGCTTTCAAAATGGATGGACCATGTGGATATAAAACACATACATCATAGATGAATAAGCATACATGGAGGTGGGTGATGCTCACTTCTAACATCGTTTCCACTAATCCATGCTCCAGCCAAATTAAGTTTCCCTACCAAATCCTGTTTGGCTGGAACTTGGAATCCAGATTTTAACTTAAGCATGAAATCTTTTTTATCATTTCAATGTTACTCATGTGGCCCACCTGAACCGTGAACTTTTTTTAGAATAGACAGGTGCATTTTAATTAACGGCTCTTTCCACATGATGTATGGATCGGATCCCACATCCATGGTAGGCCCGAACCGGTCATCCATTTTCTCAGGTCATTTTAAGGCATGATCCCAAAAATGGGGCAGGTCCAAAGCTCAAGTTGACCACGCCAAAGGAAGCAGAGGTGATAATGACGCCTACTGTTGAAACCTTTATAGGGATCACCATGATGTTTTTTTACCATCCAACCTATTGATAAGGTCATGCAGACCTGGATGAAGTGAAAAAACAAATATCAGCTTGATACGAAACTTTTGCAGTTCCCTAGCAATTGTAATTAAAATATATCCATGTACGTGTACCGGTGGCAATGCGTCATATCGGGTCCAGTCAATGTCCCCGAAGACCCAATTAGCCAAGAATTCCATCCGAACCAGACCCGAATCCGCCTACATCGGGCCTGGCACAAAATTTGACTGGCTGATCTGACCCGTTGACACCCTTATCACAAAATTTGGAATCCATTGTCCGGCCCCTATTCTCTCATAACCGGAGCTATCAATCAGGTTGGCCCACCGTATAGATGGGCTTTTTTTCAGAAAGTGATCAGGCCTGTCTGCTCACTAGTTGTCAGGCATACAAAGAAAATGAACGGCCCAATGGACTTGGTATTTAGTGGACAGGAATCGTTCATAACACCTGTTTTGCTCAGTTGCATGAAACACCCAAGATATGTGGGGCACACCATGTTGTATATGTTAATCCACTCCGTCCAAAAGGTGGAAACCTTTATTTGAACGGTAGATTCAAAATATTAATGGTATGATGTGAAACTCCTATGGGCCCAACCAAGGGGAACAATGTAAAATTGGTCTTAAAATGGGTTCAGGCCATGGGGCCTACCTGAGTTAGTTTTGGGTCAGGATGATTTTTGTAACTTCACTTTATCGTGATGAATTACACATAAATTAACGGGTTTCATGAAAGATACACAGCCCAGTGACTCCACATACTAACCTATTGTTGGCATCCTATCACTATTGCTACCCCTAGTGTGGCCTACCTGAGTTTTCGATCTTATTGTCTTTTAACCCCAGCGCCTAGAATCAAGGAAAGAATCTGATGGACAGAGTTGATTTTACAAATACTACTGGTGGCCCCTACAAGGCATCTGTGCTTGAAGTGATGTAGAGTATTCCTATCTGTATTTAATGGTCTTTTGAAATTTTGGTATGTAAACCCCACTTTTTTCTGTAGATCTCTAAAAGTTTAGTTCCCATTTCAAAACTTATGGCCTTTTTTCAGATGAAAATGCCCTCCAAAATCCCTGAAAATGCCCTTCAAATCCCATCTTCATCTTTGTTTTTCTTGCTGAAAAAATCAATATTCTTCTTCCTTTTTTTTTTTTTTTTTTTTTTTTTTTTTTTTTTTTTTGCTGAAAAACCCATTTTCTTTGTTATCCTTTTTTAAAAACCCATCTTTTTCTTCTTGAAAAAGCCCGTCTTCTTCGTTTCTCTTCCGTAAGAAACCCGTCTTCATTTTCATTTTTCTTATTAAAAAAACCCATCTTCTTCATTGAATCTTCTCTATATGCTTGAAATAACCCATCTTCTTCGTCGTTGAATGTTTTATATACTTGTTATTACAACGTGCTTGTTGAGCATTGTAAAAATGGCTACAAATTTTAACCGTAACCATAGAGTACTTGTTGAAATTTGAACAAACTTGTACGAATACAAGGAATACTATATGGATACGGTTAAACTCTGCAGCCTTGAGTTAAATTTCAAGAGTACAAAAAAATTTAACAAGATCTCGTTAAATTGTCACTATGCTCGTTGAATTTTACAATGTTCATTGATTTGAAGATTCCATGGCTACAGTTAAAATTCGTAGCCTTTAGTTAAAATTCAATGAGATCTCATTAAATTGTCATTATGGTCGTTGAATTACCAGTGTGTCCATTGAATTTTACATTGTGCTCGTTGATTTGAGTACTCTACGGCTATGGTTAAAATTTGTAGCTTTTAGTTTAAATCAATGAGATCTCGTTAAATTGTCACTGTGCTTGTTGAATTGTCATTGTACTCGTTGAATTACCACTATGCTCGTTGAATTTTACAATCTGCTCGTTCCTTAAATTGTCACTGTGCTCGTTGAATATCAACGAGATCTCGTTGAATTGTCATTGTGCTCGTTGAAAATGAACGAGATCTCGTTGAAATTTCGCTGCGCTTGTTGAAATTTCACTATACTCGTTGAATCATCGCTATGCTCGTTCAAATAGCTCTATGCTTGTGGAAGTTTCAACGCCTACTCGTTCAAATGGCTATGTACTTGTTGAAATTTCTACGCATACTCGTTCAAATGGCTATGTACTTGTTGAAATTTCTACACGTACTCATTCAAATGGCTATGTACTCATTGAAATTTCAACGATTATGGACACATTGAAACACATTGAACAAGTACATTATCAAAACCTTGAAACACATTGAAATACATTTTCAGGCTTTTCAACATTTTCCTTTATTGTGACATTTCAACAAACACATTGTATTCAACTTCGAAATACATTGAAGGTTGTTGACACGTATATCTTTCATTGTGACATTTCAACAAACACGTTGTATTCAACTTTAACATACATTAATATTGAAGGTTGGTACACAACATGTATATTCATATTCCCCAAAAAAAAAAAAAAACAGCATTCATCAAATGAAAAACAAAAACACAAAACTTGGAGCGTAATCGCCGTTTAAGCCATAAAATCAGGATTCATGAAAAAAATAAAAAAATAAAAAGCATACATTTTGAAGATGGCAGAGCTATAATCACAATCTAAGCCTGAAGATTGGCCGAACAAAATGAAGATTGGAGTGTCCGAAAAAAAAAAAAAAATGGAAGATGGAATTTGGAGATGGGTTCTCGAATGGTGAAGGGCAATTTCGTCAAAAAATTTGCTTGGAGTTTACTTTTGGAAACAAAAGTTGAAGAGATTTAGCTAGGAATAATGTGTAATAGTGACGTTTACAATTGGAAAAATCTCTTAGAAGTATTTAGTGGTCCATTTATTTGCGGGTGTATGGACTAGCCAGATTATTCGGGCAGGGTAGATAACAAAGCTAGACGGATGGTTTATGATGTAAAAATAAAATCCATGGGACAATCATGTCCATTACTTTTTCTACATTTCATCCAACTGCATATATATGAATATCCTTGATTATTTTCGTTTTCCACCGTCACTTTAGTGATTATAGATCTAATGGATGCGATTTTCTAGTTAATAGGTGTGATTTTTTTAGAAAGAAACCAGACATGCTAGAATGCTGCATGTGGGAAGGCCTGATTCTCGGACCACCTCCTATACTTAGTGGCTAAATTAGCAAAACCATCTTTTAGCTAATTTCTTGGTGAATTATTTGATACTTCGGAAGAGAATGACTCTTAATACGCAGGGACTCTTAAAGTGGGTATGTGGCATGTATTAATGCCAAGTAAACCCATAAAAAGTTTCTTGAATCACATCTCTAAAACCAATGGATATTTTCAATTCTCAACCATCCCATATATGTCCTCCAATCCGATATAGCATATAGATTGACCTGAATATGACAGTTTAATTTGATTTAATTGCTTAATAATTATATACCACGTGTGTTTCTCAATAAATTCTAAGTGCATGCGTATCATCCATGGCTCTTCTTCTGAACCAAGATAATGTTAATTAGGAGATGAATTTTAGTGCCAAGATTCTTTAGAACCTGAATAGTTTGCTGGAAACCATTTCGTGAAAAATGGCCCATGAATGGGTGATCTAGACTATTGATCTAATGGAACTACTTGTTTACACATGGTCCGATGCAGTCCACATTGGTCAATTAGATGCCGCTACATGTTGGCACTTACGTATGAAAAAGGGAGCCAAATCGCACTCATACCCCAATAAATCTTTCGATCCACATCTTTCGGCCGCACGTTGCCTATTAAAAGTAAAACAACTTAAGAACTATACACGTCTATGGCAGAGAAAATAGTGTAATCTATATATAACGTATGCAGCAAGGTACATAAAGCCCCACCAATGCCGAATATCTTGTAATCTAGTATAAACACGACAAGCCCATCTCACACAATTCATGTCAATACATGAATTTTTTTTAAAACAATCGATACTTTCTCAGAGAACACAAAGGATTAAAGAAAATAAAAGAAAAGCTTATCTGGTACTAGAAGCATATCAAATCATGATGACATAAAGAATTCGAATCATATGCCAATCGCACATTGGAGCATCATTAAGAAAATTACCTTAACACGGCCACCGCCTCTCTATATCTATCAAAGCAGCATATGAAGAAGAGCTCTAAGTCCTCGTTGACACACAACCAATCTCTCTACAGCGCAATGCTACTTATTCTAGTTTTTAACTTTTTAGCTTAAACATTCCAATTCTGTCCAGCTACCTACAGCAAGTTGAAACTCCATTTTTTAAGTTTAGAATCGCTACCATCCAACATCATCACTACAATACGATTTAGGAGTAGGTTAAATATTCACGATCATCATCATCGGATTTCTCCTATCCTTGAGTTTATACTTTGCGGATCACACAAATCACATCCTGCTGACTGCACAACATAATTGTTTGTTCATACAGATAGTTGTAGGTAATTATTTTATTTTCTTTGCTTAGTTTATATTTTTATTGATAACATTACTAATTATCTTAAATTAATAAAATCGATAATCGAACCTTACCCTTTTATCTTATCAATACATCATTGCATTACTAAGAAACTTAAAAAAACCTTAAAATGTTATTACTGTTGAAAGAAAAGTCCTTAACACAAGCTAAAAGGAATTCATCTAAAAGACTAACCATCTCCCTAGTTTGATGCTGGAGATCATAATCATTTAATTGATTTGAGTTTAGTATGACTCTGGCACACCCGTTACTATGCTAATCACACACATTTGATGAAATTCAGGTCGTTTGTTACACATGTCGTCATGGGTTTAGATTAAACAACAACAATATTTTTTTGGCATGCCCAGTGGGACTGAGTGTGTTATTTTAACATTTCTAAATAAATCTAAGTAATTGGTAGAGCTACCAAAAAAAGGGGGGGCCAATAATCTTCTTGAGGTTATAGGAGAGTCACAAGGTGAAGAATAGCAGGTCGAACTTGTTGATGTGGACGCAAGATCCTCTTCCCAACCAAACGCTGCCTTAAGAGAAGTCATGAACCAAATCCTTGACATACGAGGAGATTTGCGGCAGATCGTAGAGGGTAACAAGGTCGTATATATAGAGAGTCTCACTAGGTTGGCCAAAAGCCTCTTCGGGAGACTTTCAACATCGGTGAAACTTCAACCCACTAATAGTTCCCTTATGGCCGATTAAACCTCCCATGAGGATCAGCAGAGCCAAAGCCCGAGGTCATCTTATACCACCTCCAGTGGCAGCATGGTGGCAAGAAGAAGTGGTGAAACCTGTTGGGAAAACTGGCAACGGAAGCGAAAGCCGAACACGTAGAGCAATGCGAGATCAAATGAGAAACAATATGAAATTAAACCACACACAAGCATTCACCATAAGAGAATCCGAATTTTACGTGGAAAAACCCCTCTACTGGTAAAAAAAACCACGACACAAAGTGATCCACTATAAATAAACAAAAAATTACAGAGATTGACAGCCCACAAGCAAGGAAAATAGAGAAAACCCAAGTTATCTCTCTCACAAACACTCTCCCCTCTTCCTAATGCAATTAGGAAACCTTGGACACCTTAGGATACCATCTAAGTCCGGATACATCCCATATATATAGAATGAAATCCGAAAATAGAAATCTCTTACACACTACCGCATAATGCGCAAGAAACCACATCACAGTCGACCGGTCGCCAGACCGATCGCACATTACACAGAAACAATCCAGAGGAAATCAACAAAACAGATTCACGCTACCTCACAACCGATTGGTTGGAGACCCATCCAGATCGGTTGGCCGACTGATCTAGGCACTCAAAAAATTATCCAGGAGCCTGCATGCATCTGGACCATAACACGTCAGACCGGTCGCCCAACTGGTCTAAGCACCCAAACATGCACATGTTTGAAGGCTCTCCTACCAATCTCCACCGAGGCTTCAAATGTCGAATCAACACCATCCTCGCAACGTCATCTCATCTTCAATCATAGCTCCACCGCTTCTCATGTCACCATCGACCATATCCTTGCAAATTCACGCCCTTTACCGCTCTTACAATGTGGCCCTTGGGCACTTGCCACATACGAGTAACCGTGGATCTCGCTGCCTTTCCCGCAACTCCACCGTGAATTTTGCTCCCGATCAACATGTAAAGATGGCCACACCTCCTCGCCTTCATGTACACAAGTGGCCCCTTCATCACTTCACAACAATGATTGCGGCCGATAAACACGCGCCCTTTTGCCTCGAATGTGTTGAGCTCTTAATTGTGCATATTTTAACCCCAATTCATCACTCATTATGCATGGTTTTCATAATTTAAAGACTAATCAAATACATGTTTTGTGGTTGTAGGAATAAGAGTTACTTTGCCCAATTGATGACCAAAAGAACTGATTTAGAACCTTGGATGAAGACCCAAGGAGGGTTGAAGGAAGAAGGAAGCAAAGAAAGAAGCAAAGAAAGAAGAAAATAGAAGAAAGGAAGGAAGAAAACAAGAAGAAACAGAGACCGACCGGTCATGACCGGTCGGCCAAGGAAGCCCGACCGGTCTTGACCGGTCGGCCATGCTTGCTGGAGTAATGCCAAAGAGGGCCTGACCGGTCGTGACCGGTCGGCCAGCCCTGTCCGACCGGTCGTGACCGGTCGGCCATGCAAGTTTCAGATTCCAGTTTCTAAAACAGCAATGTATTCCCGCACCTGGTTTTTCGGACCAGTTTTCTGGGCCGATCTTTATGATATTTGGAAATCCAACACATCCATGTCGAAGAGGAGCTCGACGCCGAACTAACCCAAGTGGTTTCGTGTCGATCGGAGCTACGGATTGATCGTGGTGGCCAAAACAATACGAACTGTCCAGAAAGTTCCAGATTTCGCTGTTCCACTCTGGGCCGGTCCAGGTGGCCCATCATTGATGATATGAAGAATCTACTTTGACCATCTTTTATACCACATCCATATATGAATAACCACAAAAGTTTCAGATCAAAAGGGTGTGTGGTTTGATCGTACCGGTTGAAGAAAGATGGACCATCCAGAAAGCTCCGACTGCGCAGAGTTTATAAAAGCCCTAATTGTTCTAATTTTCGGACCACATTCTGAGATCGTTTTGGACAATCTAATCCATCTATCATGTAGAGGAGGAATTTTTCTACTCATGTTCAAAATTTGAGATCAATCCGACCTCTGTACACTCCGGAGCGTTGAAAGCAAGATGACTGGTTTTGAAGGTACCCGAAGTGCGCGATTTTGAGAGGCGGTCGGTGATGTGATTGGTGGGCCCATTCAGAGGACAATCTTGGAAATCTAAATCATCTATGAGGAAGATCACATTACAAGGAAGCTACAAATCAATTTTGAAGGCAATCCGACCATTGGTTAAGCCGTACCAAGCGAAACAAATTCTGCTATGTTGCTGTACTATTGCTGCACTATAAAAGGGGGTGCTCTCTTCTATTCCAGGGCAACCAAGGACGTGGGGAGCAAGGAGTTCAAGTCATAGGAGGCTTCCTAGCCTCCTCCAGCTAGTTTTTCTTCCTTTTCTTAGTTCTAGTTCTAGTTTTTAATATGCTTTTTATTAGCTAATCTCTTAGCTAGAGCTAAGAGGTGAACCTTATAGTTTTCTTAGATTGTTTAATTCGTTTTATTGGTTTTTAGTTTGGAATTCATGATTATGAACTAAGGTTTGAAGTTTATACAAGTTTTTAAGTAATTTTTCTTAGTCTTGTGATGACTCATGGATGTTTGGATGAATTACTTAGCTTCTTAATTCGTTTGCAACGGTCTAGACCTGTATGATCTGAGGAATCGGAGTGCGCTCTAGTACTAAGCTCTTCATGAAGGGACTTCCTACCAAAGTTCTATTTTTCTGTTTTTCTGGAATATGTATGGACTGTGTATGTGATTTGAATCCAGTTCAAGTCCTGATCTAGCCTTGTCTTGTGAGAGGACTTGAGGATGGTTATGATTGTGAACTGGACCTTTTGGAAAGGGGAATGACCTATGCAATTGAGCATGCTCAGCTCGGCCTTCATTGAGTGAATCCTATGCATAGAACTTACATATGACAGACTGTTTGGTTTAACAGCTTTATCATCCGACTAGATAGATAGGAATGTCGATTCTAGTTGAGAAAGTAAGAAACCATAGCGAATTATGCATCTAAGAAGAGCTATAAGTGGATCCTTGATGCTCTAGTTATCTTTTCATTATCAGATTTTCTATTTTATGTTTAAAACCAATTTCACAAACCTCTTTAGATTCTAGTTATTAGGATAATTGGAATTGTTTACTTCCTTCCCTGTGGATCGACCTCGGTCTTACCGAGATTATTACTACATCGCAACCCTACACTTGGGGAAGCGAACAGAATGCACCAAAAAAATTTCATTCATTTTCATCTTGGGAACGTGCTTCACATTTTTCAGGACTCGTTCGACCCCATTAAACATCCTGATGCGCACAGTACCAATACCCATAACCTTATGAGAGAATCCATCACCCACAAACACCAATTCACCACCACACTCCATGTATGTCGTGAATGAACTCCGGTCAGGACATACATGACAAGAAGCCCCTAAATCTAGGATTCACTCACTACTGTGAGATCCTTTGCCAGATATAGTCAGAACTTCACACAGATCGCCACCATCCTCTACGGTATTGGCTCCCTCTCTTGAAGAATTTTCATGCCTCTCTTGCTTCAATCTGGGATTTCGACAATCCCCTCTCATGTGGCCCTCCTGGCCACAATTTCAGCACTTCACCTTAGCCTTACCTTTGCCCTTTGCCCTTGGCCCTAAATCCCGATTTTGAGTATCCTCCATGCTCAGAACCTCTTCCCCTCATAACCAGTGCCTCTGAGGAATAACGGGAAGTCACGTCAACGCTTTTCTTTCTCATCGCCTTCGACTAGAGGGCTGAGATAACGGTCTCAACGTTTATGGTTTTCCTCCCTGCGCACACAAAGTCCTTGAAAGACTCATATGAATCTGGAAGAAAATTCAACAGGATGCATGCTTGATACCCTTCATCGGTTCATCGATCTCCACCAACTTACAAACCAGCCTATTGAACATGCTCAGGTGGTTCTCCACCTCAGTTCCCTCAGCCATCCTCAAGGTGAACAACTGCATCAATACATACATGCGATTCTCTAGAGATTTCTTGGCATAAACCTTCTCTAGCTTCGCCATCGTTTCAGCCACAGTCTTCTCTTTCATAACATGATAGAGAACACCATCCATAAGATTTAACAGGATTGAGGTTCTAGCCTTTTGTCGAGCCTCGTCCACTCATCATCTTTCATAGCCTCGGGTCGCTTTCTAAGAGTTTCATCAAGCCCTTGATGAACAAAGAAGGATTCAACCTTCACCTTCCATAACTCAAAGTTATTTTTCCCGGAGAACTTCTCTAACTCGAACCTTACGCTCGATCCCATCTTCTTGTCTTAGATTTGAATCTACTCCACCCCAACGATATCTCTGATACCACTTGTTGGGAAAATCGGCAACGGAAGCGAAAGCTGAACACGCAGAGCAATGCAAGATCAAACGAGAAACATTATGAAATCAAACCACACACAAGCATTCACCACAAGAGAATCCAAATTTTATGTGGAAAAACCCCTCAACGGGTAAAAAATCACAGCACAAAGCGATCCACTATGAATAAATAAAAAATTACAGAGATTGACAGCCCACAAGTAAGGAAAACTGAGAAAACCCAAGTTATCTCTCTCACAAACACTCTCCCCTCTTCCTAATGCAATTAGGAAACCTTGGACACCTTAAGATACCATCTAAGTCTGGACACATCCCATATATATCGTAGGAAACCCGAAAATAAAAGCCTCTTACGCACTACCGCGTAATGCGCAAGAAACCGTTTGCACAGTCGACTGATCGCCCGACCGGTCGCACGTTGCACAAAAATAGTACAGAGGAAATCAACAAAACAAATTCACGCTACCTCACAGCCGACCGATCACCTGACCGGTCGGATCCCCATCCAGACCGGTCGGCTGACCGATCTAAGCACTCAAAAAACTGTCTAGGAGCCTGCGTGCATCTAGGCCATAACACGTTGGACCGATCGCCCGACCGGTCTAAGCACCCAAACGTGCACATGTTTGAAGGCTCTCCCAACAAAAACTACCGATAAAACGGCGAATAGAAGTTTGTAAACCCCTAAATATAGACTATATGCCTGAGAATCTTAGCCATCAATTGATGGGATTTAAGCATTGAGCTCGAGTGGTCCATTTGGCCCATCTTGTTTTCATAGTTAATTTAAGTGCCTCAGATCTGATGGGTAGGATTTACAGATCAATGTAGCTTTCCTATAAGGAACATCCAGGTAAATCCCACCAGATGGAAGGTCTTGATCCAAGGTAAAGATAGCTAGTTCTTTCTAACCAACCATGGGCTACTAAACACTTTTGCAAAAGAAATTGTTTTGCATGCACTCCCCTCGCTGAACTTAACTCTTCTTAACACCCATGGTGGTAAAGCCGTAGCTAATTTGCGTCCGGTCCTGTGTAGGTACTCTTTTAACACCCATGGTGGTAATTTCCATGAAGTAGAAAAATCAACATAGCTATAGTTCCATATGTTGATGCTGATTACTGGTCAACAGACGAGGTGATATGATTTATATACGGAGGAACGATCGTCACCGTTGATATCCTTCTTAAGAATTGGAGAAGGTACTCGGATCAGAAGCTTGGCTTTGAACCTGTACAACACCACAGAAAACAGTAAAGGGGGGTGGCTGGGATCCAGCCGTGAACCCTCCGATGCCTAAATCAGTGATGGCTTTTGAGAATCGTAAGACTATTTTGAATAGAGATATTGGCGTACCTGTAATCATCGTATATCTTCTTATTTATAGACATTGATAGAAAGTTTATTGGGCTGAGATCACGGCAGATATCTTCCCCGGGAATCCAGGCGGAAGTCTCGGGTTGTTCCGATATTTTGGGCTGTTCCGATCTTGAAGGGATGCGCCCTTATTTTTAGGCCGTGTGAGGAGGATATGAGGTCGGCTCCTATCTACCAGTCAGCTTGGGTACGATCCGATCTGTCCTCGGGAAAGTCGAAGTCATCAGCTCAGGTCTTCAACTTACTATATTATTCCGAGGTATTTCCTACTCGGATCGGGTTATGAGAAATTATCCCATAACACCATATATCGATGATCAGACGGCCGTGATGATGTGATCGTGGAGTAAGGTGGGGTGGAGGTGGATGATGGTGTACTTCATGTGACAGTTGAATCAATTAACCCAAACGTATTTTCGTCTTCATGCATCCGGTGTGTACGCAGATTACACGTTACAGCCAGGGGAGGAACTTACTGCGCTCGAAGGCTAGTTGGGGCCCATCGTGATGTTTTTAATAAGTCCATACTGTCCATATGTTTTTTGCATATCATTTTACCATAGGAGACAAAAAATGAGGAGGATCTAAAGCTCAAATGGGCCACACAAGAAAAACATTATCCACTGTTTCATCTTGAGCATCTTGAGTTTTGGATCCTCCTCATTTTTTGTCTCCTGGCCTAAAATGAACTGAAAGAATGGATGAACGGGTTGGATTTCTCACAAACGGCATGAATGCCCCACCTAACTTACTATGGCAGGAAGTTCGTGCGTGTGGCTGGCTCAGGAAATCCGACGTACACGAGAAATATGTGAACACTGGATGCGCCGTCATGACGCCGGGAACTAAGGATGTGTGGAGGCGGATTGTGTCCTACCCACCCCCCCCCCCCCCCCCCCCCCCCCCCCCCCCCGAGTCGGATTGCGTCCTTCCTCTGTATGGACGCAAAGGTCCATACCGAGCTGTGGAGGGTCTCACCGTGATGTATGTTCATCGACTCCGTCCATTCATTTTATAAGATCATGTTAGGAGATGGTCTCAAAACTGAGGCAAATCCAATGCTCAAGTGGGCCACACCAAATAGTGAGCTTAACCTGATGATGTCATCCGTAGTGACCTGATGATGTCATCCATAGTGATGACATCATCAGGTTAAGCTCACTATTTGGTGTGGCCAACTTGAGCGTTGGATCTGCCTCCTATTTTAGATTCATACCTTAAAATGATCTTATCAAATGGTTGGACAGAGTGAATAAACAGATACATCACGGTGGGGCCCTCCACAGCTCGGTATGGACGCTTACTGACCAAGGACGCAATCCGACTCCCCCGCCCCTCTCCAGCTAGGAACCGGCAGGAGCTTTGAGTGGCCACCGTGGTTTATGGATTTAATCTACACCGTCCAATCATTTTTCCCTGGAATTTCATGGAAAAGATTTCAATTTTACGCATATCCAAAATCTCAATTGAACCACACCACAGGAAGCAGCGGTGATAATGATACTCACCGTTGAAACTTTACTAGAGTCCACCGATAATGTTTATTTACCATCCAACCTATTCATAAAGTCACATACAACGCGAAGAAGAGAAAACACAAATATCAGCTTGATCCAAAACTTCTGTGGCCCCCAAGAAGTTTTCAATGGTAAGAGTTTAATCCCCGGTCCACCTATCTCTTGAATCTTCCCCATTTTTGGACCTGTATCCTTAAATGATAAGGAACAAAGGATGAACGGTGTGGATAAAACCTATACATTACGGTGACTCGTTCCTGGCTGGAGACGGGTGGGGTAGGATGCAATCGGCGTTCGCTGGCGGACCCTGATGGTGGGGCCCACCTCAATGTATGTCTTTTGTATACCTATGCCGTCCATCCGTTTTGCCAGGGTGCAGCGTAAGTGGATCCCTAGATCCATCGAGGTGCGTGGATCCCTGACTGTGGGGCCACTGTGATGTAGGTGCCTTACATCCACACCGTCCCTGTCCATCTATTTTGACAGTTCATTTTTAGGGCATGATCCAAAAAATGAAGAAGATCCAAATCTTAGGTGGACCACACCACAGGAAACAGGGGTGATTGAATACCCACCATTAAAATCTTCTTGAGTGCCCCGGGAGTGTTTATTTTCCATCCAACCTGTTGATAAGGTCACAAAGACATGGATGAAGGGACCGCACAAATGTAAGCTGGATCCAAAACTTTTGAGGCTCACAAGAAGTCTTTAATAGCCAATCACCATTGGTTCTTGTGGGGTGGTCCACCTGAGAATTTCATCTGCTTTATTGTTTGAATCATGAGATTAAAATAAGATGTGAAAACAAATGGACAGCATGGATGTAAGTCACATACATCAAGGAGGGCCCAGAGTCAGGGATCTACCCACCTGGATAAGCGGCGCCCGGATTTTGCGCACAAAGAGACTTCACGGGATTGGAGTGGATGTTTCCTGACCCTCAGGGCCCATGTCGATCTATATACTGTGTATCCACGGGGTTCATCAGTTTTTCCAGCTCATTTCAACGCATGGATAGAAAAATGAAGCAGATCCAAATCTCAGGTGGACAACATCGTAGGAAACAGTAGTGATTGGTAGTGATTGACCACAAAAAACAGCAATGATAGATCATTAAGGACTTTTCTGGGCACATAAGTTTTGGATGAAACTGATTTTGTATTTCCCTTCATCCAGGTCTGTGTGGTATTATCGACAGGTGGGATAGCAAAATAAACATTACGTGGGACTTGTCAGCAATGTGGGTGAGACCTAACAATAGAGCCCACCTCCAAGTATGCATTTTATATCCATGCTGTCCATGTGTAATTTTAGCTTATTTTAGGATATGGTACTAAAAGTGAAATATATGCAAATTTCATGTGGACCACCCCACATAAACAGTGGTCATTGAATCGCCCACCATTAAAAACTTCCTAAGGTCCACTATGATGTTTATTGACAATCCAACCTATTGATAAAGTCACAAAGTGACATGAAAAAAGAAAAGAAAAAAAACACAAATATCATCCAAGAACTTTTATGGTCCACGAAAAGCTTTTAATGGTCAATAACCACTCTTTCCTATGGCGTTGTTCACTTGAGATTTGTATCCGTTTCATTTCGGGACCATGCCTAAAATAAGTTAGAAAAACAAATGGAAGGCATGGATATACAATGAGTACGTGGAGGTGTGCCTAAGGTCAGGATCTCATGCGCCACATAGGTCGCATCCAAGACACGTCCGTTGGATGCCGATAAAATATGAGGCCATAAGTTGCCCGGGCGCGGATATGCGGGACTAGCGTACGGATGGTTTCAAAGCAATGTGGGCCCAACATGATGTATTTGTTTCATCCACTCCGTCCATTCATTTTACATCTGATTTTAAGTTAGTATCCCAAAAATGAGAGAGATCCAAATCTAAAGTGGACCACAACACAGGAAAACAGTGGGAATTGATGCTTACCATTGAAAACTTTTTGCGGCTACAGAAGTTTGGTATCAATAGTTTTTTTTTTTTTTGGGCCTTCCTCTGGGTCTATGTGACCTTATCAAACTGTTGGATGGAAAATAAACATTACAGTGGGCCCTAGGAATATTTTAATGGTGGACGTTCATTTCCCACTGTTTTCCTGTGGTGTGGTCCACCTGAGATTTACATCTGTTTCGTTTTTGGTTTTTTTCCTTAAAATCAGATGAAAAATGGATGGACGGCGTGGATAAAATACATACATCATGGTGGGGCCATAGAGCTTTGAAACCATCTCTTAGCTAGTCCCGCATGTCCGCGCCCTAAGTTACCGCTTTCTCTAACCTAAACGTCGTTGTATCACACTCTACTCCTTTTCTTTCCTGAATTACAGGAAAGAAAGCCAAAATCAATTGGAGAAACATAGTGATATATATAAATACGTATGTAGTCCCTCTCTCTCTCTCTCTCTATTTCCTTCCTCCCTCTCTCTCTTCTTCAGGAAAGATGAGAGGCGCCAACGAGATTACAGGCAACAACGAGATTACAGGCACCATCCATCCTCCTTCAATAAAAGAAGGTAAATACCTCTCTCACTCTCTCTCAACGAAAACGTCGTATATGGTTTCTTTCTTCATTGTTTGATTGGTTTGACGGTCCATGTATTTGTGTAATTCATAAAAATCATATCCATATAATTTATCATCGACATGCACTTTCATGGTTATAGTTGAAAACCAATGTTTTACTTTTGAGAAAACATTTGAGGATTGTAAAGTCCCTTGATATACATTGATATGACATCATCTAATGGAGGAAGTCGCATGAATGCTACTTTTCCAACTCCCCAACTGCTTTTTCTCCTACTCTACTTCTACTTCTACTCATACATCACCTACTCTTAACTCCTCTTACTCTACTTCTATTATACTTCAACTTCTCCTTTTCCTTTGCTTCTTCCGATTCTAAAGATCTTTAGAAAGCTCACATATGAAAGCTCCTCTTGAAATTTTGTAGTACATTAGCAAAGAAGAAAGAGGATAACGAGGATAAAAATAAGGAGGCAACACAACAAGCAAGGCCTCACACATGCCTATCACGCTCTATAATTTTGGACCTTTTGCATAGATATATATAGCTCATTGTTGGGTGTGTTCGTCTTGGCCTGTGGGACCCATGAGTCCCACAATAGCTTTTCCTCATCTTTATTGTCTCTAATCAAACTTTACTGTCTCTAATCAAAGAGAATAACGCAAAACAAGACCGTTGATCTTATCAGGAAACTTCATAATCCATGATAAAGACCGTTGATCTGTCTCTAATAAAAAAGAATAACACTAAACATTTCATGTTTTTTAATAATTCTAATGATTTTCATGCAGAGAATGAAGAAATCAATGACTGTCCGATCGATCAGGTCCGCCTCACTGTCCCAATCACCGATGATCCAACGATGCCCACCCTGACATTCCGAACATGGGTCCTCGGCATTGCATCATGCGTCCTTCTATCATTCCTGAACATGTTCTTTGGGTATAGACAGAACGAGCTCAGTATAACATCAGTCACAGCTCAGATTGCCGTTTTACCAATCGGGAAGCTGATGGCGGCCGTGTTACCGACGAAGCCCATCCATGTCCCATTGACGAAGTGGTCATTTTCTTTGAATCCTGGACCATTCAATTTGAAAGAGCATGTCCTGATCACGATCTTCGCCAGCTCCGGCGCAGGTGGGGTCTACGCGATCAGCATCATCACAATTGTTAAGGCATTTTACCACGGGAATATCAATCCGTTCGCGGGATTTCTGTTAGCCCAAACTACGCAGGTGAGATGCTTGTCACTCTGGCTATTTCAGACAGCCAACACACATGTGAAAGATCCGAACCCTCCATCGTGTTGGGCATGCAGGGCAGATGCCTGACAAAATACCAGCTCGGTCTGCTAGTCATGTGGTACACAGCTTGTTTTGAACAATCTGGCTTGCTGATGAACTGAACTGACTGAACTTTTGGGCCGGAAGATCTACACATGTGGCCCAACTGATTTTGATATGGCTTGCTTTCATTGAGAGCGGATTGCGTACTGAGTAACGACTCAGTATGCTACTGAGTAAACTCTGTGGGGCCACCATCATGTATGTGTCTTATCCATGCCATCCATCCGTTTTCCACACCATTTTAGAGCATTAGCCCAAAAATGGAAGCATACCCAATGTTCAAGTGGACCACACCAGAGGAAACAGTGGGAATTGGACGCCTACCCCGAATGTTGAAAAACTTCTTGGGCCCACAGAAGTTTTGGATCAAGCTGATATTTGTGTTTTCCCTTCATCGATGTCTCTTTGACCTTATAATCAGGTTGGACGATAAATAAATATCCCCACTGTTTCCGTGGTGTGGTCCAATTTGAATATGCTTGAATTTTAAGCTCATGACTTGAAATAAGCTGGTAAAATGGATGGACGGTGTCGATAAGACACATACATCACCTGTGGGCCCATGGAGTTTACTCAGTACCCAATCCGCTCTCTCTTTCCGGGAATTGCGAAGTGTTACAGATGTGCCTATCTGATAGTGGTGAGGCCCATGGGCTGGTGATTGAGACCATTGATTCGATGGACCGAAGTGAATGAAGGCGCCCTAACTATATCCTTAATTGGAAGATCGCAGCCCCATGGATGGTAAATAAAAAAAAAAAAAATGAAAATCCCAAAACTAATAAAAAAAGAAATTTGAATGGCTAGGATATTCCAGATGTTCACCAAATGATGGACGGCTTGGATCTTAGATAGTGTGCTGTGGACGTAGTTTATGAATCAGTTGTGCAAGTCAATAGGCAGGGGGTCATCCATCCATGGATGACCTCAAGCCCACCTGATCGAATCTTTACACGTGTGGCAGATGGTTAATTGAACGGTGGAAATTTAATGGGATATTTTTATTGGAATGTGTAGATGCTGGGATATGGATGGGCGGGTATTTTCAGGAAGTACCTGGTCGATTCTCCATACATGTGGTGGCCCAATAACCTTGTCCAAGTATCCCTCTTCAGGTACTCTCTCTCTCTCTCTCTCTCTCTCTCTCTCTCAAATGAAAATCATTCACATAGTCCAATTCACCTACGTGCATGATCTTTTTGCTGTGACCTAGCCCATCAGATGGACGGCCAAGAATGAGGCCGTGGTTCCGTGTGGCCCACTGCTAAGGTGGTATGCTTTGCGACATTTGAGCTGTCCATCAGGTGGGTCCATCATCATGTGGGCTATGATATTGGAATCAATTGTATTGACGTGGACACTTTCCTATCCGTTTGTTTCTTCTGTCATGGAATTTTCAATTCCACAAATCATGTTCAATTAACTGAACTACTATCATTCGGCTCCTTTTATTTGGATTTTAGCTTAAAAATTCACATTTTGGATTTATAGTCACGGAGATTTTTATTCTATCATTTGCTTTTCAAAATCTGGATTTTCAATTCTAGGAATCTATCTAGAAACTGTCATTGGCAACTAGGACTTGAAAATGGCCACTTGATGAGTAATTATTACAATTGGAGAGGAATGAAAATTCTTTAATTGTATTTGGCCCATTTGAGTCTTGAGAGCTTAGAATTCAAATACCTGATTTTGAATTAAGGTGATTGGGAATTGATGGTATTTTCGAATCTTGCCGCTGTGTTTGGTAGCTTGCATTCCAAGTCCTCCTTAACCTGAAAGTTCGAATTTAATTACTAAATTTACTTTAGTGTCATGAATTAGTGTACATCTGATATGTTTGACACAATAATTATAATAAGTCCACTGAAATATATAATGATGAAATGCCAAGCCTCACAAGGGCCACAAGTATAAAATCATAACTAAGTGACTAGTCAATATTTTTTAACTAACATTGCCAATGTTTGGACTGCTTAATCTTTCTATTTATGTAATTTTAGTGATCCAATTAATCATCAGATTGTTTTGGGATATCAATAACAGGCCACATGTATAATGACTAAGTATCCCAGAGACATCTATATTAATTACACGTGCAACTCTTATCTTTAAAAATGAGTAAAAAAGGGGGAAGATTGATAATCTCAACAGGAAAGAGAGCAAAACTTAGCAAAAGTGAGGATTGGCAATTCTCTAGAATCCAATCTGCCAAATGACCCTCAGATTTCGATTACCCTCCAATCCATGCTTCCAAATGCCCCCTAAATTTTTTATCCCGCCTAAAGAAAAATCAATAAATAGCCTCCTTTTTTGGAATTTTCAATCCGACACTGACAGTTAAAACTCATCATGCAATGGAGAAGATCACAAAACAAGGTCTCCATGATGTGGGCCACTAACACATTGCTTGTGAGATGTGCAGGGCTTTGCATGAGAATGAGAAGAGGCCCAAGGGTGGGCTAACAAGGCTGCAATTTTTCCTCATAGTCTTGATCTCAGGTTCTGCCTATTATATTATCCCTAACTATTTCTTCCCTTCTATAACCGCCCTCTCGATCGTCTGCTGGATATGGAAGGACTCAGTCACGGCCCAACAGATCGGGGCCGGCAACTCAGGCCTCGGCATCGGGTCAATCGGCCTTGATTGGGCTGGTGCAGCCGGTTTCACTGGGAGCCCATTGGCCACCCCAGGGTTCGCCATCGTCAACATATTAATTGGATTCATCTTGATAGTTTACATTGTGACCCCAATTTCGTATTGGAACAACTGGTACAATGCCAAACGGTTCCCGATCTTCTCACCGCATGTCTTCGATGCTGATGGGAACAAGTACAACATCTCACGTGTGATCAATCAGGCAACGTTCGATTTTGACCAGCAAGGGTATGATAATTACAGCCAGGTACATCTCAGCACCTTCTTCGCCTTCAGCTATGGGCTTAGCTTCGCCACTCTGGGGGCCACTTTGACTCACGTGGCACTGTTCCATGGGAGGTATGTTCTGATCTTTATGTGGTCTACCGTTTAGGACCATTGATTGTTAGATGCATGTAATCAGGTGAACTATTTGTTCAATGTCAAGTAAGTTCGGTGCAGACCCTTGATTTGATGGGCAGGCTATTATACTGGCCATGGCTAGTTTGTGCCTTCGGCACCAATCAATGGACAGGCCACAACTTATTGATAAAAGACACATGTACTTAGGGCTATAAATGGTTTGGTTTAGCCAAAACCCCGGACCTACCCATTTACGAAATGGGCCTGGATCCAAATTTTAGACTCAGATGGACTCAGGCCCTTTTACTAAAGGGGGCATGGGTCGAGTCTAAGTCAACCCCATCACATCAATTTATACGTGAGTATGGGTCTGGTAGAGGGAGATCTACCTCGACCCATTTATAAATGGGTTAAGTCTAACAGATTAAGGGATAGACCTTGGACCTTACCCACTTATAAAGAGGTCTGACGGTCCGGTCACCTTGATTTTGGTGTCTGCAATTTCCAATGTTACTTGTCAAGGTATCAAGTATTTTTATCGGGGTTAAAACTGGGTGTGGACAGATTCGGCTCTGGATGGTTCCCTTGAAATATAGATCAGACCCTTTTATTTTCTAACTGGATTTGGGTCGGGCCTAATATAAAGAAAACCAGTTTCAGAACGGTTTAGCAATTGACTCTATTCTTGGACGCAGACCCGTACCAATGGGTCGGTCTAGGTACCCATTGGGTCCGCTGACCAATTTATAGCCCTACGTCTACTGGCCCTCATAAACCCATATAATGTTACGTTGTATAATCACATGCATATGATAGGGTGGGACACACACGGAACCATGTACAATCACCCATAAACGTATATGGTCCGGTTGTATTGCCCAATTAATTTTTTCAATGGCATGACTTTTTAATGAGGTACCAACTGCCCGTAGCCCTCTCAATGTTCCCCACTGATCCCTTTGGTGTGGCCCACCCAAGTTATGGTTTTCACCCAATTTTGAAATCTAGGCCTAATGGACGGTTTGGATGGAATTCACACATCAGGGTGGGCCCTGCACAACTCGAACATTCCCTTTTCAACAAAATTAAAAGAAAATAACTCCCAGATTATACGAACATCAATCTGAGCCATCCATTTGACAAAAAATTGCAGTGATCGGACACCATGACCATTTGATCAAGACGGTCACCCCGTCCACTCCAAATTATCTTAGTTTTGAGATGTGATTAATCAACCCTAATCTTGTTCCTTCCTCTAAATACAGCATGATCTGGCAGCTGACACGTAAAACTGTGGCGAGGGGCCTTGGTCAGATGGAGGACGTCCATAACAGATTGATGAAGAAGTATAAGCCCGTCCCTCAGTGGTGGTTCCATCTCATCTTGGTGTCCATGGTCGCTCTATCCATCCTCACCTGTGAAGGCTTTGGTAAGCAGTTGCAGCTTCCCTACTGGGGGATCTTTCTAGCTTGTGCACTGGCTCTATTTTACACCCTACCGATTGGGATCATCACAGCCACTACTAACCAGGTGAGCTTGCTTGATTTTATTGCATTTCATTGTTTTAAGACTAGGACGACTGTGGCACAATGACCCCAGCTCAAGACTCACACCCAATGAATGGACGGATTGGATGTGATTTGGGCTCTGGCTTGACAGCGAATCAGGCCCATTGTCAGAGTTTTTATTTATTTATTTAAGGGGGGAAGATCAAGTGCAACTCATTTGCACCATATCATGTTGCAATTGCAATGATCCGTCTAAGCCACCGATTTAACACTTAGTGACTCAACCTAACTCAGTGACAAGGTCCCGATCCGATGGAGTCTGAGTTGACCCAGATAAGTCCAGCCCACTCCTCCCAGTTCTCAATCCATGATCTAGACCATCAATCAATTTGGACCACTCTTTATTGGTCGGAATGTCGAAATTGCATCATCATGACATCCTACACATCAGTTCCTTACCCTCTGTCCATTTTTCTCATACCACAAACTCATGGTTACCGTAGATTGGACCGATGGAACTCGATTAGTTTGATCCGATCCATCCATTTGGTTGACCCCCACCTTGAAATCACCTTATGTGAAAATCAGGATGATCATGACATCAGGTGAGCTACACATGTATTTTGTATCAGACGGTTGGCATCCATTGTTTTTGTACACTGTGGTCCATCTGATGGCTTGTTCCATAATTATTTTTTCTCCAGATGATATTCAAGGTGGACCACATATTTATGACGGCTTGGATCTCATACACGTACTAAGATTTAATATTTTTTAATGAACCTATGGTTCTCTTAACTCTTTATGTGCAGACCCCAGGACTAAACGTTATAACGGAGTTGGTTATCGGGTACATGTACCCGGGGAAGCCCCTTGCCAACGTTGCTTTCAAGACCTACGGTTATATCAGCATGACTCAGGCCGTCCAGTTCCTTCAGGATTTCAAGCTGGGCCACTACATGAAGATCCCTCCTAGATCCATGTTCGTTGCTCAGGTAAGTGAAAGATCACCGTTAAATCAGTGGGGCCCACCAATATTACACCGATTGTACCCCTTTAGTTCCACCATGCTTTTCATGATCGACCGCTTGCTAGGCCACCGGTTGAAACTTATTTGGTGCATGGACCACCGGCCAGAACCCAGATCATGATAATGTAAAATCCCAGCCAATATATTTCGAGGGCCCAACCGTCAGATCCAGGCCTGGAAGACTAACGGGGCACATCTAGCTAAAGTGCACCAATGTACACATACACGTGTCTACATTGCTTCGCACACCCTTCAACTCTAGGGCTGTAATTGGTTGAGTTTGGGTTTGGTCCAAATTTTTAGAACCAGACCACTTTACTAAATGGATGGAATCCCATCAAACCCATTTATAAATGGGTCTGAGTCTGGTAGGGAGAGATCCACCTAGACCCATTTATAAATGGGCCGGGTCTAATGGGTCTAGGTATGGTTCTGAATTTGGTATGCAAGCATTTTTAATAGGTTAAAAACTGAGTTTGGACGAGTCTGGGCTAAATGGGTCTCATGTCGTGTTGGGCCTAATATAAAGGAAACCAGATGTAGACTCATTTAGCAACTGGGTCTATTCTTGGACCCAGACCCATATCATTTAACAAATGGGTCGGGTCCAAATGGATTGGGTCTGAGTACCCATCGGGTCCACTAACCCATTTACAGCCCTAATCACCTAGGTGGGCCCCACCGTGATTTCCAAATGATATCTTCTCCAACCACCAGATGTACCCTCCCATTTTGGCCCCTGAGACAAAAAACCAAGCCCAATCCATGACTCAGGTGAGCCACACAACATGGAACAACTGAGAGGGAGAGACGCCAACCATTGATGGTGTGTGGAGCCCACTATTCTGTGTATGTGAAATCCAATCCATTCACTCGACACACCCAACCAGGATGAAGGGAATTCCAAGAATCAGGCCATGCAGCCCCCAGCCTAATCAAGTTGGGAGTCCCCTCCTGAGAGTATTTCTGTGGGGACAGAATGGATTCACGCTTGAAAACTCTACATCACGCCACATGAGCCAAAGACCCCTAAGGCCCTAACACATTCCATGCTCTCTGTGTTTCTTCACACACGCAGCTTGTGGGTACCGTGGTTGCCACGACGGTCTACTTCAGCACTGCATGGTGGCTGCTCTCAACCGTCCAAAACATCTGCGACCCATCATTGCTCCCAGAAGGGAGCCCTTGGACATGCCCCGACGACGATGTGTTCTTTAGTGCGTCCATCATCTGGGGCCTGGTGGGCCCACTTCGCATGTTTGGCCGCCTTGGCATCTATGAGAATGTGAACTGGTTCTTTCTCATCGGAGTAATCTCGCCCATCCCTGTCTACGCACTGGCCCGTCTATTCCCCAACCAACGGTGGATATCATTGATCCACATGCCTGTGATATTGGGGGCGACTGGGAACATGCCACCGGGCCGGGCTGTCAACTACATCAGCTACTTTGCTGTAGGCATTTTCTTCAACTTGTATGTGTATGGGAAGTTCAAGGGGTGGTGGGCAAGGCACAACTACATCTTATCGGCTGGCTTGGATGCAGGCGTTGCTTTGATGGCTGTATTGATGTACTTTACTCTTCAGGGACACAATATCTATGGGATGGAATGGTGGGGTTTGGATGATGATGATCATTGCCCGTTGGCCAAATGCCCGACGGCTCCAGGCATTGTTGTTAAGGGGTGCCCAGTATTTTGATGGGTGGTGGATGTGTTTATACGATTTAGTGAATTGATGATTGGATTTGCATCTCTGTTCATGTAAATGGTGCAGATGATGATGATTTGCACATGGATTTTATTAGCCTTCGATTGTAGTGTTTATTTTTTATTATTTTTTTCTTTCCTAGTTTAAAGTAATAGTTGCGAGAAGTCATTAAGCACTTCCATGTTGTTTTTTTTATTGGGCACCAAAAACTCACACCAGTCATTTTATCCTAGCCTCTGATTGCAGTACTTCCGCACATTTAAAATTGACCGTTGATCATTGCATTTTTCTCGAACTGCGCCCTTATAGTTTTCCAATCAATGGCTGAGATTTGCCCGTGCTAGTGAATTTTTTTTTTTTGATAGATGCCGTTTAAAGATCTTTCTGACATCCTATCATGACAGTCTGAATTAATGAGAAGATGGGTTTGTACTGTTATCTTTTACCTTGAAGATAACTTCTAGGGCAGTTTTAGTCGAAATGAGACCCATCCATTTACTAAACGGGCATGGGTCTAAATTTTATGTCCAAACCCTTTCATTAAATGGCTTGGGTCGGGTCTGAGCCAACCCACTATTTTTACTAGGTTTAAAATCATGTCTGGACGGGTCCAACCCTAGATGGGTCCCTTGTAACATAAGCCAAACTCGCCCACTTACTAGATGGGTTCGGTTTGGACCATGTCGGGCCTAATATAAAGGAAATCAGATCCCAATTCATTTAGCATCCGGGTTTGCTCTTGGACTTAGACCCATACCATTTAACAGATGCGTCGGTCTAAATGCATTAGGTCTATGTGCTCCATCGGGTCTGCTGACCCCTATAGAGTAATATGTATATGTCATGTCCAACCAGTCCAGTATGTTGAACCATCAGAGAATCATCTTGTGCTAAAGTCAGCCATATCCACTCAACCAGTGGACTGCACTTGTATTTTGCTATTTATCAATGGCTAGAAATTGTTTTCTCTGCTTTGTATGTAAGACTGATTTTTACACTAGGTGATCCTCATTTTGGGTCCAGCATATTGGAAGGATTGGATCTTGAGACATTCTCCCAATTAATTAGGCTATAAAATATTGTCAAGGTCTGATCATGGATCTCAACCACCCATCATGTGGGACACACGCCTCTCTTATGATCAATTTGTGCTGGATCAGTAACTGATGAAACGTGTGGCTAATGTTGAATATAACCAAATGTAATGAATCCAGACCATCCATTCTCACCTTTTTTTTTCTTGTGAATTAATTTGATTGGAAGATCTTAACATACACTAGGTGCTTATGGAAATGGATTCTCCTCATCAGAATTGGATTAGCAAGAAAAGATTCATTAAACATATGCGGGGATCATTTGGACGGTCTATTATGTGAGTCCCACCTTGGATTGTGCATCTCTAAAGAGGGTCGTTTTGATCTAACAATCCTAACCATCTGATCAATGATAAGTAAAATAAATCATCCAAAATGGGGATCGGCAAGAAAAATAGGAAATTTTACAAAATAGTACCTCACTAATATATTATTTACATCCTAGTACCTTTTATAATTAAGTTTTGATTAAACTACCTCAGTACCTTCCATCAGTCAGCTTAAAGAAAGATTTTTCTTAAAATGACAAAAACTGCCCCAATTAATGAAGTTGCTAGCTACGATTAAATGAGTACATAGATGTAAATAATGATGTGTTGTTATAAAAAAATCTTTAAAAAAAATCCATGGAAGCAGATTGCATGGGAGTAGAGAGGAGTCTAGTGGTCGATGCTTTGTGGGACCCACCATGATGTATCCATGCCGTCCATCAATTTTTCCTGATCATTTTAAGGCATGAGCCAAAAAAAAAAAAAAAATAAGGCAGATTCAAATCATCAGTGGACTAAACGGTGGTGATGAAGGAACACCATTTAAAACTTCCTAGGGCGGACCTTAATGCCCTTTCCATCCAACCAATTGATTATGGCCCGTTTGGCCCCATGGATTTGAGGAGAAGTGAGAAGTGGATTCCATGATATGAATTCTCATCAATTCCAATTCTTATCAATTCCAGATTTTCTGTTTGGCAGCCAAGATTTGGAAAGAAATCAGACACGAGGGAATGGACGGTGTAAATTTTAATCCCACCGTATGCCCACCACATTAGCCTCGATTTTTAAATCTATGCCATGCATCCATTTTTACAGATCATTTTATGCGAAGATCCAAAAAATAAAGCAGATCCACATCTGAAGTGGACCATAAAACAAGAAAAAGTGGAGAGTGAGACCTTTTTTATGCAAACAAGTTTTGGATTAAGCTGATATTTGTGTGGTCCCTTCATCCAGGTCTGTGACCTTATCAACAAGTAGTTAGGAACACATTACCTTGGGTCCCACTTTGGGGTGGATTTCTCCTCAAATCCTACCTTTTTTAGAGGATTTGAAAAAGAGATAAAAGTGCCTTTTTGAATTCTCCCAGATTCCTCTCAAATCCACTTCTCATCAAATCCATGGTGCCAAATAGAATAAAGCAATGGGTTTCTTCTCACTTCTACTCAAATCCATGATGCCAAACAGGCCATTAGGTCAGAGTGACCTCTATGAAGGGAAGAAACAAATATCAGTTTAATCCAAAACTTTTATACAGAGTAGTTATTAACGCTGGGTTCATCACCACTGTTTCATGCGGTGGGGTCCACCTGAGACTTGGATTTGACTCATTTTTAGGCTCGTGCCCTGAAATGATCTGGAAAAATGGGTAGACGGCTTGAATTAAACACATACATCATGGTGGGACTCATAAATCACTGTATGCAATTGAAGTTAATATTGGAAATTAACCATGTGAGCCCACAAGATGCTCGTCATAAATCCACTCTGTCCATCAGTTTTGCAAGACCACAATAGGACAGGACTCAAAAGATCAGCCAGATCCAAAACTCATGTGGGCCACACCACATTAAACAGTAGAACAGTAATGCCCACCATTGAAACCTTCCTAGAGTCGACCATGATGCTTATAAGTTATCTAAACCGTTCATAGGATTATCACCACTCATATAAACTGTAGGCACAACTATCATCCTAATACAAAACTTATGTGGACCTCCACAAAGTTTCCAATGGTGGGCACCCAATCCCTGCTATTTTGTGCGGTGTGGCCCACATTAGTTTTTGATTCGCCTAATTTTTTAGTTTTCTTCCTCATTTTTGTCTTGAAAAACTGATGAATGGAGTGGATATATCACGGGAATCACTGCAGGCCCCACAACTTCTTACTAAAGTCCAGGGAGTAGGCAATGTGTCGTCTTTGGTCTTCGCGCACGTTAAAGCTCTCCGGATTGTGTGCGGCCTCAGCTACACCCTGCATGGTGCTGTCCTTACCATAGGTCCCATTTTAATTCATGAATTGTCTATCCATGCCGTCCATCCATTTTGCCAGCTCTTTTTAGGTCATGAACCCAAAAATTAAGTATAGCCAAAACTCAGCTAGATCATACCATAGGAAACAGTGCTGATTACCCACCCTAATGCCCATCATAATGTTTATTTTCCATCCAACCTATTGATATGGAAAAACAGACCTTGATGAAGGCAAATACGCAAATAACAGCTTGGTCGAAAACTTTTGTGGCCCACCAGAAGTTTTTAATGGTGGGCGTTCATCACCACCTGAGATTTAGATCTTCCTTATTTTTGGCATCATGCCCTAAAATGACCTGAAAATTTTGATAGACGGCATGGATTAAACACATACACTATAGTGGGCCCACAGTGCACTATTCGTAATCCGTTGGAACGCTCATATCGGAGGACATTTTCGTCAGTTTAAGAAAAACCATAGTTTAAACTTGATTTATGAGGTAGCTTAGTAAAAAATTAATTGAAAAGGTATTGGGATGTAAATACTATATTAATGAGTGACTATCTTGTAAAATTCTCAATAACTTGAAGACCTAAATTCATATTTGGACAATAGACAATTTGGCTCACCTTGGATTGTCCATTTCTCAAAGAGTCATGAGAATTGAACAATCGTAAGTCTTTGAGCAATGGCAACAAAGCTAGTGGTACACAGTGGTTAGGAAGGTCCCAAAGTCCATAACCCATGAGCCCGACGCCACTTTGGACCAGGCTTGGACCTACCAGCTTGACCCATGGGGCGGGCATGTGCCTCTCATGCATGGCCAAATCAATATTTGAACTGGGCATGGCCTGAAGGTATTTTAGTCCGTATCTAATTAACTTACAAATATGATAATTCCAAATCCATCTTGAATGCAAACTTGTGTGGCCCACTTAATCAATTGATAGGTTATGAACATTTAAGCCAGAAAGATGGATTTTACCAAATTTTTAGGAGGACAGGGTCGAGCCTGGGTCCAACCAATTTTTCAAGCTGGGGCCTGTGCCTGATGCGTTATGCCCGTGCTGAGCTCGGGCGGGACCTGTCACAGCCTGTTCCAAAACCTGACCATGGCCACCCCTAACTTGATGAACTCGGATCAAGTGACCCGGCACTCCAGTACCAAGCTCGGTACTGGTTGGTAATCGAAAAGCTCCATGGGCCCCACCAAGATGATCACCTGATATGAAATCAGGCCGGTCCACCTCTTTTCATTCATTTGGATTCTGGGTTTTGAGCGTGGGACTAAGTCGTTTTGCAACTCCCTGAGTCAGGGTGACTATGAGGGATGACTCAGTGTATGAACTGAATCAGGTCCATCTAAGTCTGAGTTGACACAGGTGAGTCATAGGAGAATCATCTCGGTTTTAAAACCATGATTTTGGGCTACTCTCTCGTACATAGAAAGAGGGTACACTGGGACGGGCCAAAGCCCCTATAGAAAATCTTAGGCTCAGATAGGCCAAGCCCATGATAGGCCAAAAGAAGTAGGTCGGAGGCTGTGATGTAGGACAAGGATCAAGCACTTTTCTATCACACATGAGTTAGAAGAAGCCCAAGTAAAATTAACAAAATTCAGCATTATCTAATCGATCGAAAATGATGTCAGAACTCTCATTTGGTGTTTGGACACTTTTGGGTATTGTCGATTGATCGATCGGCAGATAAATCAATTGATTGAAGGGCGATGTGGATTTGCACAAACATGTGTGTTTTTTTGTTTGTCTTTCCTGTTTTTAATAGGACTCTTATGGGTCATTCTTAAGGTTTTGTTTAGAGTATTTCTTATCTCTTAAACTTGTTTTTAGGTTTTATTTTTCATATTATTCAATAAATCTTCGACTTTTGTCATTTCTTTTCTTGTGAATTCGAAAAAGTTCTTTTGGATTTGAGGGCCTTGTGGATTCAATATAGTTATCTCATAAGGAAGATGATGATCAACTCCTCCTCTGCATTATTCGTATGAAAGAGAGGTTTTCCCTCCAGACAGTGTCTTCTAATTTTGATGAGGTCCTCATTGGAGCCCACCTCGATGTGTGCATTGTATATCCATGCTATTCATCTCGTTTTAGTTTATTTTTTGCCATAATCCGAAAAATGAAGCAGAGTCAAATTTAAGGTGAAGCAGAGTCAAATTTAAGGTGACCACACCACAAGAAACAGTGTTTAATGATCGAGCCACAAAAGTTGTAGATGAAGCTGATATTTAAGTTGTAGATGAAGCTGATATTTTTATTTTCCTTTGATCCAATATGTATGACCTTATCAACAAGTTGGATGATCAATAAATGTTACGTTGGACCTTAGGAAGCTTCTAATGGTAGGGAGTTCAATGACCACTGTTTCCTGTGGTCATTGGTAGTGGGTCCAGGTTGGGTCTACCTGAAACTCGTATCTGCTTCAGTTTTTTGACCCACATCTCAAAATAATGTGGAAAACAGATGAATGGCATGGATATACAATGAGTATATCGAGGTGGGCCCTATGGTCAAGGTCTCACCCACATTGCTGTTTCCGGGGCCCTACCAGGTGGGTCTTACACATCTGGTAGGAACCACCTGAACCGTGTCCAACCCGTGCCCAACCTGCCACCTTTCAAACCAGACCTGGACCCACTACCAATTTACTTTGGCAACAACCTGCCTCCGAATCGGGTTGGGGCTAATTACGTCCAGTGGGCGACCTGACCCATTGCCCGCTGCCTATGTGCGTATACATAGAAACACAGACACATAGGCAGGACTGGTACTGACTATTGCTATCATGGCCTGGGCCTGCTTGATACCTGACCCAAGGGATCACTAACCTTGATCACCTGAGTCCGGGTGGCCCAGAACTAGATTGGCTGATCTGATCCGTTGTCACCCTTATGACAATATTAACATATATCGCAGTGGACCCCAGAGAGCTTGGGCCACGTAATAACACAGGGATATCCCTTTGGGAGGTTGCTGCCCTCAACTCGCAACAAAACCCAACCCTACCCGGCTGGAATTAAAACCCAAAGGGGCCAAATTGAACTTGGTGCGTCTATAAGAGAAAGAAATTGGACCCTTGAAATTAGCTGGCATCGAAAGCAGGTGGATTTGGGTAAGGTGCATCTGAGCACAAGCCCGACTCAAAGATCTAGCAATCATGAGCCCAGCTCCCTAGTAATTGTATGGCAATGGATCTGATCGGGTCCAGTCAAGGTCCCCAAGTCTTGACTCATTTAGATAGCCTAGAATTCTATCCCGAACCACACAAAGCAGTGATTCTTTTTTAGAAGTATTTAATGGTCCATTTATCCGCGGGTGTCTGAACTGACCAGTGGCCAGATTATTTATTTGGGCAATAACACAACTGGAGGAACAGGAAAATGTCATAGCCATCGCACACAGTCGGAGGAACCGGAAGATGTTAGGTTAGCTAGATAAATCTCGCTACTGAAGTGACGTTGCCAAGTCTGTGGGCCCCACCGTGATTTATATGTTATATCCACATCGTCCATCCATTTCTCATTTGACTCTTTTGGTTTAAATGCTAAAATTCATTTATGTTAGGATTGGTGGCCCCACAAGTAATTTGTGGTGGCCCATGCTCTTTAAGGAGTCGTAATCGAGCTCAACTCCATGTAGATTTGGTTGCACGCATATTTTGAGCCCCGATTTACTGAATTAATTTGGAAATTTTCCAAATTCAAGATATTTAAATCCTAAACCCTAATTAGAAGTTTGATTATAATAGAATCCTAAGTTATTAACGCTAGAATTGTGATTAAATGTAGGTATTTGAGATCTATCCCAATTTTCAATGCTAGGGTCACATCCGAATCGAGGAATTTTGATCCTAAGGGGAAGATTTATCCTCAAGCTTTTTTTTTATAAAAAAATTGGTCAATAATTAATTTAATTTGTTGAATTTTTTTATGTTAAAAATGCTAAAATGACTTTAATATTATAATTTGTTTGTTAATTATTGACGAGTGTATAACATGTTCGATAAAATGTCTTTATTTTTATTTGATCGATAACATGCGCTATGAAATGTCTGAATGGTATAAATTTACGTATTGAAATGTGTCTATGCTTATGGATGTATGTGATGCCCTATGTCTTTCGGGTCCTTTGGATCGGTCGGGTCAGTCGATCGGGCTAGACGCTTTAATACATTGTGTGGTTGATGTGCCCTGATGTGATATTTAATTTAGTTAGTGTTACTTTAGATTAAGCTCTAACAACCGTGTGACCAGTATACCACTTACCCTTTGGTTGGCCATTATAAGCTTATTCAATCAACCAAGATGGGATACAGTCGACCGATAGTAGCCACTGTCGGTTTGTTGTTGTCCACTTGGGCCCACCGAATAAGTTCAATACAGAGTTAATCATTCTTGTGTTTGACTTTTGAATCACGCCCTATTGAATCTAGAATACTGACATTACTAGTGTGTAGTTCACTTAGAACCGTATTACTATACGATCCCCAAGTCTCATGAGTCAACATAGTGGTATAGGACACCATGTCTAAGCCATCGACCTATGTTGAGGTGACAAGCCTCCATATAGTAACCAGTGAGCATTGATAAAGGTGACAGATTATTGTTCAAACGGTCCCGTGACAATTTGACCCGACCGATGGTTGCATGCATGAATATTGTTTGAATGACCTGAGCGTGTATTAGTTTAGTTTTGAATGACATGCCCACACCTCTAAATTGACCATTTATATTTTGGTATTTATGTAACGAGCCCTTCCTTTGATTTAAAGCGTGGCTAACAAATCACTGTCGGACCATGCTTTCTTGGGTGAATAACATAAACCTTGGATTGAGAAATTACTGGCGATGATTGATGACGCACCGCAAAGAGTCAAATGGTCCCAGTTAGATTGTGCGATACAATGACGATATTCTGGCTTCTCCAATTTGCTGAATGAATTGGACTAATAAATATTTGAATTAATCATGTATACATTACATTACATTCGTAAGTGGCTGATTGACTGTTAGAAAGATTAGCGCACCATTGTGATTGTGATCAATTGCCCGGGACATGTATGCACTTGTGGGGTGGTTGGTCGATTGTTAGAAAGACCCACGCATCATTTTCTTTTATTTGCACATCATGCATTCCCCGCATTAATCAACTAGCTTAGGAAATTAATTACTTGTTATGCTTTCATTACATGCGCATGCCTGTGTGGATAATATGCGTAATTTGCTTAGTATCTGTGCGTTAGAGTTAATATGCTTAATTTATACTTTTCGTGAATTTGTCTATGAATAGAATGTCCTGAGAATAATCTTAGGGATGTTTCTTCACTATGCTGGCGTTTGATACCTTTCATTTGATGTATGTAAATGATTTAGGAATAGGATCAGATGGTAGTGCACTCGGGGTGCCCCAATAGATCTTATAGTGTTATCCCTTTAGTATTGTGACTAGAGTTCAAATTATCGGCGAAAAATCAATAACATCGTTGATAATATCGATATTGCTAAGCCGGCCACACCGAAACTCCTTATTTTCATATCTCTTTCAATTGTCGGCGATTTTTTGGTGATTTTTTTTTTCAATTTCATAAGAAAAAATGATAAATTCGTTGTAAAGATACATTTGCTTCCTCACGGGCTACACGCCTACAACCAATCGAAGATAAAAAAAAGTCGATGTTATCGGGAGTTTTGGGGAGTGGGTTAATAGGGAAAAAATCAAAACATCTTTTGGAGTGGTTTTCGGTACCTATAGAAGAGGAATCAAAATTCGAAAGTGGGCCAATCGATCGACAGTTGTGCATGTGCAGTTGTTCTGTAGGTATGAGAAAACCTCCATTTTCCTTTTTTTATTCTTCGAAGAGAGGATAGATTTAAAAAATAACGACGGTTTTGGTGAAGAAATTGAATAGATTTGGGTAGGAGTGTCAATGGGCTGGGCCTGGGGTAGCTCTCGGCCCCGATTTTACACTATTTCGGGCCAGGCCATAGGGCCGGCCCTATTCAAAATTCTAATTTTCAGGCCCAGGCCCAGCCCATTGACACCCTTAGATTTGGCGATATTAAGCAGATTTTTGAGAGAATTCGGAACCTCTTTCAGGTTTCTCACCAATGATATTAAGCGGATCATTTTATGGGATGAGCTAAAATCGCTAACAGTGAAACTTTTCTAGGGCCCACCGATGCTTATTTGCCATCCAACCTGTTCATAAGGTCACATAACATGTATGAAGGGAAAACATAACTATCAGCTTGATCCAAAACTTGTTGCCCACAACAAGTTTTTAATAGTCAATTACCATTGTTTCCTGTGGTGTGGTCCACCTGAGATTTTGATCTCCATCATTTTCTTGATCATGCCATAAAATAAGTTGTAATAATGGATGGACGGAGATACATCACGACGGCCCCACATTCAGGCATCTATGGGAGTGGATTAGCTGCGACCTGACCTCACTCAATACAAGATAACCCTTACCGTGGGGCCCACCTTGATTTATGAATCGTACATCCACTGTCCATCCATTTTAACAGATCCATTTAGGGCATTAGCCCCAAAAAAATGACGCAATCCAAATCTTAGGGCCCACCGTACGTAATGTTTCTATAATGCTTATTTTTCATCCAACTTGATGAGGTCACAAAGAACTGGATGGAGGGACCATATAAACACCAACTTGATCCAAAAACTTTTAGGGCCCACAAGGTCTTTAATGGCCAATCATCACTGTTTCCTGTTGGTCCATTTGATAATCCCACTTTGTAATTTGGTCACTGACCAAAAGCCACCTTGACCGAACATTGTGCTTTATAAAATTTTCCAGTTGAATGTGGGCCATTAGACATTGATGAAGAAAAAAAGAAAATTAGTACGGTTGCTTTTCATTTCGTTCATGTATTTTAGTGCTCGTTCATGTATTTTAGTGCTTGTAAACTGTAATGCAATGTTCAGGATCATTAACGGTTTTGATCTTTGAACTGAATGATGACATCAGAAGAAATGGATTCTCAATATAGAGTCACATTAGTATAAATTTCATTTTATGAATGTCTGTTAGCTTGTATAAAAATTTCATAAAATAGCATGAAACTCTACACAAAATTAGACTAATTAACCATGGCATATCATAATATTTGGTTATTATTGGAGTGATTTCTTACGGCTGCACATGCTTTTTAGGCCCCAGTAAATGAAAACGTATTATGTAATGTATTCTTTTTTACAATTTTTAATTCCTAAATATGTAAATGTAGGTATTTAGGCATATCATAAAGTTTCACCAAAAAATTACATCATTTTCCTCGTGTTTTCCCATTTCCCCTATATTTTTTATTATCGACAATAACGATATTATATATTTATCTCCATCAATCGAAACTTGTAGAGACACCAACAACTAGAACACTAGTTGTAATTATCTTTTGCATTTATTGTAATTTATATAATTCTAATATTGAGTAACATTGTATTTGAATTGTACTTTTCGAGGGTTAGCTCTATATTTCTGGATTTATCTCAACTTCGTTTTTTCTTCGCTAATTGAAATGTGTTACTCTGATTATTTGTGTGTGGAATGAATGCAAATCTGATTGAGGACATACGTGAGAGTATTTTTCATGTACGGCATTATTAGGCAAACATTTTACTAAGTTAACACCTGAAAATTTGAGATCAAAGTCTCCATGCTCGGATACTGATTTTCGGGGCGTTACAAGAACCCAACCTCACATGTAGACAGGCCACAAATTCAAAATCAGGTTGGTTTAACCATCCCATCCTCCAACTTAAGGACATTAGTATGTTGAACTTGAAACATTAATTAAAATCTTACTTTCCAAGTCAATGAAGAACATTAGAAGTGAAATTTTTTACACCAAAAGTTTTTTTTATATGTAATTTTTAGTGTGACTAAGTGAACTATGAACATTAAGAGTGAGCAAGGAGGTTGATGTAAAAATTGGAATATTATCTACTCAATTAGTTGTAAGTAACATAATGAAGCAACTGGCTTGAAACCTGCGATATCTTTCCTGTGCCATTAATTTGTTAGTTTTTTATTTTTTATTCTAAAAATCTCATTTGTTAGTTTTTTATTTTTTTTATTTTTTATTCTAAAAATCTCATTTAGCATTCTTGACAAAAATGGTGTAATAGAGATAAATTCAATCTTAATTAATGTCTGCTTAATCATCCAAAAATCACAATTTTCTCAAAGCCTTTCTACCTACATCCCATCAAGTCAAAACCATATATATAATAAAATCCCAAGAACATAAAAACACCACACTGTATCCCTATGTACAAAGACTCTTTCTAAGCTGATAAAACCAAAGCCATCTCCAACTCTTTCCAGCAACTCAGCCACTCAAGAAACCATCTACTTTAGTATTAGTAGATCTTGACAGGAATTTCATGCAAACGGGTGGGTTCACATTAGCCACTGAAAGGATCGAAGCTGGCAGCGACCAAATGTTGTGGTTGCAGATCATGCCAGATGCCACTAGTGGCTTAAACGCATCAGCATGCTTCCTGTTGGTCTTCTTCCAAATTAAGAAGATCAAGCACCCCGCACATGTCGATTTCGAACTAGCTGACCAATTAGAAAAGAATTACCATTACCATTATACTTGGCATGTAATAATACACCCTCAGTTTGTAATGCTTCAGAGCCTCTCGGGGCCCACTCAGGAAGAACACGCCGATGAAGAAGGGCAGTAAGAGGGTGAGTCAATTCTTGGGCAAGGAAGAGACACCCTATACCAAGAGGTAGAGGGTCACGAATGCACCTTCCACTCCGAGCGGGAAGGCCTTGTAAAAGAACCTGTATGGTGGCATGGTAGTTCCGATGACTTGGCTGATGAACATGGAGCGTGGCGATGTGAGTGTCACGTAGCCGAACTTGAGAGTCCTGCATATATGAGATAGGGATGCAGTGTAAAACATGCTTATCATGACAGCACACAATGCAAGGCCTGCGAGGGTACCATGCTAATCCATGCTCCAAAAATGAAGATAGCAAGGTTACTGTAGCTATCACAAAGTGAGCAGTCGGTGACGCCACACCTATAAGAGTTGAATAATTTGTTAGTTTAATGTTTGCTGTAAGATTAAATGGTTGGAGGCTTTTTAGCTATAATTTTTCCAACTGAGGCTACTTGCAATCGTGATTCACTATATTTAGAACAAGGTATTCAAAAAGTAATGGTCATAGCCATTATGTGTTATAAGGCTGAAATGGACATTATAGAAAAAACAGGCCATAATGCCCTGTAACCAAAAAAATTTCAACAAAAAAAAAAAAAAAAAAAAATTCCGTAACGGCCGTTACAACCCATATCATAACAATAACAGTGGTGGTGGCCGTTACGGCTACCATTACCATTATGGACCACCTAGGTTTAGAATCATGAAATGCCTAAAATTTAACATATATAAAGCATTAAACATGTAAAGAATTATACAACCGTACTACATCGTAGAAAATAATTTTCAATTACAAACAGTTTGGTCAAGTCTTGGGTTTTCTTTTTGGCCTCTCATATTACTTGAAAAAAAAATTGTTCTCTGCCGTGCATATAAGGTGAGTAGCATCAAGGGAAGATTTTTTCCAGCAAATAGTTTGCATTATTTGAGAACAGAGTGAGTGTTGCAAGTTTCAATCAAAGAAAGGGCTACTAGGTTATATTAATACAACAAGATTTAGCCTGGCAGGAAACAAAGATGCAAAGATGATTGAGTGTGTATACTTTTTGTTTAACATTCACTTGGTCCATTGATACTCAGAAGAGATGGACGGTTGAGGGCGCGGATATCCCCGAAAGCCTTGCAGAGGAAGATCCTGCGCTGGGAACCAAGTTGGGGCCTACAGTGATTTTTTTTTGATAAATCCACCCGGTCCATCCGTTTTGGGAGTTCAGTTTAGGATGAGAACAAAAATGAACCTGATCCAAGACTCAAGTGGGCCTCACTAAAGGAAAAGGTGGGTAGGTAAATTAGTACCGTTGAAACCTCCCTGGGGTCCACAGTGATGTTTGTATGACATCCATACCGTTCATAACATCTCTACTACTGGGATGAACTGGAAACACAAATATGATCCTGATTCGAAACTCCTGTGGCTCCACAAATATTTCAACTGTGGACGTTCAATCCTCACATTTTCAGCCCACTTGAGCCTTGGATTCGGTTTATTTTTGTTCTAATGTCCTAAAATGAGCTCCCAAAACGGATGGACCGGGTGGATTTATAAAAAAAATCAGTGTGGGCCCCAACTTGGTTCCCACCGCAGGATCTTCCTGCGCAAGGCTTTCGCACGAAATTCGCGACCCACGGTTGATATTTGGCACTTTGAAATTGTACACGTGTCATCCATTAGCTCAAGAAAACTGTGTAAGATGTTGCAACCATATTAAATTCAACCTATGTAGTACATAACTCGAAACAATATCTGTGTGAACATTTTTTTACAAATTATCGAGCTTACTGATGCTCAGTAGAAAATGAATCACAGTTTGAAAACAAAAGTTCATGACCTGTGTAATTTTTATACATCTTCTAAGTAGGTTGCTGAAGTTGTGATATACATGCTCATGGGAACTGAATGACCACTTTGTTACTGTGAGTCTTAGCCAACTGAGGTACCAGACCTAAAGACCCAACTCATTGGCCTAGCCTGTTGACACCCAAGCTCTTGCTTGTCATTAATAAACTTGTGCAACGGTAAGGAAGATGTTAGGAAGGTTCATTATGTGGTCAACAAGTTTGCTGAACGTGGGCTTCCATCAATTAATATTGGCGGTTGCAAGACATTTTTCATAGTCAAAACTATTTACAATGATCAGTTCTAAAGAGTAAGTTGTAAAAAATGCATCTTCATTACTTGATCAATCACCGGAATGTTGCCATATGATCACATGCAATCAAATAAAGTTGACATATGTACATTTGGATGACAACATTTATGAAGTGGTTGGCCCATTGGTTGGGTCAATTTAGCTGTGCTAAGGTTCTATATAAATCAGAGCCGTTCTAAACTATATATAAAAAAGCTTAATAGCTAGAAATGCATACCTGGACTTTCCTATGACCTCCATTCCCAAGTTCACTAGCAGTTCCTATAACCTCTTTACTAAGCTTTTTCCTCCAAGAATTCCAAACAAAAATCACCTCCATGTGGCTGAAACAATTTTGTGTAAATACATTAAAAACTCCCTCTGAAAGACATCTTATCAAAGATTTTTAAGAACCAACATTCCAATAATATAAGGTGTAATCCAGAAAACACACACACAAAATAAAAAAATCCAAAACACAAAACAAATAGAAAGCATCCTTTTGAAAAAGATGGGCTATGATTTATCTATGAATAAATTTAAAAAAAAAAAATCTCAGATGTTGAAGAGATAAAAGAGAAATATGAGAAAAAGCGAACGCCGATGAAAGTAAAAATACCCTGTTCGTATCTTCTGTATTCTCTCTCCTTTCTATGCTCTCTCTCTACTGGTTTCGAATTTTCTTTTCTTTTATTCTTTTTCCTTACATCTTTCTTTTATTTTACCTTACCAACGGCGAGTGAATAAATAGAAGAGAAAGGAAGTAGAGAGGGAGGGAGGATGAGATGGTAATGGGCACGCATGGTGCATGACACGAGGGAGGGAGGATGAGATGGTACGGGGCATGCATGGTGCATGACGGAGGGAGGATGAGATGGTACGATAACCTTGAGAAGACCAACACAGCCTGATGTGCTGAACCCCAACCCAACCTGAAGTCCCCTAGACCCCACCCAACCAGTCCTCACCTAACCTGACCTGAATTTGCTTAACCTGAACCCAACCAGAGGTCATATGGGGTTAGTGTTTTTCAATCAGAACTCAGCCCGAGGACCTTGACAATCCGACCCAACCTGACCCGAACTCAGATTGGGTCAATTGGGTTCGGGTTAACCTCAACCCAAGTTGCAGTCCTACCTTACAAATGGACCTTGACAAGGTCCGGCATCAACAGAGAAACACAGCTCAGGTCCGTCCCATCTATTTGTGGGCCTAAAAATCAGTGGGGCTGCAAATGGGCCTGGTCCATATCCAAAGTAGCAGACTTGATAAAACAGTTCGAAGTACTAATTCTGTTGGTTGGATTCGATGCATCAGTATCCAACGTGAACCCAACACATTGACAGAGCAGCCTCATGAGTCAGGATTTTAAGACTCGCACGACTTGCCTGATTCAACTCGGACTTGGTCTACAGTTCAGTATGCTGAGTCACCATTGACTCCGTCAAGTCGGGCCAATTCACCCTGTCTCGGGAGAGTTGCGACTCGACTTGAGACCGAACAATTCAATATGAGTAACCGAGTCATTTTGACCCGAGTAGTTGAAACCGAACAATTCAACGTGGATAACCGAGTCATTCAATATGAGGAACCTAGTCTCTGGACCTAATGATATGTCCCAAGACCAGTGCATTAAAAGACCCTATCTGTTACCCAAACAAACCTTTCTAGGTCCATCATGTCGCCTGGGAGCCTCAGAAATGCCGTGAAAACGAGAGTTTCATCTACCGTCAGCTGAGGAAAGAGCACATCATCTTGCGTTACAATCCTCATTATGGATGATCCACGGCTGCCCCTCACCTTATATTATTCCATGTCCTCAAACTGTAACATTAAATCCTAGTTAATTTAGCATATGATGGATAAACACCTTGAATACATAAGGCCCCCTTAATCCATAAGAGAAAAACGAGTTTAACATGCTTATATACCCTAAACAAGCCCTAGGACGCAATTAAAAGAGACCTAAACGACTAAGGAAACAAAATTTGAAAAACACGCAAGTCTCCGTCTTCCGTTGATCGGACCGTCAATAGGTCAATTTGATCAGTCGAACTGGCCCAAAAACGTCCAAGGACTAAAACTAAAAATTATATAACTTTCGACGTAGACTTTCACCCTGTCTAAAAGGATTTTGACCTATCTAAACTAGTAAAAATTGTCCAACAATTAATCTGGAATTTCAGGCTGAATTTCAACATGTCGACTCAATTCATAGGTCGATAGAACTATGCTAAATTTTGTCGATTTCTTTTGGGCTTCTTCTTATCTATCTGTGTTAGGAGCATGCTTGATCCACAGTCCTACATTCGACCCATTCACTTGAAAAAAACTCATCCTTGAGTTCTTCAACAGATTTGGTTCACGATACGTGTTCAACTTTCGGTGTCAACATTTATTAGCATCTTCCTTGTACTCTGCAGTAGGCTTCTTTGACTTCTCCTAGACATAAAAAAAAATTGTTGCTATCTAAACGGCCATATTCTCTAGTACTGCAACACTAATTCTAGGTAATTTAGGCAATGAAAACAAGTCGAGTAGTACAAGGCATACACAACCTCAAATTGGGACTGGTCAGTAGATTGATTCTTCGTGTTATTGAAGATAAACTCAACCTAGGAAAGTCTAATCCTCCTACGTAGGGGACAATTTGTTGGGGAGTTGGCTAGACATTCGCCTTGAACTCTTGCAACATTGGATTTACATCTCCTAGAATATTTAAGGATTCCACATCCGCTTCCTTGTCTACTCCCATCTCCTCGGGGAGTGTTTGATAAAATCTCATTTGTTTACGAGAGGTTGCTCGTCCACATTAGAAATATTGGGTTGGTTCTCTATCTCCACAGGCGCCACACATACGCCACTGATGAATCTGGAAGTCTATCGCTATTCCGTCTTGACCAGGTCCCCTCTCGTCGTTAAACAATGGGATTTCTCTACATAACTCCTTACCGATCGGCTATCATCGCCTCTCGTCGACAAATAATAGGATTTCTCTACATAACCCCTCACCGATCAACTATCCTGCCGATAATTTTCGTATTGTTGGAACAATACCTAATCATAATCGTTGAAGAGGAATCACGAGCGCATTAGTTGCTTCATTCGTTGCAATGTATGGATTGGCGCCTTTATTTATCTCATCCACGTGAGTTGAAGTTGTTCTCACCAAGCCAAAACTTTACCCTTCAACTTGTAGGCCATAAGTTTGACTTTGTTCTCTTCAAGGATCTCCATGTAGTTGAAGAATCACTTGACTTCAAGCAACCAATTAAGGAAGTCCTAATGTAGAGTTGATCCTAAAATCCCAATCCGTCTAATCCACCTAATCGCCACCTCATCCAGGTTGCTAGAGGATCACATTGTTGATCTTATTACTAGTTATACCATCATTAGGTGTGATTCTGTGATTCAATGTCGACATCATACCGCGAAAAGCACAATTGAGAATTCTATGACCACCCAAGGCTGATCATCATCATAAACATGAAGTTGTCCTACGGTCTCCATCGTGCGGTCGAGAGCAGCCTGCAGCCTTTTTGTAGCTTGTCGATTCTCTCATTGGAAAGTTTCAAGCACTACCACTATAAAATTGATCCTTGGAGCACCGTCCATGGAATTGTTGCTCGCGCCGTCATTAGAAGACATCAATCCGAGAGAAAATCTCGCTCTAATACCAACTGACATAGGGAAGAACATGATGAGGATGATCATCGCCTTCCTTGATCGATAAACCCCTTAAATCGATCCATAGGGCCCTCTTAAATCCACAAGAGAAATCTCAAATACATGAGAGAAAATTGATAAAAGATAAAACTTTATTAATGAATAATAATAGAATTAATGAAAAATGAGTTTAACATGCCTAGATATCATTAAACAAACCCAAGAACACAATTAAAAGAAACCTAAATGAATAAGGAAACAAAATATGAAAAATGTGCAAGTTTCTGTCATTCGTTGATCGGACCATTGACAGGTCGATTCCATCAATTGAATTGGCCCAAAAAATGTCCAGAGACTAAAACTAAAAATTATGTGAATTTCGACCTGTTGACTCAATTGGTCAACCCGTTGAATTTAACTTTCGACCTATCTAAATGAATTTCAATCTATCTAAACTAGTAGAAATTCTCCAGCAACCAATTTGAAATTTCTAACAGAATTTCGACCTCTTGACTCGAATGATCGACCGGTCAAACTATGCTGAATTTTGTCAATTTCTCTTTGGACTTCTTCTGATCCATCTATGTTAGAAACACAGTTGCGAGGAGATGCCGAAACAATAAAATCTCCCTACTATTGGTGGGACCTGCCACATTAATTGTTTTACCTGCCATCTAATCCATTCATTAAATGTGCCCACACTAGGATGAAGCGACAGAATCTTCCTATTCCAAATCTAGGTTGAGCAAACTACATGAATTTCAAAAAATCATGCTATTCCATTAGTCAAGTAACTTGCAACTTATTTTTATTTTTATTTATTTAATTATTTTCTTTTTATAATATACAGTCATTAGAATATAATGGCATGCATATGCTCCGGAGCTTTAGAACCCTAGATGCAACAATAGTTCCATTTCAGACAATATTCTATCTGTCAAACACCTATAAAACACACATACGGCATACATGACGTGTGGAGAGCGTGAAGATGGTTGTTGGCAGCACATGCACGGCGCATGTGCACCCATGTGAAGATTGAATGGCACATGTGGAACATATAGGAGTATGTAGCACATGTGGTATGTGGACACAATGTGTGTGCTTACACACTTTTTTTTTTTCTGAGTTTTTAAACTACTGTGCTTACCCGCCTTTTGCACCGTTGGGTTTGTACCATCAAAATATTATCCAATGCCAAAGATGTTTGCTTATATTTAGAAAAAAAATGTGCATCATAAGTTATACTTGCCATAGTTTGGATATGTCAGCACAATCGATAGATCTGGACTGTCCATTAGATCCAACATAAATTTCATGGGCTACCACGAAAAAACTCACATTAAGTGGACCATTCTACCTATCTGATCAATAGCTTATAAAATGTGATACTCAATACATCGGTCCCTATCAACTATTTGTGCCATTTGTTTGTTGGGGCCATCAAGGACCCTTTTGCCTAGCAATCTGAGCCATTTTATTCAAGGCTTCGTCCAAATTTGGTAATCAACGAGCTACGAGACGCTTGCATGATTCTAATGTTTGGCGTACATGGTTTTGTGATCCAGACTATTGATCTGATGGGCCCCATCCATAACGAATGGCCAAAACCATTGGTGTAAAAACAGTCCAATCAACAATATATGCCATTTGTTTGATGGGGCAATCAGTGATCACTGTTTTCAAGCAATCTTGAATCATTTGATTCATGGCTTTGGCCAAATTCAGTGATTACGGACGGAACTACAAAACTTGTGTGATTCGTACATGTGGAACCCATAGGTTGGTGATCCGAGTTGTCGGTCTGATGGGCCCCCACCATGAATGGATAGTTCTCTGCAAGTCTCTGGTATTGGAGATCTAGTTTTCTCCGGCGAACTGTCTATTTTTAAGGACCATATTCAGAGGTGGGACTGTTCCCCGTCCATAACAACCATACATGGGCCCGCGTTTCAATTTGGACCATGCATTGACAACTAATCTAGTCCACTCTTACTTGGTCGAGTCTATATAATCTGATTCAGTCATGAATCAGCAATGAAAATATACCCGACTCTTGTTGACTCAGATGAGTCACCCTCGAGTCTCCGACTCAAGTTACCACCAAATAAGCCCATCCAAGCCACCGGGTCTCTAACCCATGGACTGGGCTTGGGCTGAAAATCCTCAACCAGACCCAGGTTTGGTTGGGTTCGGGGTCAAGGATCGGGCAACTCACCACTACCCTGACTGACCATGCAAAGAATGTACATTCAAGTCATAACTAATAACATGATATAAGGGTAAAATCATGGCCTAGATAGAAAATAGGGTTCTTACTAGGTTAAATGATCGATGGACCATCATTATTTTTTGTCCATGGCATATATTCAATCACACACTCTTGATGAATAGCATAAAATTCTGAGGCAAATACTCATATTGAGGATATGAGGGGCTCTTCATTGAATATTCACGAGTGGCTATGTACAAATCTATTGAAACAGTTCGTTTTGCTCCTATTACAACTCAAATCCGATGTACACCCACACCTTTGGGACAATGTAGATTGAGTGAAGATAACCTCGTCTCAACACTGAGGCCAAGGTATCCAATCCCAACATGGGGCTGGCTAAAATTGGAGGGTAACAAACAGTGTGGGTGTGTACACTAACAGTCAGGTTCATATGCGATTCATCGGTTGCAACCATTCATGTCCCTACTTTATATTACATGGGCTCTGTAAGAAACTTCTACTGAACATACTATCATTGTCAGGTTATCAATGGATCAATTTTTAGAATGATGGATAAAAAAATTTCAATAACTCTCATTCAATCTAAAAATTGAAGGTTAGACTCTAAACTTTATTCTATTTATGTTATTTCAATAGTCAGATGTGTTACTTCAATGGATTATTCGGTAATTAAATAACTCACTTCATGCGTTGGTTTACTGGTTGTATGCATTAACTTGACCGAACTGTGGTTTAATGTTTGGACGTTATATTAAGTGGTATCTAATTGCATTTGATGGGATGTAACTTCCACCCATTGTTTGGAAACAATGGAAAGGATATGATTAATCCATGTATCATATCATCCGGTCTTAATAGGAGATACAACGAGATTTCAAATCCACTACTTTTGTGGGCCCCACATTGATCCATGTGTTTTATCCACATCATCCATCCATATACGCCTTTACATGCGGCACTCGAGTTGCATATACATATAGGTGATCAGCATCAGTTGTGAAAATCTGATTCATTGATTATACTTCCATGGTCCACCAAATGTTGGTTTCACTTAATGTGGTGTTTTTCCGAAAGAATAGGACTGTCAAAATACCATGGTATTTCCTGACATATGATATTCTATAATAATGGTGTTAGTTTCACCAAATGCAATGCAATTCCTCTCTCCAAATGATGAATATTGAATAGGCTTGATTGGGTTGGGTAGCTTGGGTTAGGGCTTGGGTCAACTCTACTTGAGATTGGAATGGCTTGGGTTAAGGGTCAACCCGTCTCAACTCTCCCGAGTCAACCTGTCTCAACTCCCCTAGGTTGCACCCGGAGCACGTATATATAAAGTTGGGTCAGGCCATGCTGGCCCAAGCTAGGTCGGCCTAAGATGACTCAAGGCCTAACTTGACCAGAAAGTTTACCGGGCCATGCATGCAAGTCTCATGCCTGGCCATAGGCCTAGCTAGTAGGTCCAAGTCCAGCCAAAAGCCAGGTAGAGCCTGCTATTGTGCCCTATTCAACCCTTAGCCAGGAAACGGACTGAACACGGCCTTTATTTTGAGCGGTCGGGCCAAGCTTCATGCTGGCCTATTCAAATTTTTTATTTTGATGAGGCCAGCCATGGCACATTGCCACCTTTACTAGTCTGTGTAAATGTGCCATGTTTAGGTGATCTAGACCACTCATCTCATGGTCACCCACCTTTATTAGTAGGGCTCTCAATGGAGCGGGTCAATCCGAGATCCGATTAGTTTCGAATCCGTATAATGCGGATTTGGATCTTAAAATAGGTCCGATTACTAAAATGGATCGGATTTGGATTCACAAAAACATATCCGCGTTCGATCCGAATCCAATCCAGATCCGACTCATTGTCACCTTACTGTATATGTTATTTTCATGCTGGCCGTCGGTTTTCCAAATTGTTTTAGGCCATGTCTCAAAATGACATGCCACACTCAGGTCGACCATGTCACTGTAAATAGTGGGATTTGCAAAATTTTGCTACTAAATTATATATATTATATTATATATTTTTTTAGATTTGTAATGCGGTGGATTTGAACCTAGATCCGACCCGAATCCGATAGTTATGTGGGTTTTGGATCAGAAATGGATCTAACTATTTATAAATGGATCGGACATGTATATCACCTTTTGGATCCGAGTTGGATCCGAATCCGTCTACAGATATTCGGACTTGGAGCTGGATCCATCTGGATCCAATCCAGATCCCATCCATTGAGAGCCCTATTTATTAGTCTGTGCAAATGAGCCCAGCAGGCCTATTGTCAGCAGCACGTGGACAATTAATTAGCCATTTTCTCTAACATTCCATTTTTTTCTCACACAAACGTGGCCCATAAGGAGTGTTCATGGTGGGACCCGCCTGATGAATGTATCTTCTGTTATGACTGGATGATATGACAGCCTTGCAACATTTGTACGGCTACAAGAGTTTTGTATCAGGCTAAGTTTTTGTGTTTTCAGATCATCCCACTGAGAATGACCTTACGAACAGGTTGAGATGGTATATAAACATCAAGGTGGATCCCAGGTAGATTTCAATGGACATTGAGATTTCAATGGACATTGCACATGTACCAATAAAGTCAGGCTGGGCTAGGCCGTGTCGGGCTCAAAATATTTGAGCCCAAACCCACCCGAATATTGATTAGGTGATGGGTGAGAATCCCTAGCCCAGCCAATGGGCCAAGCTAGTAAGTGCAAGCCCATCCCAAAGCTAGGTCGAACTTGTCGAGTCGGGCGGGCCACCGAGCCCATTGCCACCCTTTGGACCATTGTACCAGGACCATCGATCTAATGCAACCATCATGAATAAACAGGCCCCGTAGACCACACTTGTATTTCGCTATTTGTCAATGGTTAGAAATTGTTCTTTGCTATGTATATAAGACTGACTTTTACACTAGGTGATCCTCCTTTTGGGTCCAACATATTGAAAGGACTGGATGTCATGTGCACTTAATAGGTCTCAAATTATCCACCGATGGATCCTGAGACATTCTCCGAATTAATTAGGATATAAAATATTGTGGATCTCAACCATCCATCATGTGGGACACGCCTCTTCGTTGATCACTTTATGCTGAATCAGTAACTGATGAAACATGTGGTTCATGTTGAATATAAGCAAAGTAATGAATCCAGACCATCCATTCACCTTATTTTTTGTGAATTAATTTGATTGGATGATCTTAACCATACAATACAATAGGTGCTTATGGAAATGGATTCTCCTACAAGCTTGACCCGTTAACCGGGCTTGGGCCGCGCATGCATGGCCGAGTCAATTTTTTAATTGAGAATAGGCTCAGGGTATTTAATTTAGTCCATATCTAACTTACAAATATGCTAATTCCTAATCCATCTTGATTGCAAACTTGTGTGGCCCACTTGATCAATAGATAGGTTATGAACATTTAAGCTGGAAAGATGGATTTTATCAATTTTTTTAGGCAGGGGAGTCAAGGCCGGGCCCAACCAATTTTTCAGAGGCTCAGGCCTGTGCCTGATGTGTTAGGCCCGTCCTGAGCTCTCTGTGGGTCCCACCATGATGATCAACTGATGTGAAATCAGGCGGGCTCCATCTAATTCCATTCATCTGGATTCTGGGTTTTGAGCATAGTCAAATGAGCCAGCAACTCGGACTGACTCGTTTGGCAACTCGCCTTAGTATGAAGGATGACTCAGGGTGTAAACTGCATCAGGTCCATCCAAGCCCAAGCTGACTCAGGGCAAGTCACATGAGACTCGTCCCAGTCTTAAAACCATGATTTTGGGTTACTCTCGCGCATACAAACAGGGTGTGATCGTACGGGCCAAACCCATATTGGATCCGGATAGGAGAGCTTACTTCACCTGTTCGTAATATGATGGCCCACAGCTGGCCGGAAGACTAATACATGTTAAGCCCCACAGCCGATTACATGAGACTAGGGGTAATTAATGAGCCAAACCATTTGTGAACAGCTTGAGTTCGGTTCGATTAAAGCTCGTTTGAGTTCTTTTGATTAGTAAACAAATCAAACTTAAACATTGTTTTTAGGTATGATTAGTAGTCAAACCAAACTCAAATAAGAATGAGTCAGTTCGATTAGGCTCAATAGAGTTCGTTTATAACTAAAAAAGCATTATTTCCTATGATATGGTCTACTTGAGATTTGAATCTGCTTCATTTTTTAGCTCCTGCGATGAAATGATTTGACCAAATGTATTAACGAAGTGGATATGGAATATATGCATCAAGGTGGGCCTCACAGTAAGAGCCTCACTATCTTGACTTTTTTGGATATGGAATATATGTTGCAAGGATGGGTCCACAAAAAGCCTATCTAAAGCTCAAGTGGACTATACCACGCTGTCCAACCAACAATAAGTTCTGAAGGTGCAACATCTCATTTACACAGGCATTTAAAATATTGCATATAGAGGTGATTAATTAATGAATGGTTTGAATACGGTTCAATTAAAGGTCATTTAAATTTGTCTTAATTGGTAAACAAACCAAACCCAAACTCAAACTTAAGTTTTGGCTATCAAACTTCAACCAAACACGGTGGTATTCGGTTCGGTTCATTTGGGGTGAGACCCCAACCTCACCTAAGACATTGCGACCCTTACCATGGGGTTAGTGTGGGGCCCACTTTGATGTATGTATTATGTATCCATGCTATCCATTTATTTTTTTTTAGATCATTTTAGGGCATTATCCCAAAAAGGAAGGATATCTTATTATCAGGTGGATTATATCATAAGAAACAGTGGTGATTGATCATCCTACCATTCAAAACTTCTTAGGGCACATCTTAATGTTTCTGTCATATTTATTTTCCATCCAATCTGTTGATAAGGTCCCACAAACCTGTATGGAGGGAAAGAAAACAAATATAAGATTGATCCAATACTTTTGTGGTCCATTAATGACCAATCACTACTGTTTCTTATGATATGGTCCACTTGATCATTGAATCTACTTCATTTTTGGGATAGTAACCTACATGAGCTGGAAAAACGGCCGGGTTCTCACCTAATCCCCTCCTCTAGCCCGGGCTCGTGATGATTATGCATACGCCCTATGAGAGACCGAAGAGGTACTCTACGGGCGCACGTGTGAAGGATAACGTCCGTTCATCAGGTGGGTGCCACAGCGAACAATAAAATGCAGCGGCCCAAAAACTGATTTGTCCACTCATCAGCTGGGGCAAAAAGAGTACGGGAAAAAGTAGAGATTGTAAAAAAAAAAAAAAAAAAAAAAAAGGACCAAAAGTCTATAGTCAACGCAGAATTGTCGTCTACCCAATGAATGGACAATATTGATCTTTGGTCCAGGGTATCCAGGGTATGTTAACGGTACCCGTCAATGTATCAATGGCATGGATCCTGCACACGTGTGCTGTAAATCACTTCTTCAATCTCACTTTGTACAAAACGGCTCCTTAAAAGCTCAATTATGGCAAAAGAATCTGAACTCATTCCCCAACAGCAAAAGTCAGTACTGGCATCCTATGCCTTTTCAGGGTGTGGCTCACCCTCCCACTAGAGATGAGCCATACGATCCTCGATCCTCAGGTTCTTAGCATTTACAAGTGGGTACACGGTTAATTGATATCGAAGATCTATCAGATGGCTGATGGTCCATCTAATCCACATGATGTATGGACCAGATCCCTCATCCATACGCCATGCTGGCACTTGTCCTGCGAATCACCTCTTCATCTCTCCTCCGCGAATCTCCTAATCGTGACTTATAAAACTCGCGGTATTTCAGTAGTTCTGATGGAAAGCGGATGGCATTCTCGTCATCTTCCTTCCTTCCTTCCGGCATATACCTGTATATAACGGGGAACTTATTTGATACTCTGGCCGTGTATGACGCTTGATACGCAGGCACTTACAAAGGGTACACGTGGAATATATTAATTCAAATGAAACCGATTAAATTATGGAAACCAGATTAATTGAATAATTCTGACCTTTGAATCGTGGACACTTGCTTGATGAAATAAGGCCATTGGACATTTCTCATTATAACCGTCCAATAAATATCCACCAATCTGATATTTTAAATAAAAGTTAATTTTGGGCCATGATAAATCTAAACTGTATGCATAATTTGGACGATTTGATTTTTATTGGTGTGAAACGCGTGCAATTTTAGGTAATTTCTAAATGCCTGTGTATCATCCATCACACTCTGCCGCAGTATCAGACTTTGTCTCACATATAACGACCCGCTTGCATGTGCAGCCTCGCTCTGCATTCGCGTCCTCAGTCTCTCTCTTTCCAATACCAGGAACCCTAATGGAAGCTTTCTGCTTCTTCTCCTTCTCGACCTCTCTCTGCTCAGAATGTCAAAGCTCTCTTCGATTCCGTTGAAGCTTTCCTCTTCGATTGTGACGGTGAGAAATGCAAATTTCAGCTGAGCATGTTCTCAAATCGATCTCTGCCGTTCGATTCTAGCTTCCGATCTCATCTCCTTGCAAAAAAAAAAAAAATTCCCGTTTTTGCAGGCGTGATTTGGAAGGGCGACAAGCTCATCGAAGGTGTGCCGCAGACGTTAGAGATGCTTCGATCAAGAGTACGTAAATTTTATATTTTTCCCCATTTTATGAAATTTCATTTTCATTTATTTGAAATTTTATGTGAATTTAGTATTTTTTTTATTTATTAATGTATGGAAAACTCCACTTAAAACATGGATGTCAATGTCCGAGGGAGCTATCCAGCGTTTGGATGCAACCTTCACTTAGTACAGAGGTGCCATTGTACAGAGCTGTCAACGAAAGTTGAATATTGTTGTCTCCATCCTTTAGGCTGGAATGCAGTTGTCCATGGACAGACACTCAACTGTACTTTTCTTCAGGAAAGCATGTTCGCATTTTAGGACCCACGTATTACAGGGCTCGGATCATGTTCACGTATGCCATGTTGGCACATGTGCCATAGCTCACCTCTTCAATATATCCTCCTGATGTAGACTCTTCGCAAAAAGGACTATTAGGAGGTGTCATCCAAACACAAAATCTCAACATTGATGGACCCTTTTTATGAATTCAAACACAAAATCTCAACATATGTTGAAGTTTGACGCAGGACATCCAACCAACTCACCAAAAGCTCTAGAATTGTAACGCCCCGATTTTCATTACTCGAGTGTTGAGCCCGAGTTCTGAAAACCCGAGTGTAAACACTCAAAGATCCACTTTACAGTATAATTTTTTTATTATTTAAATCGCAATAGAAGCAGATCAAGACATACAATGTCCAACCTATATTAAACTGTACAAGTGGCGCCCATAAGGCTTATACAAATCAAATGACTCAAAATTAAATTATAATACATAAATGAATTACAACTCTAAATAGTCATGGACTAGTAAAATTCATCCAGCTCCCTATCCAGAGACACCTGCATCAAGTGATATGGTTTGATAGCATTAAAACGCTATCATAGTGAGATAAACCTTCCAAGATTACCAAACATGATAACAGTTAGGTAATGATTAATTAAAGATAACAGATTACGATTTACACAAGTTCTAAAATTATAGGAGATAATATATAGTATGACCAAATGTAAAATTTCAGGTAACATTAACTAAAGGTAACAACTACAATTAGATAAAGAGACAATAAAGATAACAAATCATATAATGACAAATTTAAAAATTCTAAAATGTATTTAATATAATCAAATGTAATATTACATCCACATCACAAACAACACAGCATTCACCCAATTCATTCCACACATATTAATATTGATCTTTTAAATATATGGATGCATGCACATGTTCATCAGCCTGGGGATGCACATCCAGTTGGCGAATTTCAAACCGATAGTAGCATGGCTCGTCACCAATGTTACCCGCAATGCAATGCATATTAAATTGACAGTAATGTGGCTCGTCACCAACATTACCCGCAAATGCCATGTATGTATGATTAACCAATCTTTATTAGTCCAATTAATAAATCAATAATAAAAACTCACGGTCATTATGGGGGGCGCGCACAACCCAGCATAGGCTAACGGCTCGGGCATAGCATCCCATAACACCATCCCCGGCCCATGAGGCGTCCAACAGAATATACTATAGTACAACACAGCCAATTATGTTTCTATGATTCTCTACAATTAGACCATTAACATTACCATCTTGTATGTGTTCCAAAGTTTCCAACAAAAGGATATTCTTTATCTCCAACCAAACCACTTGGGCAACAAGTCCACTAATGGACATCAACAAAGAGGGATCTTCCTAAACAAAAGCCACATGGCACCAAGTCCAATCAAGGACACACAAGATAAATTTCACTAAATGGCAACAAGTCATCCTCTCAAAACACAACAATTAACATTTCACAACTAAATTTCTCAATTGTTATCCAAGACATATAGAAATAGTTTCATTCTTTAAATTACATCAACACTTAACAATTTAAATGTAAACTATTCCATGAACAATTAATATCATAAAACAATTATCATGAGACAATTATTTGGAAGTAAATATTTACGTGAACAGAATAATTATCATAAGCAAATAATGAAAGTAGAAGAATCTATAAACAAGAGAATGGAAAGCTTGAGGGGTGAGAACCTCACATTAGGGTGCGGCGCCAATTGAGTATAGATTCCAAGATGGAAAATTAGGAAAATCCAATTCCCATATGTAATTGACAAAGCGGAGAAGATTCAAATCTTGTATCAAGATCTACAACAGTTGTACTAACCTGGCCCTGATTCAAAATAACTCCTATTTTAGATTAAGTAGAAATTAATTTTATGCATACTTTATAAGATCAAGATCCTACTCCAGCTCAACTCAGATCGTCCTCTAACTTAATTTTGACTTGAAATTATTGAATTTGTCCAAATGAAAGAACAACTGAAATGCCTGACTCAACTTGCCTCGACTCGGCCCGATTTGGACTCCATCGATTTGAACCAAAGGAAACTTGAGATTGCCAAGACCAGCTACAACTGCCACCCCCATAATCATCCAACTCAGCATTCTAACAAATTGAAAACTCAGAGAACTGTCTGAGCTATCTTGAAAGTGATGATGCAGAAGGATTGGTTCCTACATCGCTACAACTCCACCCTAAATCAGATTTCTACAACACTTGCCAACTCTACGACAACAGCTACATCAAAAACAACATAGCACCTGACTTCCACAAATCTTATACCCGACCCATAATACACTGAGTTAATTCGGTATAGAGAGTTGAACTCAACTGGGTTAAAAAAAGGAGCCCAATCAAAACTCCTAAATGTTACAACTAGCAATCCAAAAAGGTAATGCAGCCATTAATTAATGCAACTTAATTTAGGAAACTTTATAACTAAGAGAATACAACCAAATCACGATGCTGACTCAAGCTAGATCTCAACAGAGTTAGATTTAACAACACTGAGTTTCCCAATGGGCAAGAAACTAGCCTTTGAAACGAGTTTATGACTAACCAGATTTCCTTATGAGATAGTAAAGATCAGGTTATTACATCAGCTAGATTCAATGGTAGAATCAGCTAAGATGACTTAATATGATTGTTATAGCATCGACTAACAAGTATAATGAAGAGGGTTGATCTGACATTTGAAATTGAATCTCTGCAAATGATGATAGGAAGAGAACCAGGACGACCCCCTCACGGCCCACTCCGCAAGTAACGGCCATACAATCCGACATAGACTTTGCTATGACAAGGGACATGAACAGAAGGTTGAAATTCTTTGCACCCATCTACACGTCCTCAGCCTGAGCAGAGCCACTTGGCTCGAACCTGAGTGGGCCGACTTCAAATGAGGAAGAAGTTTCGGCAACCATGATGGAGTTGAGATGGAAGGAGATTTCTTCGATCTACTGCTATTGGATGGACCAGATGAACTCCAAGGAGCTTGTAGAAGCTCCAAATCGAGGCTTCAACAATGTCGTCTAGATGGATTTGAAGGAAGAAGAAGACGACTCATCTCTAGTGTTTTTGCCGAAAATGAAGAAGAGAACTAATGCTACTCGATTTCTCGACTCTTATAGCAAGCCCCCAACTCGCTCAGATCCGTTAGATGGAAAGATAAACGGTCTAGATGTATTCAGACCCCGCTCCTCTAACCGAAACAAATGGAAGAATATTCCTTAAAAGAATCATTTCTGTTATGACACCTCATCGATCCAGGTGATTGGAAATGGAGGGCTGAGATCACTCTACAAAGGGATTTCTACAGTTGCTACGGAGAGCCAAGATTGAGTAGAGGCGAGCGGTTGCGGATTGCCAACATGGCACTTCTATTTTCGGAAACAAAGTACACAACTAGACTTTGGCTGGAAATATACTAGCAATTAATGGCCCCCACCAAAGGAGACTAACATCGGTTTATAGAGCACTGGTGCCTCCACAAGATAGACAGTTTGGATCGGCCAAAGGTGGGCCATAATAGTCGCAGTTTAAGCGATTTCATAGCTGCTGGAAAACACATTGTTGTTTGGACAGCCTGACTTCAGCCCTGAACTACACATACTACAGGTTCAAGAAGTGGAATCTACCACTTAGGATTTGGTATTGACCATGTCCTAAACAAGATGGACAGTTTGGATCATCTAAATGGATGATGATGGTGGGTCACATCTCAGCTCAAAACGGACAGTCGTCTGTCCGTCTGCTTGGGCGGGAATGAAGAAAGAAGAAGAGGAGTTTTCCTCTTCCGGAAATCGGGTCAGCAACGCTGACCAACTTTGGTCAGTCCAGTGCAACGCTTGCGCACCAAATCCTGGTGCACATGCACACCATCAACATGGCCCACAATAATAATAGATGGAATCCACTCTGTCCATTCCTTTATATGGACAAAATTAAGGTTAATGGTTCATAAAAGGGACTAATCCAAGAATCAGGTGGCCATGATACATAAAGTGACATATAATGTTAATTTTTACACAATTCAATGGTTGAATTGATTTCATTTTGAGTTTCAATGGTTAGAAGAAAATTAGAAAGAAATACATTTAACTCCATGAGATGCAATGTTGGTTGTTAACATCAAGATGTAATATATAACTCTATGTAAACATTATTATTATTATTATTATTATAATTTAATTTATATTGGGAAGCCCACATAGAGGTCTTAACAAGTCCACACCGTTCATCCCTTTCATCATGTACTTAATTATATTTAATTTTTATTTTATTTTATTTACCTTTCATTATTTTTATTTGTTTAATAGATCTTATTTATTTCTATTTAATTTCAGTCTTTATTAAATTTAGGTCATACTTCATATTAGAGACAACCATCTACTCCGATTGTGCTTTGGATCCAATTCTAAGATAATTAACGTCAATAAATTGCCACACAAAAGATTTAATTGACCTCTTTGTAATTAATTATAATTTATTAAAATTCTAATGGCTAAATTTATTCTCCGTCATTCATCAATGGTCTTAGGAGGTCCTAAAGTCTACTTAAGTGAAATTTAATAGTAGTTGAAATGATTTAGATGAGTTAATGAATCAATTAAATCAGTACATTGTTAAGTGTTGCAGTCTAAGAAATCGAGAACCGTTAAGTGTTGATTCTAGTCGATCAAATGGTCCAGATTTATCTAAAATGTAAATGGACACTCAATTCCACCACATTCTGTGAATTTTAGGTTCGATTTTCATGGTAACGCCCGAGTACAAAAATTACGGGGTGTTACAATCTACCCCCCTTAAAACGAATTTCGCCCCCGAAATTCAGTAACTCTATATGAATGTAAATAAAGTAGTTCACTTTATGAGGTCTAGATTTCTACTCTTATCTCAGTGAGGTATATTTGTATGCTCTAGTGTGTCTAAGAGCATGGAATAGACTAATTGGACTGGGTTATGACAATCTATCATGACATAAACGAAAATAATCTATTTTCTTATGCTTTGGTCATTTACTGATTTTTCTTGTGAAGTTGATTTGTTTGTATGAGGCCCACAACTAGTTACCTAAACCATAGTTGCTACAACCTACCCCCCTTAAAGAAATCTCACCCCCGAGATTTTCCTCTATAAGTATGCCTATAAATTATGAAGTTCAAGAATCTAGGTATCTAAAACCTCGACTTTTTTTTTTTTTTTTTTTAATCTCATAGCCCAGGCTAGGCCAGGCCCCGGTTGAACCCTCTTTCGTGAGCGACCCCACCTCGCATGGGTCCCGCTTCGCACGGTGCAACTGCTTCGTACGGTTTGCCCCATCCTGAGTGTGCCCCTGCCTCACACAGGCTGCCCACTCAAGCCTGGTGTAAAAATGCCCCTGCATTAAAGTCCATGTTCAGGCAACTCTTATCCATGGACACAGACTTCCCCTTGCACGCCTGTCCAAACATCCAAAAAAGCGCATATGGTTTTGGTCCCTGTTCTTGAATCTTTAGTACGTGCAATTGTTCTCATATGCTGTGATATATGTCGTTCATGTACGTACGCATCTCTTCATGTATGTCGTATGAGGTATGTACATGTCAGTAATGAGCCGATCCAGGGGAAGTGATTTAGTGACCTAAATGGAGGGTTTGCATCATCTTCTTGTTAACCTCATGGGGAACGTTTGCTGTCTGGAATTTGAGAAGAATTATAAAATCTTCGAGCTCAGGAAATGCAGTGTAGTTAGGTTTTAATTTTGTACAAATGGGGTCCGTGGTTCCGTGATCCAGACCATTGGTCTGCGTGCTCTAACAATCTCAAAGATGCATTGCCATCCTCACCTTTTGATTCGTCGCCTGGGAGCAGACGGTCTATAAGAGAAGTGCAACCATGGTCTGCTCTACTGAAAAATTCCCAAGATTGATGGCTATGACCTCCTGGTCCGTTTACTTACAGTGGGTCCCAACAGATCTATGGTCTGGATCACTTTACCATGCCCCCCACAGGAGCAAACTGAAAACCAGACTATAGATACCCTTTACTCGAGGATCATATTGTTCCTCATTACTTGAATTGAACCACAATTTGAAGTCTCAGCCGATTGACTCGGTGTCAGTGGTCACCTCTACAACTGGCAACAGAAATCTACGCAAAATGACTCAGCTAAAATTGATTTCTATCAGCTGAGCTGCATGAGTGAATTGATCACTTCATAAAGGGGCACATACCAAGTTCACAGAAGCCCCCGATGCTCAAGTTGATAGCATTTTGGGTGAACTTCTTGAAATAATTACATTGGTGGGTGGTGACTTATTTGGCTTCTTCAAAGTTCAAACTATCCCATGTTTCCTTCAGGACCCGCACACAACTAGTTCAAGTCATAACTGGCTCAGAGAGTTGACTCTGTTTCGCTCGAACACCAATAGCATCTTCGACATGTGCAAATGTATATATCTATTGACGTGAATGCTGAAAGCTGTACCTTTTAAGAGCTTTTGGTTTGTTGAATAGTCCAAGATTCATTATGGTAACAGTACTAGTCTTTTTATCGTTCAATTAAAAAAACAACTGTAATTTTGAGCAGTACTTAAACATTTTTCTGTGAGATAATGAAGTGATATTTTTAGAGATTGGATGGCAAAATGTGATAAACATTTATGCCCCTCTATTCATAGTAAGGTATTGAATTTATCATTCTACAGGGGAACAAAACAATTCTGTTTTTTTTTTTTTTCCAGTTGTGAGTGAATATTTGTGTATGATGAAGTTATTTCGATTGTATCATAACCAGTGTTCGAAGTTTCGGTATCGCTACAAGTTTCGCTAGTCAGGGATACGGAAACAATATCGATATCGTCGATAATATTGCTGGTAACTGGAAATGCGGGGAAAATGGGAAAAACAGTGGAATTTTTCAGTGAAACCTCAAGAGTTGATAAAATACACTTAGTTGCATATTTAGGAATAAAAAAATTACATCAAAAATGCATACATAATAGGTTTCTATTTAATGGGAGCCTAAAAGCATATGTTGCCGTAAGAAGTCAGTCCAATCATCTCATCCATCCAAAATCTGGACTTCCATCCAAACATCCATTGATATTTCAGAATATCGGCAATACATGAAATTTCCAAACAAATCGTTAACAATTGAAAAAAGAAACTAAAGATTGTGGTCTCGTTATTGCCATGTTGCGATAATGATAATATCGTGATATTATCATTGTTATCGTCAACAAATTGAATGCTGCATACAACCATGCACCCATAAAAAATATGAAATGGGAATTTTTTTAAATATATAGATTTTTGGCATATTGATATATTGGCGATATTATCGAAATATTGCAGATACATTGACGATATAAATGACACTTGGAATTTACATAGTAAAAAATATTGGCGATACACCGACGGGATCAATGTATTGACAATACAAACGATGCCTGGAATTTACACAATTGAAAATATTGACGATATCGATACATTGACAATATTTAGTGATACATCACCAATATCAAGAATTTTTTATACTATCAGTGTTATCGGTATCGCTACCGGAGTTATCAGTGTCGCTGAGCTAGAAATAGAGATAATATCGGGGATATTTCAATAATATCGGAGATAATGCAAACACTGATCATAACCCTATCTCTGTTATTAAGACTTAAAGAGTTATTTCTTCTTTGGCAGGGGAAAAAGCTGGTTTTTGTTACTAATAACTCAACAAAATCAAGGAAGAGTTACGCAAAAAAGTTCCAAATGCTTGGAGTCACAGTTAGTGAGGTAATTTTTGCAGCCCATGTGTTCTGGATGTCTCTTTTTCTACAGTAGTTCAGAATTCCAATACAGATATTCTTGGTTTGAATTATTTGTGCAGGAAGAGATTTTCTGCTCATCCTTTGCTGCAGCCATGTATTTGAAATCCATTGACTTCCCTCGAGAGAAAAAGGTTTAGTTTTTTAATGGCTTCCTCGAGCCTTTGCTTTTCTTGTTTGGTTCCATGCCAGAAGGCCTTTACATGTTCTCTTAAATGTTGATTTAGTTGTAGCTCTTTATCTAATGTGGTTCTTGTGATATTCTGAATATGCACTGTTGCTTAAAATCTAACCAAAATCAGTGTTGTTGGAAAAGTAAAGTTAATATCTTCTTGCTCTGATCAGCTCTCATACATCTGAGCTATGATTCTCTGCACATAAATTGCTGATTTTTTGCTGCACAAGTTCTTAAAACTACCTCTAGGCTCCAGTTACTACTGATCTTTGCCTGTATCTGCATAACTCGCATTTGGTATGTCATGGTCTTATGGACAGCCTTCATCCTTGCTGTACTCACTTACCAAGCATGCAACCAGATGCAGTGGGAGCAATTTATATGGTTCTATGTCCACTGGAATGATACATTTTCATAAGCAAGTTCTACTGGATCATGTTCCTTGTTAAATTCGTGTATCACATAAGTGACAGGGAATTATTGAATTAGGGTTCATAACTATTTCTCTTGCTTGAGTGGCCCATAATCTGAATAACTGTTAATCTATTCATAAAAAGATCCCATCCATGGTGTTGTTTTTTATTTTTATTTTATTTGTATCTAGTTGCTGTGAGAAGTAGGCAAGGGTTTTGTGCCATTTTGGACTAAAACATGAGACGAATGTATCAGAAAATCAGTTTAGTCTGTGTTTTATAGGCAAAATGTTGGGTGGTTAAGGAAAAACATGTCCATTAGCTGAAATGAGGATGTTAAGATGGATGAGTGGCAAGACAAGGAAGGATAGAATTAGAAATGAATGATTGAATGCATTCAAGGAATTCAGGAGTAGCACCAATAGGTAACAAGATGAGTGTTAAGTAATTTTATATGGTTTGGTCATGTGCAATGGAGACAAAGAGCTGCGACGGTTAGGTGTGAATTGGTACAGGTTGAAGGCTCCAAAAGGGGCAAGGGGAAGGCCCAAAAGGATGTGGGTGGAGGTAGAAAGCTTTGATGACCTATGGTCTAATTGAAGTTATGTCCCTTGATAGAGTGGAATGGTGGAAAAGGATTCATGTAGCTGACCCGAATTAGCTGGGATAAGGCTTAGATGATGATGATGATATGTTGCAAAACTATTTTCTGATGTACAAATGGAAAGTAAAATAATAATAATAAATAAAAATAAAAAATAACTTCTGATCTTGCATCAGATCTACATAGAGTTGATGATGTTCTAAAACATCCAGAAACTGTTAAGTGAAGATTGTTGGGATCTTCGCCTATGAATGCTACAGCTGAAGTAAATATAGAAGTTGGGTTATTTCCATAACTTCTGTAGATCACTATCTATTCTTTGTTGTTTTCATAATGTTTCTTGCAGTTTAATTGCATTGTGGAACACTTGAACAACAGAAGAGCATTTCATTCTGTGTTGCATGCCTAATGCATTATATACTTATTTATGAAAAAGATGTTTACCACCTTCCCAAGTAACTGGAAAGCCAGCATCATAAAAAAATAGCTTTTGTCCCTCTGCAGGTATATGTTATAGGTGAGGAGGGAATATTGGAAGAACTGGAGCTTGCTGGTTTTACAGGTCTCGGTGGTCCAGTAAGTCTTCATTGGCTTCATAGACTATTAGATCCATGGCATAGAACACCACCTGAGACCTTTATGATTGTGCATATTTTTCTCTTTGATTATTATGAAAGATTGCATCAGATTTTTCTCATTTATTATTATGAAGGATCACATCTTCATGATGGATCTTGCTGCAGGAAGATCGTGACAAAAGGGTTCATCTAAAGCCAAACTTCCTATTCGAAAATGATAAGAGTGTAATGTAACATCATGCCCATTCTTCTTTCATTTTTCACTTTCCATTTCTGCAAATTCTATGCTTGATAATAGTCCAGAAGCATTTACTAGATATATGGTCTTCAAGCCTACTACAACACCCATATAATTAATGCATTGGAAATTTCTTTTGCCAGGTTGGAGCAGTTGTGGTTGGACTTGACCAGTACATCAACTATTATAAGCTCCAGTGAGGCACTCTTCCTTTACTGTTTTCATTGTCTGCCTAGAAATTAGTAGAGGTCAGGTGCTTCACTATTGGTGAACGAAAAGCATGAATCTATCCTTGTTTCAGAGGACCCTACTTCCATGGTAGATGTCGAAAAACCATAAATGCAGTGTATGTGGATGAAATCTGGAATGACCATAAAAAATCACATTGATTGGATGATCCTAGACATCCAATTAGTAACCTACAAATGGACAATAAAAGACAGAAAACAAGGTTAGAATAAGAAATGGACCACATTCAATGGGGAAGCTCTTTTGTTCAGAGGGTTAAAAATTCTTGGTCAGTGTTAATTTTTAGCTATTGTATACACTGCAAGATCGATCTGTCTGGACCTTGTACATGAATGGCCACATGTATGGTTTTTGGAAGTCAGACACAACTGTGTACATGAGGAATGCACAATCTGCTTTTCTATTTAATTGTATTTTTAATCATGAAAAGGCCTATGAATTGCAAAAATTGTTAATTGAAACCATGGTTAAAAACTCAAAAAGGAAAGAAAAGAAAGAAGAGAAAGACAGAATAGAGACATTGAGTACTGAATTCCTAGTAACTCTTTGAATTTCCGTCCAGTATGTGATTGAGAATTCACTTTTGAACAGCTCAGATTGTAGTGGAGCTTTATTAGTTCTCCAAGTACCCAGTTGAGTGTTGTGCTTGCTCAATCAAGTTTTCTGTCGAGATGGCAGCTAGCCCTGCTTGCAGGTCTTTGGTCTTTTGGGAGGAGAGGAATAATCACTGCTTCAGAAATCGCAGCGTTTCTATGTTTTAAGTTGAAAGGAGGGCTTTTATGTATTCTGGGAGTGGGATCCCTGAGGTTTTTGGGTGCTGGCTCTTCCAGCTTCTTGTAGTTGGTCTTTATTCTCTTGCCGGCCCTTTTGGCTTTCTGAATAAAATTATTAATTCTCAAAAGAAAACCATATTACCCTTTTTACTAGAACCATCCATTAACTGAGCCAATAGGCTATAATGATATTTTGAGCCCTGGATTGAGTTTTTAATCTGTGGTTAAATGTAACGCCCCGAAACCCCAAGGGTCGAGTACAAACTCGATCCCCGGTATCCCGGGAGTTACTAATGCATATGCAATGCGTGCATTCAAGTGTTTGGCCAATATGGCATCAAATCATAGTGATAGGTCAAGCTAGGAAATGAAATAGGAACGTACCAGCAAATAAGTAAGTTAAACAGCAATGTACGAAGGGATCCACTCAACCTGTCTGATCGGGCCTCTTCTAGCTTGCTAGCTCATAAGGGACCTGCACCAATGAAAGTGCCTGGATGGTGTTTTAGAACACCATCCCAAAGTGGGAGTGAGTCATCAACTCAGTGGTTCTATTTCCCTAAGTTACTCAAAAGCACAAATGTAATCAAACGTAGGTAATGAAACAACATACGTATACAGTAGTCATAAGCGTAGTATGTAATAAAACGAACATTCATACATAGCAGTCAAAAGCATACACATAGAACCTTTCTAGTCACAACCGACAGTGAGTGGCACCACCACTCACCCGCACAGACTCAAGTCACCAATGAATGGGGCACCACCCCACTAATCGCACAATCACATCTTATAATCTTAATGCATGAATGCATGAAGTACAAATGCATGCCCGGACACCGGTTTTTAGTCACAGCCGCCAGTGAGTGGCACCACCACCTCACCCGCACAGACAATGCATGCCATGCTGAACTATGTATGATTAGCCGAGTTATTAGTTATTCCGGTTTAACATCCAGCCGGTTGGCGAAACCACCGTACCATTATTCTATCACCAGGTCAATCTGGAACCATCTGGCTCCCTGCGTGGCAAATGCATCTCATCGCCAGTAACCCCTCGATCCAAGTATGGTTAGATAGTGGCCGTCAGCCACGCCCAAGCTAAAGCAGAAGGGTCGTCACCCAACCACTAATATAAATAATTAACTCAGAAGTGTGGGCTTGTTATTCAAATTAACAATAATGTTCGGGTCGTTCAAGCAGGGCTCTGGCATAAAACAATCGGCCGGGTATTTGATAAGGCCGCTCGAACAACCCTGTGCTCAATGGTCACTACGAGGAGGCACCTCCCCAACGTAGGCTGACAGCTCGGGCATAGGTCCCATACCACCATCCCCGGCTCATGAGACTTGGGGATCGATCGCCGTACAATTTTAAGTGGGCTCATTCAGTGGTAACAATGGTACTTAGGTTCGAATAGAAGCGATAGGTTACACACAACACGCCCAACCCGGAATCGGGCCGACACCTTCGACTGAGATGAAGACGGGAAGGCCGGCCTTAGGCACCCATGGCCCGCGTGGTCCTCATACCACAGCCGGTCACCCGCATTCTACCTCCGTTGACGGTTCCAGTCCCAAAGGGGCGGTCGGCCTCATGCGGCCGCCCTTAATTCTCATCTATTTGCCGGGTTAGACAAATCATAGGAAAACATTTCCTTACAGCAAATTGTTGTATACATCAAGCATAATTTAAGAGCATGAGACATAAATATGAACGCACAAGTGATTCTAGCATACATGATAGCCTCAAAGGGTTCTACACAAGCAAATTTCAGCACATAGTCATCATTTAAGCATGCTTCTAACATCTCAACAGCAATGACAGCAAAATTAATCAAAGATTTGGATATTAACTACATTTGAAGGCATTTGGTGCTAGGCAACCTAGAGGTAAATGGTCCGCACCTTAAATCTCTTGGTTACTTTCAAGAAATCCTGCAAAATGAGGGCTACATGTTAGAGAATTGAGGATGGAACTTAAGAGAGGCTGATGGGGGTTGAGGGATTTACTCCTAACTCACCTTTAGGGTTGACGAAATGAACTAGTGGTGAAGGTCGGGCCCAAGTGTGTTCATATCTTAGAAAAGGCGATTTTACGGGGCGTTACAATCTACCCCTCTTAAAAACCAATTTCGCCCCCAAAATTGTTTAGGTTCACATTTAACGATCTTATCTGACGATACACTGGTGCCAGATGCGATGGTTTAGCTCGTGCTCATTGCTGGGTTTATTCCCAGTATTCTGATCTACTTATACGATTGAGCCTATTTTCTGAATGCTAACTGTTCTCCTTATACAAGTTTGGTTACTAACGTCTCGAGAGGACAAGTCGGGTCCTACTTAGTAATTTACCCTATGTTTCGATCCTGGGACTGTGGGCTATGGGCCCACTACACTTTCGCTGCGCCACTCTGATGGGCTCATGTCGTAATGCCTGAGTTTATATGCATGGAAGGACATATGCTAACTACACTGGCCTGACTTATGCGGTCTACCCCCCTTAAAAAAAAAATCTTGAACGATCGGGTTAGTACGAAGAAACGGTGGTGATAGGCCTGATTCCGGTACTTCGATCCTCTGCCTGGCTAGGGCAGAAAGTTCGTTGTATCCCTTCCAAATCCTGGTGGATCCCGGTCTTCTGCTCAGCCACAGCAGTGAGTCCTTTGGTATTGCCCAGGATCGGGAATTGGATTAGACCGCGAATACCTCGCTTGAGCATGGTTCCGTAAATCCGTTGTTTGGTCAGCCTAGGCGTTCGGAGGGGGTTGAAGGAAGGTTTGGGCCTCTTGGTGAGAAATGAAAGAGTTGGGGCTCTCTTTAAGAGAGTGTTGGAGCAAAGATGAGAGGGTTTAGCAAGGGTAGGAAAAAGGGGGTGAAAAATGGGAGAGAGATGTGAAAACGAGGGGAGAAAGAAAAAAAATCAGTTTTAAGGTCAGGGAGGTCCGGTGGCATGGCACACTACAGTGTGCGATGGCACCCTACAGGTCTGGACAACTTTATTAGCATCGTATCAAACTACTCCATCGACACTAATTCGCATCATGTGCACACAATTATCAACATACAGGCTGAAAATAGAGGCGTTTCATATCATCCAAAATCAAAGCAAACAATGACAATAGTTCATTCATGAAATAGAGCGATCTCAACAACCTATCATCAAATCTAGACATTCCCGAATGCTCAATCAAGGCATTGACCACATAACGATGTTTGATACTAAGCAACCCTAAGGTCTTAGTTTCTATGCTCGAGTGGATCATGCTAACTAAGTAGGGGCATGATCCTAAGGTATAATGTCTCTAATCTCAGAGTGATATCTAGGTCAGCGGGTTCATTGTAATGGGTCCATACTCCACGGCCCGACTCAATCTATCACTTGCTCTGATACCATCTTTGTAACGCCCCGAAACGCCAAGGGTCGAGTACAAACTCGATCCCCGGTATCCCGGGAGTTACTAATGCATATGCAATGCGTGTCATTCAAGTGTTTGGCCAATATGGCATCAAATCATAGTGATAGGTCAAGCTAGGAAATGAAATAGGGACGTACCAGCAAATAAGTAAGTTAAACAGCAATGTACGAAGGGATCCACTCAACCTGTCTGATCGGGCCTCTTCTAGCTTGCTAGCTCATAAGGGACCTGCACCAATGAAAGTGCCTGGATGGTGTTTTAGAACACCATCCCAAAGTGGGAGTGAGTCATCAACTCAGTGGTTCCATTTCCCTAAGTTACTCAAAAGCACAAATGTAATCAAACGTAGGTAATGGAACAACATACGTATACAGTAGTCATAAGCGTAGTATGTAATAAAACGAACATTCATACATAGCAGTCAAAAGCATACACATAGAACATTTCTAGTCACAACCGACAGTGAGTGGCACCACCACTCACTCGCACAGACTCAAGTCACCAATGAATGGGGCACCACCCCACCAGTCGCACAATCACATCTTATAATCTTAATGCATGAATGCATGAAGTGCAAATGCATGCCCGGACACCGGTTTTTAGTCACAGCCGCCAGTGAGTGGCACCACCACCTCACCCGCACAGACAATGCATGCCATGCCGAACTATGTATGATTAGCCGAGTTATTAGTTATTCCGGTTTAACATCCAGCCGGTTGGCGAAACCACCGTACCATTATTCTATCACCAGGCCAATCTGGAACCATCTGGCTCCCTGTGTGGCAAATGCATCTCATCGTCAGTAACCCCTCGATCCAACTATGGTTAGATAGTGGCCGTCAACCATGCCCAAGCTAAAGCAGAACGGTCGTCACCCAACCACTAATATAAATAATTAACTCAGAAGTGTGAGCTTGTTATTCAAATTAACAATAATGCTCGGGTCGTTCAAGCAGGGCTTTGGCACGAAACAATCGGCCGGGTATTTGATAGGGCCGCTTGAACAACCCTGTGCTCAATGGTCACTACGGGGAGGCACCACCCTAGCGTAGGCCGACAGCTCGGGCATAGGTCCCATACCACCATCCCTGACTCATGAGACTTGGGGATCGATCGCCGTACAATTTTAAGTGGGCCCATCCAGTGGTAACAATGGTACTTAGGTTCGAATAGAAGCGATAGGTTACACACAACACGCCCAACCCGGAGTCGGGCCGACACCTTTGACTGAGATGAAGACGGGAAGGCCGGCCTTAGGCACCCGTGGCCTGCGTGGTCCTCATACCACAGCCGGTCACCCGCATTCTACCTCCGTCGACGGTTCCAGTCCCAAAGGGGCGGTCGGCCTCATGCGGCCGCCCTTAATTCTCATTTATTTGCCGGGTTAGACAAATCATTGAAAAACACTTCATTACAGCAAATTGTTGTATACACCAAGCATAATTTAAAAACATGAGACATAAATATGAATGTACAAGTGATTCTAGCATACATGATAGCCTTAAAGAGTTCTACGCAAGCAAATTTCAGCAGATAGTCATCATTTAGGCATGCTTCTAACATCTCAACAGCAATGACAGCAAAATTAATCAAAGATTTGGATATTAACTACATTTGAAGGCATTTGGTGCTAGGCAACCTAGAGGTAAAGGGTCCGCACCTTAAATCTCTTGGTTACTTTCAAGAAATCCTGCAAAATGAGGGCTACATGTTAGAGAATTGAGGATGGAACTTAAGAGAGACTGATGGGGGTTGAGGGATTTACTCCTAACTCACCTTTAGGGCTGACGGAATGAACTAGTGGTGAAGGTCGGGCCCGAGTGTGTTCATATCTTAGAAAAGACGATTTTACGGGGCGTTACATTAAAATTCTAAAAAAGCCTCTGTTTAATTGGATAGTCCTCTAATTTCTAACAACGAATAATACGCCCATGCAAGTTGCAACAATGTAGTAAAATTGCTTGGTAGTTAGAATGCATGGAATGTGGAGAGAAAGAGTCCCAAGCTTGAGCGAAAGAAAATTTTGCCTTCTATTTCTTAGAAATTCCATGTACAATTAGAGATCCTTTAGTTAGTAAATACGATAATGGTTTCAAGCCTGTGCCTCAGTGGTTGACAAGGTGTGTTTCAACAGTGAGGTCTTAAATTCAATCCCCTATTACTTGCCATAAAAACACAATGTAGTTAGAAAGATGTTTTGTGAACCAGGAAAAAAAAAGTGTAAACAGGCCATGTCACAAGAACAACACTTGGAAATTCTGCCACATCGAAACAGACATGTTTGTCAATCCTGGACATGGGTCATAGTAGCTAATTTTTATGTTTAATAATTATCATTATCTTTTACTTTTAGGATGCTTCCTTACATATTATTTTGATACAAAACTGAATGGTTACCAACCTCTTTGGCCAAGAAGTCGGCAACATTGCGTTGGGGAAGCTTGCACAAACCTTAGGATCTCGCAATCCCCAACTGACTGAATTACAGAATATTAATGCAGAAAAACCAACAAGCAATCAACACACAAGACGCAAACACTTTTTACATGGAAAACCCTCTAACAAAGGTAAAAACCACGGGACCTCGTCCAGTCAAACAATCTACTATGTAAGAACTTAATACATAGTGATCACAAGCTTATAACACGCTCGGATCCGGTTTTCTTCACCACAAGGGCAGATTACAACCAAAGAGGCAAAACAAAAGAGATCTCACCGATCCGAGGAACTTGAAGAAGCTACGAACGAACCGGCGTCGCAGATGAATCGTCAATTCTTCACTCTTCGATCTTCCTCTATCTCTTGTCTTCTCTTCTTCCTTTTTCTTTTTCTCTCTCTTGCTCTAGAACGTGTAACAATTGCTTAGATTAACCCTAATCCTGCATAAACACGATTATATAGTGGGGATGAACGGTGTTGTTTAGCCTTTTGCTATGCTCTCTCGAACACTAGCAGACCCCAAAGCATGGCCAACACCCGGGAGGTCTTCCTTGGGCCTACATAAACACGATTATATAGTGTTTGAATCAGAATGAGAAACAAACCACGCAAAATAGGAAACTGTATAAAACAGTCCACGCGCACCGTCGGTCGCCCGACTCAACCCTGTCGGGCACCCGACAATGCCAAAAACTGTCCAGAGAGCTCTAGAGAAAATATCCCCGAGTTTCGGTCGCCCGAACACCACCTTCGGTCGCCCGATCAGCAAACGTCGATCGCCCCACATCTGTCTGAAACAGTCCAGCAACCAACTGCCATATCCGGACTAGTTTTGGTTGCCTAACCCAGTCTGGTCAGGCGCCCGACGATCCCCGAGCTGCACTCTCTCCTCTGGTCCTGAGGAGGAACACCCATCACATTGTTTGCCTTGCTTCCCACAAGGACAAGTGAGATGTTTATCAAGTTAGTGATGTCCCAAAATTCATCAATCACAATAAAAAAAACAGCTTTCACTGCTTGGAATGGTTGTTAGATGCCAGAGATTAATCCTCCTTAAATGACCAACAAACCAGAAGTTATTACAGAAAGCTCAAGCCTTTGCTTCACTAGTTTCACACCAACCAGCTAGACTAGAGAAGGCCATCTGACTTTCACCCTTATCTTCCCTTAAAATACTGTTAATATCACAAGGCCAAGGGTTTCTCTAAGGAGGGCCATCATATGTCAATTTGAGGCTCCCCCTCTCCCAATGAACACCTCCGTCCATTGAGGCTCCCCCTCTCCCAATGAACACCTCCGTCCAAGCTTTCCTTTTCCTTATATATACTCATTAGTTGTTGTGAATGATGACAAAACTTAATTAAACAAAATAAAGATACACAGTGAAAACAGGCTAGCCAATCCTCCAGTGACCCTCTCATCACCAAAAAGGAAATATTGACCCCCTTTGGAGCTGCAACAAATAACAGCTAAGCACAAACCAGAAACCATTGGCTAAAGAAGATCCCCACATGACTTATCCTGCAACAGCTCTTCCACTGCATTCCTCCATAGTCTCTTCAAATAAGCAATCAGAAAACTCTTTCCTTGCCATAGCCCAACCCATTACATATAAGATATGCCTTTCTTAATTGCCCCGATCAAACTGAATTTATTTGCAATCTTTTTTTTTCTTTTTTTTAATTTTTTCTATTCCTCTCCTGCCACAAGCTCCACATTATACCATGAGGGGCTGTTTGGGGTGAGGGATTTCAAGCAGGGATTTGTGAAATCCTTGGATTTCAAATTTCCCCTGTTATGTATTTTGTTGGGATTTGTTAAATCCGTCGATTTCCCAAATGCACACTCCCACAAATTCAAATCTGCCCCACAAAACTATTGACTTCTCAGTCCACAAATTGAGAGATTTGCTTATATTAAGGTCATTTCATTGCAGTAAATGCTCTGACATTGCAATAAATGCTCCCAAATCCATGGATTTGTAGCTTGGTTCCCAGAGACTTTTGCATTTGACAAATCCAAATCCATGAATTTGACAACTATAGGATCAAATCCATAGTCTGATTTCCCTGATCAACAGGGCCAAGGGATCATTTTCCATACCATACTTTTCCTATATGGAAATAGGCCCACATCCCGACCAAAAATCACCTGTGCAAGAAAGCCCCTGAGACTCTCGCCACATCACAATGGGGGAAGTGGTGGTTGAAATTCTCTTCTTGATTCTTGCATATAAAACACACATACAGCAAAGACCATTGGTGCTTCAAATTGTCAACCGTTAAAATCTTGTTAGCTGTTTCCAACCAAGCAAAAAAGGCTTGCATTCATGGCAGAATAGGGTGTGCTATGCTTTAGTGAGTTAAACAAACTTCAATGAATCTAGCATCTCTGAAATTGTAAATATGAACAATGTCTTCAGGGAGCTAGCGTGTAGACATTGACCAACATTCTTCTGTTGATAAATAGAAAAATGAATTAATCATTTACTTCATAGGGCTTCCATGAGTATGAACATATTGAACTTTAGGAGCTTTGCTAAGCACACTCGTGCCTGCAATAAAGCTCATGTACATGCCACACATGTGCCATGTACGAGCATGGTATTAAAAAATGGTTACATAATGTTGTTATGTAATGGTAGCAGTGTGACCCATTATGCGATACCGGGTTGTAATGCTGTTCTGGAAAAAAAGAGGCCCGTAATGGGCTGATACGGAATCGATACATTTCCTTCCTTTCAAATTTTTTTTTTTTTTTTTACCATTATGGCCCTATTGTAACGGACATAAGGCTGTCTATTGCAGTGACCAATATTGGGTGCAAGATCCAATCCACCCTTAGGTCAGTCCAACCTTCTACATGTTTTCCCAAAAATAAATCTCGTCCACTCAGCATGTGGGCCCCGATATTGGAAAAGTGGATTGGTTAGAAAACTTCAGCCAACTTTTTCAGAGCCATACATTTGTTGTATAAACTGTGGCCCACCTGATGAGTGGATCAACCTGATTCTTGGGCTAGGGCATCAACATAGTGGTGCCTTTCTGATGGATAGATTGGATCTTTGATCCATCATGCCATTTTGGCATATTTGTGGCTTGTACATGAGCTGTTTTGCACACACGTGTGGGCCTAGCAAATCTCTGAATTTTAGAGCTCAAACTTATTGCACAAAGATGGAGAGCTTTTCATACTTTCACCCCTTAGCACTAGTTTTTCTTTTCTCCAATGGCTCCAACATCTAGATAAAATAATCCAAATAATTCGTGGCTTGTTTCAACATTTTCTTAAGTAGATTGCTATTGTTTTGAGAATTATATGAGCCTTGGCTATGGGATATAATATTTATACTACCTTCAGATTCCTCAGTTTGTACAAAGGGGGCCATGGTTCGATGATCCAGATTGTAAGTCAGATGAGCACCACTATTTATGGAGGATGCTCAAAAGAACTCTCCAGTGGGACAATCCTAACCCTTTCGGCTAGTGGCTTGCAACAGGAACTGACATAGTAACAGTGAAAGGCCCAGATATTGAATGGCTAGGATCTTCCAATCTGGGAGATTTTAGGGGCATGGCCCATCCACAGTGGTATCTTCCAGATCAAGGTCTGGAATTGGATTACCAAACCGTGGGCTTTAAATCCAATCGCCCCACCAAAGTTCATATAATCCTTCATTTGTTGTCTCATGTTTGACAGAAGTATCAACAACTTGAACTGACAGGTATGCAACTCTATGCATCCGCGAGAATCCAGGATGCCTTTTCATTGCCACCAATCGGGATGCTGTTGGTCATATGACAGATTTGCAGGAGTGGCCAGGTTTTTCCTAATAATCCACCTTCATGCATGAACTCCAGTTATTGTTAGGAAGTACATGTTAGAAGAGTGTAATCTTGATTATATGCTGGGTTTTCTATCCAAATTTCAGGTGCTGGATGCATGGTTGCTGCAGTATGTGGATCAACTCAAAAAGAACCTGTTGTTGTTGGAAAACCGTCAACCTTTCTGATGGACTTCTTGCTAAAAAGGTGTGCAGAATCAATACATAATCATCATCATCTTAGCCTTTCTCCCAGCTGTTTTGGGCTGCTTTTTAATGGTGGATTAGTGGAAGTTCTATGATCAAGCTGCCCACCGGAACTTTCAACCAGCCATGGTAGAGGCTCACATTGACAACAGTCACATGCCAACACAGTACCCACCCAATACTACCCCCCGGCTGAACTATTACGTGCACACCCCAAAGGGGGCCAGCACATGGAGGTTGCCAGATATACTTCTGGGTGCAAGGCATAGATAAACATGGAGGGTCATGACCGAGTAGTTGCCTGCACAAAGAAGGCAGGGAGTACATCAATGCATGGTGACCAAACACCGCCCACATGCCTTCATGGTCACGCCCGTTGCTACACCTTAACACAGCTATTGCATCCGTAAGGGTAATTTGCAAACAAATTTAAGGTCTAGAGCAATGTTTTAAAACCCAGACTGGACACCGGAAACACCAGTTGAATTGGCCAGACTCGTGTCACCCCACTTTGGCCTGAGAATCTATCTAGTTTAATTTCAATTGAAATGAAAAATGAAATAGCAAATAATATGCATTTGGGATAATGATTAGGATGTTTCGAAGTTGAGGTTGTGGGTTTGAATTTCATCAATGACACTAAAAACTATTGACCATCTTTATTGAGCCAGGGCTTCTGGTGACCTGACCTGTTTTCATGACTGGTTGTGGCCCAAACTGGTCCAATGATCTAAAGTCTGCAGCACCAGACAAGCCCACTAAGCATGCGAAACCAATGTATGAACTAGAATTTCTAGGCATTGTATCAAAATCCACCTATAAGCATTGTATTAGTCAATAACTTAATATGTGTGCTGGAGCATGCGATGAAATGATTTATATTCTGATTCGTTCTTCCATTGCTCTGCAGATTTCAGATTGATACGTCCAAAATGTGCATGGTGGGCGATAGATTGGATACTGATATTCTGTTCGGGCAGAATGCTGATTGCAAAACCCTTCTTGTCCTTTCAGGTACCGTCCTCAGCTCCAAAGACATTTTTATACCATCTAATGGTTTTATACATGCACAAGCCCTCTCCATGTGGCCACGCATGCATGGGGCATCCAAGCCATCTGTCACGCAGGCCTTCATGTAGATGACATGGCCTGACTATCAGGCTGGTCAACTCATTTGTGAAGTCACTCATGCACAACAACAATGGACAATGTTAAAGATTTTCCAATGACCCATGTGTGCCTGCTCAATGGGTGGACCTGCCTGGACCAGTTCCGGACTTGGATGTCCCACATGCATAACATGTAGCCTGTTTGGAGGTGCATGTCGGCCTAAGCAAGACTCACCATAAAATATGATGCACATCACATCACATCACATCATAGAGGTTTGCCAATCCTGCGTGTCTAAATCAGCCATCTACACAACTCCACATATGCCAACATGGCATATTGGCATGAGATCCAGCCTTCCACCTAGTGAGTCCCAGACCTTAGACACCCTGGATAAAAAGAATAGGCCAATCCACCCAAGAAAGTGACCACAGCTTACAAAACAAATAGACAGATCAAAAGCGCTTGGCAAAGTTTTCTAAGTTGTCCACCTGTTTCTAAAACTGCAGCCCATTTGGTTAGCAGGCTATCCTTATTCTTGGGATGGGACCCATCTGCAGTACAGAACGTACGGTTGGATATCACACCCACGTAGTGTGGCACGCGAGGAGCCATGTGCCTGGGCTGCCTCATCCATGCATTTTGGCTTAGTGAACCTCCTAAACAGAGGTTTACTAGAATACATTCTGAAGTGTTTCCATGAGATACGTCAAGAGTATAGCCATTGGATTCCAGATCATGTTTGGTGATCCAACCAGTCACATGATAGGCCTCACCATGGATGGGAGATACCCAATAATGAGGCTTCCAAAGTGGAATATTTTAAACTCTGATCATTTAACTTTTTCTCGGACCGTCTCCAAAACCACTTTCTTTTCTTCTTCTTCTATTTATTATTATTATTTTGAAGATTGAATTTATTAAACAGCCAAAAGGCAGAGAGAACAGCAAAAAACAAGAAACAGAAAAACAAAGCTGGAACAAAATACAAAGGCATCAACGACCAAAAACGCCAGTGGGAGAAACCACCCCAGAACTAAAGAGACCCGATCCTCAATCAGACCAACTTTTCTGATGGTACTGCCAACAGAACCCCTACGGTTATTAAAGCATCTATTATTTCTTTCCAGCCAAACAGACCACAGAACCGCTAGCAATGCCAAATGCAATTTTTTTCGGTCTTTAGTAGGAGGGCCCCCAGTGGGCTCCTTGTTATAATCCACAGGATGCTGAAAGTAGGAAGGATACCTTCCCAGACTTCATGAACTGGCAATGGATGAAATATGATTCACCAATTCCTCAATTCTTCAAACAAAGAAGGCAAGCATTAGAAAGAACCTTTGCCCTTTTTCTGATTATCAAAATAGTAGGATTCTATTCCTGCCCGCAAGCCATACAAAATTACAAATGCGGGTACCTTCAAAGGCACTCCACAGCTCCTGATAAAGCCTGTGTGATAGCAGGCAACAGCAGATGCGGGTTCCAAAACCACATCGATGAGGTAGAGGACAGAAAACACCCCGGTTTATCTCTTCTTCAGTGCAGCCCTTCCTTTTCAGCTGGATTAGGACAGACACCTTCCAGTCTCTAGAACCATTTTTTTTTTTTTTTTGGTGGACCATTGGTCCAGAGTTCAAGATATTCCCATTTTGAAGATTTTTAAGGCAGCCACCTTCATCTATGCATCTAATCAGATTAGTTTGGATCACTGAACATGACCATAGATCACCAGCAGCTACAGTCCCCATGTGTCCTGTGGCAATACATTAGGGTGTGTATTCTAGCAAACCTCTCCATCTATGCTAAACAACCCCTCATAATCTAATGAAGTGGTTTGGACAGTCTGGCAAGATGGGTTGGATTGGGTTAACACCTACAACTAGTAAATTAATACATAAAATAAAAACATCTAACCATCAAATGACATCATTAAAGTAACACATATTAACTGAAATAACACAAGCAAAATAAGGTTTATAATCACTACTCATAAATAAATAAAATTAAAGAAATGCAGAGAGTAGATGTCACATATATGACATGGCAGGCCCCACAAAGCTTGGGTGTTGTGTGGACTGCATAAAACAGGCTGTAGATGATTCCAACCTTTCTAGTAGAGTCATGACTTATGAGTCCTGACTCATGAATATTCAATGAAGAGCCCCAAATGTAAGGAACTGGAACATATGCAAAAGATCCCAACAGATGGCATATGTGTCATGGATCCATGTTATTCATCAAGTAGGGATCAGTGTGAACATGCTTAGACCAAAAATAGTGGTAGTTCATTGGTCATGCAAGTCAAACTTGCATGATTTTACATTTATATCATTTATATTAGTCACAACCCACATGTATATGTAAAACGTATAAGGTCGGGTTCACGTTGAAGGCCTTGACCCAAACGCAGCCTTGACCCAAACGCAACCCTACCTAGGTCGGGTTGAGGATCTTTAACCCAATCCAAGTTCCAAACTGAACCTCAACCCAAAATGGCCCAAAGCTTGGGTTAGGGCAACCCAAGCTGCACCCCTATGTTGGACACATGGTCATGTTGCAACAATCCAAACCATTTGTATGATGGGCCTTACCATGGATGAGCCACGCCTCTCCCACAAACAACATTAAAGTACACTATTCATAATCAAAGGAAAGGAGTTAATGATCCAAGGGTAAAAATATTCTAGTCTAAGAAAAAGGGCTCCCCAAAACCAACGACTACAGTTCCAAAGTAAAACTAGCGACATGTAGGTAGGGATGTATCTTTGCAAATCTCATTCAAAGCCCGCGTGAATGAGAACGTCTTCTAGGTCAGACCCATTTGGTGGATGGCTTGGATATTTTACCTCTCTGCTACGCTGGCACATGTGGTATCCCTTGTATACATGTGTGGGCTTAACAAACCTCATTTTAATACAAACAGTGATAAAAATATACACTGATAGACATCTCTCTCGAATATTTGGAGATTTGCAGGTGTGACAACCTTATCTGGTCTTCAAGACCCCTCTAACAACATCCATCCAGATTACTATACAAACCAGGTATCGGATCTTCTCAAACTCTTGGGATCATGAACCATACATATCACTGCTAGTATATTTTTTTATCAAACAAATAAAATAAACAAAATAAATCTTATTTATCAAGATTGCGATTTGAAATTCTTGAATGCCAACCTGCAGTAATGCAGATGATTCATCATGTATAATGTATCACACGTATCAAATACATGAGAATTCCTCCAATTTTTTTTTATTAAAGTGGTTGTTTGTGGATGCCCATTCATCTCAAATCCATCTGCTTCTGTTTGTTGAATTACTGGATTTCTACTCTGGCATCCTCATGTAGTTCCAAAATTGCCCTTACCCTGGTATTTCCAAACGATTCAGTGGACTCAGGGCCCCTTTGGACACACTTCTACAGGAATTTCACGCTTGCTTTTTCGGTGAAAAACCAATTCAGCTTTCTAGCCCCTAGTTTGCTTAGGGGGACATGAGACGGTTTGTGGAAGTGCATCCAAACGCATCAAACAAACTAGGATTTGGCTCAAAACAGTGTAGGCATCAAACACCGCTTTTGAGGGTGTGTCCAAATTGGCCCAAAGTGCCCATTTGGACACACTTCCTCAAAGAGGAGTATCTCAAAAGGAGGGTTTTAGGCCTGCTTCTCAATAGAGAAAAACCAATATGATTAGTTTTTGCTGAGTAACGGGTTTTAGCGCCTATTTTGTCATACTGAAGATGAGATGGAGGTTTGCAAAGTTCATCCAAATGCTTGATGACCGTTTGCATCAAGCCTCAAATGCCCGTTTAGAGGGTGCGTCCAAATGAGCCCTAAGTGTATTGATACCAAGGATTAAAAGTTGGTTTTGGCGTACCCTATCGTCACTTCCAAAACTGTTACATATTGCTGGTATCAGTTGATAAGTCTGATCTTATAGAAACTATTTAAGAACTTGCATACCAGCGTGTCGTGCCAGTAAGGTCCCACTTTAAATGTGTCATGCACAAAAAATTATGTGTATCTTGTTATCTGACTATTGGATAGGTGGGCATTTTTTGAATGATTAGGGCCCGTTTGGATACCATCAAATTATTTTTCCTACTTACAACAGTGGATAAGTAACTCATTTAAGATAATTTGGTTTAAGATCAATTATAAGTAACGTTTTTTACTTAGGTACTTAATCACTTCATATTAATAAGTAAAAAGCCAAGATAGGCTACTTGAGGCATAAGTAGCTTAAGTAATCCAAACGTCCCTTTCAAGTGAAAATATCCAGCAATCCTATTTCAACAAATGAGTGACCATGAATCAAAGGTTAGGATTGTTTAACCAATCTGATTTTGGGACCAAATTGGCGACAGCACAGGTTCAACAAATGTACTTTGCCGGAATATCACATAACTGGCTTCCGATCCTAACTCAGAAAAAATCATGTGTTTTAAATAGTCTTGAGCGTTTGGCATTGGTAATCGTATGGTGGGAGTTGTCTTTGTGCTAGCGCGGAATAATGCTTGTGTAGCATTCAAACCATGCATCCCATGCAGCCTGGCTATGATGATGATGGGATGTTCCAAAATTTGGCTAATTCAAAACTCATGTGGACTACACCATAAGTAGGCATAAATACATGCCTCGGGCTCCAAATTCAAATGGTGGGGACCACCTGTGTATAGTGATTTTTGGAAGTTCCTACTGTCACCTATACACACCTGAGTGGCCTTGTAAACTGGTCTTTCTATGGTGGGCATCCTGGCACACCAATATGTTCTGTGGCCACTTGAGTTGTGGTCCACTGGAGCATTGGATCTGCCTCATTTTTTGGCCTATACCTTAACATGATCTGAGAAAAGAGATGGATGGTGTGGATAAATAGATACGTCAAGGTGGGCCCCCACACAGATCTGGTCAGACGTTGCCCGGAGTAACCCGTGATGGTGGTCTTCAGACATCTAATATCAAATACAGGTCAGCGTTTAGAAGTGCCGGTGGGATATACCCTTGCATCGATATTTCTATCTAATTAATATGGAATTTACCCTCCGTACCTTTTTCACAAAGCTACTTCACTAATCTACATAATTATCATTCCACTACCTTCCTTTATTGGTCCTTAATGGTATATCATCAGTGTTTACAAGTACTGGTAGGGAGCCCTAGTGATTTGATTGTTGTACATCATGCGTTCATCGTTCTCCAGCTTATTTTAGGATTTGGCCAAACAAATGAGTAAATCCAAATCTTAGGTAGACCACACCACAGGAAACAGTGGTGATTGAGTCCCTCACCATTAAAAATTCAAAAGGGCCCCTTGTAATTTTTATTTGCCATCCAACCTGTTGATAATGTTAAGAAGACCTGGATGAAGGTAAAATACAAAGATCAGCTTGATCAAAATCTTGTGTCCCAAAAAAAAAAGGCTTTTAATGGTCATTCGTCACTTTATCTAGTGGTGTGGTCCACCTGAGATTTGTATCTTCTTAAGGCTTGGCATTGTGTCCTAAAATGAGATGTAAAAACAGATGGACGGTGTGGATATACAACAAATATATCAAGGTGGGCCCCACATGGTTAAGGTAACAACACCCGCTAAGCTGCTACCTGGGTAACAGCTTATCTGCTCCCTATAATTGTCAAAGGTTACATTTCTTTAACAGCCAGTTGGGTGGGCTTGGGGCAAATGGGCCAGTTGTAGGTAGAGGTGGGCAACTATATGATCCAAGTCGAACATGGACTAGATCGGATTGTTCAGCTGCTTGAGTAGGTTTAAACAAACATTCGAACAGTCTGGCTGTGTTCAAACTCGATTTGGTCTGGCCCAGCCATATTCAAACATATGGATTTTGGACAATTTTTATGAGTTCGAACAAGTTCAAACAATTTTGCTTTTCTCGTTGGAAAATTTTTTTTCTACTACTAAACAGTGAATACCGATTTGTTCACAAATTACATATTACAATTGACAAATCACAAGGTTTAAAGTTTTAAACTAACAAAAAATGAAGCAAAAACAAAGCTCAAGTGGACCACACCACAAGAAACAGTGAGGAGAATGATGTCCACCATTGAAACCTTCCTGGGGCCCGCAGTCATGTTTATTTATCATCCAACCTCTCTCTCTCTCTCTCTCTATCTCTCTCTCTCTCTCTCTCTCTATATATATATATATATACACACACACACACACACACACACACACACACACACCTGCGAACCATCTCTCACGAGAACTTGTGAGAACTTTTTGAGGACTTATCACACGTGATGTGTCCTTAAAATCTAAGTCGTCCACGTGATGCAGCACCTTGAAAAACCCTCGGGGCCCAACTTTCAACATGGTCCACAAATCTGGTGGGTCATGGCAAAAGGAAACAGTTTCCTCCCTTGATCTCTCTGCCCCCCCCCCCCCGCTCTCTCTCTCTCTCTCTCTTCTATGGCCCACCAGAGTTGTGGACCAGGTTGAAAGTTGGGCCCTAGGGGTTTTCAGGGTGTTGCATCATGTGGACGACTCAGATTTTAGGGACACATCACGTGTGATGAGTCCTCAAAAAGTTCTCGTGTGTGTGTGTGTAATCGAGTCGAACAGGGTTGTGATTGAAACCGACTCGATTTTTTTTCGAATGGACCCTATGTGTTCGAACAAAGTTTGAACACGAAGACTTTATGTTCGAACAGAGTTTTACCAAGTCAATTAAAGTCAATTTGAACGATCAAACTCAGTTCATGTCCAGCTCTAGCTGTAAGGGTGTCAACGGGCTGGCCTAGGGTAAGGCCGAACTCTCTCCAAGCCTGGTTGGGACTGTTCAGAATAAGGCCTGAGCCTGGCTAGGGGCCCATGATGGGCCAGCCCAGCATGCTAGTCCAGCCTAAGTCTGCTCGATTAAACAGGGTTGTTGCAGAGAGGGAGAGAGGGAGAGAGAAACCAGCAAGGTACATGGGTTCCTATCCTTGTTTTGTTCTTTTATTGTGTCTTTATTTTGAAGATTTCTTCAGATTTGGTGGGTTTGGTGGTAGAGATTGTTACGATCCCAAGGGTTTAAGAGCCTAACTTTACACATTCCATCGGTCCTAGGGCTTTTGGTGCATTGGTGAGGTTCTTAACAATTGGTATAAGAGACAACACCACATCTCATGTTCAAGTCACGAAAGGGGCGACTTATGGAAAGGGCAACCTAGACCAAAGTGCATGTTGCCACAGCGTGGAAAGGGAGAGGGGATTCCAGCGAGGTACCCATGGGTTGGAGTAGAGAGCTTGAGAGAGGGCGTAGGTGGAGTAGAGGGAGCCATGAGAGATGTTATTAAAAGAAAATGAAAACCTAATGGGCCGGGCTTACGTTCTTTTGGACATATATGTCCATGCCCGGCCTGATTTCGACTGAGCTCAATTTTTAAGCCCGTGGACCAGCCCAGCCCATTGACACACCTAGTCAGCTGCTTGGGTGGGCCCATACCAACCACTAGGTGCATTATCTCATGTTAGGCTAAGGGCCCAAAAATCACCCACACTCGTGATTCAAATGGACCACATGATTGGAAATAGTGTACGAGGCAACCCATCGCCCTCCAAACTTTTTCCCTTTGTTATGGCCCACCTAAATCATGGATGGTCCTAATTTTTAGGCTCTAAGGCAAAATTTTGGTGTGGCATCTAAAGGTTGGAGTAGATTTCATTATATCACCATGGTGGGCATGGTAAAAATCAAGGGTGAATGTCTCTTTCTCAACGGCTTCTTTGGTGGGACCACTTGAATGACTAGTTAGCATGACCTTCTTCTTTTTTTTGCTTTGGGACTATACTGTGATTACACGGCTAATGGTGGACCCAGCCAAGAAGACCCAGCCAAGAATCAAGTCGGGATCCCTCTCCAACAATACAGGGTAGAAAAATCCCAAGTTGCCCCTCTTGATTTTGACGAGGCCCACTATGATGCATGTGCAAGATCCACCTTGACCATTTGATATTTACTCTTATATTTGGCAGGAAAAAAAAGAAAAAAGAGGCTAACCTGAGTCTAGTGGACCACCTCAAAGGAAGTACTTTGAAGATAGCAGTCCACCTTTGATTTTTACAAGGCCCATTGTAATAATTACATAAAATCCACTCCAACTATTAGATTCCACACAAAAAGTTCGAATTGTGGCAAAAAAAAATAAAAATACCCATCTATGATTCTTGTGGGCCACACTAATGGAAATAATTTGGAGGGCAAGGCGTTGCCCTGTAATTTCTTCAATCATGTGGGACGTTCAGTTTTGGTCCGTTAGCCTAACAGAGGGTGACACACCTAATGGCCAGTTGGATTTTTCATAAACATAATGGCAGCATGGTAGGGCCCATCAGAGCCACCAACTCATTTGCTGTAAAAGTGCCATGAGTGCTGTGGAACGATAATTAATCATATCATTAATGAGGTAGTTTTTAAAATCTCTTTGAAAAAGTACCAGAGTGTAAATTCCATATTAATTAATTAATTGTTTATTTTTTGTAAAATTCCTTATTTTAAACCTTGATGGGAGCATTACTTGGGAGACGGTTCCCAGTAGGCGTTCTTGCCATCTCATCTCCGTAAACAGTGAGTACCCACGTAGTGAGTAAACCCTGTGGGGCCCACCGTTATGTATGCATCATTATTCATGCCATCCATCTGTTTTTCCAGCCGCCCAAAAACTTGAAGAATATCCAAAGCTCAAGTGGACCACAATATAGAAAAAAGTGGGGATAATGATGTCCACCATTGAAACCTTCCCAGGGCTCAAGTTTTCATCGGCAGTACTCCCATTCCCACTGTTTCCTGTGGCGTAGTCCACTTGAGCTTTGGAAATGCTTCAGTTTTGGGCTCATGCCCCAAAATGAACAGAGAAAAAAGGATGATGGCATTGATAAGACACACACATCATCAATGGGCCCCACGCTTCATATGCCGCCTTAAAAAGTTACATCATAAGTGGCGTTCAAAAATGGATGGGCAAGATTATTGGTAGAAGACAACTCCAGCCACAAATGTTTAAGACCTTCCAATTGCAGTGATTTTTACTAAGTTGGAGAGTAGCAGAATGGATCTGATGGCAGCCCTGACAAATGATGTAATCCTCAACTAAAAATACAACTAGTTGCATGGGAAGATTTGGGATTTTGACCAAAGTAGACTCGTGGTAACGCTAAACGCCCTAAAACTTGGGACTTCAAAAATTTCCGAAAGTAACCGTCTGACAGATTTTCAAAAACATTTGGAACTAAATTGTCGCTGATAGAGCTGTACACGAGCTGAGCTTGGCCCTGTACGAGCTAGGCTCGTTTAATGACCACCCTATCTCGTGTTTGGCTCAGCTTGACCTTCCAGCTGGACTTACATGTTCGAGCTGGCTCGACCGAGCTTTTGAGCCGAGTTCGAGCCCAATTCGAGCGGAGTTCAAGCCTAGAAAAAAAAATTGATTAGGCCTAGCCCAAAAGTCATACCTAAAACTGTTTAAAATCGGGCCCAAAGGCAGCCCAAAGCCCATTGACAACCCCCACTTACTTTTATAAAGAGTTTCACCTCTCATTTCTTTGTTCACCTCCCATGTGAGACTAAAAAATATACTTTTCCAATTGAGTCAGCTAAGTTGAGCCGAACTTCGAGCCGAGCCGAATCGAGCTTGGGTTAGCTCGAGCTCGGCTTGAAAAATCATTTCGAGCTTGAAAAAATGGCCCGACTTGGTTCGAACCCAGCCTTCGAATCGAGCTGGTTCGAGCCGAGTCGAGCGAGCTAGCCGAGCTAGCTTGGCTCATGTACAGCTCTAGTCACTAACTACTTTTGCGCCCAGCGCATAATGGCAGGAGGGATTTTGGTGCCGGTAAATACTATGGGCCTACTGGTGTTTGTGAGAATCCACATCGTTCACATATTTTGCCAAATCATTTTATGACATGAGCCCAAAAATGAGGTAGATCCAAAGCTCAAGTGGGCCACACAATAGAAAATAGTGGAGATCATATGCCTATAATTGAAACATTCATGGGGTTGTGGAAGTTTTGGATTAGGTTAACATTTTTATTCTTTCAATTCATCCCCTAGGTAAGGACCTTATGAGCATTTGGGCCACTTTATGAACTGTTTGGATTACATATAAACATCACAGTGGAGCCTATAAAGGTTTGAACAATAGGCAACCCCTTTTCACTGTTTCCAGTCGTGTGGCCCACTTGAGTTTCAGATCTGTCTAATTTTTTTATCTCATTTCTTAACATAATCTTCAAAAAAGGATAAATGAAGTGGATTTCCCACATACATAATGGTGAGCCCAACATAGCTTTCGGTAGCGGAACTTCATGCAAAAAGCTTTTGCTCGAAATCGGCATGACACGAACTAGGGACCTAGCTAGAGACATATGGTCCTATGGGGCCCACTGTGATGTATGTATTTTATCCATGCTGTCCATCCATTTTAAAAGATCATTTGAGAGCATGAGCCCAAAAGTGAGACATATCATATGCTTAACTAGACCACACCATAGAAGGCTATGAGATTGAAAACCTACTATTGAAAACTTCCCAAGGGCCATAGAATTTTTTTTTTTTTTTCATTCTTTAACCCATGACATTAAATTAAATTCTAAATCCAATAGATGGAGTGGATTCGACACATATCCTACGATAAACCCTACAATCCTTAACACATAACAACCTTGACCCATAACACATAACAATCAGACCGAACAACCTCAACCCTTAACACATGAAAAGCTATATTTATCCATAACACATGACAACGACCCAGAACCTTAACATGGGACAACCTTGATCCTCAACAAATGATATATGTTCATTGTCTTCCAAGGCAATACATTATAAAATTCAAATTTTATATCTTTTATTGTCTTCCTCCACCTCAAATCTCTTTCGATGATCACTTCTCCCTACGACAACAGTCATTGCCATCTCTCTCTATCCACAACTAAAAGTGGCTTCCATATCTAAAAAAATGTTAGTTTGTAAAAAACTAAAATAAAAAATCCATTCAAAATGTCGTCCTAATATATAGTCATCAGAGCAAAAAGGACACTCGTTTTTTAAGGTCGTAGAAGTTAGTGGTGGTGCCCATATGCCAGAGAAGCTAACAGCGATGATTATAAGCCGAAAAAATGTAGTTTGAGGCTGGGGCGAAGCCATGATTTTCTTCCCGGGGGGGGGGGGCATAAAATGATCTCTCTGAATGGTTGGACGATGTGGATACAACACATACATCATGGTGGGCCCCATAGAACCTAGTGACGTCACTTTAATAGCAATCTCCCGTAAGTAGCTAATCTGCATCAAAAATTTCCTGCGGACAGACACAGATTTCCTACTAAAGCGGTTCGCATTCCTACACTGGAAAGTTGCGTGGGGCCCACCATGATGGTTTCGATCAATCTACACCGTCCATTCATTTTTCTTGATTATTTTAGGTGAAGAGACCAAAAATGAGACAGATCCAAAACTTACACTAATGGGAAAAGTGGGAAAAGAAATTCCCATCGTTGAAACCTTCTTGGGGTCCACCTTGATTTTTATATGCCATCCAAACCGTTTATAAGGTCATTTCTACTGGGATGAACTGAAAAAACAAAAAACTTGGCCTAATACCAAACTTCTATAGCCATACGAATGTTTCAATGGTGGTTGCTCGATCCCCACTGTTTCCTCTCGTTTGACCCACTTGAGTTTTAGATCTGCTTCACTTTTGGTCTCATGTCCAAAAATAATAAGACAATGGATGGATAGGGTAGATTGTTCAAAAACATCATGGTGGGCCCCACGTAGCTTCTTTGTGTGTAGGAACTTCTTGTGTTACCCTTTCGTCCCACCCATACCTAGCTAGAGATAGATTGTCTTGTCAAGGGCTCTGTGGGGCCCACCATGATCTATATGTTTTATCCACACCATCCATCTATTTTAACAGGTCATTTTAGGGCTTGAGCCTAAAAAGGAGGCAGATTGAAGGCGACCACACCACATGAACCAGTCGAGGTTCATGTAATGAACTCTTATGGTTGAAAACTCGGGGGGGGGGGGGGGGGGGGGGGCAAATGCGCCCCCTCACCCCTGCGTGGCTCCACCCTTGGTTGGAGGGGTGATAATGGGTTCCCACTAGAGCTGGACACGAACCAAGTTTGATTGTTCGAATTGACTCGGATCAACTCGGTAAAACTCTGTTCAAACAGACAGTCTTCGTGTTCGAACTTTGTTCGAACACACAAGGTCTGTTCGGAAAAAAAAATTGAGTCAGTTTCAATCACAGCCCTGTTCGACTCGACTCGAACTCAAACTCAAGTCGTTTGTTCGACTCGGTTATATATATATATATATATATATATATATATATATATATATATATATATATATATATATAGAGAGAGAGAGAGAGAGAGAGAGAGAGAGAGAGAGAGAGAGAGAGAGAGAGCCCTAGGAAGGTTTCAATGGTGAACATCATTCTCCTCATTGTTTCTTGTGGTGTGGTCCACTTAAGCTTTATATTTGCCTCATTTTTGTTTAATGCCTCAAAATAAGTTGCACAAATGGATGGATGGAGTGGATAAAACAAATACATCATGGTGGGGGCCCACAGAGGTTTGACACCAGCTTGCTGGCTTGTGTTCACGTCATCAGCCAACTCACGTTCGCGAATTGGGTATTATTAGTCTACCCCCACTGGGACCTATATAGAGACGGACAGTCCTGTCAGTGCTCTGTGGGGCCCACAGTGATATATTTTCTTATCCAAGCCGTTCATCATTTTTTAAAGATCATTTATGGCATTATCTAGAAAATGAAGTCGATCGAAGGCTCGAGTGGACCACACCATAGGAAACAGTAGGGATGTTAGCAATCTATGTTATAATTTTTTATTTAGTTAGTTAAGAATTTTAAACCTTGTGATTTGTCATTTGTGGTATGTAATTTGTGAACAAATCGGTATTCACTATTCAGTAAAAATATTTTCAAGGGGAAAAAAGCAAAATTGTTCGAACTTGTTCAAACTCGTAAAAATTATCCGAAATTCATATGTTTAAACATGGCTAGGCTAGACTAAACCGAGTTTGAACAGAGCCACCTATTCGGATGTTTCTTCAAACATTGTTCGAACACACCCACTCAAGCGGCCGAACGATCCGATCTGGTCCATGTTTGACTTGGATCGGATTGTTGCCCACCTCTAATTCCCGCAGGACATACTTAAAAATGCAGAAAAAGAGTTTTAGGAAAACAACAAAGGAAGAAGAAGGTTCGTACAAGTACTAGCCTTCAAGCAGCCATTAAGCAGGGCCAATTTCATTCCAAGTTTTCTTTTTCTTTTTCTCTTATAGTTTTTTTTTTTTTTTAAAAAAAAATTGGCATTACCATCAGGCTACTTTGGTCGTTCGGGGCGATTTTAATGGACTCGGTCCACTACTCATCCTTTTTACACTCTCATTAAGATTTATAATTCCTAAAATGACCTCCTCTCTCGGAACCAGAACTTTCGTTACGGGATTAGCTACCGACATGTGCACTAGCTATCTCCTGAAGTGACGTCACCAAGTTTTCTGGGCTCCATCATGATGTATGCATTGTATCCACACCGTCCATCCATTTTGAGAGATTATTTTAGGCCATGAGCCAATGACTGAGGCAGATCCAAAGCTCAAGTGAACCCCACCACAGAAAACAATGGGAATTGATTGCCTAACATTAAACCTTCTTAGGGGCCACATAAGTTCTCGCTTAAGCTGATATTTGTGTTTTCCCTTCATCCACGTCTATGTGAAATTATGAAAAGGTTATATCTCAAATAAACATCGTGGTGGCCCTGGGAAGGTCTCAACAGTGGGCGTTACTGTCCCCACTGTTTTCTGTGGTGGGATCAGCTTGACATTTGGATCTGCCTCACCCTTTAGCTCATGGCCTAAAATAATCTCTCCAAATGGATGGACGGTGTGGATACAACACATACATTATGGTGGAGCCACATAACTTTGTGACGTCATTTCAATAGCGAGATAGCTACTGAAGCTGTCAGTAGCTAATCCACGTCCGTCCTACCGGCGCAGCAAAGGAACATTCCAGTGCTAAACTCACTTACCGATCAGACCACCCACATCGCTGGTGCAATTGGATCGCCCACAAATTACACCAAGAAGATGAGATTTAAGTCAAGTGGGTTGGGTTGCCAGAGTCCTCGGATTGGGTTCTGGTTTACCCGCTTTGGATTCGAGCTGAAAAATACAAATACAATTCCCACTTCTCAATCAAGCCATGAGGAGAACTATAAATAGCGAGCAATGGTGAAAATCATGCAACTGAAAAACAAACAGAGCCCAACTGGGGCTGCAACCCAACTCAGGTCACCCGACTGACCCAAGCCAAGTTTAGTTTAGTTGGGTTCAAGTTGAAAACATGAAACCCTATTTGAATTGGGGATGGATTCGGGCTGAAAAACACAAACCCAATTCCCATCAAATGCTGAATTCCAATCCAACGAATATTAATAACCTTAGACCATGCTAAAAACAGGAAATAAGGAATCAAACCACTCCAAACCAAAACACAGCTCTCGGACGGTCCGACAGTCATATATCCTTCTGGCTGGTACTTGCCACAACATATTACAACCTTAAACTAAATACCCATGAAGCAAAAAAGTAGACTTTTAGATAAAAGACCATGCCCTGTAATTCAGCTAGCCATCTGCAACCGTGCTGTGTAATCCAGCTAGCCATTTGCAACACTGGCTGCAGCTTCTTGATGGGATTTCCTCCTCTGGGTGGTCGGGCGCCCGGACCATTTTTGGCCGGGCGACAGAAATTCCACCATATGGGTAGCAATATTACTGGACTATTCTTGCAACAGCCAGGCGCCCGGCGGTCTGGTGACCGGGCGCTCGATGCCCTGGCCGGGTGCCCGACCATGTTGGTCTAAGCGCCCGAAAATGGTATTTTTTCTCAGTTTTCTCTCTGGATGGTTTTTGGGTTGGCTGGGCGTCCGACGGTCTATTGACCGGGCGCCCGACCCGGTGCGGATTGCTTATACGTAGTTTCCTTATTGGGCTCTAATTCCTCCGTTTTCTTACTTAAGGAGTTCCAAAACGGGATTAGGGTATCCCATTGAGTGGTTTACACGTCCAAGGTAAGGAAGAGAGAAAGAGAAAATGGAGAAAGAGGAAGCTTGTAGAAGGGAGAAGTTGCTTGAAGAGGAGTTCTTCTGCGCAACCGTCATCTCAGCGCTTCTACGTCCTCGGGATCGGTGAGATCGCTCTACTTTTATTATTCTCTTGTTGTTTATCCATCCCAAGTGGGTGAGGAAGGTTTGATCCAAGCGGTGTATGCTTGAGATCGGTTGTATCAGTTCCCTAAGATAGTGGATTGTTGATCTGGACTAAGTCCCGTGGTTTTTACCTCTTTTGAGGGTTTTCCACGTAAAAACTCCTTGTGTCGTGTGGTTGATGTTTATTCTTGATTATTGCATTATCATAATCCATAATTCTAGTATATTGGGGGGCGAGATCCAAAGGTTTATGTGAAACGCACCCAACACTTCTTTCTCCACCTCAACGCCCCTCAGTGTGGAGAGGTGGGACATGGATAGAGTAAGGCAATGCAGATTTAGAAATGGTTACTAAGGGGCGTTTGGCATCGTAAGTTACTTAAGCTACTTATGACTAAAGTAGCTTTATCTTGGTTTCTACTTATTAAGAAGTGATTAAGTCCCTTAGGGCGTGTTTGGTGCATGGACTTTAGAGGGATTAGGGGGGATTCGGTGGGATGGGATTTGCAACCAATTACTACTACCATGTGGATTATCGTAGAGTTTGTGGAATACGATGGAATCCTAGTCCATGTTTGGAATGGATGAGTATCTTGCCGACGTATCCACCATTCAAGATATGTGTTGTCGTCACATAGGTTGTGCGGGCCCCAACATGATGTTTGTGTTATATCCACATCGTCTGTTAATTTTTCAAGATCATTTCAGGGCATGAGCCTAAAAATCAGGCAGATACAATGCTCAAGTGGACCACATAACAAAAAGTAGTGGGAACAATGATTCCCACTATTGAAACCTTCCTATGACACAACATGATGCTTATTTGCCATCCAACCCGTTCATAAGGTCAAATAGACTAGGATGAAGGGAAAACACAAATATTAGCTTGACCCAAAAATTTCGTGGCCCACAAGAATTTCAATGGTAGGCATTCAATCCCCACTACTTTTTGTGGTGGGGTCCACTTGAACTTTGGATCTGCCTGATTTTTGGGCGTATGCCCTAAAACAATATAAAAAAAATGGATGGACGGTGTGGATACATAGTCCATACATCATGGTGAGACCCACAGAAGTTGCTAACATCAACCCCTCCTTTTAAAAAAATTTCAAACATTTGAATGCGAAAGCAATGCTCCAACCGAAATTTCAAGAGGTAAAAAATATAACTCATCACACCCAATCACAGCCTCTCCATACATTGCATGGAATTTGCATGGTCCCAGCTGCAACTCCATCCCACTTTATCCCTCTTCTTAAGTTCATGCACCAAACACCCCCTTAAGGGATTTAAAAAAAAATTACATCACAATACATTAGTAAAAGGCTACCCCAAGTCAAAACCTAACAATTGGTATGCCACCGACATCCGTTGTGACCACTCTATAGGGATTCACACTATTACATCATCATACTTTAATAAAATAATGGCCTGAGTCAAAACCCTAATCAATAGGCCGGTGGCCGACATCCCTTGTGATCACTCGTAGGGATTCACACTGATATACGTGTTTTATCAAACCCGCTAGCCCATTACCAGCTCATTTTAGGACATGAGCTCAAAATTGAAGCATATGATCCAAAGCTCAAGTGGACCATTCCACAAGAAACAGGGATTGAACTCCTACTGATGAAAACTTTTTGGGGTTTATGAAAGTTTTGGATCAAGCTGATATTTGTGTTTTCCTTTCGTCCATGTCCTGTGTTGACATTACGATCAGGTTGGATGGCAAATAAACACCATGGTGCTTACGTCAGGTTTCAATGATAGATGCCATTATTCTCACTATTTCTCATTGCGTGGTCCACTTGAGCTTTGGATATGCTTCAATTTTGGGCTTATGCCCTAAAATGAGTTGAAAAAATGGATGGATGCATGGCATAGATAAATCACACACATTATGGTGGGCCCCATAGAGTCCGGTCATGAAGGATGTGGGTGGTGATGGGTCAGCAACCAATTGGCTTTGAGTCGTTGTAAATGATTACTGTACCTATCAAAATTCAAATATAGCATTTTTTTAACGAGGATTAGGTGGTGATGGAGTGATGCACAGGAACAGCTTTGGTGACTGTGGGGCCACCATGATGTATGCGCCTTACATCCATTTTGACGTATCATTCCATCACGCAACATCTTCAAAAGATCTCTTCTCGGGACTAGGAAGGCATAATCCCAACAATGGAACATATCCAAATCTTAGGTGGACCAAACCACAGGAAACAGTGGCAATTGAATACCCACCATTGTAAACTTATTGAGAGCCACCTAAATGCTTATTTACCATCCAACCTGCTGATAAGGTCAAAAAGGTCATAAAGTCCTGGGGCGGAGCCAGGATTTTCTTCCAGAGGAGGGAAGGCACAAGCATGAGGCAATGGTGGGCGCCATTGTCCTCACTGTTTTTGTGATGGAGTCCATTTGAGCTTTGAATCTGCCCCATTCTTTTTATCAAGCCATAAAATGATCTCTTTAAATGGTTGAACGGTGTGGATACAACACATACATCACAGTGGGGCCCATAGATGACGTGACTTCATGGCGAGATGGCCACTGAACCGTTAGAGCTGGACCCGGATTTCTTTAGGCGCAAATTCTTGCTCTGGGAATTTAGGTGGGGCCCACTATGATGTTTGTGAGAAATCCATCCTGTCCACCGTTTTGTGAGATCATTTTAGGACATGCAAAAAAAAAAAGAGGCAGATCCAAGACTCAAGTGGGCAAAAAACGTGAGGATTGAACTACCACAGTTGAAACGTTCATGGGGCCACAAAAGTTTTGACTCAGTCTAATAAATATTATCAGTTCATCCAAGTAAGAATGACGTTGTGAACAGTATGGACGGCATATAAACATCACTGTTGACCTAGGGAGGTTTCAACCATAGGAATTTCCCTACCCACCTTTTCTTATAGTGCGGCCCACTTGAGTTTGTGATCCAGCTCATTTTCGATCTCATGTCCTAAAATGAGCTCAAAAAACGGATGGACAGAGTGAATTTCTCACAAACATCACAGTGGGACCCTACCTAGGTTGACATAGGGAGGATGTGGTAGGTCGATCACCGTCTCCCTAACCAATAATTTCTCGAATCCATGAGAAGAAAGAAAAGATAAAAAGAGGAATTTAATTCCAAATAATTGTTTATTGAAGATTGAATGCCTAATAACGAAATTACAATGCATATAAATAGGAAACTAAACCCTAGGTAAAGTATCAGAATCCAACTCCAACTTAAACTCCTAGAAAACGCAACTTACTATAAATAGTAAACTAAAAATAAACTAGCCTAATGACCGTCGATACGGTCGATTCTCGCGATTCCGGTTTGGGCAACCCGGCGTAGCGGGGTTGGTTGGCTAAAGTAGCTCGAGCTACCCCAAATTGATATATTATACGTCCTGTAACTCATTCCGGATCGTGAGATACGACCGATTTACGGTCCTGATGGTCCGGATCACTTTCGACCCCGACCGGTCTTCTTTTGCTCCATTTGGGCCATGAAATAATCAGCGACCCGTTCTACATCATAGGTTGCCAACGCAATAACTTCCTACCAAAGGACATTCGTGTTGAACCAGAGCTAACCTGCGTCCAAGATTTCCTGCCGACCTGAACCTAGCTTGAGACAGACGGTCTTCTCAGGGGCTCTATGGGACCCACGGTAATTTATATATTTTATCCAAGCTGTCCATCTATTTTGAAAGATCATTTTAGTGGGGATTGGATTAGGTGCTACCCCCACCAGGACGGTGAGGAGACGGACGGGGTGCCTGGCACCTCGTCATTGGTGGAGAGCAGTGGGGCCCGCACCAATGTGATGGGGCTGTCAGCGCACCACCATCACAGCAGTGCAGTCCCGGCCGGCTCTCCACCAATGACAAGATGCCATGCACCCGTTCATCTCCTTACCGTCCTGGTGGTGGTGGGGGTAGTACCTGATCCAAGCCCATTTTAGTGCTTGAGCCCAAAACAGAGGCAGATCCAAGGCTCAACTGCACCACGCCACATGAACCAGTGGATCGAACGCTTGGGGTTGAAAACTCAGAGGTTGCCCCGTCGCCCGTACGTGGGCTCCGCCCCTAAAAAGACCCGGATGAAGGAGCCATACAAATATCAACTTAATTCAAAACTTTTATGGCATACAAGAAGTTTTTAATGTTTGTTCACCACTGTTTTGTCAGTTATGGTCCACATGAGATTTAGATTTGATTTGCTTTTTGGATCATGCCATAAAATTATATATCAAAACAAATTGACGGTGTGGATTTAATGTATATACTTTAAGGTGGGCCCACAATAAAGGATCTACCCACCCTCGTGGATCCAGGGATCCATTGAAGATGTGCCCCATAAAGATGCATGTATTTTATCCAAGTGGTCCTTCCATTTTGGATCATTATTTTAGGGCATGAACCCAAAAATGAGATGGATCCAAATGTCAGCTGGACCACACCACAGAAAACAGTGATGATTGAACACCCACCATAAAAAAAAAAAGTTTATAAGGCCCACAGTAATGTTCTCTTCCATCCAACCTGTTGATTAGGTACAAAGACCAAGATGAAGGGAAAACGCAAATATATCAATCAGCTTGAAACAAAACTGCCACCAAGAAGTTTTTAATGGTGAGGGTTCAATCACCACTGTTTCCTGTGGTGTGGTCCACCCAAGATTTGGACCAGCCTAACTTTTGCTCTCATGCCCTAAATGAGTTGGAAAAATGGATGGACGGTGTAGATAAAACACATATATCATGGTGGACCCATAGAGCCACGTCAAAGGGACGCAGCTTGGGTACTACCCCACCTATCCTCAGCTCAACACAGGCAGGGCTACCGAGGGGCTGACAAGCAATACCCTTAGCTCAACACAGGCAGGGCTACCGAGGGGCTGACAAGCAATACCCTTAATGCATTGATTATTCATTCCATGCATGTATATTTAAATTTACTTCCATATATATAAGCTAATTAATATCTCTCCTTACATATACATATACATTGTACATCCCTAAATAAAGCCCAATGGGGTGAAAATATGGAGAATGTCCAAAACTCCTTTTGTGTTTAGAACATATACCATTCCATGCTCCAAATTGACTCACTCGGAGAAATAGCTCTTTCGTTCATCATGGGTTAACATAGTTCTCTAATATACAACCTACTTCACGTCTGCCTCTCGCTCCTATGGAGGATTGTCAACAACGACAATAAGAAGCACCTCCCCATCTGCCTCTTCCTCCCACTGCTCAACCGGTAGCCGATCATTCCCTTCTAGAGGTACGTTGATCTACGTGTATATCACATCCTCCCAACCAACTCATTTGCTATATGTTTTTTTGTCTTGAGTTTGTCTTTGTCCCTATTTCATATTCCCAGGCGTCTACACACTAGTATTGGAGAGATGCCATGATCGAAGAATTATAGGCCCTAGCAAATAATTGCACTTGGGATCTTATTCCTTGCCCACTAGGTTAGCATGTGATTGACGGTAAATTGGTTTACTCTATAAACCTAAATTCGATTGTTTTCTTGATCAATATAAAGCCCGTCTCGTCATCCAAGGTTATAAACAGGAGTATGAAATTGACTATGAGAAAACTTTTACTTTGGTTGCAAAAATGAAAAATGTTCGCACATTGCTTACAGTTGTTGCGACTCATAGTTGGCCTATTCAACAGATGGATGTCAAGAATGCTTTTCTACATAAAGATTTATAAGAAATTATATACATGGCTCAACCTCCTGGTTTGAACACAAGTTAGAAAATTTTGGTCACAAACTTCAAAAAGCATTATATGGGTTAAAACAATCACCTTTGCTTGGTTTCAGCGGTTTCATGAAGTCATCATTGGTGTGGGGTTTCAATAGAGTGGTCATAATCCTTCCTTATTTATTTGCTCTTCCACCTGTGGTATTGTGATCCTTTTTTTTTTATGGTGATGGTATACTTCCAATTAATAGTAGCAAATCAGAAATTGCAACGCTTCAGGAAGTTCTTCAGTCATCCTTTCACATGAATGATCTGAACAATCTTATATAATTCATTGGTTTAGAGGTCTCTCATATTGATCGTGGTATACTTGTCAACTAATAGAAATATACCCAAGATCTCATCAATATTGCATATTTTTTCGATGATAACGCCGAACTAAATATTCCATATGGGAAACAAGATTGTGACTTTTTGGCACAACTTGTTCTATACCATCACCTCGTCGGTAGTCTAGTTTACTTAACGATGACTAAACTTGACATTGCTTATGCTGTTACAAATTGTTAGTCAGTTTGTTGCCAAGCCTCCTACCTTATGCATGACGATTGTCTTAAGGATTATTCGCTACTTCAGGGATATTGTAGATCGATCATTGTTCTTTTTTTCTATATCTTCTCTTGAACTTGTTGCATATGCCGATGCTAACTGGGCAGGATGTACCCTGACTTGACGATCTACTATAGGATACTGCATGTTTCTTAGCACTTCACTTATCTCTTAAAAGTGCAAGAAGCAGCCAACTGTCTCCAAGTCTAACATGGAGGCTAAGTGCAGAGCTATGTCCTTCCACATGCAGTGAGATCGTTTGGCTACGATGATTACTTTTTAATTTTAGAGCTTCTATTTATACTCCGATTCCACTTCATGTTCATAACACCAACGCTATCCAGATAATGTCTGATCCTTTTTTTCATAAAAGGACAAAGCACATTGAGGTTAATTGTCATTTTGTTCAATAAAAGTTTCAGTATGAATTATTTGTCTTCCTCGTGTTATATCTCAGGATTAGATTGCATACCTACTTACAAAGACTATAACAAGTGATCGCGACATTCCTTTCTCATTCACAAACTGTTGTGGGTAGATCCCCAACATCAATTTGAGGGGGGTGATAAGCATTACCCTCACTGCATTGATTTTCCTTTCCATGTATATTCAAATTCCCTTCCATGTATATTGGCTAATTAATATCTTTCCTTATGTGCATATTGTATATCCCTATATAAACTCCATTGGAGTAAAGTAAATATAGAAATATATGGAGAATTCTCCAAAACTCTTTCTGTGTTTTTCGGGTTATCAAGGCCCACCATGATGTATGGGTTATATCCATATAGTCCATCCATTTTTAATATCATTTTAGGGTATAATCCTAGAAATGAGGCAGATCCAAAGCTCAAGTGGACCACACCACAAGAATCATAGTGATAATGACCCCACCTTTAAAACTTTACTAGGGCCCATTATGATGTTTATTTTCCATCGCACCTGTTCATAGGTGAATGAAGGGAAAATACAAATATCAACTTGATCCAATGGTTTTGTGGCCTCCAAGAAGTTTTGGATAGTGGGCATTTAATCTCCACTATCGCCCACTTGAGTTTCAACACCAAGGTTATGGGTTCGATTACCCATTGTGGTGTGTGGTTTGTGTGGAAAGAAAATGTGGTCCACTTAGCCTTGGATCGACCTCTTCTTTGGTCTTATACCCTAATTTGAAAAAATAGATGAACACATACAGAGGCCCCTTCATGTGTGGAGCACGGGACAAGCAGGGTAGGAACCAGTCCTCGTCGCCATCATAGCAATCTGCATTCCCGTCACCTCCTAATCCGCGTCCCACTTTGCTTTATTTCCGTCAAAGCAATTCGCATCCCTGTCACTACCTATTTTTCGGGCTCGGATCAGGTACTACCCTCACCAGGACGCACGAGGAGACAGACGGGTATGTGGTACATCGCCATTTGCCAATGCAGTGAGGCCCTGCACCTCAGTTTTGGTGAGATGTGATGGGTCTGATAGCTCTACGTTAGACCCGAGGTGCGGGGCCGACAAATGGCGATGCACCACATACCCATTCATCTCCTTGTGCATCCTGGTGGGGGTAGTACCTAATCCGAGCCCTTATTTTCCCCGAAAATAACAGACATGATTAGGTACTACACCTGCTTATCCCGAGCTCAGAGCATGCTGGGGATCTAATGGAGCCCACCGTGATTTGTTGGTTTATCAACACCGTCCATCCATTTTTCCATGTCATTTTAGGGTATATGCTAAAAAATGAGGTAGATGCAAGGATCAAGTGAAACATACAATGGGAATTAAACACACACCATCAAAAACTTCTTAGTAGCCATAGAAACCTCCGATCTGCCTCATTTTTAGGTTTACTTCTAAAATGATATGGAAAAATGGACGGACAGTGTCAATAAACTTATAAATCACCTGAGCCCTGCTTGTTATGAGTTCGGGATAGGCATAGTAGTACCTAATCCGCGTCCGGAAACAACGGGGAACAGTTCATCACTACAATTATAAAAATCAGATAGATTCAAAACTCAGGTGGGCCACACCAACAAAACAGTGGGAAAACCAACGTCCACAGTTGAAACCTTCTTGGAGTTGACCATGATATTTATGTAACATCCAAACCGTTCAAAGAATTATTAACACTCAGATAGACGATAAGAAAGAGTATCATCCTAATGGAAAACTTTTATCACCGTTTAAGTGTTCAATGTTGGGAAAAGCCGGTAGCGGAAGCGGAACGCCGAACACGTGAAGCAATGCGCAATCAAACGAGAAACACGATGCAATCAATCACACACAAGCATTCAACACAAGAGACTCCGAATTTTACGTGGAAAAACCCCACAACGGGTAAAAAACCACGACACAAACGATCCACTATAAATATCAAAAAATTACAGAGATTAACAGCCCACAAAGCAAGGAAAAACAGAGAAAACTCCAAGTTTTTCTCTCACACACACCTCTCCCCTCTTCCTAGTACTAATAGGAAACCTTGGACACCTTAGGATACCTCTCTCAGTCGGATTACAACACCTTAAATAGGAAGAAATTCGAAAATAGAAACACAGCCGACCGGTCGCACATTGCACAGAAATGAGTCCAGGGAGAAACGTTCAACGCTGCCTCAAAGCCGACCAGTCGTACGACCGGTCGCAGCCCCCTCCAGACCGGTCGCACTGACTGGTCTAGGGCCACACACGGACAGTCTTCTGTCTTCACTTGCATAGGGCCAAATGGCCAGACCGGTCGCTCGACCGGTCACAGGGTGACCGGTCACAGCACCCTGTCTAACACATAGTTTGAAGACTCCCCAACAAACTCCACCGAGGCTTCAAACGTCGAATCAACACATCCTTGCAACGTCATCTCATCTTCAATCATAGCTCCACCGCTTCTCGTGCCACCATCGACCCTAATCTTGCAAATTCACTCCCTTTTCCGCTCTTCTCATGTAGCCCTTGGGCACTTGCCACATACGAGCAACCGTGGATCTCGCTGCCAGTTCCCGCAGCTCCACTGTGAATTGTGCTCCCGAATAATATGTAAAGATAGCCACACCTCCGTGCCTTCATACACACAAGTGCCCCCTTCATCACTTCACAACAACGATCGCGGCCGATAAACACGCACCATTTCACCTCAAGTGCACCAAGAGAAATCACATTCATCTTCATCTTGGGAACGTGCTTCACATCTTCCAGGACTCGTTGGACTCCATCGAACATCCTCATGCGCACAATACCAATACTCACAACCTTATGAGCGACTCCATTGCCCACAAACATCGATTCTCCACCATACTCCTTGTATGTCGTGAATGAACTCCGGTCAGGACAAACGTGACATGAAGCCCCTGAATCAAGGATCCACTCACTACCGTGAGATCCCTTGCCAGATACAGTCAGCACTTCACACAAATCGCCACCATCCTCTACGGTATTGGCTCCCTCTCCAAAAGAATTTTCATACTTCTCTTGCCTCAACCTGGGATTCTGACAATCCCTTCTCATGTGGCCCTCCTGGCCACAATTCCAGCACTTCACCTTAGACTTACCTTTGCCCTTGGCCCTCGATCCCAATTTCGAATATCCTCCATGCTCAGAACTTCTTCCCCTCATAACCAATGCCTCTGAGGAATAACGGAAAGCCACGTCACCGCTTTTCTTTCTCATCGCCTTCGACTGAAGGGCTGAGATAACGGTCTCGACGCTTATGGTTTCCCTCCCTGCACACACAGAGTCCCTGAACGACTCATATGAATCTGGAAGAGAATTCAACAGGATGCATGCTTGGTATTCGTCCTTCATCGGTTCATTGATCTCCACCAACTTGCAAACCAGCCTATTGAACGTGCACAGGTGGTCCTCAACCTCCATTCCCTCAGCCATCCTCAAGGTGAACAACTGCATCAACACGTACATGCGATTCTCTAGAGATTTCTTGGCATAAACCTTCTCTAGCTTCGTCATCGTTTCAGCCGCAGTCTTCTCCTTCATGACATGATAGAGAACATCATCTGTAAGGTTTAACAGGATTGAGGTTCTTGCCTTCTTGTCGAGCCTCGTCCACTCATCGTCTTTCATAGCCTCAGGTCGTTTTTCAAGAGCTCCATCAAGCCCTTGCTGAACCAGAAAGGATTCAATCTTCACCTTCCATAGCTCAAAGTTATTTTTTTCCGGAGAACTTCTCTACATCGAACCTTGCGCTTGATCCCATCTTCTCGTCTCAGATTCGAATCTACTCCACCCCGACTTTAGCTTTGATACCACTTGTTGGGAAAAGCCGGCAGCTGAAGCGGAACGCCGAACACGTGAAGCAATGCGCAATCAAACGAGAAACACGATGCAATCAATCACACACAAGCATTCACCACAAGAGACTCCGAATTTTACATGGAAAACCCCACAACGGGTAAAAAACCACGGCACAAACGATCCACTATGAATATCAGAAGATTACAGAGATTGACAGCCCACAAAGCAAGGAAAAATAGAGAAAACCCCAAGGTTTTCTCTCTCACACACACCTCTCCCCTCTTCCTAGTACGAATAGGAAACCTTGGACACCTTAGGATACCTCTCTCAGTCGCATTACCACTACCTTAAATCGGAAGAAATCCGAAAATAGAAACACCTTGCGCAGTACTGTGGACTGCGCAAGGACTCCGCGCGCACAGCCGACCAGTCGCACATTGCACAGAAATGAGTCCAGGGAGAAACGTCCAACACTACCTCAAAGCCGACCGATCGTATGACCGGTCGCAGCCCCCTCCAGACCGGTCGCACGACCGGTCTAGGGCCACATAGGGACAGTCTTCTGTCTTCACGTGCACACGGCCAAACGGCTAGACCGATCGTCAGACCGGTCCCCTAACGAGTCGCAGCACCCTGTCCAACACATAGTTTGAAAACTTCCCAAGTATTCAATACCCACTTTTTAATGTGGTATTGCGCACATCTGAGTTTTTGATCTGCATTATTTTTAAAATCCTGTAATAATGTGGTCTTCCAAAACAGATGGACGTACTGGCTTTGCCACGTACATCCCTCAGGATCCCACACAGCCCCGGCCACAGGGTTCCTCCGACAGGTAGGTGAAGAGTGAGGATCGTCTGTGTTGAAAACACAGAAAAATTCAGTGCTGACTATTCTCATTGTTGCACGTCATAGCCAATGACTTCAGCTAAATAAACCAGCGGATTTTCTCTCTCATGGATTGCGTGCTACACAACCCACTTTTACAGTGTGGAATTTCCCTGGGCCTCATCCTAATTTATCTGTTAGATCAAAACCGTCCATCAATTTTTTCAGATTATTCTAAAGCATAAGATAAAAAATGAAGCACATCCAAAGCTCAAGTTGACCACACAACAGAAAGCATAGGATTGAATGAAACGTTGAAACCTTCCTACGGTCCACTTTGAGGTTTATTTGCCATCTAACCCCTTCATAAGGTCACTTAGACCTTGATTAAGGGAAAACTCAAACATCAGCTTGATCAGAGCTGTCTATTGCAACAAGAAGTTTTCAATGGTAGGTGTTCATTTCCCACTCTTTCCCGTCGTGTAGCCCACTTGAGCCTTGGATCTGATTTATTTTTAGCCTCGTGACTAAAAGAAATGAAACAGAATGATTGGACTGTGGGGATATAATACATACATCATGATGGACCCCACAGAAGTTCCACCTTTCAACTGTTCCCGTAGAGCGGAATTTTTTAGGTGGGAAATTTACGCGGCCCATGATGACTTATTTCTTAGATCCACACCGTCCAGATCTTTCCAGGATATAAACCTAAAAACAAGTTAGATTCAAAGCTCAACTGGAACACACCATAGGAAACAGTGGAATTGATGCTACCGTTGAAAACTTCTTAGGGCCCAGACGGCTCTGATCAAGCAGATATTTGTGTTGTACCTTCATCCAGGTATGGGTGGACTTATGAACCGGTTAGATGTTAGATGAAGCCTCACACTTTGCCCGAGGAAGGTTTCAACCAAAGTTTGTGTAATCCTGACTACTTTCTTTTGGGTGGTCCACTTGAGATTTGGAAGTACCTTATTTTTGGAACCGTGCTCTAAATCTATTTGGAAAAATTGATAGACGGTGTTGATGTAAGATAAAGTTTATGGTGAAGGGCGGTGAAGTTCCATACGTACTATGTAGCACGCAATGTACCTGAAGAGAGAGGATATTTTGTGAGATGGAGATAACGAAATGACGTGGCCGAACGAGAAGCGACCGCACTGGAATTTCTTGTGCTTTCAACCCAGACGATCCGCACTCGGTAGGTGAAACATCGCTGGAAGTTCACTACTTTTGTTTGCCACCGTTGCTTTTGAGAAAGTGATCTGACGACCGCTGGGATCATCAGATGCGTATTTATTCTAAATACTTTCTCATCGCGCGTATTGCCTCCCAAAAGCTTTCGCACGAAGTACCACTGGGAAGCTAGTTGGCGCCTTCTCTTGTGTCTGTGAGAAATCCACACCGTTCATCCGTTTTTTCAGGTCATTATAGGACGTTAGACAAAAAATTTGAGGTGAATACAAAACTTCTATGGCCATACGAATGTTTCAATGGTAGTCGTTCAATCACCACTGTTTCAACTCGTGTGGCCTAGTTGAGGTTTGGATCCACCTAAAATTCTGTCTCATGACCTAATATCAGCTGAAAAAGCGAATGAACGGGTGGATTTCTCACATGCATAACGGAGGGCCTCCCCTAGCTCGCGAGCACAGGAAGAGAAATAAGATGGACGACCGTGATTAATATATTCGACCGTAGCTTGTACCCTTTTTAGAAAAGAGAGTAAAGTTGCCAAGCTAGTGGAGGGCGGCTTACATTCACCATTACTAAGTTTTGAACAAAGTGAGTGCATTTGCTTGTGACAAGAAGAAAGAGAGGCTCAGATGATTGCTGAAGCTGTTGTTTCCTTTGTCCTGAAAAAACTTGGAGATCTCCTTATCTATGAAGGCGTCTTCCTCCAAGAAGTACATGATCAGTTCGTGTGGGTTCAAAATGAATTGACGTGGATACAGGCCTTCTTAAAAGATGCAGAGAAGAAACAAAATGATGCAAGAGTGAAGAAATGGGTGGAGGATGTAAGAGACATTGCTTACAAAGCAGAGGACGTCATCGACAAGTTCATCCTTAAGATAGAACAAAAGAGAAGAGGGTTAGTTGGTCCTATCAAGAAGACGTTTACTCGGCATCAGCTAGGCAAGGAGATCGAAAACATAAAGAATGAGCTCAATGAGATCTCTAAGAAAAGATTGAATTATGGCATTAAAGATCTCTGCGAAGGTGGAGAAGGAAGTAGTTCCATGGGTGAAAGTTTGAGAGAGCAGAGGCGAACCTCTCATCTACATCAACAAACGGAATTCGTCGGTTTCCAAGAAGATATAAGGACCTTGGTGGCAAGGTTGATCGAAGGTGAGCCACGACGATGCGTGATTTCTATAGTCGGAATGGGCGGCATTGGCAAGACTACTCTTGCCAGGAAAGTTTATAATCATGATGCTGTTAAGAAGCATTTCACTTTTTGTGCGTGGATATATGTATCTCAAGAATATAATGTGAGGGAACTTCTGCTGAACATTATAAGATGCTTTATGATTCCCACCGAGCTTCACCCGATGAACGTCGATCAGTCGAGGTTGATTCCCACTGAACCTGACCTGATTAACTGCGATCAGGTGGCGCTTCTCAACCAGATAAATCTCGATCAGTCGAGGGTGAAACTTCTCAACCTGATGAACCTCTATCAGTTGAGGGAGATGCTTTTCAAGCATTTGAGCACGAGGAAATATTTTATAGTGGTAGATGACATCTGGAAGACAGAAGCATGGGATGCTTTAGCAGCTACTTTTCCAGACATGAATAATGGAAGTCGAATCCTGCTTACCACTCGCAACAAAGACATAGCTTCAGATACAGATGCCCGAAGCCATCCGCATGAGCTACAATTTTTAAAAGAAGATGAAAGTTGGGAATTATTTTGTAAGAAAATATTCTTAGAACAAGATTCCCATTGCCCCCAACATTTAGAGGGGGTAGGAAGACAGATTGTGGCAAAGTGCCATGGTTTGCCTCTTGCTGTTGTTGTTATTGCGGGGCTTCTATCAAGGAAAGCAGGGTTTCTAAGCGAGTGGGAGAAAGTACTCAAAAGCATTGGCTGGCAATTTGTTGAAGGTGATGCAAATATCTCATCAATATTAGCTCTAAGCTATGAAGATCTACCCTATCACTTGAGGTCATGCTTTCTATATCTTGGAGTTTTTCCTGCAGACAGCGACATCTCAGTCAAGAAGTTGATTCAGTTATGGGTTGCAGAAGGATTTGTACATTCAAGAGGAGCTGAAACATTGGAAGAAGTAGCAGAAGATTGCCTGCAAGAGATAATCCAAAGAAGCCTAATTCAAGTGGTGCAGAAAAGTTTCATAGGGGAAATTAAAAGCTGTCGCATCCATGATCTACTGCGAGATATCTCGATCTCAAAAGCCAAGGAAGAAAAATTTCTCCATGGGGACATAGACCCTCTCTCTCCATGTAAAGCACGTCGACTTTCCGTGCTTCATGGCATCGGTGAGTACACTTCCTTAAAGCTATCCACTCAAAGCGTTCGTTCCATCTTATGCTTCACCGGAGAACCAGAAATACTTGAAAAGAATCAGCAAAAGCTTCTTTACGGGGGCTTTCAGTTGCTTAGGGTTTTACATCTACACCAAATAGGGATAAAAGAGTTTCCAAATGAAATAGGTACACTTGGGCACTTGAGATACCTTGGTGTTACTGGATGCCTGACTGATCTTAGAAGACTCCCATCGTCGATAGCCAATCTTCGCAATTTACAAACACTAGAGATAGATTCTAATATGATCGACGTACCTAGTGATATTTGGAAGATGCAACAATTACGGCATGTACGAATGAAGGGAAAATTTACAGGGTTTAATGCAGGTGGGCTGACTGCAAACAAACTCAGTTTTCCAACCAACCTACAAACTCTAAAATCTATTTGTGCAGGTGACTGGATAAAGTATTGCTTGGAAAAGCTGGTTAATCTTAGGAAACTAGGAATATTGGGAGTAGATTTCAGTAGGCATGGAAAGGGATTGCTCGACTCTATTCCTAAATTGGACCACCTCCAGACTCTGAGGCTAAGTGGTGTTGATCTAAACCCATTTCTGGCAATTTTAAATCGACCGTGTCTATATAAGCTGCATTTGAATGGATGCTTAAAGAAGCTACCCGAGGCTCAAGATTTCTCACCATATCTCACTAAGCTTACCTTGGGATCCTCTCTTTTAGTGCAAGACCCGATGACGACACTAGCGAAACTAACAAACCTTCGGATTCTAAAAATGCAACATTCTGTATACATGGGAAAGGAAATGATCTGCTCTGCACAAGGGTTTCCTCGACTTCAGTCCTTGGTGGTTGCTTACTTTCCTTATTTAGAGAGATAGAGAGTTGAGGAAGGAGCTATGCCTAGTCTTTTACATTTCTGTATTCATAATTGCAACCAATTGAAGATGCTTCCAGAAGGATTGCAACATGTGACTGCCCTCAGGAATTTGGAGATAGTCGCTATGCGTCAGAGTTTCAACGATAGGCTTCGTGAAGAGGGTGAGGATTGGCATAAGATTCAACACATACCCTCCATCGACATTAAGGATCCTCTATGAAGAATCCCCACACAGAGAAGGACAGAGCTCCCAGCTAATGCAAGTTCTAGCAACTTATATGCTGCAGCTGTTTCTGGAGATAAATATTGCCATGTGGAAATTTTATTTGCTGTGGAGACCGGCAATCAAAGACAGGCTTTCATTCTTTGTTGCAGGCAGATACAGGATATCTCCAAAGTAAAGCCGGTGAGATTTACTTCTTTCCCTTAATTTCTCTTCTTATCATTCATACTTTCAACTATAATGGTAGCTATTTTTAACTCAAGTTTCTTTATTGCTATGCTATTATTATGTCACCCATGCTAACTGTTGGATGAAATGCCTCAATATGGAATGTTTAATTTTAGGTGGATAGTATATGATTCCCATTTTTTTTTTCTTTGGAAGCGGTTTCGATGGATCCCAGAGGTCTGTGGATCCGTAATTGTGGGGCCCACTATGATGTATGTTCCTTAAATCTAGACCATCCATCCATTTTGGCAACTCATTTTAGGGCATGATCCCAAAAATGAAGCAGATCCAAATCTTATGTGGACCATACCACATAAATGGTAGTTATTGTATCCCCACCATTAAAAACTTCATGGGGGCCACCAGAATGTTTATTTGCCATCCAACCTGTTGATAAGGTCACAAAGACATGGATGAAGAGACCACACAAATATCAGCTTGATCCAAAAATTTTGTAGCCCACAACAAGTTTTTAATGGTCAATTACCACTGTTTCCTGTACTATGGTCCACTTGAGATTAGGATCTGCTTCATTTTTTGGATCATGTCCAAAATGAGTTTTCAAAATGGTTGGATGGCATGGATATAAGGCACATACATCAAGGTGAGCCTCAGGGTCAAGGATCCACCCACCTCAATGGATCTGGGGATCCACCAAAGTGGCGCTCCACTGAGTTGGCCCACATGGCAGTATGGTTTGATGAACTACATTGAAAATTGATGCTGCAGGACATGCGTCAACAATTGGAAGCAAGCTTCAAGAAGAAGATGGAGAACACTCACACCTTTGGGACAGTGTTAGACTGAGTGAAGAAAACCACGTCTCAACGCTGAGGTCAAGGTATCGAATCCTAACGTGGGGTGTGGCTAACATTGGAGGGTGAGTAACAGTGTGGGTGTGTGTACTAACAATGGGATGTGTGTACTAACTCAACATGTACCCTCCATTACATACATGAATAAGATGTGGATATGGTGTTATTGTGACTAGCAATAAAGATGGGCCTATTTGTACAACTGAGAACTGAAGTAGTAATCTGTAATCCTTCGGACAGACCATTGCATAATACCTGTTGTATGTCATGCATGTCAACCTTTGGATGAATTACCTCCAAAAAGAACATTTTGTGTGGATCTCACTTGTGGGCCCATTGTTTCTCTATCGATGAATCAGCCCACATGATTGTATGGTTTTCCAACCATACCATGATGCCCCATTGAATAAAAGTAGCAATGGTCTGACCATTGAAACTTTTTTTTCATCATTCTGTGTTTTTACACAATATAGATTTGATAAACTTTAACCATTTTGCTTTTACCCTTGTTTGAGGGACAATTCAGATGATAAGGACGCAGTTGGCAAGGTGACTTTTAGACCGTCCATCGACAAAAGGGCCCTCCAAAGGGATGGATCAGATCATCAAAATATGCACCCATGTGTGCTTGGCCCGTGCATAATTGTTTGAGACAAGAAATGGGCCTCAACCATTACTTATCCTCATAACCAATGCTTACACAGATATATTGAAGTTGGAAAGTCTCAAGCTTGTGCAACCCAACTCTCTTGCAAACCAACACAGCCCTGGATGGAAGAGATGTGCAAGATCCAAGATGTCCATCAGTTGGGCCCCCACTTGTTGATGCCACGTCCCAAAAATCAGGAGAGTTCACTTCTGGGAAGGGTCACCAAAAGCAAGGGACCCAAACCCTACGAATTCTGTGCAGCAAGACCTATTTCGGAGTTTCTCTGTTCTAAGCACATCATATGGCTTCACAAGCTGGGAAGATGCTTCTATCAAACAAGTGGTATCATGTTTCCGTTGTATCTCCAATAAATTTAATTCAGTTCTTTGGCCTCCCATTTCATAGGAAATTGAAAGAACTACACACTTTCTTGTGGAGAATTTTACTCTGAGAAGAGCTCTTAGATTTTATTCTTTTCTTTCTGAGGTGTCTTATCTATTGGTATTGCAGCACCTGAAGCCTATTATAAGAAGTGAAGTGGACAACAAGGACATGGATCCCACATAAGTGGACCAAGATTTATGTAATATTTGACAGAATAATTATAATAAGCCCATTAATGAAATATATACTTTGGTAAAAAATGAAGAAACCCCGAGCCTTGGCTGGGTCAATCATAGGACCCACCAACGTTTTTTACTGTCAATTTACATTTGGACTGTTCGGATCTGTCTACTAATGTAACTTTAGTGATGCAGTTGATAATTTGATTGTTTCGGGTGTCATTACAATGCTACATGTACAATAGATTAGTAGCCTAGTCTGTTTACCTACCCTCACTGAAATTGAGGCCAGGGCCCTGTCCATTTAATTATCTGATCCATGATTCAGGCCAGGCCCGTCCGGGCCTGCCATCAACAATCCCGTCTTGGGCTATGGGCTAGAGTTCTGTGTAACGCAGAACATATTTCTGTTGCAGGCATCGTCATCTCATAGACATATTTGATGATGGCCCTTTTTAACCTGTGAGTTCATTGTTTGTAAGATGGAAATACCTTGTTTAATGTTTTATTGTGTCAGTCCATCGACATTCGGCATTGAGTCCGTCAGTTGATAATGGATAATCATCGTAGTAGCTTGGCTATTCTTTGACTCTTTCAGTGACTGAAATTATTAACAAGTATCTTCTTGTTCTTCTTCTTCTCGTTTGCAGAATCTTAGCAACAGGGAGCCCGCTGAGACTACTAGGTGGAGACCTGGCATGCAGGATCGTGGGGGTAGGGGCGGTAGAGGGATCTATTCTTCTTGTTACATCTCCTATGGTATGCATATTCCCCTCTTTAATATGAAAAAAACTGCATGTATTTGAAATGCTTGGTTACGGTTGAAACCTGCTTTAGCACTTGGATAGTCTCAAATTTATCTCATCGCATTTGCTGATCTCAAATACCATGTATGCTAGTGATGTTTATTTTTTGTTTTTGTGTTACCATTTTAAATATGAACCAAGACCATATGCAATGTGAGGTGTGGAGAGGCTCATGAACCTCTTTGGATATCTGGCTCACTTGTCTAGCATCTCCACTGCACACATGGAACACTTCTAGGCAAATCATAATCGTTAATCTGATGGCCCATCACATGAAGGGCCTATGGCTAAAAATCATAGCATTGAACTATATCTGCGATGGCATTGGCAGCCTGTAAATGGATGGTAAAAAGACTCTGAGCAAAAGACTGAGTGGTCCACATTCAGTGGGCATGGCACACATGGAAGGTATTGCAGTCTGTTCCTTAGTTGGAGGGTGGAGATTAAGTGGGTTGTGGTTCTGATAGGCCAGATCAGCTCTTTGGTATATATTTCTGGTACTGCTAATTAAGATGTTTTCAACTGAATGCTTCCTATCCTGCACCTGTTAGTGACTGTGGAGCCAATTGTGGCAGAAGCCATGGCCCTAAAAGAGGGGATTCATCTTCTTCCATATTCATTCTCAGGGTCCCTATGTTTAAGGTAGTTCCAGGCATTTCCTCCCTTTGACTAGAAGGCAGAGCCCAATAGCTGCAATGATTTGCATTTTGTTAAATGACTACATGGTGCTAATCTTGAGGGCCTATGAGAAGCTACAATGGGAAGAAGAAGAAGGAGAAGAAAGATAGAAGAGAGAAATAATGAGAGAGAGAGAGAGAGAGAGAGAGAGCAAGAATATGAGATGCTTAGGGTGTATTGAAACCCTAGCCCTCTATTCTTATTTATAATAGTAAATGTGAATGGGCTCTATGAGCCTTATTACAGTGGGCTTGGGCCCAATGGGCCTTATTCAGCTATCAACCTTTCAACACTCCTCAAACCACAACATTCTAATGAGGCCCAGCTTGGAACAATGGTTAATATAATCGAACTTTAAGTAGAAAGGAAATTCTTCTGTAACACATTTATCCATGACTATTGAGGGTTTGTTTCGTGGTTAACAATGTTTTCTTGTCTGTGATCTTCGGATCCAATGGCCTCTTAGTCATGTGGGTGTTTTGTGATTATTGTTGCATATCCAATGCTACTTTTTATAATGTTTTGTCATCCATTAAAGAGAAACGAAGTCCCCATTCAACGACTGAAAATATAACCAATACAGTAGTTGGGGTTCTTGGAGCATTGTGTTTTTCTGGGCTAGATGAGCGGTTGAATTACGTGTTCCATGTTTTGGTGGAGATTGTTGGAGATTAGCAAGCCTTGATCTCCAAGGAGACTTGTGAGCCTTCCAACCTTTTCTTGACAAACTTTCTTTTACTTCTGTAGATTTCATGATTGATGATTCTTGACAAACTTTCTTTTACTTGATCTCCCAGGAAACTCAGTTAGAGCTGAAGACATTCCTTACATTTTCTGTGATTGATGATTGCATCATGTTGCATTTGCACCATCAGGTCTGTTCATTTAGAACATGCACCATGCTGATCAGCTGCTGGAATGATCTCTTTTTGAGGATTTTTACCATTATTATATTTCTGAGTTTAAGTCCTCGTGTCTTAATTTCATATGATGAGATGCTAATGCTGGAAAGGATAATGAAGTCAATCAAAGCACAGACAGAGGCCTTACATCCACCTTTTCACCAGTCTTGCAGGGACAGAGAAAATACGGCAACCGTTCCAACCATGAGGTAAACTTCATTTATAGATTTTCTGCTGTATTGATTTTCCATACTCCAGTACATTGCATCCTATTCTAAATTGATTAAAACTAAGTGAAGCAAAGAAAATACAATTCAGCTACTTTTAAGCATTTTACTTTGGATCAAGCTGATATTTGTGTTGTCCCTTTATCCATGTCTTTGTGACCTTATGAACAATTTAGATGACAACTTAAAAAAAAAAAAAAAAATCAAAGTGGGACCAATGCATGGAAACAGCATTCAATGGTGAACGCCTTTAGGACCACTGTTTCCTATGGATCTGCCTCATTTTTCAGCTCATGCCCTAAAATGAGCTGGCCGAAGGGATGGATGGTGTGGATAAGCCACATACATCATGGTCGGCCCACATTTTTCTACCTTTTTCACCTTGGGTTTGGAGTTCAAAAAGTGTGCCTGTCAATGTCATATGGGGATGTTGCTGCAATTATGGATGTAAATAATCATTCTCTATTTACAAGTATTTACACCTGTAAATGAAAAACCAAACACCCCCTAAAGAAAGCAGGGAATCCTCCATTGGTGGTGTCAGTAAACCCTCTGATATACATCGTTCTACCGTTCCCTAACAGCTTGAGCTTTTAGCACAACCAGTCAGTAATATGGTATTAGAGCAGGACATCCAGTGTTCAAGTCCTGGGGTTTGCAAAATTCAGTATTATGGGCATCCATTATTATCTAAGCCCAGAGTATCATGTGCGGAGCCCAGTATAGTGCCCGCAAATGAGGGGAGGTGTTGGTGGCGAAGCACAAGAGTTTCTTGAAAATGCTACAAGTTTTTTTTTTTTTCATTAAAACATTGAATCAATTGTTTGTATGGTTCCGATACATCGGCTGGTTATGATCGAGTAAGAGGTTTTCATTGTGGTTTCTTAGGATCATTTTTAGAAGGTGGAGAAACTCAATGAACTGTTGTAATGATTTTCTATCACATCTTTCTTTAATTCCATTGAAGAACATGTTTTCTAATTGTCTTACTTCTTTTTTTATCCTTTATCACAGTAAGGAAAAGGCACAAGATGTGATCTTTTACTCATATCAAAGTTATTATCAACGGTTTTGCTGCCAATCTCGAAGAGGAAGAAGCAATGGGGATCTCAAGTAAGATAAATAGTCTCTGCATTTAATTTCTCTGCTTTCCTCTTTTTCTTCTCTTCCTTTTTAAATATTTTTGAAGTTTTTTCTTCTTTATTCTCAACTTTTTTTATTTTGTTTATTTCAGAGCATCTACATGTTATATCAGTTTTCTTAAATACCAGTTGTGGTGGAGTTCCCGCTGAATCGATCCGGCAAAGAGCAAGATTCAGCTAATACACAACAATCAGCAAATTCGACACTGGTAAATCTTTTCTTACCATTTTAATTTTGTCAGTCTTTTCTTCCTTTTGTTTAGAAAAAAAAATGTGGGACACAAAATGTATTGATAAGGAATGATATTGTATCTACTACTGTTCATATGATGGCCTCCACCTTAGAGATTCCATTGATGGGATGGAATCTCTAAGATGACTTGGAACAACTGTCCAGAAAATCAGTTCTTTCCCACCTTCGCATGAATCATGATCATCTCTTATCAGCAAGATTCTTTTCATGTTGACCATGTAGTGCTGGAGATTCTAGATGAGAGGTCTTCATCAGAGTTTGTTTTCGCTCTTGACATGTGTTTGAATTATTATTTTTCTTTTTTATTATTATTACTTTTCCTTTTGCAGGTGCAGCACACGGTGGTAATTCAGAGCATCCCCAACTGAGATTATCCATATCATCTGCAGTTGATGTAAAAGAATCCATCTCCTGACCAGAGAGGAAATGCCAGCTCATGTTAGGACATCAAAATAAAAACAAAGCATGTTTGAAACTCAAGTAGGCCTTTGCATAGGAAAGATGACGTTGGAATCATTTTGGGGGTGCCTACCCTCTTTCTCTGTATGTGCACCCCCCACACCATTCCCTTTTGATTTCTCCCTCCCTCTTTCCACCTATGTTGAACATGCATTTGCAATGTAATGCGGATTTGGAAATGTCTGTTATTTATAGGTGTTGTAAAATAGAAGGAAAAAAAATGGGTGAAACCTAACAGCAAAGATTACCAGTCCTTAAAAGGACTCTTACAGAGAACAAAAGAAATTAGACGTCCACTCATCAAGCAAAGTCATGGTTCTATGATCCAAACTGTAGATATGATGGGCCTCATTGTTGAATGGGTGATACCTAAGAAATTTCCCTCCGTAGGAGGGTGCACCCTTTGATCATTAAGGTATTTTCTTACAAATACTGACTAGACAATCGGCTGTCTTCTTTTCATGGGCCGTTAATCAAATTATTAGGATCCTCCAATTTTGAAAATTTTTAGGCACCAAACAGCTCTCTATCTCATCAGTTCAACTTTTTGGATTTTCTTAGTGGGCCCACATGTACGGAATCATGTGCCTCACGAGCACTATTATAGGGGGAACCCTTCTGGATAGGCATTCGATTTTAGAGACCATGGATCAGATGATCCTAGCCATCTAAACCGGTGGATTTCAAATCGACAGTGAGAACTAAAACAGCAGTATTGGACAGCAATTAAACATTACTGATAGCTATGGTCTTGTTATAAGTATGGTTTTCCAACCACGTCCACGAATAACATGGCCCACTAGTTGGACAGTTCAGATTGATGGAAAACTTGGGCCACGAGTAAAGTAGAGAGATGGCTCAACCATACTCTGGTTTTAATATCTCTATGGTATCATATCCCTGTACAGTACTACAGGGTTTTCGACTCTGATGAATGGGGCTCATTAGAATCATGAGCTTGTCTTAGGACAAAAATAGATAAATGATCTGGATTATTAACCCATATGGGCCCGCTTTGAGAAGCAAAAATCTGTTTCAATCAAATGTCATCGTCCAAAAAAAAAAGAAAAAAAACAGAGTTTTAGGTCATGACTCATCCAAGACCGTCAATGAAAGTCCGATAAAAATTGGCCTGATGTGCCTGTTTGGATGCTAGTATATTTTTATCAAGCAAATAAAATAAACTATAAATCGCTATTTATCAAGATTGCAATTTGAAATTCTTGAATGCCATCCTGCAGTAATCCAGATGATTCATCATGTATTATGTATCATGTGTATAAAATATACGAGAATTCCTCCAAATGTTTGATTAAAGTGGTGCTTTGTGTATGCCCATGCATCTCAAATCCATCAGCTTCTGTTTGTTAAATTACTGGATTTCTACTCTGGCATCCTCATGTGGTTCCAAAATTGCCCTTACCCTAATACTTCCAAACGATTCTGTGGACTCAGGGCCCCTTTGGACGCACTTCTACATGAGTTTCACACTTGCTTTTTGGGTGACTTGACGAAAACCAATTCAACTTTCTAGCCCCTAGTTGTTAAGGGGGGCATGAGATAAGAGTTTGTGAAAGTGCATCCAAACGCATCAAACAAATTAAGATGTGGCTCAAAACACAATGTAGGCATCAAACACCCTTTTGAGGGTGTGTCCAAATTGGCCCAAAGTGTGCCCGTTTGGACACACTTCCTCAAGTAGTATCTCAAAAGGAGGGTTTTAGGCCTGCTTCTCAAAAGAGAAAAACCAATATGAGTAGTTTTTGCTGAGGAAGCGCTTCAGCACCTATTTTGTTATGCCGAAGATGAGATGGAGGTTTGCCAAAGTTCATCCAAATGCATTGGAACCAAGGATTCAAAGTTGGTTTTGGCGTACCCTATCGTCACTTCCAAGACTGTTTTGTATTGCTGGTATCAGCTGATAAGTCCGATCTTACAGAAAGTATTTAGAACTTGCATACCAGCGTGTCATGCCAGTAATACATATTTAACTGTCCAGATTATTGGTCCCAGTTAAAATGTGTCATGCACAAAAAATTATGTGTATCTTATTATCTGACTATTGGATAGGTGGGCATTTGTTGGACACTATAGGGCCAGTTTGGATACCACCAAATAAGTTACTTTTTCTACTTACCACAATAGATAACTTATTTGAGATAAGTTTGGTTTAAGATCAATTATAAGTAACTTTTTTACTTGGGTCACTTCATATTAATAAGTAAAAAACCAAGATAAGCTACTGGAGGCATAAGTAGCTTAAGTAACTTCCGGTCCAAACGTCCCTTTAAAATGAAAATATTCAGCGATCCTATTTCAACAAATGAGTGACCATGAATCAAAGGTTGGGATTGTTTAACCAATCTGATTTTGGGACTGAATTAGCCACAAGAGGTTCAACAAATGTGCTTTGCCGGAATACCACGAAACTGGCTTCCGATCCAAACTCAGAAACAATGATGTGTTTTAAATAGCCTTGAGCGCTTGACATTGGTAATCGTATGGTGGCAGTTGCTTAGTGTATAGCATTCAAACCATGGGTCCGTGCAGGCTCATGATGATGATGGAATGCTCCAAAGTTAGGCTAACCCAAAACTGATGTGGGTCACATTGTGAAAAAAAGTATAAATACATGCCTCAAGCTCCAAATTCAAAACAGTGGGACCACCTGTGTATTGTGATTTCTGAGAGTCCCTCCTATTGCATATACACTGAAGGGATATACCTTTGCATCGATATTTTAAAATTAGTATGGAATTTACACTAGGCTGCCTTTTTTAGGAAGGTTTTCAAAAAGTTAACTCATTATAGGGCTGTGTATGTTTCAGTTGGTTCGATTTTGAAGGGCGATATCCGACCGAACCGATTTAGTCCGTTTTGAATATTTAATAGCCGAACCAAACTGATGAAGCGTCACGAACCGAACCAACCCGGATAAATTCAGGTTAGTTCAGTTTTGTCAGTTTCATGATAAGATTATAAAAATTAAGAAGATTCAAATCTTTGTGGACCATACCAATGTAAAAACTGATAAATGATCATTAAAAGTTTTTATAATTATTGGCCATAAAAGTTTTGGACCAAGTTGAAAGTGAAATTTGACTTTTCCCTTCATCCAGGTCTGTTTGACCTTATCAATGAGTTGGATGGTAAATACACATTGCAAATTTTCTTCAAGTGGGCCCGAGGACATTTTTAATGGCGAGAGCTCACTAAACATTGTTTCCTATGGTGTGGTCCACATGAAATTTAGATCTAAACACATCTTAAAATGGGTTGAGAAAATGATTGGATGGGATGGATATATAAAAATTATCACGGTGGGCTATACAGTAGGGGTAACATTAATAAATATAATTCAAATGTATATATCGTCGGTTTGGTTCGGTTGAAAACGGTTTATAATTTTCACAATCTGACAATTGAACTGACATTCTCGGTTTTTAATATAAAAAAAAACCGAACCAACCCAAAATAGAATGAAAAATCGATTGAAACCGACCAGTTCGGATTCGATTCGATTCAGTCGGTTTTATCGGTTTGGTGGGTATTTTGAACAGCCCTACCTCATTAATCTACCTAATCATCATTCCACTACCTTCCTTTAATGGTATTTACACTCTGGTACCTTTTTCAAGAATGTTTTCAAAAAGCTGCCTCATTAATCTATATATTTGTTAATGGTTACGTTTCTTTAACAGCCTCTTGGGTCGGCTTGTAGCAAATGGGTCAGCTGCAGGGGTGTCAGCGGGTTGGGCTAGGGTCAGGCCAAGCTCTATCAAAGCCTGGCCCAGACTGTTCAGAATAAGGCCCGAGCCTAGACTGGGCCCATGACGGGCCAGCCCAACATGTTAGGCCCGTGATTAAGATGGACCACATCATTGGAAATAGTGTACAAGTCAACCCATCGCCCTCCATACTTTTTCCGTTGTTATGGCTCACCCAAATCATGGATGGTCCTAATTTTTAGGCTCTAAGGCTAAATTTTGGTGTGGCATCTAATGGTTGGAGTAGATTTCATTGAATCATCCGGGTAGGCATGGTAAAAATCAAGGGTGAATGTCTCTTTTCCAACTGCTTTCTTTGGTGTGATCACCTGAATGACAAGTCAGCAGGTCTTTTTCTTGCTCTGGGCCTAAATTGAGATTAGGCGTCTGATGGTCAGAGTGGATTTCATATGCACATCACTGTGGACCCAGCCAAGAATCAAGTGGGGATCCCTCTCCAATGGTACTGAGAGATTACTTGGAAAAATCCCAATTTGCCCCTCTTGATCATTTTGACGAGGCCCACTATGATGCATGTGCAAGATCCACCTTAACCATTAGATGTCTTATATTTGGCCAAGAGACCCAAAAAAAAAAAAAAAAAAAAAAAAAATGCTAACCTGAGAGTCTAGTGTACCACCTCAAAGTAAGGAAATACTTAAAGGTAGCCGTCCACCCTAGATTTTTACAAGGCTCACCATGAAAATTACATAAAATCCACTCCAATCATTAGATTCCACACAAAAATTTTGGATTGTAGCCTAAAAAATAATACCGATCTGTGATTCACGTGAGCCACACTAATGGAAATAATTTGGAGGGCAATGGTTGCCCTGTAAGGTCTTCAATCATGTGCTCCACCTGAATTACGGATGGAGTTCAAATTTGAGCTGTTAGCCTAACATAGGGTGAGACACCTGATGGTCGGGTGGATTTTGCATAAACAACATCGTAAGGTGGTAGGGTGCACCAGAGACGTTCATCTTAACCGATCCCTCCGATTTTAGCCACTTATTCACTGCCACCCACCGATTGATTTTCACAGGAGCTGATCCTAATGCCCAGGTTCCTAAGGGTTAGAAGGCGACCCAGATGGTTCAGCCAGAGGAAACCCAAGCTTATCAGGTGGAGCGGAAGTGTATAGAGGAAGCAGGGGAATTCATCCTTGCCTTCACCAGCAACTATGGTATCGGATCTAACAAGTCAACATGGCTGAGGCACAAGCTCTGATTGAAGGTATTACTCTATGTGTGAATTGAGCTGGTTTCAGTAGAATTGTGGCCGAAATCGATTCAAGATCCATAGTAGATATTTTCAATAGTGACAAGGACCGCGCTTGGAATTTGTGGTATTGGAAGGCTAAACTATCTTTGTTAAACCAAAGAGCCGACGTGAAGATCATCTCTATCCCGACGGAAGCAAATCGTGTTGCAGATGGGCTAGCGGGAATGGGTAGTAGCACTAATGCCAACAAATTATTCTCAAATGTCGCCTCTTTACCAAGAATCATAAGAAGTACGTTGTTCCTTGATAACGTAGGGTGGGGTTATTTACGGTTGGGTAAATGAATGCTCTCAAAAAAAAAAAAAAAAAACTATTGAGGTGGGGGCTTCAGATTGCTCGCCTTCTTTTGAGGGTTGTGGGTGTAGGCTTTAGGTTGTTTCTTTTCTGTCAGGTGCTTCGTGTTTGTGGATGTAATGAAAGGTGAGGCCCAGCCCACCTGAAGTATACGTTTGTATATCTTGTTCATTCAAGGAAAAAAAAATTTAAAAAAGAAGGCGCACCAGAGACACCACCTCATTTGCTGTCAAGTGCCATGAGTGCAGTGGAATGATAATTAATTATATTGGCTAATGAGGTGGTTTTTAAAATCTTTTTGAAAAATGTACCAGAGTACAAATTTCATATTAATTAATTAATTATTATTATTTTATTTTTTTTGTAAAATTCCCTATTTTAAACCTTGATGGGAACCTTACCAGGGAGACTGACTCCCAATAGGACTTCTTGCCATCTCATCTCCGTGCCCAGTGAGTTCCCACGTGGTGAGTAAACTCTGCGGGGCCCACCTTTATGTATGTATCATTATCCGTGCCATCCACTTGTTTTTCCATCTCATTAGGGCATGAGCCAAAAATCTCAAGTGACAGTGCAGATAATGATGTTCACCATTGAAACCTTCCCAGGGCCCACAGTAATGTTTATATCATCCAACCCGTTCAAAAGGTCACCCAGACATGGATGAAGGAAAGCACTAATATCAGCTAATTAATTCTGAACTTCTATAGCGCCCAGCAAGTTTTCAACGGCCGTGCTCCAATTCCAGTGTTTCCTGTGGTGTAGACCACTTGAGCTTTGGAAATGCTTCAATTTTGAGCTCATGTCCCCCAAAATGTACTTGTAAAAACGGATGATAACAGTGACAAAACACAGAAGCTGATTGCGTCCTACACGTGGTCAGACCTTCAAGCGTGTGATCGGATCTGTGTGGAGGCCCACCATAATGTATCTGTTTATCCATGCCGTCCATCCCTTTTCTAAGATCATGTTAGTGTATGAGCCCTAAAATGAGGCAGATTCAATGCACTAGTGCACCACATAGAGATGACTCTTGCATTTAATGCAACCCAGGCTTACTATGTGGTGTGGTGATCCATTGGAGCATTGGATCTGCCTCAGTTTTGGGTCCATACCCTAGCATGATCTTAGAAAAAGTATGAACAACGTGGATGAGCAGATACATCATGGTAGGCGCCACAAAGTTCCGATCAGATGCTTAAAGGTCTGACCAGGTCAGATGCAATCAGCTTCCATAAAACACATACATCACAATGGGTCCCACGCTTCATATGCTGTATGTTGTTGCTAAAATCTAGACAACAGCTGAAATGGTAGGATCTCCATCGTTGGGAGGATTGATGCCTCTGATCTCCTGAGTTGGATAGTTTGGATATGGACTAGAGGTCTGCTGGATCCCGTAGAGCACAAAAAGAAAGCAAGGGGGGTGGCCGGGGTCCGGTCGTTAGCCCTCCGATGCTTAAGTCAGTGAAGTGTAGGAAGAGATAGAGGCAAGTCTTTTGGTGGATTTGTGCATACCTGAATTGTAGAGGAGTGCCTCTATTTATAGGGCTATCGAGAGCAGTTGAAGGCGTGAATAGTGGACATTATGCCCTTAATGAGCTGGCCGAAGTGATGGATGGAATAAGCCACATACATCAGGGTAGCCCAACATTTTTTACCTTTTTCACCTCGTGTTTGGAGTTCAGAAATGTTGCGGCAATTATGGATGTAAATAATCATTTTCTATTTACAAGTATTTACAACTGTAGATGAAAAATCAAACACCCCCTAAAGAAAGCAGGGAATCTCCATATGCTTTGGGAATAGCTTCCAGGACTACTTTGGAATGTAATATTGTGAATCTGCTGCCTGCTGATGAAGGCCTGATAATAATTGCCATGCAGAATCTGGGCAGCCTATTGAATAATTTGGCAAATGAACGTACCAGATTTACAGGAGGAGCACCTTCCTGCTTGATGAGGAGCAGTCATCAACAGGAAAAGATCTTTCATCTACAAGAAGCTTATGCTACAAGTTATTTTTCATTAAAACATTGAATCGACTGTTTGTATAGTTTGGATACGTCAGCTGTTTACAATCGAGTAAGAGGTTCTCATTGCAGTTTCTTGGGATCATTTTTAGGTGGAGAAACTCAATGAACTGTTCTAATGATTTTCTACATCTTTTTTCAATTCCATTGAAGAACCTGTTTTCTAATTGTCTTGCTTCTTTTCTTTTTATCCTTTATCACAGTAAGTAAAAGGCACGAAGATGTGATCTTTTACTCATATCAAAGATATTATCAACAGTTTTGCTGCCAATCTTGAAGAGGAAGAAGCAATAGGAATCTCAAGTAAGATAAATAGTATCTACATTTAATTTCTCTACTTTCATCTTTTTCTTCTCATCATATTTTTGCAGTTTTTTCGTCTTTGTTCCCAACTTTTTTTTTTTTTAGAGACATCCGGATGTTACATCATTTTTTCTTAAATATCAGTTGTGCTAGAGTTCAGCTGAATCAATCTGGCAAAGAGCGAGATTCGACGAATACATTACAATCGACAAACTTGACAATGGTAATTCTTCTCTTACCATTTTAAATTTGTTGTCTTTTCTTCTTTGTTTAGAAAAAAATGTGGGAGCACAAAATATATTGATAAGGATCAATGATATGGTTATTTATAGTACTGTTCATATGATGGCCCCACCTTAGAGATTCCATTGATGGGATGGAATATCTAAGGTTACTTGGAAACAGTTGTCCAGAAAAGCAGTTCTCGTCTTCGCACGAGTCATGATCATCTCTTGTCAGGGAGATTCTTTTCATGTTGGAGATCCTAGATGAGGGGTCTCCATCGGAGTTCGTTTTCGCTCTTGGCAAGTGTTTGAATTTTATTTATTTTTTTTCCTTTTCCAGGTGCAGCACACGGTGGTTTCTGAGCATCCCCAACTCTACAAAGGAAGGAGTTTATCCATATCCTCTACGGTCACCTTAGCATATGCGAAAGAATCCATCTACGGGCTAGGAAGTGTTAATCTGAATATATTGCGGAATAAACAGATCGTCTATGCATCGAATAATGAAGATTCCATACTATAATCTTAAAGCCATACCTGATTGGGAAGACATTCCCGATGCCGTCGTGTTGCCGAGAAGAGCTCTTGGTCTTCCGCACCTTATACCTTTAGGAGAACCTTTCAATGGGACTAGGGTTTTCTCTTGTATGTTGTTGAGGGGACCAAGACATATATTTATAGGAAAGAGAGTCAGAGAAACTTACTCATCACACTTCTCTTCTCTAGGGTCTCCACACCGTTGGTTTCCATATCTGGCTTAATAACCGCGTATAGGGAACACGGTTCAAGCGTCCCACCCCAAACCTATTTGTAATGATCACAACTATAGTAGGGCCCACTGAATCGCTCAATCTAAACAATCCAACAGTCATAATCTAAACCGATGATCATGTGTGGCCCACCTAATGGAGTCTTACATTCTCCCACTTGGGCTACACTGATCTCTGAAAGAAAACAAAACATTTTATTTTATTTTGTAAAAAATAATTTTATAAAATGCATTCGTTTTAAAAGTTCCTAATGGGCGCCCTACTGATTTTAAAACAATACCGTTGGATAATTATGAGCAACGCTTGTCAGATCCGATCCATCAAGACCACTGATATTGAATCGTGGTAGTCAACACAACATTTAATATTTTCGAAGTGTGACGAATCACGATCACAGATACCAATAGCCTTAATGACATGGATCAATGATATGAAGATTGCACGTCTAATGTGATCATACGTGCTTATCTTCAAGTGGTCCTTCTAAACGTGTCTCCAAGACACAAACCAAAGTCTTGCTTACTCAAAACTAAATGTGTACACTAAACGAGAAGCAAGATATAAACTGAAAAACAGAATCATCAATGCATAAAAGATATCTCTAAAAATGTCTGGACATAATCGGATCATATATAAAAACTCCCATTATTGAAATACATCCTTGGGATCAACAACTCCCATAGACGTCACATGCTCCTTAAAGAGCGTGATAGGAAGGCCTTTAGTGAGAGGATCCACTATCATCTGCTTTGTGCCGATGAGTTCCATAGACACTTGATGATTCTGAACTCTCTCTCCTTCACAACGAGGTATTTAATGTCAATGTGCTTTGACCTCGATGAATGCTTGTTATTATTAGAGAAGTTAACTGCAGCTAAACTATCATAATAGATTTTCAATGGTTTCGGGATCATCTGCACAACCCGTAAACTAGAGAAAAAACTCTGAAGCCAGACCGCCTGATTCGTGGCTTCATGACAAGCTACATACTCTGCTTCCATGGTAGATGATGTCGTAATCGACTGTTTCACTCTCTTCCATGATACGGACTCCACCAACCATCATGAATACATAGCCCGAGGTGGACTTCTTGCTGTCAAGACAACCAGCAAAATCTGCATCTGTGTATCCTACCAACTCCAAATGGTCGGATCTCCTGTATGTGAGTTCGAAGTCCTTTGTCCTTTGCAGGTAGCGCAACACTTTTTTTACAGCTATCCAATGATTCATTCCTGGATTGCTAAGATACCTGCCCAACATTCCAACCACAAAAGCAATATCTGGACGCGTACAAACCTAAGCATACATGATGCTCCCTACTGCTGACGTATACAGAATAGCTTTCATCTTGTCCTTTTTTAGGTCATTCTTAGGACACTGAAATTGACTAAATTTGTCACCTTTTACAATAGGTGCTTGGATAGGAGCACAACCTTGCATGCCAAACCTTTCGAAGACCCTATCAATATAGGCCATCTGCGACAAACCAAGAATCCACGTGATCTGTCCCGGCTAATCTGAATGCCGATGACAAAGGAAGCATCACTAAGATCTTTCATCTCAAAATTTTGAGATAGAAATTTCTTAGTTTCACGCATCAATCCAATATCACTATTGGCCAATAAAATGTCGTCAACATACAAGACCAAAATGATAAACTTACTCCCACTAATTTTCACATATATGCACTCATCCGCAATGTTTTCAATGAAACCATATGAAAAAACGACTTTATGGAACTTTAGGTACCACTGTCATGATGCCTGTTTCAACCGATAAATGGACTTCTTAAGTTTGCAGACCAGATGTTCTGAGCCTTTGGCTTTAAAACCTTCTGGCAGCAACATATATACGTTCTCCATTAGATCTTCATTGAGGAACGCAGTTTTCACATCCATGTGATATAGCTCCAGATCCATATGAGCCACAAGAGCCATAATGATCCTAAAGGAGTCTTTCTTAGATACAAGTGAGAAAGTCTCCTTAAAGTCAATGCCCTCACGCTGAGTGAAACCCTTTGCAACTAGCCTGGCTTTATACCTTTTGATATTGCCCTCAGAGTCTCGTTTGGTTTTAAATACCCATTTGCAACCAATCAGGCCTAATCCCTTCAGGCAATTTAACAAGGTCCCAGACTTTATTGTCCTTCATTGATTCCAATTCATACTTCATAGCATCAAACCAATGAAAAGAATTCGCACTTTGTTCGACTTGTGAAATGGACACAGGATCCTTTTCAACCGCAATGTCAAACTCATGCTCCTACAAATAGATAATGTAATTGTCTGGTATTGCAGATCTTCTCTCTCTATGTGATCGTCTTAATGGCTCATTATTCTGAATTGAGTTTTCCATTTCCTCATCAGTGGGTTGTATTTGAGGTTCTACATGGTCATCCATAGGGATCTCAAGGTCCACTGCTGGACGGACAACCACGCTACTCTGAATGATTGTGGTGGAAATCACAATCCACTCTTCCTCAAATACAATATTTCTTAAGTTCGTGCTCCCACTATCTTCAGTGTTCTCAATAAACCTAGCGTTCTCAGTCTCAATGACTCTCATGGAATATGATGGATAATAAAATCTGAATCATTTTGATCTTTCTGGGTATCTAATAAAAAAGCAACTAACAGTTCTAGGGTCAAGTTTTCTTTCATGCGGGTTATACGGTTTGGCTTCTGCAGGACAAACTCATACATGAAAATATCGTAGACTAGGCTTTCACCCTGTCCATAATTCATATGGAGTTTTCATTACAGCCTTACTTGGGACCCTATTAAGGATATGCACAGCCGTTTTCAATGCATCACCCCATAAAGATTCTGGCAACAGTAGAATTACTTATCATAAATAGCACCATGTCCTTTAGGGTGCGATTACGCCTTTCCTACTACACCATTCTGCTCTGGAGTACTAAGCATGGTGTACTAGGCGAGGATGCCACAATCTTGCAGGTATCTAGCGAATGGACCTGGATTACGCCCAGATTCGTCATACCTTCAGTAGTACTCACCACCACGGTTGGATCTAACGACTTTGATCTTTCTGTCGAGTTGATTCTCGACTTCAGCCTTATAGATCTTAAATGTATCCAGGGCATCTGATTTTTCGTTAATAAGGTATAAGTACCCATAACAAGAGTAGTCATCTATAAGAGTGATAAAATACTTCTGCCCATTCCAAGATGTTGTAGAGAACGGTCCGCAGATGTCTGTATGAATTACTTCTAAGAGTCCTACGCTCCTAGTAGCACCATTTTTCCTTATTCTAGTCTGTTTACCTTTAATGCAATCAATACAAATCTCAAAGTCTGAGAAGTTCAGGGAGTGAAGAATTCCTTCACGCACAAGCCTTTTCAATCTCTTACGAGAGATGTGGCCTAATCGCCTGTGCCATAGCATGGAGGAATTCTCACAATTTAAACTTCGTTTGATGCCTTTAGTGTTTTCATGTGAGGAGTTAATACTGTATATATGTGAAACATCCAAATTTAGCTGATAAATGTTATTAACTAAAGTGTCAGAGCCAATCACAGCCGAATCATAGCAAATACTTAATTTTTCATTTGCAAATTTAAACTCATAACCATAGTTGTCTAAACGAGAAATGGAAACCAAATTGCGTCGTATAGAAGGCACACAAACAATATCTACTAGATCAAGAAAGTGTCCTGACGATAACCTAAGTCTACAGACTCCAATAGCTTCCACGTTTACTCTAATGCCGTTCCCCATATAGACTGATCTCTCTGCATTAGTTGGCGTCCGGCTTTGGAGCATATCCTGTATGGAATTACAAATGTGAATAGTTGCACCAGAATCTATCTACTATGAGTCTGTAGACATATCAGCTAAATTTGATTCAAAACAGACTAAAATATGGTTTTTACCCTTAGAAACGAGTCATGCTTTAAATCCTTCACAATCCTTTTTCTGATGACTGGGCTTATTGCAGAAGAAGCAGCCATCATTAGGACCCTTCCTTTTCTTCTTAAATATTTTTTCAAACTTAGGCTGATTGCCACCCGCAGGATCCGTAGAACTTTTACCTGAAGTGTGCTTTCTTTTCTTATTTCCTTTTCATCCTTGACCAGATGTCACTAGGTGCGTACTTTGTGTCTTGCTCGACCTTCTAAGTCTCTCTTCCTCCTGAACACACTGAGATATCAGTTCGTTCAATGTCCACTTTTCCTTTAAGTATTATAGCTGATTTGGAATTGACTGAACTGTGGAGGAAGGGAGTTCAGAACTAAGAAAATCAGGAGTTCATCCTCAATCTTAAGGTCTAATGCGCGGATTTTAGCCACCACATCAGACAATCCACCAATGTACTCCCTGATATTTCCTTGACCGTTATAGGTGGCTTGAGTTAGCTTATGTAGAAGTGAACTCAGCTCAACTTTATCCGATTTCTTAAATCGTTTTCCTATTTCAGTCAAGAAATCTTTAGCTTTCTCAGTGTCGGGTATGACACCCTGCATGGTCTCAGAAATCGAGTTCTTTATGATCTTGAGACACATCTTATTTGACTTGGTCCAAGCTTTATAGTGAGCTTTTGCTGATTCCGTACTAGAGTCAGTTGGAATGGGAGGCTCTACTTCCTCCAGAGCCAGGTCCAAGTCCATGCAACGTAGGACTATTTCAATGAACGACTTCCATTTGGAATAGTTGGACCCAGTAAGCAAAGGTATGAAATTGAATTGGGTTAGAATATTGGAAACAGTCATAGCTGGACATTTAAAGCATAAAACTCACATTAATAAATAAGTTCCATATAATAATGCATAAACATAAACCACAAATATCATGCATGTTTGTTCATTTGATTGATTTGGGCTTTCAATCAAATGACCCAGAATGATGATGGGCAAGAGTCCAGCGTATCATTACAATTCCTCCTTTGGGCGAAATTGCAACATACAGGAGGCTCTACTGAACATAAAGTTAATCTATACTAGTGAAATAAATCTAAGACACCCATCATCTTTGGATGAAATGAGTCTCTCAAACCTATGTCACCATCACCAATCACTTCATCCTGCTCACACCCAGCCAAACGATGATACTTCTTTGTTCTAACCACCGCTCGCCTGGGTATGAACGCAACTGAATGTAATCCTATAATGGAGGGTCACTGAATTCCAAGTACAGAAGTCTAGAAGTAGAAATCTTTACCAATTGAGGTCACTTTGGTGGCTAACACAATAAGCTCCAATCCCCACTTCCAGATCCAAGGATTGCTACATGGTTCTGCCCACAACGAACCATACTGTAGAAGTTCTGATTCGACCTAAAATACGACTGATGTTAACCGCTCGTATGCTCAAACATATTCTAAAGTGATGGTTGGATTGAATACTTAATGGTCAACAACTAAATATCAACTTTAAACATATGGGTAATGGCCCTATTTTAGGCCAAATCAAAGCTCAATAGGTATAACCATGTATATTAAATTACTTGGTCCATCTAACAAGTGAAATCCACCAACTATCAATACATTTATTAAGGTTTTATTAGATCCTAAATTATGGCCCAAGTATATAAATACATTGGTTTAGATCAGGGCCCATGATTAGCATCAACCAGCTCATATCAGGGTCCCAAAAAATATGGCCTTCAAACTAGCCCACAATTAAGCCTACTGAGGTAGGATGTTAAGCTCAAAACAGGTCCATAACCTGGCTCATTCCAATCTTTCAAGAAGGCCAACACCAGTTCCATCACAAGGCCCAATATGGCCTGCTATGGGGCACTAAAAAATAGGGTGTGATCAGTTGAAAATGGGCCCAACATACTGGTATCAAGCCCAAGGTCGGCTCGATTGAAAACAGCTAAACAGCCTAAGCCAGGCCCTCTCAAAACATCACAGGGCCAGAGGCCTGCTTGACCGTATGAGCAGGCCCAACATAAATCGCCCAAGTAATGGACCCTATAACCACGGCTACTTTGTTGTTGGTATTTCTAAAAAACGGAAAACCTTCTCTGCCAAAACCCACTTTAGAAGGAAAATCCTCCAAACCCTAGCCGTATTCAGCCTCCATACAGCCACAACCTAGCAGCCGACAACTGTCATCGACATTTCCGGAACCGGGCCCCAAAACCCTAGCCGTCGCCACCACTGTCAGCCGGATCTCACAGCCACCAGGGACGGGCAGCTGGAAACCATGGTTGCTGCCATGCTTTTTCTGCGCCGACACTGATCGGGTCCATCATGTCCCTCGCCGTCAGCCACTTTCGTCCGATCTCATCGGCACAAAAAAATTGGTTGCAGCTGGAGACGATGGCCACTGACGGCCCGACTGCTGCCGAATCCGGCCGCCGACGATCGGTAATGAGCTTCTCCACCGCTGCATCTCCTTCTCCCAAAACGGCAATGGTAGTAAAGGTTGGCTACCAGTTTTCATGGGTGCGGTGGCCCTATTTTCCCACAGCACCATTAGCCACCATCGCCATGCCGGAAGAGATCGGTTTTGGGTTTTACAGTCGTCGGCCATATCTGCCGACGATTACAGTAATTTTTTTTTTTTAAAATACTGCAAGTGGCCAGCGGCGTTGGCTGTCGATCTCCCAAAATAAAAACCCTGTTATGCCTAAAACCCTTACCACTACGGCTCCACCTCATCTGACACCTTCGTCGATATAAGTCCGGCTGTAGGTTGGCAAACACTGACGAAGTTGGGTCAGACGTAGATGGTTGTGGCTACAGGACACCCATGATTTCTGGACTGCTTTTGCAGTATCTGCCAGTCTAACCCAATTTCAATCGGATGCCTGGAAAACCTCAGATTCGGCCACTCACGAATTTCATCTAGATGTTCTATCCACCAAGAAACGGATGGTGGCAAGAACTATACATGATGCACGAATCCAGCGGCGAATAAAAAAAAAATCCCCAATATTGATACATATTATGCTCTGATACCAACTGTTAATCTGAATGTATTGCGGAATAATCGGATCGTCTATGCATCGAATAATGGAGATTTTATACTATAATCTTAAAGCCATACCTGATTGGGAAGACATTCCCGATGCCGTCGTGTTACTGAGAAGAGCTCTTGGTTTTCCGCACCTTACACCTTTAGGAGAACCTTTCAATGGAGCTAGGGTTTTCTCTTGTATGTTGGTGAGGGGACCAAGACATATATTTATAGGAAAGAGGGCCAGAGAAGCTTACCCATTACACTTCTCTCCTCTAGGGCCTCCACACCATAGGTTTTCATATCTGGCTTAATAACCGCATATAGGGAACACGGTTCAAGCGTCCCGCCCCAAACCTATTTGTAATGATCACAACTATAGTGGGGCCCACTGAATCGCTCAATCTAAACAATCCAACGATCATGATCTAAACCAATGATCATGTGTGGCCCACCTAATGGAGTCTTACAGGAAGTGGTCTACATATAGTAAAGGAAAATGTTAAAGAGATGTACGGTTCATCCAACCATCAGGCCTGGAGGGCAATTTTGTAATTTTACATGAGGTAATATATATTCCTTAGGGAGAGAGAGAGAGACATCATTGTATTGAGAGCTACTTCTTCACCTTTGAGCATATGTGAATCCATAAACGTAGTAAAAGGGATCCACAACAAACCTCTATGTTGTGGTTTGCATTTTTTTTTCTTTTCTTTTAATCGATGTTGTTGTGTGTATCGTCGAGAAGGGATCTCTTCTCAACACAAGAGGCTACGCACGAACAACATCTACTATGTCGGCTCATGTTAGACGTAAAAAAAAAAGCACAAGCATGATAGGGCAGAGGAAAGATGACCGTTGGAATCATTTTAGGGGTGCCTACCCTCTCTCTGTCACTCTGTGGGTGCACCCAACATCATTTCTTTTATTTCTCTCTCTCCCCTCTCTCCACCTATTTTGAACATCCATTTGCAATGTAATGCAGATTTGGAAATGTTTGTTGGGGCCGGTTCTCTGCTTTATAGTAGAATCGGCCCCATGTTTCTTACAGGTGCTGTAAAATAGAAGGATAAAGGGGGGGGAGGAGAGGTGGTGAAACCCAACAACAACAAAGATTACCCTCCGTAAGGACTCTTATAGAGAAGGAAAAAAATTAGCCGTCCACTCATCATGCAAAGTCACGTTTCCATGATCCAAACTGTTGATATGATGGGGCCTCATTGTTACTACGCCAAAATCACATTTTTGCGACGGACCAAGTTCGTCGCAAATCCCTAGTAGCGACGAACTTGGTCCGTCGCATGGGCCGTCGCAGTTTACTATGTGGCAAATTTTTGACGACGGATTATGTTCGTCGCTTTTAAACGACGAATTCTGTGCGTCGCTAAATTATGTAAAGCGACGGATTTAGCGACGGACACTGGTCCGTCGTACAAAATTGTTGCGACGGACATCGGTCCGTCGTACAAAATTGTTGCGACGGACATCGGTCCGTCGTACAAAATTGTTGCGACGGACATCGGTCCGTCGTTAAATTTATGGGCGACAGCGTGATTGCATTTATTTAGGAATTTTAGCGACGGGTTTGGTCCGTCGCTAAATTTTTAAACGCACACCTATTACGTTTGAATTTATTTTTGAATCTATTGCACCTAATAGTCATCCAAATTATTTAAAACAAGAAAAAAATTAAAACCTAACAAAGCATAATTATATCATATATGAAACTTAAAGTCCTTACATTTCTAGTGAAAAATAATATTAATATTTGTTACAAATCTACACATTGAAGTGAACCATTCTCCATAGAATGAGCAACTAGGCTTTATTTTGTTCCCAATATTGAAACCAATCTCTTGACCATACGTGAAGCTAGCCTTCATTTCTAATCTTTCCTTTATAGCTACTTCCACCTCATACGTTAGCAAATCCATCAACTGGTCCACCTGCAAAATCCAGAATATAAAACATAAAGAGTATCAGTATTATAATGTAAGAACAAAAAAGGAAAAACAACAACAAAAGACAATGAAGCACCACGTATATTTCATTAGAAAAATAAATAAATTTCATCAAACGCAACATGCCGAAAAGGAATAAAAGACAATGTTTTTTCTAGTCATCATCATACGTCATTGAAGCCTTATATTTCTAGTCATCATCATCTTGGCCGGTGCTTTGTGGGCCCCTCCATGACGTATGTGTTTTATCCACACTGTCGAGCCATTTCTGAAGATTGTTTTAGTGCTTGATCCAATAAATGAGTCAAATCTAAATCTCAGGTGGACCACACCACAGGAAAATAGTATTGATTGAATGTCCACCATTAAAAACCTCGTAGGGCCCACTATATTAATTATTTGACATCCAACCTCTTAATTAGGTCATACAGACCTGGATGTAGGTAAAAAACAAATATCAGCTTGTTCCAAAACTTTCCGTGGCCCTCAATAAGTTTTAATAGTGGGTGTTCAATTAAAATTGTTTCTTGTGATGTGGTCCACTTGAGATTTGGATCTACCTCAAATTTGGGCTCATACGATAAAATGATCTACGAAAATGTATGGATAGAGTGGATGAAACACATTCATCATGGTGGGGCCCACAGAGCACCAATCACTTGGCATTGACTAGTGACCCTGTCACTAACCAATCCATCTGATATATTTTATGTATATCTAATCCATCCATCTGTTCTTTTATATCATTTTAGGATGCAATAGCAAATATTAGAAAAGGTCAAATTCTCAATGGCTAGATTAGAGTTTGGGGTCCAATGACTATACATTTATTAGGTTTTCATGAGGTCAACAAGTTGCAGCGCAATTTGGACCTAAAAATTTGGCCTAATTTGGAAATCTAATCCATTCACTCTATTATATTCATCAATAACTTTGATTTGACTGGTCACTTGCCCTGATCAAGTTTAAGATGAGAAAGATACTAAATAGATAAAATTGATCAATGATGGGCCATATCTTGTAACCTAACCATTAGATTTGAGTGAAATTTAATCTAAACGTCTAAAGTCATTTACTTTTCAATTTGGACCAATCAGATTGTCCAAAATTTGTCTAGCTCTAGACAAACTGATTGTGCACATTTAAAGAGTCTTTTATACGGATATGATTCGGGCTTAATTTTGTTTTCAATAATAATTACCACGTTCTAAACATATCTGACCATTCAGATCAAGTTTAGGATGACTTGATCATAGAATTTGATCAATCTCATCATTATAAATTTTCCTTGCAATTAATTAACATTATTATATTAGGGCCTTCATTTTTTGCACCAATGAACATGTATGTATGCATAAACCAATCTGATAACCAGTTAACTGAATGAGTGTAATTTTTCATTTTCAACTATCCAATAAATGTCCACCAATAAATTTGGCCCACTCATTTCAAATTTCTCGTTTTTATTTAAACCACAATTTTTTTCCAACATTTTTTTTCAAAACTGATAAAATCTCTTCTTTTTTTTTTTGTCAAATATCTCAACTTTTATTTCTTTTCAAAATATCAATTTTTTAATCAAACTTCTTAATTTTTTCGAAATACAAAATCTTAATTTCTTTATAAAAATTTCAATTTTTTTACAAACTTATCAATTTTATTCGAACTTCTCAACTTTTTTCAAATGGCCATTTCCTTTTTTAAATCTCAATTTTTTGAATCTTATTATTTTTCTAAATCTCAATTTTACTAAATAATTGTTAATTTATTTTCCAACCTCTCAACTTTTTTTGTTTGAAAATCACAAATTTCTTTTTTAAGTTCACAATTTTCTTTTTCAAAATGTTTAATTTTGTGAAAATTTGAAAAGAAATTTCAAACATATAAATTTTATTCAAATTTCTCAATTTTGTTTTTAAAATCTTTTAACTTTTTTCTTTCAAATTACTAAATCTGTTATTTTAAATATCAAATTTTTTAATTTTTAAAAAATATCAGTTTTTTTCAATATCTCATTTTTCTTAAATTTTATTTTCCGACGGACCTCAATTGGGGGCATCTTTTCGGGCTGGGATTAGCGACGGACCAAATCCGTCGTTAAATAGCGATGGGCTAAGTCCGTCGGAAATTATAATTTTGCGACGGACTATGGCCGTCGGTAAATCCCGCGACGAAAGCCCGCCTTAATTTCGGAAAAGCGACGGAATATTTTCAAATACGACGGACCAAATTCGTCGTTAAACCAAGCAATTTTTGCGACAGTCAATGTTCGTCGCAAATTTGCCTTTTTCACGTAGTGCTAGATGACACCCAAGAAATCTCCCTCAATATGAGGTTGCGCACTTTGATCATTAAACTATTTTCCTACCGATTAATACTGACTTACTTCTCTGCTATCTTCTTTTCCTGGGCCGTTAATCAAATGATTAGGATCCTCCAATATTGAAAATTTTTTAGGCACCAAACAGCTCTCTATCTCATCGGTCCAACTCTTTGAATCTTCTTATGTGCCTCATGAGAACTATTAGTTGGAACCCTTCCCAATGGAAGCAGATTAGGTGTTGCCCGGGTTACACCTTAGTGGGTGTTAACCCTTATCTGGGCCCACCTTGATGATGTGTTGTATATCCATGCCATCCGTTTTTCAAGCCCATTTTAGGACGTGTTCCCAAAAAATTAAGTAGATCCAAATCTCAAGTGGACTAGACCACAAGTCGGCAGGAAACAGTGGTGATTGAATACCCACCATTAAAAACTACCCATGGCCAATGTAAGCAAAGCTGTAATGATTATGTGCCATCCAACCCGTTGATAATGTCAAGCAGACTTAGACGAAAGAAAAATACACAGATCAGATTAGTTCCAAAACTTTTGTGGCCTACAATAGGTTTTAATGGTCATTTACCACCTTTTCTATTGGTATGGTCCACAGGAGACTTGGATCTGCTTGAATGTTGGGATAACTGTTCTAAAATCAGCTGAGGAAACTGATAGACAGCATGGTTATACGATACATTCATCAAGGTGAGCCCACACAATAAGGATTACCCATGTACCACGAAACTGTCTCCCCCTTCTGGACAGGCAATTAAGGGGGTGTATGGCATCTCTACAAATAAGTGTTTATTGGCTTATTTCTATAAAAAAAAAAAATTAAAAAAAAAAAAAAAAGAAAAAAAAAAAAAAAAAGTAAGCTTTTAGACAGTTTGGTAAAAGTCTAACCAAGGTGCATATTTGTTTAGAAAGTAGTAAATAAGCTTTAATTTAATAAATTAGGGAGAGGTTACTTTTTGAAACAGAGCTTATTTGGCTTAAGTTGGTTGACATCTTGAATTAATTTTTGGACAAGTTTGTCCTTAAACATTTCAAGTAATTCCCAATTTACCCTCTTCTCTTCTCTTTACAATTTCTTCAAGATAGGCCCACATGATGAGCGACCCATAGTAAAGGTTGGCCCCACATGATGAATGACCCATATCAAAGGTGGGCCGACATAATGCACGGTCACATCAAAGGTGGGCCCCACATGATGGATGGCCTATTTCAAAGTGTGGCCCCGCATGATGAACGATCCACATCAAATAAGCTCTACCTTATGGATGGTCCATATCAAAGGTGGGCCCACATGATGGATGACCCATGTTAAAGGTTGGGCCCCACATGATGGAAGGTCCATAGCAAAGGTGGGACCTACATGATGGATGGTGGACCCCACATGATGGACTATACACAACAAGTGGGCCCCGCATGATAGATGGTCCATAACAAAGGTGGAACCCAGATGATGGATGGGCCACATCAAAGGCAAGACCCACGTGATGGATGGTGGATATTCAATGTGGGACCACGTGATGAAAGGTTGACATTAAAGGTTGGGCCCCACATGATGGACGGTCCACAACCAAGGTGGGACCTACATGATGGATGGTGGACATCAAAGGTGGGTCCCACATGATGGACTATCCACATCAAGTGGGCCCTACATGATAAATGGTCCACAACAAAGTTGGGACCCAAATGATGGATGGTGGACATCAAAGATGGGCCCCTCATGATGAACGACTCATATTGAAGTGGGGCCCCACATTAGGGTGGGCCCACATAATGAAAGGTTCACATCAAAGGTGGGCCCCACATGATAGATGGTCGGCATCAAAGTGTGGCCCGGCATGATGAAACATGCACATCAAGTGGGTCCCATATGATGGGCAATCCACGTCAAAGGTGGGACCCACACGATTGATAATGGTCATTGAAGGTGGGCCCACATGATGGTCGGTTGACATCAAAGACGGGCCCACATGATGAACGACCCATAATGGGGGGGGGCCCACACAATGAATGATCCACATTAATTAAGGTGGGCCCACATAATGGATGGAGTGGGCTTCACATGATGGATGGCCCACATAAAAAATGTGCCCTTCATAATGTACAGTTTACATCAATTGGGCCCCACCTAATGGACAATCCACATCCAAGGTCTTGCATGATGGATGATCCACATAGAAGGTGCGCCCCACACAACAAATGGTGGATATCAAAAGTGGGCCCCACATGATGGACAATCCACTTCAAAGGTAGGGCCCACACTATGGACACATCAAATGTAAAGTCCACATGATGGGTGATGGGTAGCGGACATTGAGGGACCCACATAAAGGACAATTAGCATTGATGGTGGGCCCCACATGATTGATGACCTACATCAAGGTGGGTCCCTAATGATGAATGGTCAACATCCAAGACGGGCCATGTTTGAAGGTTTGGCTTACACAATGGACGGTCCACATCAAAGGTGGGCTTCATATGATGAATGATCTACATCTAATGTACGACATAATAATGGATGGTCTCTTAAAATTTGAAGATTGTAGTAATCCATTCTTTTGTCATTTGGGTTCATTTATGATGAGATTGACCAAAACAACCACTTGAATTACTCTTATATTAAAGTTGTTGAAATCTTTAAAATTACGTCAACTACCCTAGAAAAAAATCTCTTATTTGAAAGTTTTGCCCAACGTGCTTATTTTAAATAAGAGCTTTTATTGGATATTTTACTGAACAAGCTTATTTGAAACAAAAGCTAGAACAAAAAGAGATTGTTAAAGTAGCTCTTATTAAAAAGCTCTTATTGAATTAGAGTATAGATGCCAAACAAGCCTTATGAGATCATAGACTAGATGATCTTCAAAGCAGATTAGCTATTACCCGAGTAACAACTTAGTGGGTGTTACCCCAACCATATGGAGCCCACCTTGATGTATTTGTTGTATATCCACACCGTCCATCTTCTTTCACATCTCATCATAGGATGTCATCCCAAACCTTAAAAGATCCAAATCTCAGGTGGACAGTACCACTAGAAACAGTGATGAATAATCATTAATAACTTTTTGTGGGCCATGAAAGTGTTGGATCAATCTGATCTTTGTATTTTCATTTCTTCCAGATTTTCTTGACATTATCAAAAGGTTGGATGGAAAATAAACATTACAAAAAATTTACTATTGGCCCTTTCGAATATGAACGGTGAGACATTCAATCACCGCTGTTTCTTGTGGTGTGATCCACCTGAGACGTGGATCTGCTTAATTTTTTGGTCTCCCTCCTAAAATAGGCTAGAGACACGATGGACAGCGTTGATATACCAAAAATCATTAAGGTTGGCCCCACAGTAAGGGTAACATCCAGTAAGCTGTTACCTGGATAACACCTAATCCTAGCCACCTAAATCGTGGACTTCGAATCAACAATGAGAACGAAAGCAGAAGTGTTGGATGGTAAACATAAGCGATGGCTATGGTCTTGTGATAAGTATGATTTTCCAAATGTCATCAGCCTATAAGATGGCCCACTACTTGGACAGTTCAAATTGATGGAAAACTTGGGGCCACGAGTAAAGTAGAGAGATGACTCCACCATACTTTGGTTTTAACAACTCTATGGTACTTGTTTTAGCGTAATCCTGGTAGACTGTTTTTGACCAATATAAATGCGACACATGGCAGTGTTTTTGGGAAGGTATAGCAGTAGTAATTTCAAAGGCAGAATGCTAGCGGTGTTATTAGGATGATACAGTTGGCATCACTTGGTTGTGCCAAGTAAGTAATGATTAGGAAAGGGTAAGACGAATCCCACTAAAGCAATTAGCCAGCGGGAAAATGTTGTAGCAATGAGAAGAAAGATATGGAAAAGAGATCATAGGAGTCAGTTGTATAAACGTTTATTAAGATAAGTATCTAGATGGTTGATCGATAGCTATAAATAAGCAAGGCATAGAGCAGAGCGGGGTCCAACACCAATCAAACCAACAAAAAATCAAATCAAAACTATTTTTCAATTATCATGCTCCTCGACATCTTACTATTTACATTCCTTAGTATGATTAGCATCTTTGTCGTCTTTAGCATAACTTTGGTATTTACATTTCGTACAAAAAGTCGTGAAATTTTATTCCATAGTGACAAGTTTATAAAATTTATCAAATAATTAGCTCTCGAAATTTCGTCTTAACTTCACCTGAAAGGAGTGATCTTTAACATATTTTTATGATCAATTGTAAGTTTCTTCTCTAAATATTGTATTTCATTTACAGAAATTTCTTTACTGCGAAAAGTACTAGTGCAATTCATTATTGGAGGAAATACCTCACCCTCCAAACATTGTCTGATCATTATTATTAAACAACTGTGCAAGTGGCTGAATAATTGACCAGTCTTCTCAGATCTCGGTCATATATGGTCAATTACGACGTATCTGCTTATCTTAGTGCTTGGGGTCATTGTTGTTCGGTTGGAATTGATACGTAGAGTCAGTTCTAGCATGCCCGCACACAATTCACACGTGTGGCAAAAAATAACGAACAATAATATCATATTCCTGCATATGGGGTTTTGGACTCTAATGAATGGGGCTCATTAGATCATTTGTCTTAGGACAAAATAGATAAATGGTATGGATTATTAACCCATGTGGCCCATTGTCAGAAGCAAAAATCCATGTGTGATTGATATCGTTCAATAAATGGTCAAAATAGATAAATTAATGGTCTGGATTATTAACCCATATGGCCCACTGTCCCGGTTCAATCAAATGTCATCAATGAAAAAAAAAAAAAAATTGTTTGAGGTCAAGACTGATCCAAGACTGTCAATGAAAGTCAGACAAAATTTGCCCTGACTTGCCTGTTTGGATGCACCATAAAAAAAAAGAACATTTGATGCCTAAATTCCATTTCGAGCCAAATCTCAATTCATTTTGTGTGTTTGGATGCATTTCAGCAAATCCCATTTGATTGTCCACTTGACGTGAATAGGTGCTAAAAAGACTACTGCCGAAATTGGCAAATCAGCTGGCAAAATAATAGAACCCTTTTTTTTTTTTTTTGTAGAAGTTTGTCCAAACGGTCCCTAAATCTATATGATATTTATATAAATGATGGAGTCATGATTCCCTCTCATGTGAGAAGTGGAAATCGTGTTGGAGGTGGGGTGGACTGTACACGGTTCAATCGGGACCGTGGTGTTGGGTCACCATGTAATCTGCATTTGTGATAGAAGAAAATGGATTGGGTTGTGACCCCACGTGTGGGCCCCCCAATGATGTAGGTGTTTTATCCACATTGTCCATCTGTTTTGCTGGCTCGCATTAAGATATGAGCCCCAAAACAAAGCAGATCAAAAGCTTTACGCCACAAGAGAGTGGTTGAGACCATTAAAAACTCCATGGGGCTACAAAAAATAAGAAGTTACGGATCAAGTTGATATTTGTGTTTTTCTTTCATCCAGAACTGTATGACTTTATTGAGAAGTTGGATGGCAATTTTATGGGTTTCTTCCCTTCACATAGGCCCCATGTGACCTTATTAATAAGTTGGATGACAAATAAACATTACTGTATGTTCTAAGAAGGTTTTTATCCATGGGTGTCATTATCCCCATTGTTTCCTGTGTTGTGGTCCATCTGAGTTTTGTATCTGCTTCATTTTTTTGTTATGCCCTAAAGTGAGCTGACAAAATAGATGGACCATGTGAATATAAAACACATACATTAGGATGGCCCCATGGCACCCAACGCAACCTATCTGGGTGGTGTTGGGGTCACCAACCAATATACTTCCGTGTGAGAATGGGTCGCTCTTTGACACCGGCTATTCACCTGAATCACTCATTTGTGTTATGACCCTCAATGAGTAGCCCTGTGTTGAATCATAACCCATTTAAATATTAAATAGAAATCATTATAGCATATTTCTCATGATTTCAAATTTTACCAAATAATGACTCCATGAAAGGGGAATTTCCTGGGGTGCTTTTGGAGGAGAGCAATTACCAACATTCTCCATTCTAATTTTCAGTCCATAATTGTGGGGCCCACATTCTATGTGAATGACACCCTGACCTATATCCAACAAACGCACCCATCATGATAATCAAACAAACCAAAAATCTAACAGATCCAATCATAAGGTGGGCCACACAATGAAAATCAATAAACAACGCCCAAAAGCATCCAAATTCACCCGTTCCACAGTTCGGATGTCATACGCATACCATATGGAACCTTGCAAATCTTGATTTTAGCACATTTTAAAGGTCAAAAAAGAAAAAAGGCATTTTGGTAATTTCTTCCCTCAAAAAGCCCCACCACCTTGTCATTTTGGTACCTGAATGATTTTGCAGGAGAAATCCCTATCAAATACCTACTTTAAAAGGTGTATGGGAATGTTTATCGCGTCTGGTCTTGAGTAGTACCTCTCACACGTGTGCCAATATAAAATGAAACATCCCAAGCTTCAACTAATGATTCTTGATAATTAAAGCATTGCATTTGGTCAATCCAAAGCACTATCTACCCAATTACATCATTTTCCTATCATCTAACCTCGTTTGGCCTGGACATTGCAATCACAGATGAACTAAATGATACACGGCTTACATCCTTGCTTGGTATGCCTGCATTTTGAATTTTGAGAAGTGGGCCACACTGAAGGAATGGTGGGACAAGATCCGTGTAGTTGACCTCAATTAGTTGGAATATGGTTCAGATGAGATCCATAGATGGAGAGAGCCATGTGGGTGGAACTTTCATCAGATCCACTTTGGCCTCATGTTGGCCATGGATGGCAAAAATCATGACAATCTAAAACTCAGGTGGGCCACATCATATGAAAAGCTGGTATGAAATGTCCACCGTTCGTTTTATGTAAGGCCCACACATATGTACCCCATCTCATTCTTTTAATTTGCCTAGTCTAATGGCCTGTTTGGCACCATGGATTTGTGGAGAAGTGGATTCCATTATATGAATTCTCATCAATTCCAATTCTTATCAATTCCAAATTTTGTTTGGCAGCCAAGATTTGGAGAGAAATCAAACATGAGGGAACAGATGGTGTAAATTTTAATCCCACTGTATATCCACCGTATTAGCCTTGATTTTTAAATCCACGCCGTTCATCCATTTTTACAGGTCATTTTATGTCAGGATCCAAAAAATAAAGTAGATCCACATCTAAAGTGGACCATAAAACAAGAAAATATGGAGAGTGAGACCTTTATGATGCACAAGTTTTGGATTAAACTGAAATTTGTGTGGTCCCTTCATCCAGGTCTTTGTGACCTTATCAACAAGTTGGATGAAAAATATACATCATATTGGGTCCCATAGTTAGGGATACATTACGGTGGGTCCCACTAGAGGATTTCTCCTAGAATCCCATGTGTTTTTGGAGGATTTGAAAAAGAGCTAAAAGTGCTTTTTTTAATCATCGAATTCCTCTCAAGTCCACTTCTCATCAAATCGATGGTGCCAAACACAATAAAGCAACTGGTTTCTCACTACAAAAAAATGAGGCAAAGGCTACGGATTATATCCTTAGCTATACATCTATAGCTACGGATATAATCCGTAGCGGGACCGTATCCGGTCCGTAGCTATTGGTGCTGTAGCCATAGCCTTTTAAGCTATAGCTACGGATATAGTCCGTAGCTAGAGTATTTAGGCTACGGACATTGGCCGTAGTTATATAAATCCGATCCGTAGCCATTTGTCTACATAAAGCTACGGACTACTTGTAAGGGCTGCGGACTATATCCGTAGCTAGTTTCTTTCATTTTTTTAAAATAACAGCGGCATATCTAGCCGTTTCTGGTACAAGCCCTGATAGAACAATCCATCTAGAAATTCAAACAAAACTTTCGAAACCCATGAACATACAAGCTAGTACATGCCCTAATAGATCAATCCATTTAGAAATTCAAACACAACTTTCATGACCCATGAACATACAAGCAAGACTTAGTATTGCAAATATATACAAGTTAATTCATAAATTCTAATACAAGTGAGACTTACTATTGCAGGTTAGCGACATCAAATTTCATTTTTCTGATCGGTGACATTCATCGACATGCGCCAAAGTTAGCATCTTTGTGCAAAACTTGATCATTGGGTTTTAACCACAAACCCTGAATGCAAAACTAACAAAGCTTTGATGTTTAAACACTGAAGAGATGTATGCTAACAATACTATTATAATTTGGAGACTGTAAAAGGTTCCAAATGCATACAGGCTACATTAACCACAACTATATTCGTCAGAACCAAATGCATAAAATAAGGAAACTCTTTATACAAAGGAAATAATTGGAAAGACAAAAAAGCCTCCAAGGCTTAAAAGAGTATACCTGCAAATGATAAGCATACGCCAGACCTACATAGGTGCTCAAACTTCTGATCAAAAGGGCAAGTGCCTACTCATAATATGAGATCGCCTTATTGTACATCCTGGTGGATAATCATGAATTTGTTTAGTTTTTTCCTTTTCAGTTTTTGGCATCAAGGCTAATGAAATATGAATTTCATTCAAATTGCATAATTAGTGATGCTACGTGGTAGTCAATAGTTTCCTACAAAATTGAAAAAAAAAAATCAAGCAAACTTCAACTCATTCTATGATAATTCAATAGCTTTAATGCAAAGCAGTAGCTACCACCGAATTTTTTAAGCTGAGAGTCCATAAAATCAAAACGGTGATTAATACTATTCGCTTACTCATTCTGTACAAATACATTTAACTTACAATCATTTCTTCTGCTTGCTTTTGCCGCAACGTCCTTATGTTATCTCTGATATCGATATGTAGAAAAAAAACCCTTTCAGAACGTCAAAATCCGTCAAGATCTTAAAACAGAAAATAGACAATAAAACCCCTTCTACTGCACTACTCCAAAGAAAAAACCCACCATTCACCCTATTTTTGTGATAGTAAATAGTCTCTATAATTTAAAATCATTAAAAAAAGAAAATAGAAAGAATTCACTCCCCAGCACAAGAGTATAGGAATTTGATTAGCGAGTAGATCAAGTCATGGTTTTGAACCTTGACGGGTGAATTTTTCTTTTCTTTAAGAAAACAATGACCCAGCAGGTTGAGCCAGGTGAATTTTGGTGCGTGGTTCCAGTCAGACCATCCTGTCCTGTCTTGAGTTCTAAAACATTGGGAAAACAAAAAGCAGACCTAGTCCATTTATGATTATCAGAAGCACATGATACCAAGACCTACTCCTCCACACTGCCTATAACAGTCAATAATTAGAGTGAACAATGTTGGTCCTATTTCAAGGGATAGGAATCAAGTCCCATCAAGATGTGTAGCCAATGCATGTAAAATCAAGACCACTCATCTAGCAGGCCCCACATTATATAGGTCACCATGCAACTAACCTTGGGAAGTCAGCTCATGTACACGTCACACATGCAAGATCCAATCCATCAGGTAGGTCCAACCTTCTACATGTTTTCATCCAAGTTTTTCACGGTTGCTCATTTATTTTGCAAACTGTGGCCTGACTGACCAGTGGGTCAACCTTACTCTTGCGCTAACACCAATATAGTGGTGCCATCGTAATAGATGGATTAGATATTGGACCTATCGTGCCATGCCGGCACATGTGTGGCATGCACATGAGCTTTTTGCACACACTTGTGGGCTTGGAAATGCTTGTAGGTGTTCGTCTAAAATTAAATGAGTCCGGATCCTCCATTGGCTCCAAACAGGAAAACCCTGTTTGGAGCCTTTTCATTGGTCCACATCCACTGCATGACGTCAATGTGATCAGGTTGCACTGAAAATGTGACATGGTTGCAGACCTATGTGATCACGGGGACCAATAAAAAGGGTCTAAACAAGTTTTTCCTATTTGGTAGCCAACAGAGGATCCGGATTCAAAATTAAAATATGAGTTATTTGGGTTATTTTTCTTTTCTTCTGTGAATTAATCTATGACAGCGAAAGGGAGAGAGAGAGAGAGAGAGAGAGAGAGAGAGTTCAAAGGAAAGACCAGTTGATGAACATGAAAGCCAGGCAGTGATGTGAGTCCTCTTCATCAGGTAGCTCCTAGTAGATGCCCTGCCTAAAAATCAAGACAAATCCACTCAACAAATAGGCAATGATTTTAGAAACATAAGGATGGTCATTAATCCATTCATGAACTGTAGCTCAGTTAATCAGTGAGATCATATTTTTTGTCAAGAGCATCTGTTTGGTGGGAACTGTCGGTTGGCAGCTCAGATTCATGCCTGTCTAGTCAGATTTGTATAGATTTGGTGCACAATTATACGGTCAGATTTACACACCTTGGATGCACAAGATACAGTCAGATTTTTACAAATTTGGTGCACAAATGTAGTCAGATTTGCACAGATTTGTACACCAGACGGTTGGATTTGCACCATTTCTAGTTGCAATCATACAGTCAGATTTGCTCCATTTCTGACCACAATTACAGGGTTAGATTTGCACCATTTCTGGCTACGATCACACGATCAAATTTGCACCATATCAGGCACCATCTCATGGTTAAATTTACATAAAATTTGGGCACAATTATAGGGGCAGGTCTGAACAGATTTTGTACACTAAACAATGGTCCGATTTGTACACATTTTATACCCAAATCAGTTGCCGAATTTAAATAGACTCTTTACCTAAACAAATTTGCAGATATGTACATGTTTTGTGCACAATCACATGGTCAGATTTGCACCATTTTTGTGCACAAGAATGAGGTCAGATTTGCACAAATCTTGGCTATGATCACACGGCCAGATTAACGCAGATTTTGCCCACAATCATGCAGCCAGATTTACACAGATTTTGGCCATGATTGCACAACCATATTTGTACAAAATCTATTCACAAAACATAGTGTCGAATTTGCATAATTTCATACACAATTGGACAGTCAGATTTACATGATTTTTGTGAAAAAATTTAAAAAGAAAATGAAAGAGTTTTATGTAGCAAAATACTCACCTCATGCAGATTCTTCTCTTGAAACCCAAGCTTGTCAATATCAATTCCTTTATGCTCCCCTGCGATTCCAGTCCATATCCCTTTTCTGATCCGATCATACCTCGGCAGTTTCTCCAAGGCAGCTCTCCAATTTTTCAAATCTAATGAAAAGAAAGACGATAAGATAATATAGAATATATATGAGTAAGCCAAAAGCTGAAAACGATATATGGCAGTGGTAGAATAGAAATAAAGTAGCAGAAGGTGATATTTTGGATGAAAGAAACATGATCAATATATCTGTTTAACAGAAACAGCGTTTTGAAGCAGCAAAATCTTACAGGATCCTTGAATTGCCTATTCACTTGCTCAATCACATCTTTCATGCCTTCAAGCTTTCCTAACATTGGATCCTCGATCACCAAATTCCTCATGAATGCCAAAAATTCGAGTCACCTGTCATCAGCAGTCACCAACACTTTTGCATTCTTTCTGAACAGAAGATACCTAAGAGCTCATATATAATCCCAATAAGTATAGTCCCTCACATGACTTAACTGTTCAAAGAGTTTTATCCAGCCCATCTAAATTATGATCCCCGTTGCGGATAGAGCATAGTGACCTCAGTCGCATTCACCACCATTTCTAAATTGTGATGAATCGTCCTCTGTGCACATCGCATGCTTGTTTTGCAATCCAGCCAACCAAATTATGGTCCCCGTTGCAGATAGAGCATAGCCCAAAAATCACACTGGTAGGATGTTCTTAACCATTTGATTTTACCCAAATGAATTTGGGACTGCTGACCAATTAATTTTAGCTGTCCATTTGATGGCCACCGATTAGGCAGGCAGTTAGGACAGATCAAGTGGTTCAATTTTCAGGCTATGCTTCTTCCACAATGGAACCACAAAGTGTGGACTGATGTGCACGAATATCGTGTATTGTGCATGGGTCACAAGTATTAAGAAATGGTGGTGAACTGTGAATGTAAACAGTCATCCAATCCATGATATTATAGATGGATTGTGCAAGAATCTCTGCGACATGTAACATGAGTAACCAGTCATCCAATCCATGATTCTCCTTTATTTTCTGTAATTTTCTTCTTATTATATGTGAATTTTTATTTTCTTTAAACTTCTATTCATGGACAAAATACAAATGTCAATCCATGCCATAGAAATCATGGCACACATGAATGGTGTGTAGCATGAAAATCAAACTCATCAGATGTGCTTAACTACTTGATTTCACTTACAAAATTTGCACTGCTGAATTCCCCTTTTTTAATCACTCATTTGACCGCTACAATGCAGGCTGCAATTTCAATCGTTCAAATTCGAATTCACACCGCTACAATGCAAGCAGCGCATTGTATCCATCTCTCCTTACAGGTGGAAGGACCTATATAAACAAAAGAAATACCAAATAGAAAACAAAAGAACAAGAACACTCCATAGAAAATGAAATAACTTACAAAATTGTGGACACATACTCTTCAAGAAGAGATCATACATTTTAGGAATCCCAAAACTCAAAATATTCTGCTTTTATTTTTATTTTAATTAATTTGGTGGAATATTCATTCATTACCTCCTAGAAGTTCTGGACAGACTCATCCTGGATCATGCCTGGGGAGAGTAGGTGTCTTAACAAGCTTATTGAGCTAGAGACCACAACCAACATTCTTTTTTCTTGTCATCCCCATCCACAGCATGGCTCAGTAGATCAATACAACAATAAATGTTTTCAATGGCAAAATGAAAAAGGCAAAAGGCAAAAGATTAGAGGGTTAGTATCTTCCAAAATGAGATAATCATCTTCATGCCATCCCAATGTGTGTGAAGAAACAATAGAGAGCTTACATATAACCAAATAAAAATATTTTATACTTTGCAGCAGCTTGATGCATGATACCAAGGCACTAAAAGATGGTACATATGACATAACAACAATACAAATTAAACTAGCAAAATTACATAAGTAATTCAAATTAAACTAACAAAATTATGTGTCCTAATTTTATGTGCCATAAACAAAGACCTACACTTACTTAATTATATAACTATTGGATTTTTGGAGTCTTTGGAGGATTTATTGGACGGTTGAAATGAAAAATATCAAACGGCCCTGTTTCAGCAAACAGGGTCATGAATCAGAGGTTAGGATTGTTTAAACAATCTGATTTTGAGATTTGTGGTTTAGTTACAATGGATTCCACAAGTTAAGCGGTTTAATCTGACAATGTATGTAAACAAGTAACCTTTTAACTACTGAGAGAACATGAAATCTCATAGAAAATTAAGACAACTGAAGATGGGAGTTTTCAGTTTTCGGTCTACTTTTTGTTATAAGTCATTGGGCCTGAGTCTTGAATCCTATAACCATGATGAACCATGGGTCTGGGCTTGACTTATTGACCACTCTATGCAACAGATGTACAAGTAAGAAGTAAGAATAATGTAGCCAATGATACAAACGAGACATTATGTTGTACATTTGGCATAATGCATCAACCAGTGATAAATCCATTGCACGTATAGAACAGTAGCACAAATTGAGTTAAAATTGAGTTACACTGACCAACTGGTTTTATCATCTGATTTTGCCAGTTCAGTTTGAATTTTGGGAAATTTTCTTTATACCGCCTACTCCATGACCAATAACTGGATGGTTAGCACGTTCTGATCACTTCGATTCTCATGCTATGCTCCATCAGCTGACAATTTGGACACATATGATTGGTGTAGCTTAAGTTCTGACGTCTAAGAAAAAATAGCTAGGAATTCAATAACACAGATCTCAAAAACTTGAAAAAAGGCTGCACCAAAATCTTTTTAAACTCAATAAAGTACTTGACCTACATAAACCATCGAATTTTCCTTTACACGCCATTAGAAGCATAGTACAAATTTTTAAAAGGAGAATTAGTACAAGTTTCTATTCATCTGTACACAGATATCGGCATTTTGCAGTTTTCAAGGTCATGTACTACGCCACACACCAGCAGCATCCAAGTTACTGTTACTTTCATTACAACTAACCAGCACACATTCGATTAATAATGAGGTTACCTTATTTCACTCAAAATAACAAACGAGCCCCCAAATTGCAATTCTTTTTTTTAGTTGAACATGAAATTAGGCTTTCAACATCATTACAAATTAAAATGACATGGAGAATGAGAAGCACACAAGAAAATCAAACCAATAAACCATAAAGGTGAGATTTTTTAGGAAAGCCCTAATCCTTTTTCCTGTTACAGATTTTGGAAAAAAAAAAAAAAAAAACAGATCTGAACCTATTTCACCTAAAATTCTTTTCCCATTATAGATTTACAGAAAACGGAACCCTAAATCTCCTTTGATAATCTGTGGATTTGCAGATCCAGAAATAAAAACCCTAAATCACCATTTGATAAATAACAACAACAACAAACAGAAATACAAACCGAATTACACGAGTATGTATGAGTACCTAGTCAAAGAGGGAAGACGGAGAAGAGGTGAAGGGCGAGGGCTGCTGGCCGCATCAGATCTGAGTTGCGGCAGGGCCCGAAACGCAGCTCCGAAAGAGAACGTTGATCCCCCATCTCCTGATCTTAACACCGAAATCCCGAAGTCGCCGGTTGGATGCTCACCTGAAGATAGATCACCGGATTTGGGGATGAAACCCTCCGTAAAAAAGGGAGACCGGCAGCGAGATTTAGAGGGAGAGCGAGAGGGAGCGAGAGAGGGAGATGGAGAGGGAGCGAGAGAGGGTGAGAGAGAGTGAGCGCAAGGGAGAGAGGGATCGGGAGGGACAGCGAGCAGGCGCGGGAGAGGGCGAGAACAGGGCGCGGGGATTTTTCTTTTTGGGGAAAAAGGGCGCTGAGGTTTTTTGGGACCACGAGAATGTAAACGGGAGGCGGACGGTCTTGACAACAACTCGTGGGGCCCACCGTGATGTAAGTGGTCTATCCACTCCGTCCATTCATTTTGAAATTTAATTTTAAGGCAGTATCCAAAAAATGAGGCAGAAAAAATATTCTAGGGAACCACAACAAATATCAACGAAAGACACTTAATATCCGCCGTTTCCTATGGTGTGGTCCACTTGAGCCTTTGATCTACCTACTTTTTTAGGCTCATGCCTAAAAATAAGCTGTAGAAATGGGTGGACGGTTTAGATAAAACACACACAATGTATTGGGCCCTATAGAGCCCCTTACAGGTCCGTCAAGGTTAGGAGTGGGTTGGTGGGTAGTAACTGTAGCTACGGATTAAATCCGCAGTACTTTTACTACGGTTTATATCCGAAGCTAAAGGTCCATGTAGTCCGCAGCCTTTGTCCCATTTTTTGGTAGTGTCTCCTCACTTCTCCTCAATTCCATGGTGCCAAACGGGCCATAAGTGAAAGAAATACCTAAGATCCAAAATGCAGGTTGGGCCCACCGATTGGCCATCTGAACCAGTGTAAGATCCACTCTGAAGTAGGGAACACCATGGACAGGCAAAGATGATCCTAACCATTAAAAATGGACATGAGCTTTCTAGGGTTTCATCTATGCAAATAATAGGGTTTTATGATTATAATCATCCATAATCCATATGCGTGGCCCAATTCATATTGGCCTACTCTCAACTATGTAGTAATGATTCTTAGGCTGGGTTGAATACGGGCTTTTTTAAGATGATATTAACATACAAATTGAAATGTGGGCCCACTGTAACGTTTTAATGACATCCAATCCGTCCATCATCTGCACACTTTGATGCTCTCCATCAGTTCCAAAAATCTGGCCCATCCAAGACTCAGGTGGGCCTTACCAAAGGGAAAAGTTGGGATAGGGATCCTACCAATTAAAAAACTTCCAATTGTATGAATCACCTAGAGTGTCTTAAATATGCCATCTAATCCCTTCAGAAAATGCATTTGATGAGGATGAAAAGACATCCCAAACATCAGGCCATTCCAAAACTCAGGTGGATCACAACATGATTTAGGAATTCTAGGTAAGAATTTACCCGGTGCAATCCGCCTGAGCATTGGATCGACCTTAATTTTGAGATTCAACAAGAACACGAGGGAACGCACATGATGGACGGTTTGGATGCCATTAAAACATCAAGCTGGGTTCTACATATCAATTTGTAGGTTGAGCTCATATAGAAATGTTTGTATTGGATCTGGCTTTTAAATGGAAGAGAACCTCCAAGCTAATAAAATAAGATTTAAAGAAGAAAAAATCCCAAAATGATCTCACGTGGTCAACCTATGATGACTTACAATGCAGTCAAGCTTGTGTGGGGCCCGCTGTGATGTGTTTGTGGCATTCGAACTATGCATCAGGTGCACCCCTTGTACTGGGTCACGAGCTAAAAAATCAACCCATTCCAAGGCTCACACTATTGTGTCTCGCCTGCTAGCCCAGCTAGAAGATGCCTAGGCGTTTCAACAGCAAGTCTCAGGTTCGATTGCTAAGGAGACACTAACCCCACCCGTGGGTGGGTGCATCGTATGACCGTGTGGGTGTATTGCCCAGCTAATAGGGTGGGTGCGTTTGCATAACTAAGAGAAAAAAGAAGAAGAAGAAGAAAAAGAAGAAGTTAGCCACACAGTTGAACAATGTAAATATGTAATTAAGCCTAAAACCACCCAAACCACCGCGCGTCCCCCACCTACATGTTTGATTAGCCTGATTTTTTTTTGGTGTCACTTGCTTTTCGTGAGGTTTACTACATAAAGGAGGATGGAAAGTGTATACACAAAATGATGGCCCCCACAAACAATGTAGAGATATTCTAGGGTAGCCAAGGCCTTCCAGTTATTCCCAGCGGTGTACTTGAGTTTTGGATTGAGCACATCTTTGAGCCGAGGACCACCACAAGATGCACCAGATGAACAGGTTGGATGGCATAAAAATATCACAGTGGGCTCCACGCAACTTGACTATAGAGAGATAGGTCATTCCCGTGTTAATAGGGCAACATAGGGCAAATCTACGGCCAGGGTCTCTATCTCTGTACGTGCGTGTGTAAATGGGCTGGGTCAGGTGAAAGGGAGTCCCTGACCCAACCATTTAGTAACTGTTTGTACTTTCACCGTAGACTCAACCTATTAAGATCCAGTTGGGTCGAAATCAAAGGGCTTGTGTTGTTTCCTGTATATATTGGATTCCAAATCACAAGTCAAAGTGATTCTGTTGTGTTTGGCAGCCGCTTTTGTAATCGAAATGCACCGGAACTTCAAAAAAGATGAGAAAAAAAAAAAAAAAAGGAAAAAAGAATGCATTACAAATCTGCAGTATATTTATAGAATTTGTCTTTGATTATTAAATCAACTTCAACATCTCCAATTAATGCAAATATGATATTTGATAGAATGATTGTAATAAGCCTTTTGAAATGTATACTTCAATAAATAATGACACAGCTTTGAGCTTGGGATGCACCACAGGTATAAGATCACAAGCAAGCAACCTGCCAACATTTTTTAATCATCAATTTACATAGCCATTTAGATAATTGGATTGACATAATTTTAGTAATGCAGTCGATAATTTGATTGTTTTGGGGTGTCATCACCATTCCATGTGTACAATGGATTAATAGCCTAGCGACGTGCAACTATTCTACCTTATAAAAATGAGTAAAAGTCAAACAAATTAAACTCTGAATCACTGCTAAAAGAGAGATTTCACTCATACAGCTTATTTCAAATACCTCCAATTTCAATTACCTTTGAATCCATGTTGAGATAACTTTTAGATTGACCCTTAACTCATTTGTTTAATGGGATGGGTCTGCTTATAGGAAGATCCAAACCCAATCCATGAGATTCATAGGCTGGATCCATGTATGGTCAGCCAAAGATCGAAGATTAACATATAATTATGTCGGATGATCATTTCTCATCTATCTATGGAGTGGGAAAAAAGTCAAAAAAGAAAAGAAAACCAGCAAACCTGTCTAGATGAAGGATCAATCCAAAAATTATACTGTCATGGAATTCAGATGGGCCTCTATGTAAACTGAAGATATGCACTTCCTCTCACAGTATTTTATGTTTTTGGCCCACTTGAGTGATGTAAGGTTAATTATCTAATGCATGGGTTGGATGGCCTTCACAGTCACGTGAGCCCACATCTGCTCGGGTAGCTGGTTGCCACTCTGGCACACCCCTTGAATAAATGAGTTAGCTTATATTTGCTTGGACCTGACCCAAACGAACCGATTTTAACCAGGGATGGGGGTGAAGATATAGACTCGATGGTTAAGGGCCTGTTTGGATACTACAAAATAAGTTACATGCATGACGTGTACATGAAGATTAGAAAAGCTCATTCTGTTAAGAAAATTGCCTCAACGCTTAGCTTTTTCTTTTCATGTCAATATGTTGCTTATTATATGTAGATTTGAAATTTTCTTTCAAAAAGGTTACTTATTAATTTGTTATTACCAAACATACTTATCTACTTATTGGCTGATAAGTATGTTGTTTACCAAACAGACTTATCTGCTTAATAAGTAGAAACCAAGATAAGTGGCTTATTTGATAAGTAGCTTATCTTAAGTTACTTACAATCCAAACGGGCCCTTAATGAGTTCGGTCTTAGTTTCTCTCTTATCTAATCCAACCCATTTGCACCTCAGGTGAGCCAGACGTGCAGGTCAGCCTAACCTATTCATTGATTTAGAAAAGGCAGGAAGTGGATTCGGTACTAACTCAATAATCAAGGGATATTTGTTTTTTCATTTACATAAGTAAATAAGTGTAAATAAGTAATAATTTCTATGAGGGTGTTTGTTTGAGAGGTGAATACTTATGTAATTAAACCGAACCCAAAAATGGTGTAGATCTGAAGCTCAAGTGGACCACACCACAAAAAATAGGGGGTTAATGGCATACATTGTTCAAAATTGAAGCCTTGATAGGGCTCACAATGTTATGTATCTATCATCCAAGCTGTTCATGAGATTACAATGACATATGTGAAGGTCATACACAAATATCAGCTTGATCCAAAACTTATGTGGCCCCAAAAAGTTTTCAACTTAGGAATTTAATTCCCACCATTTCCAATGGTGCAGTCTAATTGGGCTTCAGATTTGCCTCATTTTTGGGCTTATGCCTTAAAATGAGCTGGTGGAACAAATGGATGGCGTAGATAAGATATGAACATCACAGTGGGCCCCACAACTACATATGGATATTCTATTAAGTTCAATTACCTAGAGTCAGAAACACGGCAAACAAGCTACCCATCAACCTTAACCTATAGGGATGATGTTGCAATTACATAGATAAATAATTATATATTTATTTACCCTAAATTACATTGCTAAATAAGAAAACATAAACTAACTTTGACTCTCTTAAGCTTACCTTAACTTATTTCTTTTATCCATGCCCTTCTTTTGTTTTGCCATATAATTTTAATTCATGATTCCAAAATTGAAGCATATCCAAAGTTCAAGTAGACCATGCCAAAGGACATAGTTTGAATTGAATGCCATTGAAAAGTTCTTGGGCCACAAAAGTTTTCGATGAAGCATCTGTTTGTGTTTTCCCTCCATCTTTGTCTGGACTTATGCATGAGCTGAATGGAATCGAGCTTGACCCAGCTCGGCTTGGCTTGGTCATTAAGCTCAATTGGACAGCTCAGCTTGGTTTGGACAAGCTTTTGAGACGATCTCAACCTCCTTGGGAGCTTTACACACACACACACTCTCTCTAGCCTGAATTCAAATCAAGCCGAATCAAGGTCTGCTCAAATTTTGAACGTGCCCAAAAAGTAAGTGAAACTTCGCTTGATCTACCTTATAGATTGAGCCCAACCAAGCTTTTTCGAGCCAAGCCAAGCGAGCTTTCCAAACCACCTCAATTTATGTACAGCTCTATCCATGTCTAAGTGACCGTGTGAATAGGTTGGATGACAAATAAATATTAATGTGGGCCTAGGAAGGTTTCATCCGGTGGATCTCATTATTCCTAGTTTTTGCTGTGGTGTGGTCCTTTTTTACTTTAATATGAGGTTTCAACGGTGGATATCATTATTCACAGTTTTTGCTGTGGTGTGGTCCTCTTTGGCTTTTAATATGATTCATCTTTACGATAATGCCTAATATGATCCGATAAAACGGATGTAAGGCGTGGATAAGAGAGATACATCCATGGTGGGCCCCACAGAGTTTACCACGCAATCCGCTTCCGAAAAGGTGCGGCTCATCCACTGGGTGGGCCCTCCCGGCTTTCTTTCGCCTTGAAAGGAAGTCCGTACGTGATCATCTTTTGCGGCATTTGATCCTCTCCGCACAAGATAATGCTAAGTTTAGTTTGCCACTCTATCTGTCTCAAGGCATGAAAAAATGTTAGATCCAAGCCGCATATCAGGTGGGCCCACCTTGGAGGAATTCTTGAAAGAAAAAAAAAGGCCAGTCTCCTATTTTGGTGGACCAAGCAAACACGTTGAACGTGAACTATGAGTCATTTCTCAATAACCGTCCATTCTCTTTATACACAGCTGACCCAACAAGCGAAGGGACAGGCAGGGAATACATGGAGGGGCCACCTGATAAACGGCTCAGATCAATACACTAGCTTGTGGCGGTGGGTGCACTAGCAAGCGCATTTGGCAACGGGTTCTATGCGCAAAGATAACATTGTCTGAAACGGATGGGAAGCACGAAATGCATTGCTCGAACACATGAGAAAATGACAAGATCTTTGGTTCACATCCAACGGCCCAAAACTGCATCAATTGGACGATTTGGATCTTCCAATATCCATTCCTTTTATTTTATTTTATTTTTTCCCCAGCAATACCTGTCCGCATGGTGAGGTAACTCCTTTAAATCTCCAACTCTTGGGCCCTTTGTGCATGGAGAACAGCTCGAAAATCATACTGATCAGATGATCCTAGCCATCCATTATGTTGCTATCGAATGGACAGTTAAAATAAAATGACTGGTGTCTGAATTTGAAGAGAGAAATCAGGTGGTTAATTTCGTTAAATCACAGTGAAGGTTGAGCTTTGTTCCATCTGTAGCATGGCCCACAATATGCACGGTTCAGATTGCATTAGATGTATGCCACTTGTAATTAAAGTGTGGCGACTCTTGACGCCTCAGTGTTCCTTCGAAAATGAAAATTTTAACAATCTAACCCATGTGCGTATAATGTATTCCGTTAGGTAGGGCTCTCAATGTATCGGGTCAGATCCAAGATCCTATTTGCTCCGAATCCTTATAATACAGATTTGGATCTTAAAATAGGTTCAATTAGTTGAATGGACCGGATTTGGATATTAAAATAGGTCTGATTGCTTAAATGGACTGGATATGGATTCAGAGGACCATATCCAAGTTTGATCCAAATCCCATTAAGATCCAACTCATTGTCACCTTACTGTATATGTTATATTCGTGCTAGCCATCCATTTTACAAATTATTTTAGGCCATGTCTCAAAATTGAGACATGACACTTTTAGGTTGACCATACCATAGTAAAAGTAGGGATTTGCATCATTTTTCTACTAAATTAAATATATTATATTATATATTCTTTTAGATTTGTAATAGGGTGGATACAAACCTAGATCTGACCTGAATCCAACAGTTCTATGAATTCTGGATACGAAATGGATCTAACAATTTATAAATGGATTGGATATAAATATCACCTTTCTTATCCAAGTTGGATTCGAAATCTGTCTACAGATATATGGACTTGGGGATCAATCCAGATCCGATCCATTGAGAGCCCTACTGTCAGGACCTGAACGCTATACATCCACGCCGTCTATCTGTTATTTCAGATCATTTTAGGGCATGTGCCAAAAAACGAAGCATATCCAATTCTCAGGTGGACCACATCACAGGAAAACAGTGGTGATTGACCATTAAAAACATTTTATGGGCCAAAAAGGGTTTTCTATGTAGCTGATGTTTGTGCTTTCCCTTCACCGTTTCCTTGTAACCATATCAACAGGTTGGAAGGAAAATAGACAATACTTTGGACCCTAGGAAGGTTTTTATGGTGGGCGTTCAATGATCAGTTTTTTTCGGTGGTGTGGTCCACCTGAGATTTATCTCATTCAATTTTATACATATGCACTAAAATGGGCTAGAAAAACGGTTGGACCGTGTGGATATACAACACATACATCTAGGTGGGCCCCACGGAAAAGACCGGTCGGGACTCCACTTTCCTGACAGGCTCTGTAGCATACATTAAACCTCAGGTACGGTGGAAAAGACTCGCACGGGTAATGCACTATTGGCCGAAACATGCCCACATGTGTGCAATATCCAAGCAGCTCATCAGCTATGGCCCACTTTGTAGGCCAGAAGATGGGCCCGATCTACTCATCAGGTGGGCAATACTCGTGAAAAAATCAATGGGAGACAAAGGAAATACGACTTGTGATACATGCTCCACATTCATGTGTGGCCCACTAAAATAGTAGGCCTGAATTTTATAGTAAACATGCCCGTGTCACTTGTTCAAGGAACGGTCTGGTGAGCTTGTCCGGTCTTTGGGCGGGGTGTTTCATCGGTAGGGCTTGGGTCTAGATTCTTCCGTCCATCAGGTAGAGTTAGGCCTAAAAGTTTAGGCCCGATCAATGGACAGGTCTAATAAAGCTCATTGATTCATGCCTAGCCTTATTAGGTAGAACTGTACACCGAGTTGAACCCAAGAGAGTTGGGCATAGCTTAGCTCAGCTCAACCACCAGCTGATAGTTTTGGATCAAGTTCGCTTAGCCTTTCGGCTGGAATGGCATGCTCAATTTGATACTCAAAACTTTCAAATCAAGTTTGAGCCCATTCAACCTTGTTAACTACTATTTCGCTTGAAAATTTTTCCCTTTATCCTTTTATTCTTTTACTATCTTTCAATGTGGTACTTAACAACCTACATTTCCCATTAGTTGAATCAAGTCAAAATAAAACCTAACTTCCAGTCGAGCTGATTTGAGCCATGGGTTAGCTCAAACTTGGCTTGAAAATCTTTCAATGCTAAAAAATTTAACTGGACTCAATTCAAATCCAGCGTTCAAACCAAGCTGAACTGATCGAGCTAGTTCGAACCAAGTCGAGCAAGCCAACTGAGCTAGCTCAACTCATGTACAGCTCTACTATTAGGTCCATTGCTACTACTGAGATGTGCTTGTTATACTCATTTGATGATACTACCGTCCAATTTCACATTGAGACTGCAACCGATGGCTACTGCTTGGATTGTTACGATCATTTGATCCCTATAGATTTTGGACCATGCTCATCCATAATGGGCCCACAAGGTGAATGATCCAGATTGAAACATGCACGCCAACCCTGCAGTGGTTATGCAGCTTTTGTGGGTTGTGAGAGAAAATGAGGCCCAGCCCAGTAGGACCCACGTCGGCCTAGCTTCGGGCCTGAGTTTTCGTAGCTGATGAGATGGTCGTGGGACCCATATCATTTACCACTTGTCTGATATTGCCGGTCCGGATCCTTGGCTAGTGGTCTGGAACGTGCATGGTTCGGGTATTTATTTACGGGCTGGGCTTGAAAAAAATTCTGGCCCACTTAGCTAACGAGCTGGGTATAATACTTCAATCTCTCTCTTGCAACGGTCACACGTGTCAGGCACACGTATGAATCACAGGCCCATTCATCAGGCCCATTGGCAAATAATGCAGGCCACACAATAAAAACAGTTATGGAAGTTTGATTAATGACAGCCGTTCAATGCACTTATAGCCCACTTAAGGAGCTAATGACCTGATTTTCTTAGGCTAGGGCTCGTACAATGGATGAACGGTTGTGATACAGTGGGAGTAGGATTTGTTGGAGAGCCTTCAAACTGTGCACCTGTTGCGTGCTCAGACTGGTTGGGCAATCAGGTCTGTAGGAGGCTTCGAATCGGTCAGTGGTAAGGTAGTGTGAACGTGTTGTGTGATATTCTTCTTTGGACTATTTTGTGCAATGGTTGGCTGGTCGATTGTGCACGTTGTTTCTTGCGCAACTATGTGGTAATGCGTAAGACGTTTTTAAATTGGAATTTCATGCTATAAATATGACATGTATCCAAGATTAGATGGTATTCTAAGGTGTCTAAGGTTTTCTAATTGCATTAGGAAGATGGTTGAGTGATTTGTGGGAGAGAGAACTTAAGTTTTCTCTGTTTTTTTGTTGTTTGTGGGCCGTCAATCTTTGTAATCTTCTATTAATTCTATTGGATCGCTTTGTGACGTGGTTTTTTATCCATTAAGAGAGTTTTTCCACGTAAATTCGAATTCTCTTGTGATGAATACTTATGTGTGATTTAATTTCATATTGTTTCTAATTTAATCTCACATTACTTTGCTCATCCAAGCTTCCCGTTGCCGGTTTTCCCAACCTCCTGTTGGTCCAACTTTTTTTTTTTTTCGTCACCAAAAAAATACGATACAGATGCAATGTACGTAACTCTGGAGGAATTATATGATACACGTCGCCAGAATCTTTCAACAGTACGCATTCGTTTTATATTCTGACAAGTGGGGATCTTGATTAAGTAATCCAGACCATTCGTTTGTTGTCACTAAAGTGGATGGACGAGCTCTCAAAGATCTCCTCAACATAACGATCTCAACCTCCAGATTGTTTGCCACAGATGGACAGCTTAGAAGAGAAATAACAACGGTTCGGATTCAAGTGAAAAGGGTCCTAATGTTGGTCGATAGAATCGTCCAGTTAGGATATCGCTGGGGAGATTCCCCATCCAAAGAGGAAATCAACAGAAGAACGGTCCAGATTACCGAATCACAGCTCCACTTGTCATAATCTGTAATTCACTTCCACCATTGAAATATGCGGGCCACGGGTCCATTGGATCAACGGACTGGATCACTCAACCATGGGGCCACACTACAGATGCTCAATCCGGGAGATTTTCTGGGGACATTCTTCATCCGAGGTGGAAGTAAAAGGACAGACGTTCCGGATTAGCTAACCATGGGCCCCACTTGTTAGAATAGGAAGATATCCATTGCATGCCCTCTAGAAATGCTAGGCCACCTATCGAATAATTCCACCTTTGATAGATCCCCATCTCATGGGGCCCACCAAATTAACGGCCGTGATCAATGAAATGTGGGCCCCACGACACACACTCATCGGCCCCGCTACAACAAAAAAAAAAAAAAAAAAAAAAAAATGCCCTACTCTCAATGCATTGTCATGTCTTAAAGAGACTTTCTGCTCTCGCTCTCCCCTTCTTCTTCTTCCCTTCCCCCTTAAGAAAGATCAATTCAAACCCTTAGAAAATCTCTCTTTCTCTCTATCTATCCATCTATTCTGCGAAGATGAGCGGCGGTTTTAGGGTTCCAATCCCCAACAACGTACGGAAGACGATCCAGAACATCAAAGAGATTGCTGGAAATCACACAGACGATGAGATTTATGCAATGCTCAAGGAATGTTCCATGGATCCCAACGAAACCGCTCAAAAGCTCCTCTTTCAAGGCAACTACTCGCTCTTCATTTCTTTTTTCATCTTTTATTTGGGTTTTTTTTTTTTTTTTTTTCTTCCAGTTTTCAGTTTTTTATTTTATTTTTTTAATTTTTCTTTTCATTTTATTGGGTATTTTTCTCGTTTATTCGGTATTTTATTTGCCTTTCTGTTCATAGATCTTTGGAGTCTGTTGGATCTTTGATTCTTGTTATTGGTTTGATTGAGAAATGGGTTTTTCTTTTAGGTGGGATATGATGATTTTGTTGTGCATATTGATCTGGGTTTTCTACATTGGTTTGTAGTTCGATGGGTTCGGGCTTGTCTGGGTGGACCTAAATGGCAAGCGTAAACCATTTCCACAGAAATCATGAGTGGGGTTGTTTGTAGCTCTTGACTTGGGTTGGAATTGTTCCATTTCTTTGTCTGTCTCCAAATTTGAACAACCCGTGGCAGCCAAATGGTCTTTTCCCTTAATTTCTGAAATCCAATTGATAACTACTGGATCGGTCAAAACTGGATTTCAGGCAGATGTCCAAAATCATTATGGCTTTCAGAGAGCAAAAGGGGCTTTTGGGTGCATGAGTCTCAATGATTTTGCTGGTCCCCCAGCTCTGATATTAGTTAGTCATTCTACACGATCATGATTGATTGGTTAATCTACTTTGGTACACATTTGAAGTTTAATTTTCGTAGATTTGCTCCAATCTTATTGAGTTGTCGTTTTCTTTGCTTCTACCACACACACACACACACACACACACACACACACAAAACTACATACATACATGTTTGCATCTATACATGTTAAAGATAAGTTAGTTTGTATACACATTCATGTATTTATACACACATATAATCGTCCATGCCTGTGTGTGTATATATACACACAAGCATATACATATGTATGTATGTGTGCATTCACAAAAACATACATGCATCATGTGCGTGTGGTTTTTAGTGTGCACATGTTGATCGGATTTCCATATGTTTTGATTAAAGCGTGTTCACTTCACGTGTTTCAGACGGAAAATGTTACTTTTGCAATGAAAATCTAGTAGGGTTTCCTTGATCATTGTGTGCATTGGCACGCCTATATATATATATATTATATGTATATATCTATATATAAACTCGTAGATTGTAATCATCCTATGTAATAGACTATTTGATAGCCTTTGATTGCAATCAACCTATGTAACAGTCTATTATGTTGTGCTTGTGGGAGTTTTGTGCTCTCCTTGCGGTCCCCATCCTGGATGTAGGGTTGTGTCGGGTTGGCAGCCAGCGTCAAACTTATGCCATAGCTTTCATCATGAATCCGAACAATACGAGATTCTAACTTTGGGGGAAGAAATGGAGATATGCCTTTGGAGTATGATTGTGTACCACTCAAATTGAAAGGAAAATTTTATAGGATGCCAAGACTGAACACGCTTTATGGACATAATTTTGGGCGATTAAGGAACGACTTGTTCACGGGATGAGCGTGGCTGAAATGAAGATTTTGAGACGGATGAATGGCTAGATGAGGAAGGAGAATTAGAAAGGAATGGACTTGAGAGAACTTAGGAGTAGCATGAATATGTAATAAAATAGAGAGGGTAGACTTTGATGGTTTGGTCCTGTGCAATAGAGACCAAGAACTGTGCCTATTAGGAGTGAGTTTGTGTAAGCTGAAGGCATTAAAAGGGCAAGGGGAAGGCCCAAAAAAGGATGTGGATGGAGGTAGTAAGAAAAGACTTGAGGAACTATGGTCTAACTGAAGGTCTAGCCCTTGACACAGTGGAATGGTATAATTGGATTCATGTAGCTGATCCCAATCAACTGGGATAGGGCTTAGATGATGTATATTAGTTACTACACTGGGTTTCTTTACAACAATAAAAATTTGTAACCCTTGTATTTGTTGGGTTGAATGCCTTTTACTACTTCTGGAATTTGTAGATCATGAATCGGCAGTTCGATCAATTCTCAAGCTATTCGTAACCCTCAGTGCCATCAGCATGGTATCTCATAATCGTGACGCTGGTTTTAATGGCTACCACCATTACCATTACGATACGGGCTGTAGCAGCTGTTACATCCTTTTTTTTTTTTTTTTTTTGGAAAAAAAATCTGTATCAGTCCCATAATGGACCATAATAGGGCTCTTAAGGCTGTTATTGGTCATTTTTCTATTATAGCCCTATAATAGCTGTTATGTCACACCTTGTTCATGACTGCCTCTTCATTCATTGCAAGTTTGTAGCTGATTTGTGGTTGACTATTCTTCGGTTAGCGGGAGTCTCCTGGTCCATGCCTTCCTCTCTCGATGAAGTGTTTTGTTCTTGTTACGCAGAGTTGGGAGGTGCTTTGGGAAGAAGAAAGTGGCGTGTCATCTTTCTGGCAGTTTCGTCGGCTGTCTGGGCGGAAAGAAACAATTGCTGCTTCAGGAATCTCTCCTCCTTTGAAGCCGCAGTTTTTTCCAGGGTCCTTGCGTTGTTTAGGGATTGGGCCCTGTGAGTCCGTGACTGTTGGGGTTGTCTGTTCTTTGGGCTGGGGGGCTTTTCCTAGTCCCCTCCTTCCTCCCCTCTGCTTTTTGTTTTTTCTATTGTAGTTTTCTCTTTCTTTTGGGCTTGGCCTGAGTCTTTGTTTTTTCTTCTTCTCCTTCTGTAGATCTGCTATTTTAGCTGTTGAATAAATTGTTCTTACCTCTTAAAAAAAAAAAGAAAAAAAAAAGAATTGTATTTGTATATATGATTCTATTATGTTTGTATTGTGGATCTGATGGAAAACCAGTGGAATTTTGGCACTTATGGTAGTTAACACGTGTTTTATAGGCATCAAAATGGTTGGAAGAAGTGTTACTTTGTACCAATATGTGGTCAGAGAAAATATCACCTCGCAATTGAATACTTTCTCACATATGCAGTCTTATGACCATTGGGCATTATGCCATGGCATACAGGATGGTTTGTGTGATTATGGGATGACATATGTGATTATGCCATCACTTATGCCATTAAAAAATGTAAATTTTTTTGGGCTATTTGACAACAATGCAGTTTCTAGATTTTCAATACTATAATCCTTTGTGAGGACTTTTTGGTGTAGCTCCATGGGTGTTCAACAATCCTTAAAATCAGTCAGTTCTAGTCAACGGAATGATGGCTAATGTTCAAATGACCCGACTTTTTGTAGTTCTAAAAGTTTTGTTACTTGGTAGTCTAATTATAAGTCAGGTTCAGGGATAGCACAGAAGAGTTACATGACAAGTGTTCTACTTTGTAGATATCTTTCCAGCTTGTTCATGTGGTAGAGTTCACCTCTCCTGACTCTCTTGTGCTAGGGAAGTTGTCTCTATGCAGTTATAGTTCAAAGCTCTGATTTCTTCCTTTAATCTTGTGTTTATGCTTGTGGTATGCACCTTCTCCATTACTCATAAAGCCGTCACAACCTCCATATTTGATTAGCTGCTAACAAACAAATGATTTTGCAGATCCCTTTCATGAAGTTAAAAGGAAGCGTGATAGGAGAAAAGAGGTAGATGTTTTCATTTCAATTATTTTCATTACCATTTTAAGCATCACATGCTACTCCATTTTCTTGCTTGTACCTTATGTTGTTGATGAGGATGTCTTTATCACAGTTTTGTTCTTGTTTAGTTTCTCCTGGTATCCATTTGAGATCATTTAGTGCTTGTTAGTTGTTAGTTTCTTGCTTAGTTGCAGGATGCTTATTACTAGGTGCTGCTCCCGCTTCAAATCCCCACTTCGGACTGTTGCTCCTGCTCCTGCTTCCTACCTATCAATACTTGTTAGTCTTGTTTACATTTTAAAAGAGATGCTTCACGCTTCGTGCAGCTATAGTTTCTTGTAGACATTCTTACTCCATATTTCCTTCTTAGATTCTTTGCATCCTATGTTTGAGATAGTCACATTTGTTACATGATTTGATGTCTTAAGTGTGGTGATTCTGCCATTTTTTCTGTCATACAAATGTCTCATAATGTAGGGATTAGCTCATCACATCTGGTGAAAATTCATTATGTTTACAGTTTACTAGGGGTGGCAGTGAGCCAGGTCTAGGTCAGCCTAAGCCTAGTCTGTTTACCCATCCTCACTGAAATTGATGCCCGGGCCCGGGCCATTTAATTGTCTGATCCATGATTCAGCCCAGGCTTGCCCAGGCCTGACCATCAACAAATGGGCCTGAATCCCATCTTGGGCTAGATCTCCAATTCAAAAAGTTGTCAAACTTGGGCTGGGCCTGTCCCGTTTATTTGGACTTAAAAATAGGTCTGTGCTTGACCTAGCAGGCCTAAAATCAGACCCAAGTTTGGACCATGGGGCCCAGGTCTGGACAGGACTTGTCTCTATGGGAACTGTGCCAATATGTATGAATTTAGCCTTCCTTTTATTTATTTATTTTCTTGGTGATTTTTATTTTCTCAGTTCTCATTTATTGGATATGTTCATTAGAATCCTTTTCTTATATAAGTGTATTGTATATAAGCTCACATCCCCTGGGCTGTACTATTCAAAGTTGGAAACATGGCTGTCACATTGTATTTCTGTTGAACAGTCATCCTTTATTCAGGACTGCGCTGTGAAAAGCTAGAGTTCTTTGTGTCCATGAAAAGCTAGAGTTCTTTGTGTCCAAAAGCTAGAGCTCTGTGTAATGTAGAAAATATTTCTGTTGCATGCATGTCATCTCTTAGACATATTTGATGATGGCCCTTTTTGACCTGTAAGCTCATTTTTTGTAAGATGGAAATACCTTGTTTAATGTTTTATTGTGTTAGTCTGTCAACACTCGGCATTGAGTACTTCAGTTGATAATGCATAAGCAGCGTAGTAGCTTGGCTAATTTTTTACCTTTTCAGCGACAGAAATTATTAACAAGCATCTTCTCCTTCTTCTTCTTCTTCTTCTTCTTCTTCTTCTTTGGCAGAATCTTAGCAACAGGGAGCCTGCTGAGACTATTAGGGGGAGACCTGGCATGCAGGGTCGTGGGGGTAGGGGCGGTAGAGGGAGCTATTCTTCTCGTCACATCTCATATGGTATTCATATCCCCCATTTTAATATGAAAAAGCTTCGTGTATTTGAAACACTTGGTTACAGTAGAAGCCTGCTTTAGCACTTGGAAGGTCTTAAATTCATGTCATCGCATTTGCTGGTCTGAAATTCCATGAATGCTAGTGATGTTATTTTTTTGTTTTTGTGTTACCATTTTAAATATGAACTGTGACCATATGCAATCAGAACTGTAGGGAAATCAGAACTGTTAATCTGATGACCCGCAACATGAAGGGCCTATGGCTAAAATCACAGAATGGAACTATATTTGCCATGGCATTGACAGCCTGTAAATGGATGGTAAAAAGAAGTTGAACAAAAGTCTGAGTGGTCCACGTTCAGTGGGCATGCTACACATGGAAGATATTGCGGTCTTTTCCTCAGCTGTGAGGGTGGAGATTAAGTTGGTTGCTGGTCTGATACGCCAGAGCTCTTTGGTATTTGTGGTACTGCTAATGAGTAATGACGACGTGTTCAACTGAATGCTTCCTATCCTGCACCTGTTAGTGGCTGTGGAGCTGGTTGTAGTAGAAGCCATGGTCCTAAGAGAGGGGATTCATCTTCTTCCAGATTCATTCTCTGGGTCCCTCAGGCTTAAGGCAGTTCCAGCCCTAGCCTAGAAGGCTGAACCCAAGAGCTGCAATGATATGCATTTATCTGCGACTATCTGAGGGTTTGTTTTGGTGTTAACCATGTTTTCCTGTCTGCGATCTTAGGATTCTATGGCTTCTTAGCCATGTGGGTGTTTTGTGATTATTGTTTCACGTCTGATTCCACTTTTTATAATGGTTTGTCATCAATAAAAGAGAAACAAAGTCCCTATTCAACGACTATAAATATCACCAATATAATAGTTACAATTCTTGGAGCATTGGTGAGTGGTTGAATTTCCTGTACACGTTCCATGTTTATGGTGGAGATTGTTGGAGACTAGCAAGCCTTGATCTCCAAGGAGACTCGTGAGGCTTCCAACTTTTTTTTTTTTTGAAAGATAACTGAAATTTATTATACAGAAAACAAAAAACAGAACAACAAAAGAAGCAGAGGAGCTGATCGCTGAGCTAGCGAACCGGCTACCCACCAAGAAAAAGTAGATTACATCCCTTTTAACTGTTCTGAATTCAACGGCCACTCAATAATTAGAAAACCTCGCTCTTTGTGATATAACCTTAGCTGTCTTGCTTTCACCATGAAAACATCTCTCGTTCCTTTCTTCCCATACCGACCACCACCAGAGAGCTAGAATGGATATTCTCCATAAAGAGGTCCTCTGTTTACCCAACTTTACACCATGCCAAGCCTTTAAAAGATCACCTGTCGACTCGGGAAAGGACCACACCATCTTGAACCGAGATAAAATCTGAGACCAGATCGGTTTAATAAAATTACAATGGACAAAAAGATGATTTACCGATTCCTCATTTCCCATACAACAAAGACAGATGTTTGGGGTGATCATTCCCCTTTTTCTTTCCTACCAACCAACCAAAAGCAGCGATCTTCAGTGGCACTTTGTACTTCCAGCTTTTCTCGAGAAACCTTCTTTTAATTCTGTAGATTTCATGCTACTTGGTTAGAACTGAAGACATTCCTTTCCTTTCTGTGATTGATGATTGCATCATATTGCATTTGCACCATCAGGTTTGTTCATTCAGAACTTGCACCACGCTGATCAACTGCTGTAATGATCTCTTTTTTTATTATTTTTATCATCATTACATTTCCAAGTTTAAGTCCTTGTGTCTTAATTTCATATGATCAGATGGTGGTAGCGGGAGGAATGCTAATGCTGGAAAGGATAATGGAGTCAATCAAAGCACAGACAGAGGCCTTACATCCACTTCTTCACCAGTCTTGCAGGACACAGAAAATAAGGCAACCATTCCAACAACGAGGTAAACTTCATTTATAGATTTTTCTGCTGTATTAATTTTACTATTCCCCAGTATGTTTCAAGCCTCTTCTAGATTGATTAAAACTACGTGAAGCAAAGAAAATGCAATTCAGCTACTTTTAAGCATTTTGCTTATGGTAAATTAAGATAATTTATGTTGCGTTTGGATGCTCAATTGAACTGATTGCCATCTATTCAATTAAGGGGAGGGCTCCAGTAACCTTTCGGTGGTACCTGACAGCTGTGGGGCCAAGTGATGTGTTCACAGCATCCAACCCATCCATCATATGCGCCACCTTAAAAACCCCGAGCCCCACATTTGATCCAAAACTCAGGTGGGCCATTGCACATGGAACATGTTGAGAGGGAATACCTGCTGTTTATTAGAGTGAGGGACCCACTGCCACTGTGTTGTAATGTGGAGTTCCTAGGGATGTAATGTAGTCGCAACCTTGGCGACTCTCTGTTTTTTTTGTTTTTCTTCACTCTTTTTCTTAATAAAATCTTTGTTGCCTTTCAAAAAAAAAAAAAAAAAAAAAAAAGAAGTGTCGGTGTTGCTGCAAGTTTGTTTGCCTGGTGATATGGAAACAATATCGATATCATCGATAAATCGCTGATAATCATAAATGCGGAGAAACATGGGGAAAATGGTGGAACTTTTCAATGAAACTTTAGGAGATGCGAAAATACACATTTGCATATTTAGAAATAAAAAAGTTGAAAAAGAATGCATATATTATGAGTTTCAATTCAATGGGGGCCTAAAAGCATGTGATGTTGTAAGAAATTATTCCAACCATACCATCCATCCTATATATCCATCCAACCTTCCATCTAAAAATTCATCGATGTTTCAGAATATCTACTACACACGATATTTCACGAAGAAATTCATCGATGTATCGATATCACCTCTGAAAGGGGGAACGAGAAGCTCCAGTGGTTGGGTGTGCTTGAAGGGAGGAGGGCCACCGTGGGCTCTTGAGTATGGGGGCAGGCCCAAGAAAGACCTCCCGGGTGCTGGCCATGCATGGGGTTCTGCTGGTATTTGAGAGAGCACAGCAAAAGGCTGGACAACACCGTTCACCCCCACGATATTTCACGAAGAAATTGTTGACAATTGAAAGGAAACGAAAAATTGTGGTCTCAATATCACCCATGTTGTGATAACGATAATATTGCGATATTATTGATGTTATCATTGACAAATTGAACAATTGCATACAACCACGTGCCCAAAAAAAAAGGAAATAGAAATTCTTTTAATAAACAGATTTTTGGGGATATTGGTATATCGGCGATATTATTGAAATATTGCCGATGCACTAGCGATAAAAGCGACACTTGGAATTTACATAGTCGAAAATATTGGTGATACATTGGCGATATCAATGCACTAGCAATACAAGCGACGCCTGGATTTTTCACGGTCGAAAACATTGGTGATACATTGACGATACTTAGCAATACATCGCTGATACCTGGAATTTCTGATACTACTAGTGTTATCGGTATCGCCGAGCAAGTGATACAGATAATATCGGGGATATTTTGACAGTATCAGGGATACTTCGAACAATGGTTGTATGTATAGAATCCAGTCCGTTCAGACCCTTCACCCAGGCTAGATGAAGGTTCAGGACAAAAATAGGCTGTTTTATGGCTCAGCTGTGTACCTGTGAAATTCAAGGGTGGGCATTCCCTCTCAGCTTGTTTTTTTTGCTGTGGCCCACTTCAGTTTTGGATCAGGCTGAGTATTGGCCTTTAGGGTCCTTTTGAGGTCATCCATCTGATGGATGAGTTGGATGGTGTGAATACATCACCGGGCCCCACATTTTTTTGGTACCACTGAGGTTATGGTAGTACCACTACCACTAAGTGCACCCCTTCAATTAATTACAGAGGATGTAAATGAAATGTCATAATGAGGATGAAACCCTTAATTGCAATTACCCGTGTTTCAAGTTGGGCATGAAAGTGATTGCAATTTCGAGTTAGTCCCTTGTTGTGAACAGAGACAGGCTAGCCCCTTTCTCATTATGATTCACTATTTATGGGATGGAACGATTGCAATTCAATTCACTCAAGTGTCCAACTTAGCTGCACTACTTATAGATGTTTCTATGCTGCTGATTTCTTCATCTATGGTCAGAAGTGTCTCCTAGAGAGGCTGTGCAACTAGGTTTCTGTCTTCATGTTGATAAACGTTACTGATACTTTCACTTTCCTGGTGCTTGCTAGAGTTTGATGTGGTTCAGTTTTCATTCTATGATGCATAAAGCTTCATTTGGCTGCTTCAATGTTTCAATGTCATCAAACATAATGCATCTCAAAATCCCAGTACTGATTTAGAGTGTGTTTTGACATTGAATCATCTTGTATGAATTTGTCACGGCAGTTACAGCATGAAAGAACTCATGAATAAGAGATGACTCTGCAAGCAAACATTGATGCACACGAAAACTTTGGTCAGCAAAGATTGGAGATGAGCGAATGGTGAAAACTAGGATCTTGAAAGGCAAGTTGTGAATTGGGAGCGCATTCAAGAATCATAATAGTATCATGATGCACCTATTCCTTAAAGGATTCATGTTCTGGCGATCCATGTTGTTGATCTGATGGGCCCCACATGGACCCAGGGAGGGCTAGGTCCTAAAAATATCTTGATTTGAAAATTGTGACCTTTCATGCAGTGGACTGCAAATAGATGATTAAGAAAATAATACAGCCACTGTTTGTAAAATCCCAAAATTCATCATGAATCTTTTCCACCATTCCACTCTATCAAGGGCCATAACTTCACTTAGACCATAGGTTATCAAGTCTTTTCCTACTACCTCCACCCATGGCCCTTTTAGAGCCTTCAACTTGTATCAAGTATCAACTCACTCCTAACCTGCACAACTTTTGGTCTTCGTTGTACTGTAAAATACCAAAAAATAACTGCCAAAAATTCAGCTGTAAAAATTTCAAAGTAATTGATGTATTTTTGAAAATTAATTACCAAAAAATTCAAACAAGAAGGTGATCACAAACAATAGCATTTTAACAATCGTCAATAGCTAGTTGGCTTCACTGTAGACAACCTTGGAAAAAAAGGAAGTGGCTATGGTCAATGTTTGCTATCTTTGTATCCTTCAAAAAATGTTTGCCATCTTTGTTGGAAAGATAAGGAGTCAGTTGACCATCTGTTACTTCACTGCTGTTTTGCAAAGAGGAATTGGTCATATTTCTTCTAGTTTTTCCAGATTGAGTGGGTCGTTTTTTTATTTTTTTTGAACGACATGAGTGGGTTGTTCCTTTTTTTTTTTTTTTTGGTGGTGGATCTCATGTGGGTAGAGGTGGGCAACGATCCGATCTGAGTCGAACATGGACTAGATCGGATCGTTCGGTTGCGTGAGTGGGTGTGTTTGAACAAACATTTGAACAGGGTGGCTCTGTTCAAACTCAGTTTGGTCTGGCCGAGCCATGTTTGAACATGTTCGAACATATGGATTTCGTACAATTTTTACGAGTTCGAATAAGTTAGAACAATTTTGCTTTTTTTGCTTGAAAATATTTTTTTCTACTACTGAATAGCGAATACCGATTTGTTCACAAATTACATATCACAAATGACAAATCACAAAGTCTAAATTTTTTAACTAAAAAAAATGAGGCAGATACAAAGCTCAAGTGGACCACACCACAAGAAACAATGAGGAGAATGATGTCCACCATTGAAACCTTCCTAGGTCCATAGTCATGTTTATTTGTCATTTGACCCCTCTCTCTCTCTCTCTCTCTCTCTCTCTCTCTCTCTCTCTATATATATATATATATATATATATATATATATATATATATATATATATATATATATATATATATATATATATATATATATATATATATATATAACCGAGCTGAATGAACGAGTCGAGTCAATCGAGTCAAGTTGGTCAATATTCGAGTTGAGTTCAAGTTCGAGTCGAGTTGAACAGGGCTGTGATTGAAACCGACTCGAATTTTTCTCCAAACAGACTCTGTGTGTTCAAACAAAGTTCGAACACGAAGACCTTCTGTTCGAACAGAGTTTTACCGAGTCGATCTGAGTCAATCCGAATGATCAAACTTAGTTCGTGTCCAGCTCTACATGTGGGGATGGTCTAGTGGGCCGTTTCTTCGGCGGGGTAACACAAGGAGGATATTTTGTGGCATATGTACCTCATGCAATTATGCGGGGTATCTGGAGAGAGCACAATAGAAGAATCTGTAAAGCTGTCTCTTAGGGTATGGTCTGTTACCTAAAGTTTTCTTCAGCAGACCTTTCTAGAACTTGGTGGGCGATCATCACTGATCGGAGTATAAGCCCAAGGTTTAAAACAATGTGGCTTCCTTCTCCGGCTAATTGGTAGAGCTGAATGTGGATGTTAGCTTGGTCGGCAACACAAGTCAGGGATAGGAGTGGTTTAGAATGAGCTTGGGTTGACCAAATGTGCGTTAGCCGGTCCAGTTGGCATTGGAGGTTTTAATTGCGCTGAGCTGGGAGCAGTTCATGGGAATTAAGTTAGTGCAGGAATTGTTCTGTGGCCATACACTTTGTGGAAGGAGGCTCAAGAAGTGCTATATCTTCGCCTGGCACTTTGTGCCAGCCCCATGGAAGAGGAGCTTTATTGTCAATGAGATTAGAGCTGTGGCTGAGGCGTGGCCTTCTACTTGCGTTGCTCCAAGGGATGTGAACTCCATAGCCTACTCACTTGCTAAAGATGGTGTGTCAAAGCCTTCACTTGTAGAAGCTTTCTCTCTTTTATTTCTCTAACAAAATTTCAACATTCTAGCAAATAAATAAATAAACAGTAGGCTTGAGTTGAAAAGGTTGCAATTTGTTTTGAAATGGCAAGGACTCGGTGATCTTGTTGGTTTTCCACCTGTGTTGAATGCGCTTGCTTCGCTTTCTAGGACTGCTGCATCACGTGCTCATGGACCAATGTTCCCTGTTCTTTCTGCACCTGAACCGATACTTGCTCATCATCCCCGGCTGGACCCATGCTCGTTCCTCTTCATGGAACTGCACAATTTCTCCCTCAGCCCAGTCCAATAGATCCTGTGCTTTCTCCACATGGACCAATCCTCCCTGCTCTTCCTGCACCTGAACCAAGCCTCAGTTCACCTGATCTGTCTGTGCCTGCTTCTTCATTTGGATCAGTTCCTTCTCTTAATTCATCTAAACTGTCATTACTGAGTTCAGGCCTGTGGTATGGAATTGGTGGTTGATGTTGTTTGTGTTTCCTTCTTTATTATGGATGTTGTTTTGTTGAAGAATTGTTTAGTTTCTTGTGACATTTCTGTGTGCTTTCTTAATAATTGAAGGGGTAATCTAACTTGAGCAATTGCACCAAGTTTCTTAGCTGCTGTGTGGCACTCAAATTGGACACATGGCACAATCCTGCATCATCCTGCCATTCATCGTGTGGGTCCCACCATGGATGGGCCACAGATCATATTGGATTGGACAATCCCACCCATCCGATTAGTGGACCTTCCATTTAATGCTGATTATGCAGTACTTATCTGTAACTTTGATATGTAGGTAACTAATTGTGGATGGTTAAGATTGTTCAATCAGTGAGTACCCCTCGCCGATGTGGCCATTCCACGGTGGTTCACACGGAGCGATCAGTCGCTGCCGTTAACCTTTGTGGTACATGTCCGATTATTGAGGAGCTCACAGTGAGGAGCATCTGAGCACCGTATGGATAACCTCATAATAGCACCCATTAACTTGCTTTTTGAAGATGTTCATGTATTTGGCCACTATATTCTAATCCATTTTAGTTTCTCATCCTGTAATCGTTTATCTTCCCTTCATGTTTACACATGAGCATCTGAAATATACATGCCTTACCCCTCTTGTAGCCCAATAATTGGAATGGAGAATGGTCCCACCAATGTAGCACATGGGAATTCTACTCATGGAAGTGCATCACTAGTGCCTGGAGGCAGTGGTGTTTTGGCACCCAAAGAAATCTCTGCCGATGATGCTAATAAGACTGGGAATGCACCACTGTCACCTGCTGATGTAAAAAGCAGTCCAGCATCTGTAATTGGTGGAGAGCGGGAGCAGTTTCTATCACCTATGATGCCAGTATCTGCATCAGGAGTCTATTCCTCAGCTTCAGATCCTGTACTAGTGCCATCTCTTGATTCACGCATCCCTGGTGTGGTTGGTACGATTAAACGTGAAGTAGGAAGTCGGCGGACAGCTTTTGAACCAACCGTGACAGTTCCTGCCGAGAGCAAACCTGTCTCACAAGACTCCGACAAAATTGTACCTTGTGATTCAGCCGACCCCGAGTCCGTGAATGAAAAGGCATCTTCAGAAATGGGGAGCCACTTCATGCAGGGGAAGATGCCTAGCAAATCTCAGGGTGTTGAAAGAAACCAGCTCTCCGAGGCACCTCAAGCACTGTCTTCATCTTCTCTTACTGGTTCTTCGGGGAGCAGGCCTTCATCCAATTACGGCAGCCGATCGCAACCACTTAACAGTCCTCAGAAAGGTAATGTATCCCCTACTACTGACTTGTTTTATTGGCATCATATTTGTAGAGTCTTACATATATATGAAACAATGGTTATTTCGCATTTTCTTTATCACGTGCATTATATGGGTAGGGATATGTTTATAAAGCTTCATGACAAACATATACTTCTGTTTATGCTAGCCCCATATGCACCTTTCCATGTGGTGTAAGTGCCAACCTTTAACAAGTATGGGGCATCTGAGCCGTGCATGTGGGCCTCATTGTGAAGATGACCGGCCAGAAATATAGGCAATTCAACTCAGCAGGTGATCTACATATGCACGTTGAATGGGGACTGTTTGGCAAGTTTCTTAAAGTCCATTGTTTTCTGATATATAGGTGGCCTGCCTGATGAGTGGACAGGCCTATTTTTGCACCAGATCTGCATGTTGGGTTTCACCTTATGCAGGACCAATACCCCACAGATGTTCCATGTTGGCACGTGCTGCATCTAAGGGTAAGTGTGGAGAGGGTGCATGTGGGGCTAGCAAACCTCATAGTAGTTAATGAAGCAAATGTGCAGGCTGATGGTTATTGAATTTTCTAGGCTGATTTCAGGTCCTAGCGGAGACATGTATGTGGTCCATCTATGCATTTTGGTTGGTAGTTCCATAGTTCCATTAGGTTTTAAGGAATGCTAGGAACCTTCAAAAGGAATACGTGTGGCCTAGGCAGTCATGATGATTACACATCAACAGAGGTGCTTGGGGCTGTACGTGTGTTCGACAATATCCATCATTTTTTCTCACTTCAGCTCCCCTGAAATGTTTGGTATTTGTACATGTTTGGGCATGGGATTGTATTGTCCTTGCTCTGGTCAATTTCAGTCCATTAGCCACAATGTTCACCCCCTAATTTTTCTTTTTCATTTTCTTGTTATTTGCAGACATTTTCGTCAGTCTTTTTTAATCCATACATGGGCCTTTTAAATAAAAACCCTGCTCAATTGAACACATGGGGTTCAAAATACAGAAGCTTCTCGTTTGGCAAAGCAAGGTTTAACTATTTTCTTCATATTTTAAAATATTGTCTTCTCTGAAGCAATAGACTGAGATGACTGAAACATTCCTGCCTCAGAGGAAGGTGTTCTGTAATTGTAACGGTGGCCATAATGGCCACCACCGTTACCTTTACAATATGGGTTGTAACGGCTGTTACGGCCCCCATAATGGCAGCCGTTATGGTCTCTATTTTTTTTTTCTTGAAAAAAAAAAAAAAAACTCAAAGAACCAGTATCAGCCCCATATTGAACTGTTACAGGGTTGCTACGGCTAGTGTTTTAAATAGAGGTAGCGTGTTGCATAGAGTTTAACCCTTTGTAGCGTCTAGCGTTAAGTAGCGTAAACAGCACGATATTTCTATTTTTAATTTGAAAATAGAAAATAGTAAGAAAAAACATATATATATATATATATATATATATATATATATATATATATATATATATATATATATATATATAGAGGCACTCTCAATACCAACCGGTTGGACCACGGTTTGCAGTCCACCCAGTGGATTACTCCCCATCTGTTAAGCTCTTGTGACATTCAATCCTCCTAATAGGTTGACCCCACCATGAGGAACAAGTCATACAAAAATCAACTTCATTCACTAACCCAGTGTATGACACTAAAATTTTTCTATCAATCAATGGCTATATACTATTTTCTATATTGTAGCTCATATAATGATTGGATAAGGCTGATTTTTGCATTAAAACATCATCATGGTGGGGCCAACCTACTAGGAGGATTGGATGTCACAAGCACCTAAGAGGTTTATAGAAATCAACTGGGTGGACTGCAAAATGTGGTCCAACCGGTTGGACTTGAGAGTGACTCGTATATATATATATATATATATATATATATATATATATATATATATATATATATGCCTAAAAGATTATTCAATTTTTCAAGTATTAAGCATGTTCAAACAAGTTATTAAGCATCATTTATCAAAAGCCAATTAACATACATAAATCAAATCAAATTATTATCACAACAACAACTTTTTAAGCAAACTATAATTAATCATGCCTAATTGAAACCATATGTCACAAGTACGAAAAGAAATTAAAATCGCACAGGTTGAGAGTATTGAGTACAAAATACAAAATATAATTTTATTTAAAAAATACAAAATATAATGACCATTTATTAAAAAAAAGGCATAGCGTATGCTAAATATGCTATGGACGCTATGTGTACGCTACGACCCTTGTAGCATGCGCTACAGGTGATTTACACTATTTGCTAATGCTACGTAGCGTTGTAGCTACGCTATGCTATAGGTGCTATTTAAAACACCTTATGGCCTTTATGTGGGGGGCGCAATGGGCTGTTATGGGGGCCGTAACGGCCTTTATGGGTCTTTTTTTTTTTTTTTTCCCATAACGGCATGGCCTTTACAATCCTGTAATATGTAACGATTGCCACTGTTACCTTTATGTAACGGCCTTTATGGCGCATTGTGCCTGAGAGGGAGTGGGGTTGTGTGCTTGCCCTCCTGCCTGGTCTAGGGTGCACTGCACCTCGGGGTGTTGTTCGGGGGGGGGGGGGGGGGGGGGGGGGGGTGGGGGGTGTTGTTCAATGTAGTGCCCCCGACCCAAATTTTATGAGACTTGATCCGAAGATCTGACCGGACTGGATAGGGTATTTTATATATTTTTGTGTGCAGGGTATAAATATTCTCTATGGATGTTGGATTAGGGTTATGTGAGAGACGCGTTTCTAGGTTCTTTAGGTGCTAAAATTTTTAGGGCTGTAATCCTTTTTGAGAAGATAGTGCTTTCGACAAGGACTCATCTATGGAGTAGGCACAACGCTAAACCATGTAAATCTGTTGTGTTTCGTGTGTTCGTTTCTTACTGGATGGAGGAGGACACAAAGATCAGCCCAACTCAAAACTTATTTGGGCCCCTAGAATGTTTCAACAGTGGGTGTCCAATCTCCACCATATCTTCATGTATGGCACACTTGAGTTTTGAATTTGCCTCATTTTGTGTCTCGTATCCTAAAATGTGTGGCCAAAACGAGTGGACGCCATGGATGTCATAGAAGCATCATGGTTGGCCACGCCATTAACTGCAAAACAGTGTGTAAGGTGATAATGATCTGTTATGTCGAAATGAGGGGAAAAATTGTCTTTTCAGTTGCTAACATCCCCTTGGTTAACTCTCTGTGAGTCAAAGTCAAAGTTGCTGGTTTTTCTACCATTTGCCTACAAGTTGTGTTGCTGGTCATTCCACCTGTCAGCTTGTCTGATTTCTCGTTTCATCGATAAAATTTTTCACCTTAAAAAAAGCCAATAACCATCTAAAAGCTGACATCAAATTACTATTTTTTTTTTATATATATATTTTAGAAAGAGAAACCCAACAACAATTTTTTGGGGGAAAAAGCTCAGATGACGATGATGACACATTGAGATCCTTATGCATTTAATACACAGCGTACTGTAGTTATTTGACTGTTCTTTTATTCATTTCATATATTGTTTAGTCTTGATATGCCGAGTCATTCTCTAAACTGCTTAAAATGTCATAATTATCAATCTTCATGGCCTTTTTTCTTATACGTTTGGTTCGGGTTGAGACTTCTTATCTAATTGTTAAACCTATTGTATCTTTTTAACTCCTGGAGCTGCTTTGACCACACATGTGTAACATTGACCAGTCAATAACTAACTAGGGCAACTACTGTCACTTTCAGCGGCTCCTAGTAAGGAGTGGAAACCGAAACCAACAAACCCCAATGTCATTCAAGCCTCCTCAACTGTTGGCACATTGGACGTTGCACCTATCAAAGCCGAAGCTAGTGCTCGGTCACTTCCTGCATCGAGTTCCATGGCCTCTGCCTCTGAAGAAACAGCTTCGAAGCTGCAGGTTAAGCTAGAAGAGTTGCATTTTTCAAGTAGTCGGCATGTTATCATTCCAAACCATCTTCTTGTGCCTGAGGCTGAAAGAACTGGATTGAGTTTCGGAAGCTTTGATGCTAGCTTTATATTAGGTACAAGCTTTGCAAATGGCCTGGATAGCGACAAGATCTCTACATCTTTGTCTGAGTCGTCTCAGGGGATTGAAGAGACTCTGGAGGAGCCTTCTTCAAGGTCTGGAACTTTGATGGGACTATTTTCATTTTGATGTTAGGCACCAATGCAGTTTACGTTCTTTTATCTAATTTTATTACGAAGTTGGTCTTTCTGATCTATAACATCACTCTTGTTAATTTGAGAGGATGACCAAAATGACATTCGAGTGGAACATCTGACCCTTGCATCAGGTGGACCCGACTCTGTAGATAACCTGGCCCAGGAATCAGGCCAGTCCACCCACAATGCTGGCAGCATATGTACATTGAACATGGACCATGGACAATTTGTTGAGCCCATCCATCGTTTCTTATGTGTGGTCCATCTGATGAGTTGAGAGGGTCCTGATTTCTATGTCAGCCATACTCATGGTGGGGCCACCTGATGCATGGTTAGGATGCTTCTCATGATATTGGGCTTAGGCTCTTTTCTATTAATAATTTCAGACTAGATTTTGTCTTTGCTTTTGGAAATTTTCAAATTTTTTATCATTTTGATTTTCGGGATGCAGCATGCAAAATCCATCCCCAACTACCCAGGAAGGAGATTATCCAGATCATTCGCAATCACCTGACCAGATGCAAGAGAATCTATCTCCTGCTGAGGCAGATGTTCCTCCTAGCATCTCTCCAACACCTGATTATGATCAATCCAAGCCAGAGCCAGCACTGCCATCAGGAGGTCCTCAATACTCTGTAGTCCATACCACCCCGAACTATTCGACATTTGGATTGATGCCGCCTATGCTCGGGAACCAATTCACACCTTTCGAAAGCTCTGAGCCTCAGGCACGCGATGCTACTCGCCTTCCAAGCATTGTTGTAAGCCTTTAACCCTTTAGATCTCTATCTAATTTGTCAATCAAAAGGGTCAAAAAAAAAAAGAAGTTAATTTGCCAATCGAACTTTCGAACATCATATCCATCCGGATCTTATTTGCCAAACCCCATCATATCTTTATGCATGTTTTAAGTTTGGTTGCACGTAGTTTATGTTTGGGTGTTGCTGGTTCTGTAGCCTGACTTGATGTGTCAGCTGTACACAATTAATGATTGAGACTAGAACAGGACCTTTCTGTTCCCATCTTGCAGTCTGGGGCAGAAACAGTGGGAAAACAGAAGCAACTGCTTATTGTTGATTCCTTTTCCTCAACACCCCAAACACCAACTGCGTTATGGACATATGGGAAGCTTTGCCAACACGATTTGGCAACACGTTAAACCACTGTCTTCAGTAACAAATGGAGCATGATACAAGGTTGAAGCCTTGGAGGCAAACCCACCCAACAAAATCCCACTTCACATGTTATATTCTTGTTATCATGAGAGGGAAACTACTATTCTTTTAGTTGTATCATTGTAACTGTACAATCTGCATTTTGAAATTAATTCCTAAAAATTGCCATGTTTGACACAAGTCGAAATAGCTATTAGAAAGAAACTTTAGTTTGTCTTTCCTTGTGTTTCAGCAGCATTGCTTTAGTTGTGATGTATTTCTAGTTTTGTGGATATATTTTTCTAATTCTTTTGCATTCGTGAATTAAAAATATATAATGTACTTTATTTTTGTTTGTTATTACATCATATTGATATGTTGTGTTCCCTAGCGTCCCCATATTCATCATCCCCGTCTGTCTCTGACACGGGATATGTATCTGCATCTAAGTTACATAACTTGATATGGATTGAAAATGACATCTTGGGGTCTTTGAAATTGCTAGCATTTTAGTTAAAGGAGAATGACCAAATACCTGCTGTGTATAAGTTTGGGTTGTGTCCCTGCTCATGGCTGAGTGGTAGACTTACAAGAGTTTCAACAGTAAGGTCATTGGTTCGATTCATGGTGTGTCTTAAAGGCCTTTACGAGGCTGTAAAGGCCGTTTCGTAAAGGTAACAGTGGCAACTGGTACACGTTACCGGGTCATAACGCCCGTAACAGACGTTATGCAAAAAATAACCTATAACTGCCATTAATGGCCCATTACACCCCTTGTAAAGGCCATAACAACCCCTTAATGGTCTGTTACGGGGTAGATACATGTTTTTCGGATTTTTTTTTTTTTTTTTTTCAAAGTTATGGGGCAGATACAGGTTTCTCTGGTTTCTTCTTTTAATAAAAAAAAGAGACCGTAACGGCCGTTACGAGGGCCGTAACAGCTCTTACGACCCGTATCGTAAAGGTAACTGTGGTGGCCGTTACTGTTACGGAATACCTTGGACTTTGATTACCCATTGTGGGGTGTGTGTGTGTGTGTGTGTGTGTGTGTGTGGGTGTGTAAAAAAATAAAAAAAAGTTTGGTTTCTGAAGAACCTTGTCCTCAGTAATGTACCGATAAAGCTCCCTTCCCATGAAGTTCAATAAGAAAGAGCACCCATTATTAAAATCCATTTGTTTTGTAACTTAAAAGACAAACAGGGTACCCCTTACAAATTATTGGGGTAGAGATTAAAATCCATGCGGTTTGAAGTGGACCGGTATCTTATCGCGGTTTGAAGTGGCGTGGACTTTCTCCTCGACAATGGGTGATCTTTTAAAGGCTTGGCACGGTGTTCACTTATTTAATTGTGGAACTGGGTTGTGGAGAATGGTTCTGTTGGCGGTCTGGTGGGCTGTTTGGTAAGGAAGGAACAATAGATGTTTTCAAGGTGAGTTGCGTTCAGTGGAGGCTGTGTCTCAAAGGGCGAGAAAGCTTATTATCGAATGGGCTTCCAACATAGACAAATTCAAGGGATATAATTTTAATTTTCTTGGAGTGTAGCTGAATCGCTATCTCAGCGGCTCGGTTGTCTTTTTTCCTAGTTGCTTTCCGTTTCTTCGTTTTTCCATTCCCTGTTTTTCGCTGCTCTTTTAATGATATAAGTTATCTTTCAAAAAAAAAGAAAAAAAAAAAAGAGAGAGAGATTAAAATCCATGCATGCTGCCAAGTACCCATGACATACATGTATTTTCATCTAAACCATCCAATCATGGACGCCACAATGTATGTGATGTGTCCCAAAAATTAGGTTTTCTGGAACTTGGGTAGGCCGCATATGGCTGTTGGTCTTGGTTATTCGGTCAATCTTTTGTAACCATCCATTTTCTCATAAAGCTTTGGCCCAGTTGATGACCAATCTGCTAGATTTTTAGTCTACATCACAGAAATGGTGGGCACCATCAGATGAACGGTCCAGATTACACTGCTGTTACATTTACAAGAGGAGAGGGTAAGATTCGGTTTGCCTCTTGCTCTGCTGCAAGGGCAGATATGTAAATTGACTAACAGCAGCAGACGGCCAGGGCTCTTTAATACTAATCTTGAAAACTGAGTACCTTTTAGGCACAAGAATTTAGACAGGGTTTTCTGGTCCCAATGCTTGTAAGCAGGGGGCTTTTGGTCATTCTCTCTATGGTTATTTGAAAATTACTAGGATACATGACTATTTCATAAAGGAATGGTCTCTCTCTCTCTCTCTCTCTCTCTCTCTCTCTCTCTCTATATATATATATATATATATATATATATATATATATATATATATATATATAGTTTAACGCTTTTATACTCGATTGTAGTATCCCATATATTCAGCTATGCACCCTTGTGTTCTGTAGGTCCAGCAACCGTTTGATCCGTCCACAAGCTATTATACCCAGTTATACCGACCCGGTGCTGATAGCGATGGTCGCTTCTCCCCCTTTCTTGCACCTGGTGCTACCACCAAGTACAATGGGAACATTGGGGCATTACCTTCTCAGACTGGCCAGTCTCCTCCAGAGGTTAGCAATGATTTTTGAGTTTTCCACTTCTAACTTCATACATTTGGGGTATAGTTTGTTTTCCACCTCCAGAGGTTACCTGCTTGTATAGTTTGTTTTGTCCGTTTGTCGTTGTTCTTTTTTTTTTTTTTTCCCTGTTGTTGCCTTTCTTTTTATCAATAAATAAATTACCCTTTTCAAGAGTGGAACTAACCACCATAGCGGCTGGAGTTCCACCATATGAAAGGTTGAACATTGTTTAGAGTTTTAGGAATGCCCAATTACCCCCTCATTTTAGGGTGATCTCTCCTCTTTTTTATTTTCTGAATTTTGTACATTTCTTTCAAAATAGAATCGAGTTTTTTCATACGCTTGCAAGAATGAGAACTGTATTCATGCACTCAGCATCATACATATGGCATACTTGGACCTAAATGCAAACAGTCCAAGAAGTGTGACCTACTGTAGATGAGGCACATATGATCCTGATATCTTATTAATACACATTTCTCTTGGACTTCGACCATTGACTTTTTCTTCCATTTTAAGCATCCATTCGATATGCACAAATCAAATGGTTAGGATCATCCATTCAGTGCGTTTTGATGTACGGTCCATCTATAGTGGGGCCCATGATTTGGACAGCAGTTTGATTCAAGGTACATACATGTTGCCTCAGAGGATGTGTGGATGCTAGGTATCCAAAAACAAACTGTTGGTAATTTCTTTCATTGTGGCTGGTTCTAGAGCCAGGTGAAAGCGGATGGTTGATGTCCGGTTGGCAGCTGACTTAAAACTTTTGCCAGGATACAATTTAAAATAAGCACCCAAATTTCTGGGGGAAAATCTAAGATGACGATGATGATATCATTCTCAAAAGCAGATTTTTTTTTTCCATGCCTGAGGCCCACAGATGACATTCTATTATATATCAGCAAAATATTTTAGACATGGTCGTTATGGTATACTCTGGAGTTTTGCTGGGCCCACATGCACCTCCACACGTCCTGACCTGGCAATATTGGGACATCCAACCATACATCAAGTGGTCCCCACCATTCGATGACCTGGCACAAGTAGATTGGTCAAATCACCAAGTGGGTCCTCACAGACAAATATCCCTTTTAAATGAGAGTCACCAGAGTCATCATCTGTCCCCACCACTCTTCTATTGTGCATTGTGACTAGTTAAAATGTTTTGCAACTGATGCCTGTAACCATCTGATTGCAGAACGGGAGTTCACTGGTTCTATCTACTGCGGGCCCCACTCTGGTCACTCAAGCAGCAGGAGTCATGCAGAGCTCCATAGCTGCAACCCAGCAACCAGTTCCTGTCTTCCGCCAGCCCCCTGGTGTACACATATCCCATTACCCTGCAAACTACCTTCAGTATAGCCAGTACTTCTCCCCATACTACGTTCCTCCCCCCATCCATCATTTTTTAGGCAATACCGCGTTCCCGCAGCAGTCTCTGACCGGTAGCATGTACCCACCTCCGACAGCAGCAGCAGCTGGAGCAGCCACTGCCATCAAATACTCACTTTCCCAATACAAGCCAGGCACAAACACCAGCAACTCGGCCCACATCGGAATGCCAACTGGGTATGGTCCGTACAGCTCCAGCCCAGCCGGTTATAGTGCCAGCCCTGCTGTGACTGCAGGAAACTCAACTGGCAACGAGGATCTTGCTGCAGCACCTCAGTACAAGGAAAATAATGTCTATATCTCTGGGCAGCAGGTATGTTCCTTCTGGTTTCGATTAGAGATTGGACGAACGATATGATGATGTAATCCTCAAGGTTTCCATCTTGTAGAATGGGGGCATGGTTCAGTGATCAAGACCATTGGCCTGTTGGGTCTCGCCTTGGGTGGACAACACCCTGAAAATTTGCTTGATAGGACGGATGCTATCCTTTAAATGGGGTGCATGGTTCAGTGATCCAGAACATTAGCCAGTTGGGGTGCATGTTTGGTGATCCAGACAATTGGTCTGTTGGGTCCTGCAGTGGGTGGACAACACCCTGAAAATCTGCTTGATAGGATGATTGCTATCCTTTAAATGAACACGGATTGCATGTTGACCCTGCAACCATTGACGTCTGTAGTGATCCTACATGGAGATATTATTGGGCCCCATGCCTCTGTTGGAGATGGGGCCCACACAGCGTGTTTAAAAGTTGTTAGGTCGAGTACCTACTTGACCGGGCCCCATTTCTGACAGCGGTATGTGGCCCAATCAATCCCACCATGCAGGTCACCATGCAATCTGCATCCCCTTTATATATGTGACCAGCAAAAGAATGGCTGAAAAGAGAAATACAGAAAGGGTCCATGTTCATCTCAAAAATGAACAAAAAACTAGTGTATGGGATCTTCGAATTTGGGAAAGTTTTAGGGCATGACTGTTCAGCAGCCAAACGGTTACTAAACGATGGGGCATGCTTGTACGAAGTACAAACTGAAAAACCAACTATACCACCTTTGAATATCCTTGTGCAAGAATCCGATAATTCCTCCTATTTATTCTGCTCTGGGTAATGCGGAAAAGGAATTAGTGGGTTTCTCAGCCTGATTATGTGATATATTCCTGGGTTCTCATCGGGGCCCATGGTTCCATAATCCAGATATTGATTGGATGGGCCCTATCATGGATGGACCATGCCCCAAAGATCTCCCAGATTGAAAGATACTGGCCATTCACACTTGGCTCTTCCAGTTGAATATGGGCCATTATGATATTTTATTTTCTATCTGTCCATTTCTAGGCCACCGACTAAAGGGTTGGGATTCTCCTATCAAGTTTTATGGAGGTTGGTCCATCTAGGGTGCACCCATCAGAAAGACCTATGGTCTGGATCACTGAAGCATTCTAGTGTCTTGGTGGACCATGGCCCAAAGACATCACAGATTGAAAGATCTCGTTCATTCACTCTTTTAGCCCTTTTTAAGTTGAATGTGGGACTGTCCCTTTCTAGGCCACCATCTGAAGGGGTTGGGATTCTCCCAGTGAGTTTTTTGGGGTGTGTTCTATCTAGGGTGTGTCCATCAGACAGACCCATGGTCTCGATAACTGAAGGATGGGCCCACTTCTAGTGTCTTTGAGGCATGTGTGCATGGAGGCAATCCCCATTGCAGTCCACTGATATTTTCACCCCTTCATCACCTGATCTGGAAAACAAATATTCCACAGATTATGATGGTTGTCTTTGCATCCTTTTTCAGAGTGAAGGTTCTGCTGTCTGGATTCCTCCGCCTGGCCGAGATATTTCTGGCCTGCAACCTAGCTCATTCTACAACATTCCTCCTCAGGGGCAGCACATGGCCTTTGCTGCCGCGCAAGCGGGCCACGGCACATTTACTGGGATCTACCACCCTGCCCAGGCGATGCCAGCAGCAACAGTCCACCCGCTCCTGCAACAACCTCAAACCATGGCTGGACCTGTCGAGATGGTGGGGCCACCACCTGCTGGTGTTTATCAGCAGCCGCAGCAGAGCCCTCAGATCAACTGGGCCAATAATTACTGAACTCATTTGGGTACCCCCCCAAAAAACAGAGAGACATACATCAAATCTCGGAAGATGTAGAGATATGGAGGGTCTGGATCACAACAAGAAAATATGGCATTGGCCTGATCTGTGAGTGTATATAAAGGGTAGCCGGGAAAAGAAAAAAGGGGGACAAAAAAGAGCACATGGGGATTTCCGAAATGCGGAGTAAGTTGATACTCTCGTGGAGTGTGATAGTTGATATGCAGGCACCCAGAAATTATACACGTGGCATACATCAAACCAAATTGAACTGCACAATTTTGGGACCTATTATGATTAGACTATTACCCAAAAATTCAATCTATTGAGCTATATCCTTAGCCCTTGATTAATGTACATTTGTTTGTTGATTTGGACCATTGACTCCTTTTTGTTTCCACCCGTCCCAGTTAGAAGATTAAACCAGTAAGACTTTGGGTTTATGATTTGATCTAAATTATGGCCCATGATTTGGACGGTTTAACTTGTGTTGATTATATGCCGTGTTACTATTTCTTGGGGCCTGAGTATCAACCATCACACTCTGGTCGAGAGTTTCAGAAGGTTTTCCTCTTGTGAAGTAATCTCAGATAGCTTGGGGGTGGTGAAATGTGAAATTTCAAATGTGACTGATATTTTGAGCATTTTTAAGTTAGTTGAAGGAGGGTTATGTGCAGGTCTTCTCTCTCTCTCTCTCTCTCTGACTGTTGCCTTTTAAATTACTATGGGTGGTGAAAACCTTTTTAAAACTCTTTTTTTTTTTTTTTTTGTTGTTGTTGTTGTTGTGATGGTGGGTTTAAGGACATTGAAGGTAAGATGCAAGCTTTAGTGGGGTTTTGATTCTTTTACCACTGTCTTACCTGTAAGAGTAAATTTTGATAGTTAGAAAATGTATTTTACATTTTACAATGTTGTAATTGGTTTAAGGAAATTAGAATTTCATCTTTATTTTTTTGAATTTACGTTTTATTTATGCATTTCTTTATTTTTTTTACTAAGAGCTGAAATAGTCTCTGGCAAGCTTGATGCGGTGGGAGCGGAAGAATCGGAATACTGTAGAGCCATCTCTACAGTGTATACATGGGTGGTGATGTGTAAATCTGGACCGTCCAAAGGCTTCACTCGTCAGGTGATCGGATCAATCACCTTTTCTTAACTTAATGGGCCATTAAGTGTTTTCCTTTTCTGCTGTCACATTTATGCGCATCTTGAATAATTTCCCATCCATGATACATTAGATGGGTGGTCTGGATTGGACACACTACCACTTTGTGATTTGTTATGTGGCAAGATGAGTCTGTCATATGTTTGGATTCAGCCTCTGAGGTGGTGGTGGCTGGAGGGATTGCTTAGGGGGTGTTTGATTTTTAGTCTCGTCTCCCTTTTCAGATCATCTTATGATTTCTGATTTCTAATGCCTGTTCCCCAAGAGGGTAATTGTTGAGTATTTACTCAAAAATCGATTTGTAGGCGCTACTGTGGTGTATGTGACGTATACATGCTCTCCATCCGTTTCACCAGGACATTTTAGGGCATGAGCCAGAAAATGATGCAGATCCCAAGCTCAAGTGGGCCACACCACAGGAAATAGTGGGCCTAAAGACATCCACCGTTGAAAGCTGTTTCCGTCCGTACGGCCACATTGATTTTTTTATTTTTTTTATTGTCCCAAATTGTTCAAAAGGTTTTTTTGTCACGAATTGTTCATAAGATCATAGAGACATGGATAAAGGGACGACAAATATCTGCTTGCTCCCAAGCTTGGGGGCCCCACAACAAATTTTTAATGGCAGGGGTTCAATTCTCATTGTTTCCTATGTTGTGGACCACTTGAGCTTTGGATCTGCCTCATTTTTTGGCTCATGCCCTAAAATGAGCTGGTCGAGGAATAGACGGTGTGGATAGGCCATGCACATCACGGTGGGCCCCACAGTTTTTACTTTTTTTCATAATGAGTTTGGAGTTAAAAATGCGAGCCTGTCAAAAGGGGAATGCTGCTGCAATTACGGATGTAAATAATCATTGTTTAATTATTAGGGTCTTATTGGACGGTGCCAAAATGCAGATGGCCCGACCTACCGACCCCCCCCCCCCCCCCCCCCCCCCCCCGGCCTGAAGATATGAACTCCTTGTAGAGGATTCCAGAACACTCCATTTTACAGTCGTCTTTTAATACCTCGTGGTCTGGATTTGTATGCATTGATTTCACGTGTTTTTGGTCGTTTGAGTGGTCCCCTGTTTATTTATTTGGGCATGTACTATCGCATTCATGTATCTTGTGTGTTTACTAAGCAGAAATGCCTATTGTGCCACGTTCCTAAGATCTGAGTTGCCCTTCGAGTGGGCCGCACTGCTTAGATGATCTGCTTTAAAAAATAAGCTGTCCAACATCATCAATATACAGCTCTTAACATTTGACCGATTATCAATATACACCTTTAACATCATCAATATACACTTCTAACGTTTTACTGTGATTTGATGACCACATCATCAATATATACCTTTAACATTTGGCCTATCATGTCTTGGAAGACAACATTCATGGCTCTTTCCCAACATTTTAAAGTCCAATGCCATTACTTTCCAACAATATGTGCCAACGGCCCTGGACATATGAAGACGGTGACCACATCATCAATATACACCTCTAACATTTTACTGCTATTTAACAACCACATCATCAATATACACTTCTAACATTTGACTGATCATGAAAGATCAAATTTGTAACTCTTTGATAAATCATTGCGGCATTTTTAAGCCCGAACGATATTACTTTCCAACAATACGTGCCTAAGGCCCTGGATATCTGAAGACTGTTTTTGCGACATCACTTTGGTTATAACCAAAATGGCTGTTCATGAATGAAACTGTCCTATGACTTACCGCTCTATCAATCAATGGTAGGCAACAAGCTTGGGATATTTATCTTTTGGAGTTGCATGATTTAGATTTTTAAATTTGATAAAGACTCTTATTTTTCCGTTCTTTTTTACTATTGAGATGATATTTGAAATTCATTGGACATATCTTATTGGTTGAATAAATCCGACCTTCAATAATTTTTTGACTTCTTTAATTTTGGCCATGACTTTCACTCCCATCGGGTGTGCCAAAGTGATGTTGGTTTGAAATTCAGCCATATGGTACATGTGTGAGATTTGCGAGCGTGCCAGAATCGATTAGGTCCAATTTAAATTGAAACCACCAACCTCTGGAGTCGAGATAAAGTGGTCGAATGGTCGGGAGACCAGCCGTCTATTCAATCAACTATTTGAGTGCGCTATCAGGTGATTTGCAGAGGTTGGGGATATTCCTTCGATGAGTTCTTTTGCCTTGGGAATCAAGGACTTTCAAAGGTGCAATAATTATACAATTGAGCCAAAATAAGTCCAAGATGAATGTGAAAAAGCAAGACTTACCACTAAGGCAGGATTACCAATCGGGTTGAGAGCAGTGGGGTGCTTCGTTGAACAATGAGGTGATGGGCAAAGATTGAGTAACGCTTAAATTAAAACTTACTGTTGACCTAGTGTATGAGCGTAGATGGATGATTCCTAAAGCTAAAGTCTTCCTTTAGATCTGGCATGTAGGTATAGATGGAATGTGATTACAGGCTACTAGATATCACTAAGTCGGTCCAGCGTGATCGCATGGCTAGACTAAACCACTCCCAGAGACTAAAGATAGATATCCTAGAGGACTAGACAAACAATATTGCGTTGGATTCAATTTGTTGTTTGTACTAGGTTTCGTTAATTGATTGTGGATCTTTTTCCATGTTTTTTCTTCTTGTATTTATAGAATCCTGATGAAGTCATGAGAATAATTGTTGCCTATGTGATGATTTCGTATGTTGCCAACTATAAAATACATAGTGGTTATCTTCACTTGATTGTGCCTACCTTTTTGCTGAATACATTCTTATCTCATCAATAACCATCCATACACTCTTCGGTGCTTATGTAGCTCCAACGGTTTTAAGCTCTTATATCCAAATCACATCTATAGCACCTATTCGAAGATTTACTCATTAATGAATTGTCTTCCATATACTTAGCACATACCATAAAAATATCATACGTGCCACATGGCCACATCTATGCCGTCCATATGAAATTGCTAAATCTTGTCCAAACAAGTCGACATCAGTTCCAATGACACCAGCTAGAAAAATATGTTGGTCTTCTCTCTCTCTCTCTCTCTCTCTCTCTCTCTCTCTTTCATAGATTACGTACTACACAACATAACTTTTAAGGTATGGAACTTCTTTAGGTCCCACCATGATTTATGGGTTAGATCCACATTGTCCATCAATTTTTTCCAGATCATTCTAGAGCAAAAGCCCAAAAATGAGGTACATCCAAAGCTCAAGTGGATCTGACCACAGAAAGTAGTGGGTATTGAGCAAACTACCATTGAAACCTTCCTAGGGCCAACCATAAGGTTTATTTTCCATCTAACCTGTTCATAAGGTCACACAGATCTGGACGAAGGGAAAACTAGCAACTTATCAGAGACTTATGTGGCCTTAAGAAATTTTCAACGGTAGGCGTTCGATTCCTACTATTTCTTATGGTGTGGTCCACTTGAGCTTTAGATTTGCCTTGGTTTTGGGCTCATATCCTAGAATGATTTGAATTTTTATTTTTTTTATTTTTTTATTTTCATGGATGTTGTGGATTGGATACAAAAGATACAGTGGGGCCAGCATAAATTTCACACATCAAGAAATTGGGCTGCTTACCCTGTTGTGCAACACATTTTGGGGAGAGAAGAAAAGTGTTGACGTGTGGAACTTCCGTTGGACCCATCATCATGTATATGTCAGATCCACACCACCCATACATTTTCCATATCATTTTAGGGCAAGAGGCTCAAAACTGAGGCAGATCAAGGCTCAAGTGGGCCACACTACAAGAAACCGTGGGAATTGCACGTCACAGAAGGCTCTGATCAAGCTGATATTTGTGTTTTCCCTTCATCCAGGTCTGTGTGATCTATGAAGAGGTTGGATGGCAAATAAATCTATGGTGGACTCTAGGATGGTTTTAACGGTAGTTGTTCAATCCCAGCTGCTTTCTGTGGTGTGGTCCACTTGAGCTTTGGATGTACCTAATTTTTGGGCTCAAGCTCGAGAATGATCTAGAAAAGTTGATGGACGGTGTGGATCTAACACAAAAATCATGGTGAGCCCTAGAGAAATTCAACACGTTAAGAGTTGTGTTATGTTAGGGAGAGAGAATCGGTGTGTTTTGCAATGACATGGACAAATGATAAGGACGGCACAGGAATTCTCATGACTTCAGTACAGACGATCCGTACTCCAAATGATTACGTTAGATCACTCTAAAAAATCAGCTTGTCCAACACTCAAGTAGGTCGCAAAACATGGCTGTGAGAGGAGATGCTATCCTTCGGTTTACATGGAGGACCATCTGTTGGTTTACATACAGGCCCATCTGAATTCCAAGACAGTATAATTTCGGATTGACCCTTCATCCACTCTCTCTCTCTCTCTCTCTCTCTCTCTCTCTCGTTGTTTTTCCATTGCATAAATGAGAAATGATCACGCAATGGAAGTAAACCTCTACACTTTGGCTGACCGTACCTGGACCCGACCCATGAATCTCATGGTTTGGGTTTGGATCCTCCTATCACGAGAACCATCCCATTAAATGAGTTAGGGGTCGTTTGACAGTGGATTTGAGAGCATTAAGAATCCAAATGTCATTTAGCAGCATAGATTTGGAGGTATTTGAAATATGTAATTTGGGTGTGTTTTGAAAAGAATGAAATGCCTTTTCTGACTCCTTTTAAGGTTTTTATTTATTTATTTACAACCCTCACACACACCATAATCGGTACTCAAACCTATGACCTTTGTGTTGAAACTCTTGTGAGTTTACCACTAAGACAGAGTCCTTTTTAAGGTTGAATAGTTGCACATGTAACAACAGTGTCGCTAGGCTACTAATTCATTATACACGTGGCATGCTAATGACACCCCAAAACAATCAAATTATTAGTTGCACCATTAAAAATATCAGGTAAGTAGTAGAATCCAAACACGGAAAAAAAAAAAAAACATCAGTGGGTCGCTTGCTTGTGGCTCACCTGAGGCTTGGGTTTCATCATTTTTTATCAAGTATATATTTCAATGGGCTTATTAGAATTATTCTGTCAAATATTACATAATTCTTGGCCTAGTTATGTAGGATCCACATCGTTGTTGTCCAATTCACTTCATAATAGGCATCAGGTACCACAATACCAATAGATAAGACACCTCATAAATGAAAAAATAAATAAAAATCTAAGAGCTTTTCTGATCAGAGTAAAATTCTCCACAAGGTGTGTAGTTCTTTCAATTTCCTATCAAAGAAGTAAATCTCACCCGTTTTGCTCTGGAGAGATCATGAACATGCTGTACGAAAGCTCATCTTTGATTCCTAGTCATGATAACCATATCAACATCTTTTTTTCCCACCATATCCACATCTTATTCTTGTATGGTAATGGAGAGTACGTGTTGAATCTTATGCCAATATCCTCTCTCTTCCTCTTGAAGTCTGCTTTCAATGGTTGAGGCATGTCCTTCAGCATCAATTTTCAATGTAAGTCATCCAACAGGTAGCATGCTTGACATACAGGAGGTATTACAGCATTTTAGGACATGGGCCGTTGTTCCATGTACTAAAATGCTGATATTATGGGGGCACAAGTTGGGTATACTAATCGGCCAGGACCTATCTAGAGATGGACGGTCAAGTCAGGGGCTTTGTGGGGCCACTGTGATGTATATGTTTTATTGACGCCCTCCATCTATTTTGACAGATTCCTTTTAGGGCATGAGCCAAGAAGGAGGCATAATGAAAGTCCAAGTAGACCACACCATAGGAAGCAGCTGGGATTGAACTACTACTATTGAAAACTTCTTGGGGGTCTACTGTGATGTTTATTTGTCATCTGAAGTGTTCATAAGGTCACATAGACTTGTATGAAGGGAAAAGATAAATATCAGTTTGATTCAAAACTTGTGGCCCCAAGAAGTTTTCAACTGTAGTTGTTCAATCCATACTGCTTACTGTGTGTTCCACTTGGGCCTTCAATCTGCCTCCTTTTTGGACTCATGCTATAAAATGATCTTTCAAAATAGATGGACTGCGTGGTTTGAAACATGAATCGGATCCTCTGCTTTACCCGAGCAGAGGAATCCTGTTTTCCTCCTCTGTGATTGGTCCAGCTCAGACAGACTGTGTCAGAGCCGACCAGCTGCTGGACCAATCACAGGGGCCCAAGCAGAGGTTCTCTGTTCGGGTAAAACATGAGGATCCGAATTCTTAAAACATATACTTCACTGTGCGCTACACAGGGCCCCTTACAGGACAGTCCTTCTCTATCTTGGGGTTAATACCCAATCGGCTATTATGGTCCATGCCCCCAAAAATATGAAACTTGTACGAACCGAAAAAAGAAAGAGAAAAAATAATAATAGCATAGCAATAAAGAAACTTGAGTTTAAAATGGCTACGATTATAGTTGAAAGTATGAAAGAAAATGAGAGAAATTAAATGGAAGAAGTGAATCTCACCTACTTTGGAGCTATCAGGAATCTGCCTGCAACAAAGAATGAAAGGCTGTCTTTGATTGCCAGTCTCCACAACAAACAACATTTCTGCATCTCAATATTTATCTTCAGAAACGGCTGCAGCATATATTTCGGTGGAAGGTATGTGTTCCTCTGGATAGTGGATACAATAGCTTCGACATATGTTGCTCGAGCTTGCATTAGCTGGGAACTCTGTCGTCTTCTGTGGGATTTTTCCATTCCGCTTTTAGTTTTGAATCAGTGTCCAAGTCGATGGAGGGTATGTGTTGAACCTTATGCAAATCCTCTCCCTTTCTACGAAGCCTATTGATGAAACTCTGAGGCATTTTACTGAGCTTCAAATTCCTGAGGACAGTCACATGCTGTAATCCTTCTGGAAGCATCTTCAATAGTCCACATTGATGAATCCATAACTGTAAAAGACATGGCATCGCTCCTTCCTCAATTCTCCACCTCTCTAAATAACCAAAGTTAGCAACCAACAGGGACTGAAGTTGAGGAAACCCTTGTGCAGAGCAGACCATTTCCTTTCCCTCGTATGCGACAAGTTGCATTTTGAGAATCCGAAGGTTTGTTAATTTCTCTAATGTCCTCATTGGATCTTCCACTAAATGAGAGCCGTCCAAGGTAAGCTTAGTGAGATTTGGTGAGAATTCTCGAGTCGCCGGTTGCTTCCCTAACCTTCGACACAAATGCAGCTTATACAGACGTGGCCGATTTGAAATTGGCGGAAATGGGTTTAGATCACCACCATGTAGCCTCAGAGACTGGAGGTGGTCCAGTTTAGGAATAGACTCGAACAATCCCTTTCCATGCCTACTTAAATCTACTTCCATTATTCCTCGCTTCCTAAGATTAACCAGCTTTCCCAAGCAATCCTTTATCCATTCATCTGCACAAATAGTTTTTAGAGTTTGTAGGTTGCTTGGAAAACTGAGTTTGTTTGCAGTCAGCCCACCTGCATTAAACCCTTCAGCCTGTAAATTTCCCCTTCACTCGTACATGCCGTAATTGTTGCATCTTCCAAATATCACTAGATATGTCGATCATATTAGATTCTATCTCTAGTGTTTGTAAATTGCAAAGATTGGCTATGGATGATGGGAGTCTTCTAAGATCGGTCTGGCATCCGGTAACACCAAGGTATCTCAAGTGCACAAGTGTACCTATTTCATTTCGAAACTCTTTTACACCTATTTGGTGTAGATGTAAAACCCTAAGCAAATGAAAGCCCCCGTAAAGAAACTTTTGCTGATTCTTTTCAAGTATTTCTTGGCCTAGGGTGAAGCACAAGATAGAACGAATGCATGGAGTGGATAGCTTCAAGGAAGTGTACTTACTGATGCCATGATGAATGGAAAGTCGACGTGCTTTACATGGTGAGAGAGGGTCTATGTCCCTGTGGAGAAAATTTTCTTCTCTGGCTTTTGAGATTGAGAGATCTCGTAGTATATCATGGATGCGGCAGCTTTTAATTGCGCCGATGGAACTTTTTTCCGCCACTTGAATTAGGCTTCTTTGGATTAGCTCTTGCAAGCAATCTTCTGCGACTTCCTCCAATGTTTCAGCCCCTCTTGAATGTACAAATCCTTCTGCAACCGACAACCGAATCAACTTCTTGCCAGAGATCTCGTAGTCTTCTGGAAAAACTCCAAGATATAAAAAGCATGACTTCAAGTGATATGGTAGATCTTCATAGCTTAGAGCTAATATTTGTGAGATATTTGCATTGCCTCTAACAAATTGCCAGCTAATGCTATTCAGTACTTTCTCCCACTCACTTAGAAGCCCTGCTTTCCTTGATAGTAGGCCCGCAACGACAACAACTGCAAGAGGCAAACCATGGCACTTTGCCACAATCTGTCTTCCTAGCCCCTCTAAATGTTGGGGGCAACGGGAATCTTGTTCTAAGAGCACTTTCTTACAAAATAATTGCCAGCTCTCATCTTCTCTTAAAAGTTGCAGCTCATGTGGACGGCTTCGGACATCTGCATCTGAAGCTATGTCTTTGTTGCGGGTGGTAAGCAAGATTCGACTTCCGTTATTCGTGTTTGGAAAAGCAGCTGCTAAAGCATTCCATGCTTCCGTCTTCCAGATATCATCTACCACTACAAAATATTTCCTATCGTTCAAATGCTCAAAAAGCTTCTCCCTCAACTGATTGATGTTCAGGTGATGTTCAGTGGGAATCATAAAGCATCTCATAATGCTCAGCAAAAGATCCTTCACATTATATTCTTGAGATACATATACCCATGCACAACAATTGAAATGCTTCTTAACAGCATCATGATTATAAACTTTCCTTGCAAGAGTACTCTTGCCGAGACCGCCCATTCCGACTATGGAAATCACGCATCGTCGTGGCTCGCCCTCGACCAACCTTGCCACTAAGGTCCTTACATCTTCTTGGAAACCAACCATTTCCGTTTGTTCTAATAGATGAGAGGTTCGCCTCTGCTCTTGTAAACTTCCACCCATGGAACTACTTCCTTCTCCACCTTCACAAAGATCTTTAATGCCATAAATTGATCTTTTCTTAGAGATCTCATCGAGTTCATTCTTTATCTTTTCGATATCCTTGCCTAGCTGATGCCGAGCAAACATCTTCTCGATAGAACCAAGTAAACCTCTTCTCCTTCTTTGTTCTATTTTAACGATGAACTTGTCGATGACGTCCTCAGCTTTGTAAGCAATGTCTCTTACATCCTCCACCCATTTCTTCACCCTTTCATCATTTTGTTTCATCTCTGCATCTTTTAAGAAGGCCTGCATCCACTTCAATTCTTTTTGAACCCACTCGAACTGACCACGTACTTCGTGGAGGAAGACTCCTTCCTGGATAAGGAGATCTCCAAGTTTTTCTACGACAAAGGAAACAACAGCCTCAGCAATCATCTTAGCTTCTCTCTTCGTCTCACAAGCAAATGCACCCACTCTGTTCAATACTCAATGAATGCAATCCGGGAGCGGATTAGGTGTTATCCAGATAACACATGTGAGTGGGTGTTATCCTAACATTGGGCCCACCTTGACGAATTTGTTGTACATCAACACTGTCCATCCATTTTCCATCTCATTTTAGGAGGGTTTCCAACACTTAAGTAGATCTAAATTTCTAAGTTAACCACACCACATAAAGCTGTTTAACAGTGACGCCCACAATTGAAACATTTCTAGGGCCCACCATGATGTTTATTTGCCATCCAACCTGTTCATAAGGTCACAAAGACCTGCACGAAGGGAAATACAAATATCATCTTGATCCAAAACTTTTGTGGCCCACAAGAAGTTCTTAACAGTCAATCACCACTGTTTCCTGTGGTGTGGTCCACCTGAGATTTGGATCTACTTAAGTTTTGGGATCACGAACTAAAATGAGCTGGAAAAACAGATGGACGGCGTCGATATACAGAATATACATCAAGGTGGTTCCATTACGGTGCTCCCATGCAAGCCGCCCCTCCCTCTTTCAATCCTCTCTTTCACTTGCTTGGCGACTTTCATCTTTTTTTTAAGAAAGGGGAGATGTTACAGGTGACATATTAATCACGGCCGTCCATCTTATTTCCCGTTAGCTGGATGAGAAATTATTTAAAATAAATACGCATCTGATGATTCTAGCGGTCGTCGGGGTCACTTTCTGAAAAGCAACGGTGGCAAACAAAAATAGTGAGCTTTCAGCGATGTTTTGTCTAGCCGCCGGATCACTTTCTGAAAAGCAACGGTGGCAAACGAAAGTAGTGATCACTTTCCCAAAAGCAACGGTGGCAAACAAAAGTAGTGATCATTTCCTCAAAAGCAACGGTGGCAAACAAAACTAGTGAACTGCCAGCGATGTTTCATTTATAGTTCTCGGATCACTTTCTCAAAAGCTATGGGGGCGAACAAAAGCAAAGTGGTTCGCGGACGAGGCAGCGACGGAGCTCGGCACATTTAGGGCCTCAAGAGTGGCAAACAAAAGTAAAGTGGTTCTCATTTTGTTTCATCTCTGCATCTTTTAAGAAGGCCTGCATCCACGTCAATTCTTTTTGAACCCACTCGAACCGACAACGTACTTCGTGGAGGAAGACTCCTTGGATAATAAGGAGATCTCCATGTTTTTCTACGAGAAAGGAAACAACGGCCTCAGCAATCATCTTAGCCTCTTTCTCTCTCTTCTTCTCACAAGCAAATGCACTCACTCTATTAAAAAATCATTAATGGTGAATGCAAGCTGGGAGCGGATTAGGTAAGATGTTTGTTGGTGGAATCTTCAAACCTTATTGAAATATGGTCCAACGACCAGTTGATTAGACTGGGCGACCGGTCGCATTTTCAGCCCGGAAGCTCTGAAGCCTCTGGATAGTTTTTGTGTCCTGGCGACCCGTTGCCGAGTGTGCTGTGACAGGTTGAGACCGGTCGATAATTTAAACTTAATAGGTCAAATTTTAGGCTTGCCTCTCTAAATCCTTTTTGGCTTCGTGCGACTGGTCGACAATGAGTCAGTGATCTGCATGGTTACACAGGAAGCACATAAGTTGTTTCTATTTTCGGTTGGAGATCTATTTAAAGGGTCTCTAAACGTGTTTAGAAGTATCCTAAGATATTATCATTGAAAACTAGGGTTTAAGAGGAGAGGTTTGATGAGAGATAGTGCTTTGTTCATCTCTTGGAGCTCTTTTCTAAGTAGTTCATCTCTGTAATATTTTGATTCATAGTGATTGCTGTTGCTTTGTGTCGTGGTTTTTTTTTTTTTTTTTGTAAGGGTTTTTCCACGTAAAATCATATTATTATCTATGTTGATTGCGTGCGTGCGTGCGTGTGATGTTCGTTTGATTCTACTATGTGTTTTCGCGAGGTTTTCCCAACAAGTGGTATCAAAGCTAACGTTGGGTGTAACAAAATTCGAATTTGAGACGACACATGACATTGAGCATGAAGTTCGTCGTTGAGAAGTTTTCAAGTAAAAACAACTTTGAGTTGCAAAAGGTGAAGATAAAAGCTATCCTAACTCAGCAAGGGGTTAAACAAAGCCTTGTGAAGCGACTTGAATCTATGGAGGACGATAAGTGGACCTAGATGGATAATAAGGCCAGAACCTTGATACAATTGTGCCTGGCTGAAGATATTCTCTATCATGCAATGAGGGAGAAGACCATGGCCAATACATGGACCAAGCTAGAAAACATGTATGCGAATAAATCTTTAGAGAACTGGATGTATATGATGATGCGGCTTTTCACCTTGAAGATGGTAGAGGGGACCGGTATAAATGACCACATTAACATGTTCAATCGATTGATTTACAAGTTGTTGGATATTGGAGAACAGATGAAGGATGAGTATCAAGCTTGCATCCTGCTGAACTTACTTTCTAGTTCATACGAGTCGCTTATAGACTCGTTATGCGTAGGCAGGGAAACCATAAACGTTGAGATCGTTGTCTCATCCCTCTAGTCACTTTCTAGTTCATACGAGTCGCTTATAGACTCGTTGTGCGTAGGCAGGGAAACCATAAATGTTGAGATCGTTGTCTCATCCCTCTAGTCGAAGGCGATGAGATAGAAGAGCAGTGATGTTGGGTCTTCCTTCGATACATTGATTATGAGAGGAAGAAATTCGAAGCGGAGTAAGGGATCGTCACGTTCTAAAGCCAAATTCATGGGCAATGAAAAAACTAAGTTGAAGTGTTGGGCTTATGGCCAGGTAGGATACATGAAGAAGGATTGTAAAAATTCTAAAAGTAAGAAAGAGAAAACGGAAGCTTCTTAAAGGGAAGCCAATACCATTGAATCTTCTGAAGGTGGTAGTGATGTTTGCGAGGTCTTGATGGTATCGAAGATGGGATCTCTTAGCGATGAGTGGATCATGTACTCCGAGAGGTTTCGTATTATATGTGCTTGGATTGGAGCGTCTTTACTTCCTACAGGGAGTACGAGGGTGGTTCGGTATTTCTAGGAGATGACTACGCCTGTAAGGTTGTAGGGATTGAATCGGTGCGCATCGCGATGTTCGATGGAATCGAACAGACTTTAACGGAAGTGAGGCACGTTCCCAATTGAAGAAGAATTTGATTTCTCTTGGTGCACTCGAGGCGATAGGGTGCAAGTTCACTAGTTTTGATCGGTTCTGCAAAGTTTCAAAGGAGGGCTCTGTTATTATGAAGGAACAAAGGCATGCAATATTGACAGGCTGATTGGGAACACTTCATTAGGTGGAGCTACAAAGGCCACATGAGCGAGCGGGGCATGAAGGTACTCTAAGATCATTATTTGGTTCTTATTTTTAAATTTCTAGATTTTAGTATATGCGAGCATTGTATGTATAGTAAACAGTTGATGTTGTCGTTTAAAGGGAGGAAACATGTATGTAAAAGGGTGCTTGATTATGTCCATTATAATATATGGGAGCTATCACTCGTAGTTTCTATATATTGGGGGTCATCGTGGTTCATGTCGTTTATCGATGACTTTAGTAGGAAGGTTTAAGTTTTTTTTTGAAAAATAAGTCCTATGTTTTTAACATTTTTAAGTACTAAAAGGCCATGTTGGAAAATCAGTCAGGGTGAAAATTGATAGTTTTGAGAACCGACAATAGATGTGAGTTCACTTCTGAGAAATTTAACGAGTATTGTAAGAAAGAAGGAATCGCAAGGCACAACATAATGCGCCACACACCAGAGCAGAATGATGTGACTGAGCAGATGAATCAAACTCTCTTAGAGAGAGCCCAGTCCATGATTAGTAATGCTGGGTTGGGCAAAGAGCTTTGGATGGAAGCCATTAACACGGCCTGTCACCTGATAAATTGGTCTCCTTTGATGACAATTGAATGTAAAATTTCTGAAGAAGTGTGGAGTGGTCATACGATTGACTACTTAAGTCTGTGAGTGTTTGTTGTGAGGCTTACTCTCATGTACCGTCAGTTGAGAGAGATAAGCTTGACTATAGGGTCAGAAAGGGATCTTTGTGAGCTATGGTGATGGTGTGAAGGGTTACTAGTTGTATGACCCTATCACATGAAAAATACGCCCTAAGCCATGATATCAGATTTGATGAATGACCTTTGTTCCAAAAGGATGTGCCAAAGGAACTCGAAAAATCAGAAGTTGTTGACATCCAGTTTGATAGAGATGAGACACGGGCTGAGATTAATATGCAGGCAGAGGAACAAGATCAGGTGGAACAACTACCTGTGTAAAGAAACCCACCTAAAGATGGCAGGCTACCGGCAATGTATAGGGATGACTCGAACATTGTATTCGCCCTCATTACGGATGAGAGGGATCTGTCTAACTTTGAGGAGGCACTATATGGTGTAGATGCTAAAAAGTGGAAGGCGGTAATGCAAGATGAGATTGAGCTTCTTGTGGGCTGAAAAGCGATTGGGTGTAAATAAATTTTTTGAAAGAAACATGATAGGTACAAGGCTAGATTGGTGGCAAAAGGTAGTTAATGATTACATAGGTTTAGGGTTGTGCACGATTCAGTTGGTTTGGTTTTGAGGGGCGATATCTAATCGAACTAACTTAGTCGATTTTGAATATTTAACAATCGAACCGAACCGATGAAGCCTCACTAACAGAATCGAACCGAACCGGATAAATTCTGGTTTTGTTAATTTTTTCCGTTTGGACCTCAGCCCAATTAAGGGGGATGTTCTGGTCATTCACCAGTTTAATGGTAGTTTTACATTAGTGGGTCTTACCCTTATCGTCTAAGGGTCACCTTGATGAAGTTTCAACGTATCCACACTGCCCATTCTTTTTATTAGTTAATTTCATAACAATGTTAAAAAAATTAAGAAGATCCAAATCTCTAGTGGGTCACACCAATATAAAAATTGGTGAATGGCCATTAAATCTTTTTATAATTATAGGCTACAAAAGTTTTGGATCAAGTTGAAAGTGAAATTTGACCTCCCTTCACTCAGGTTTGTTTGACCTTATCAACAGGTTGGATGGCAAATATACATTGCAAATCTTCTTCAAGTGGGCCCTAAGACAATTTTAATGGCAAGCGCTCAATCAACATTGTTTCCTGTGGTGTGGTCCACCCGAGATTTTGATTTGATTAATTTTTTGGAACACATTCTAAAATGGGCTGAGAAAACAAATGGACGGTGTGTGTGTGTGTGTGTGTGTGTGTGTGTGTGTGTGTGTGTGTGTATATATATATATATATTATCAAGGTAGGCCATATGGTAGGGGTAAATATATATAATAAATATATTTCAAATATATATATAGTCGGTTCGGTTCGGTTCGGTTGAAAACGGTTTATAATTTTCACAAACTGACAACTGAACCGACATTCTTAGTTTTTTATCCAGTTGACCCGAAATAGAATGGAAAACCGACTGAAACCGACCAGTTCGGTTAGGTTCAATCAGTTTGGTCTGTTTTTTTATCCGCCCTACATAGGTTAGAAACGGCACAACTAATTAAATTTTATATTACACCTGCACATACATGAAGATTTGTACATCAGAGATGATAGCCACACACAAATCTTGCTAAACATGGAAATCTAATTACATGCAGATATGGATATTAGAGATGGCAACATCATGCAAATTTCACTAAACAAGGAAATCTAGATACATGTGAGACACATTCCAAAAAATAGAAATACAATCCGCAACTATTATTAGAATATGAATTTGGAAAAAAGCTGGAAGGGAAGACTGTCACCACCATTAATTAACCTCTGAAAAAAATGTCTTAAAAATAAAGTTCTTTATTACCATTACAATATATTAGTGTGAGATTATATGGGTTTGATGTATCTTTCCTTTTTTAATATGCATTTGTGTAGAAATACAAGAAATTCATAAACTATTAACCACTGCATGCAATTTGTGTCAAAGAACTTGTTCTGCCTATGCTCTTGTGATATCTTTCTCCTCCTTCTTCAATGCATTTCCTATGACCTCAATTTCCAAGTTTGAGTGTGACAATATCGCAGCATATGATCGCATGGTATGATGACAATGTAGCATATGTGATTGATATAGTCACAGTGAAAAAAAAAAAATCAAGAATTAAGACGGTTGAAGTGACTATTAGCTAGGTGAGACAATAATATGATATAGTAGGGTGTTTTAAAATGGATTAATTCCTATGATTTCTTAATAAGCTTTTTTCTCTAAGAATTTCACTCACCTCCAAACAATAATCAACATACACCTTCCCTTTGTATGAGTGAGCCTTCCTTTTATAAGAATGAGCAGTATATCACCAAATATCGTGTTTTATGTGTTTACTGTGTTTTTGGGTCACACCTATTGGATGGAATGCAGATTAGTTGTTAGACCACCTGTTAATGGCCATGGATTAAATGTTGGATTAGTTGTTAGACCACCTATTAATGGCCATGGATTAAATGTTGGGTATCCCGATTCGTTCTCACCACTGTTGCATGGGAGTGCCAGATTCCATCTTCCATATCTCTCTCTCTCTCTCTCTCTCTCTCTCTCTCTCTCTCAACAACTCCCTCTCTCTCTCATTCTCTCCCCTCAACCAATCCTGTCCTCTCCTTTTGTTCTCTCATTCCACTCCCTCTAAGGGCCCGTTTGGATGCCTGGAAGTTCTTTAAGATGTATATGACTTACAGGTAAGTGACAGGAGAAAGTGACTTACAGGTAAGTGACAGGAGAAAGTCACTTACAGGTAATCCTGTTTAGATATAAGCTACAAGTCACTTACAGGTAAGTTGGTTTTTGTGTTTGGGTAGCCTGTAAGTCATTTACAGGTAAGAAGCTGTATATTCACACCAAGCAAAGCTTAGAAATGTAATCCTTTCAAAATATTATAATCACATAAAAAATCTTGACACCAATATGTCATTTTGTTAAGCTCACCTAAAAGAATATTTACACAGATTCTTAAGCCGATTGTAGTTGTACAAGGTGTAGTGCAGTCCCCTGCACCTTGGCATATCTACAAAAATCTAACAGTCATCCATCTGGTAGGCCCCAATCACATAAATAAACCAATGCCTAGAAATAGTTGTCCATTTGTTTAACATAGCATGTTATGGCTCATATAATAATAATTAAAAAAAAATAGTGGCCTCAGAAGATACACATTCCAGATGCATTAAAATAATTAGATTAAAAAAATAAAGAACAATGTCCACCTTGATAGATTGGACCATAGAGCCCACCTTGATATATGTATAGTATATCCAAGCCGTCCATCAATTTTGCTATCTCATTTTAGAGCTTGCCCAAAAAATGGAGCAGATCCAAATCTTGAGTCAGGCATGATAAAATAGTAGTCATTCATGTGGGCCATACAAAAAATGATGATTGAATACCGACCGAAAAAACTTCACAGTGGGCCACACAAGATTTGGATCAAGCTGACATTTCTATTCTGTTGTTATGCAGGTCTCTGTAACATTATCACCCGGTTGGATGGCAAAAAAACCATTATAGTGCTCCATTAGAAGATATTAATGGTGGGCGTTCAATCACCACTTATTTCTGCAGTGTGGGCCACCTGAGATTTAGATCTGCTTCATTTTCTGGACCAAGCCTTAAAATGAGTTGGCAAAACTAATGGACAGAGTGGGATATACCATGCGACGTCTTAATGTGGGCACCATTGTCACGGCCATGTAACAAATCTGGGCTGGATGCTGGCTTCTAAAAAATAAGAAAAAAGAAAAGGGGGCTTGTGAGTTGCGACTAGGAGAGAGAGGAGAGAGAGAGAGGGATTTCCAGAGGCATACCTGCTTGCAGAGAACGAGAGAGGGAGAAAGAGAGAGAGCGGCAGCAATTGTAGAGAGAGAGAGAGACGATTGCAGAAAGGAAGAAAAATTCATGGCTGTCAATGGTGGTTGGTGCGTTTCATCCTCTTCCCCTCTTTTTAAAATTCCAACTGTTGAGCCTGTAAGTGACTTCTCACCCCATCCCCTTGCAGTTTTTTGGTAGATTTGCCTGTAAGTGACTTATAGGCTGTAAGTAATTTACAGGTGAAGTTTCTCCCCCAAACACAACCTGTAAGTGACTTCCCTGTAAGTCACATTTTAGCCAACTTACAGGCATCCAAACAGGCCCTAACTTGTCCTCCCTCTCGCTTGTTCTCTCTACCCCTCGTCATCTCTCGTTCTCCGCTGCAACAACTCATGTCTTCTCGATCTCTTTCTGGTTTTGAAGTTTTTTCGCGCCTGGGGAGTTTGGATTGCTGTTTTTCTTTTTTAGAATCAATAAATGCAATATGTCTTAAAATCTATATAAATATCTGCTTTTTTTCTTTTTTCATTTTGTATTACGAGGAATGTGATTTTATCCCATCTCTCTTGAAATTTATTGTGATTGTTGTTTTCAAATAATTTGAATTGTTGTTTTCTGTTTTTTTTTTTTTTTAATCATTTATTTCTGTTTTAAATGTATGGGTCGTTGGATTTGTCCGTTCAGATGCTCTGGTTTTATTTGGATTTTATGAATTTTTCAGAAGGATTTTATTGTTGAAACACCTGAATTTCTTGCTTCCTCTCTCTAAAAAGAAGGATTTTTGCAGATTGTTTTAAAAGACTCCCTTTTAAAAATTGTTCTATGATTTTTTTTTTTTTTTTTTCTGACGGCGGTGATCCATGACACATGCATTAAAACAACTCCATTGCTGGTTGTGGCATTTGTTAAATGATGATCAGGTCCATTTGGAATGGTGGGCCACTGAGAGAACCTAACCATATCATGAAAATAATGGGGATTGAACTTTCGTAGCCAGCCTGATTAGTGGGATAAAAATGGGTCAGTTTGCTCGAAACAGAGTAACGGTCCACATTCAATGGATCGCAACAACTGCATGGTCAGAGATGCCCAATCACTGAGTTTTGGCCTATATGCCATCCATGTGGTGACCCATAAGATCAACCGTCCTGAACCGTACATGAGTTTTTTGTATATCATATTTGAGGCATGATATAGAACGTAGAACCCTCCACATACAACAAGATACTTGAAACTTGATGTACAAAACAGAGCCCTCCCATGGCTAGAGCTGTACATGAGCCTGAGTCGAGTCGAGCTTCTCTACTTGTTGCTCTACTTGAACTACCCAGCCCCTCCTCGTTGCTCGACTTAACTCCGCCGAGTCGAGCGTGGACTTGCTCAATCAGTAGACTGAGCGAGTTCAAGCTGAGTTCGAGTTTTCGAGCTGAGTACGAGTTATAGTCTTTCGAGCCGGTTGCCAATTGGATGACCAAAAATAAAAAAATGAAATGGTCTAAGAGGGAGTTCGAGAAAAATGGACAAGAAAAAAAAAATAGGAAGAGAGATCTTACCAGACAAGAAAAAAAAAATGAAAGGAGGAGAGATCAGAGATTCAAGCTGATAGAGCAACTCGGGGGTGGCCGGGGGCAGTGGGCGAGCACACAGGCGGCGAACAGCGGGTCAGCATCTTAGGACAGCTCGTGGGTGGTCGACTATAGTGCTAAGAAAGAGAGGGAGGGAGGGAGTGAGGCTGGCAATCGAGCTTAGTGAAGGATGGTTAGGGTTAGGGAGAGTAGGAGAGAGGGAGGACGCTCGCGCGCGTAGATTAGAAATAAGATTATGTTTTTTTTTTTTTTTTTTTTTGTATTTATACTCCGAGTCAATGAGCTGAGTCAAGCCAAGTTTGAGCTAATATTCGAGCCAAGTCGAGTCAAGCGTGGCCATGCTCGGTACTTGGCTCGAATTCATTCAAGCACCTAAAAAATGACTCGAATCGGCTCAAACTCACTTCTGATCCGAGCTGAGTCGAGCATTTTCGAGCCGAGTTGAACTAATTTTTTGAGCTTACTCAACTCGTGTATAGCTCTACCCATAGCCAACATGAAGCTGGGATGGTTTTCCAGGTGGAGTGGATTAAGTGTGGCCCCTGGCCTCACTAATGATGGTGTAGTCCTTAATACGGGGCCCACCTTGATGTATTTATTCTATATTCATTCTATCCATCCATTTTTCAAATGGTGATTAAACGCCCACCATTATAAAATTCCTAAGGGCCCATTGTAATGTTTATTTGCTAGCCAGCCTGCTGATAAGGTCACATGGTCCTGTATGAAGGGAAAACACAAATACAAGCTTGATCCCAAGAAATTGTTAATGGTGGGCATTCAATCACCACTATTTCTCGTAGTGTTGTCCACCTGAGATTTTGATCTACTTCAATGTAATGCCCCAAATTTTCAGTATTCATTTGAAAATTAAATATCAAACATTTACTTTGTTTTGAAAACGACAGATCATCGGTGAGAAGTTTTGATGGGCGACCATTTACAAAAATTGCTTAGAATAATTTCATGAACGACTTAGAATGATTAGATTTATCAAAAATCGCATTTTTAGATAATTATGATAATGCCCTTGGATCCCCTAATTCGCGATTTCTGGTTAATTGGATAGGAAGTTTTCGAATCCATTTGAAAGATAAACGTAATTTTAGGTGTATAACTAATACTGTGTAGATAGATTTTCAAGTAGGACATGCGATTATGAAGATCTTAACTTAGGAGCATACATAGCTGTTGATTGAAGAATGTAGTTGCGAAAGTAACTATACCAAACTGATTATCTTAGTGGTAAACTCTTATCCTAGAATTTGTGTAATTATCCAATGCATATAAATATGAAATCTTGAGTGCCCAAAAATGTTAATGGCTCACCTTAACCTGGATCCTTGATTTTTAGTTCCCATAGTTCATATAATCTGATTGATGTGAAATTTTATACCATGCTTATCTATCATAAATGAACCACACACGTCTAATTTTAACCTTTATATCATAGTATAAATGGTCTAATTAGCAAATCAATCCCATTAACTCTGGATTTTAATGTCTATCGAGTGAGAAAAGTGAATGGTTGTTGCAGTCGAATATTTTCCTTTGTATGAGTGACTTAGATAATCCATATCATGGGCCAATAATATGATTTGAGTGCCCCACATTGGTAAGCATCTTTCTTAGCACGAATTTTAAAGCTCTCAATAGAGCGGGTCAGATTTGAGATTCGATTCGCTCCGAATCCATATAATTCATATTTGGATCTTAAAATAAATTCAATGATTTAAATGGACTGGATTTGGATCTTAAAATAGGTCCGATTACTTAAATGGACCGGATTTGGATTCACATAAGCATATCCAAATTCGATCTGAATCTGATCCAGTCATTGTCACCTCACTGTATATGTTATATTCATGCTGGCCATCCATTTTTCAGATTCGGCTCATTGTCACCTTACTATATATTATATATATTTTTAGATTTGTAATGGGGTGGATTCAGACCTAGATTGGACTCGAATTTGATAGTTATATGGATTTTGGATTGAAAATGGATCTAACTATTTATAAATGGATCGGATATAATATCACCTTTTGAATCTGAGTTGAATCTGAATCTAATCTGAATCCGTCTATAGATATTCAGACTTGGAGCCAGATATTTTGAGACATGGCCTAAAATAATATGAAAAATGGATGGCCAGCATGAATATGACATATATAGTAAGGTGACAATGAGTCGGATCTGGATCGGATTTGGATTGAACCCAGATACGTTTATGTGAATCCAAATCCGGTCCATTTAAGTAATCAGAGCTATTTTAAGGTCTAAATCTGGTCCATCTAATCCGCTCCATTGAGAGCCATAATAGTGTGAACATGGGTGGGTGACGTGTAAGCCTGGACGGTTCATCTAGTGAGCCTCGTTATGGGTAGGCTGTCCAAAAGCGCTACTCATCAGGCGACGCGTCTGCTATACGTTACCTTATGCTTTGAAGCCATGTTCAATGAGCACTAGTTTTAAATGCTTGAACCTTTAGAGCATGTCATATCAATGTATGTCAAGTTGCTTTAACATTTTCAACAGAAGTTGGAAAAATAAGAAAAGCCACCACTGAAATTATCCAAAAGCCTCAAAATATAAAAAATTTCTACTTCGGTATTTATAAAATTCAACTCGCCGATTTCTCAATCTCCTTCAACAGAACAAATAACAAAAAGAAATTAAAGAAGGTTGCTGGATTCTTCTTCATTTTCAATGTAAAAATTTCTGAAACCTCGTAACACTTACAAAGAAATCAGATTATGAAATGAAAATCATTGATTTCGTGTTTTTTTTTCTCAGGCTTGCCCTGTATAAGTATCGGGCCAGGTTCGGGCTGGACTAGTTTGGCCCATCAACGGCCCAGGCCGGGTTTTAGCCTATGTTAAATAGAACAGGCCCGGATAAAACAGAGCTTGGCCCGCAATAACCTGGCCCGTTGATTCAGTGAAAACATTTTCATCCTAATAATTACAGTGATGTGAGTCATATTATATACCTCAATAAATGTGGAGGGAAATATATTCGGTAGCAGATCTGCTAATCCCAGCGGGAATAGTATGAGGGATGGTTTCAAAGCTATGTGGGCCCCGACATGATGTATGTGTTTTATCCGCTCTGTCCATCCATTTTTCCATCTGATTTAAGTTATGATCACAAAAATGAGACAGATCCAAATCTCAGGTGGACCCCACCACAGGAAAACAGTGGGGATTGATGCTTACTGTTGAAAACTTTTTACAGGCCATATACGTTTGGTATCAAGCTGATATATATTTGTTTTTTTCCCTAGTCCTATCTTCTATGTGACCATATAAACAGGTTGGATGGCAAATAAACATTACAGTAGGCCTTAGGAAGATTTTAATGGTGTACGTTAAATCCCCACTGTTTTCCTGTGGTGTGGTCAATCTGAGATTTGGATATGTTTCGTTTTTGGGCTCGTGCCTTAAAATCAGATGGAAAAATGGATGGACGGTGTGGATAAAATACATACAACATCGTGGGGCCCACAGCCCTTATGCTAGTCCCGCACATCCGCGCCCACTATCTTCAGCAGGTAAATATGAAAGCATTGTCCCTTGTGGTTAGCTGCCTTGCCCAATTCTACTGACGGGATAACATATAGACGGTGTGGATTTAAAATGATGTTGATGTTCTGATCAAAATATTTAGCTTGAAAAAAACTCGATGGGCCGGCCTGGACTCAGAGAGTCTCGTTAAGTCACTTGTTGGCACTTCACACAACTGAGCTGCAGTGTTTTGTCTAAAAAATGAAGCTGTTTCACTCCACAAGTTGGTAAAAAATGAGCAAAACAAACAGATGGGGCGTTGTGATGGTATGGCCAAATGTAAGGTCCACATGATGAATTCATGCTCATACGTCAGATGCTTCACCTCAAGAAACCCCCAAGCCCTAATACTCAGTGATCTAAAACTTGAGTGCGCCACAGCAAAAGGAGTAAGTTGGGAAGGCCTTGATTTGCAGTGTGGCACACCTGAGGCTTAAAACATCCTGATTTTTTTTCCTGACCCTTCATTTGACCTGGATGAAGGGTCTGAACGGCCTGGATTATATACTTTCAGCAGGGTAGGCCCCACTCTAATCAACAGTGGGCGTTCCCTCTTAACATGGTCCATGCACTGTGGCCCAATTCTGGATCGGGTTGATTTTGGGGATGGGGTTTTTTGAGGTGACGTGTCTGATGGACGGATTGAATTCCATGGGCACTTCATGTGGCCCCCACATTGGTGTGTACCTTAAGGTGGTACCGTCACCGGAGGGGAGGATTGCCGGTGACGGGTCACAGGAAGTTCCTGTAATAGGAAGATGTGGACCCCACAGAAATGCCTGTGATAAATCCAATCCGTCCATCAGTTTTGAAAGAGCAATATGATAGGGATCTAAAATTCAGATAGATCCAAAACTCATGAGGGCGACAGCAAATGAAACAGTGGGAACAAAAACATCCACCGCTGAAATCTTCTTGGAGCCGACTATAATGTTTATATGCTTTGCAAACCATTCGCAATGGCACCACAAAGTTTCCATTGTTGGGTGTTGAATCTTTTGCTGCCTGACATTGCAAAACTGATAGACGAAGTAGATATGTCAGGGTTAAGTCACAGGCAATCTGTGTCTACTGCGCTACTTTATTCCGTAAACACTGGTGGTTAAGTCACAGGCAATCTGTGTCTACTGCGCTACTTTATTCCGTAAACACTGGCCCACCTTAACTAAATTTTCTCATTTTTAAGCAGAAGATCTAAACTGTGGCCTACCAATGCAAAGATGATATGTCACACATGTTGTGTCAACTGGACTGGTCACGTGGTGATTTGTGCTGGGAATAGGGACGTCGGCAGCGAAAGCTGAACAACACAACAAAATATATGATCAAAAGAGAAACACACTGAAATCACACCACAAAAGCATTCGACCACAAGAGAATCCGATTTTACGTAAAAAAATCCATCAACGGGTAAAAAAGCCATGTTACAAAGCAATCTATTATGATTAACAGAAGTTACATGAGATAGAAGAAACAAAAATCCTGAATCACAGTCCACAAGAGAAATTTTGAGCTACCTAAAGCTTATTCTCACATAAAACAAAGAATCACAGTCATTTTTTTTCATCCCAAAGAATCGTAAGCTTTATCCAAGCTCTTTCTCTTGCCCTAGAATTCTCTCAATCCCTCTAGAAAATATGGCTTCAATGTCAAAACTCTTAATCCTGTATTACACCTCTTTTATAAACATAAAACCGAAATTAGAAACCTGCGCAAGAGACTGGCTTGCAATAAGAAACTTCTAGATTCGTTGCATCCAGCCTCACCACCGACCGGTCGGATGACCGGTCGGAGCCCCCTGCAAACCGGTCAGTTGACCGATCTAAGGCACATGAAATCTGTCTAGTGAGGGTGACCGGTTGGAGCCCCCTGCAAACTGGTCGCCCGACCGATCTAGGGCACATGAAATCTGTCCAGCGACCTCGTTGTGCATATGGGCGAAATCATCAGAACGATCGCTGCGACCAATCTGAGCACCCAAACCGTTTGAAGGCTGCTCCAACAATTTGCGTAGGTATGGTTTGAGGCTATTTGTGCTTGCAAATCTCATAGATTCTGATTTATTAGAAAATTGAGATTTGGTTAAGAGTCAATAATATTTTCTTGAATTTATCGCATCTATTTTATGTACAAAAGAAGCACACATTAATAACAAGAGATAAATTCATGTTATTCAAAACTTATTATTTGATTTGACATAATATTACATTATTTTGAGAGAAATATAAATTATGATAAATCAGATTCTAGCTCGTGGTATATCTCTTTAATTCCTGATTTTTGTCACATGTCGCAAGCACTTTTACTTTGAATGCTGATTATAGTGTCATCGGAGAGAGTAACACGTAAAATGACACAACAAAATAAAGAAAGTTAAGGCTGAAATCCACGAATCAGACCTCTCCATAAATTGAAAATACTGTCCTCTTCTCCTTCCGTTTGGATCAAAACTCTGTTTCAGATCTTATCCACTTCACTGGTTCATTCAATTCACACGTTATGAATTTATCTTGAATTCCCCTTCAATGCGTTTCCTAGGACCTCCATTCCCACGTAATATACTTTGAAAGCAAATTGGGGTTTTAAATCGAAAATTGCTGGAAGGAATTGAATTTTTAAAACCGAAATTGAAACAGTTGAGTTTTACTAAAATATTCTCATCATACTAAATGAGACAATGATATGATATAATAAGCTTCTTCCTCCAAGAATTCAAATTTAACAAAAAAAAAAAATCACCTCCACACAATTATCAAAATTCATCCTCCCTTTGTATAAGTGAGCCTTCCCTTTATATATATCGGTTTTAATTGTTCTGGTATATTGTTCTGGTATACCATCAAATATTATTTTGTTAGATATGGTTGGTATGTTAATTTTTTGTCTTTTTTAGTCACACCTGTTGCATTGGAGCGGATTAGGTTAGGCACACCGATTGCATAGGCGTGGATTTTGTATATGTGCATGGATTAAGTGAATCTGGGGTAACAGCTAGGAAGCCCCTATGTGAGGCCTCTCATTGGATGAAGGCACGAGTGACTTCACACCTATTGCACGTGTAATGGAGGTGTCTTAACGACGTTTGTCTTAACGACGTTAGCCGATTCTCTCTTTCGCCGTACTGTTATATGAGATTGCCAGATTCCATCTTCCATTTTTCTTGGCCTTGTTGGGATAGGAGGGCCGGCAGCGAAAGCAAAGCCGAACACAAACAGCAAATTGAATCAAACAAGCAACACAATATCATCACAATTCATGCAATCACCCACACGTAGACAATTCGAATTAAACGTGGAAAAATCCCTCACGGGTAAAAAACCACGGCACAAAGTGACACCAATCCACTATAATATCAGAAGTTACAAGAGATGGAACCCAAGACAAAAAATCCAAGCCCACAAGAGAAATCCCAAGCTTACCCAAGAAGAAAACCCTCTTATTCAAGCTCTTTCTCTCACCTAGAAGCTCCTTCAATCCCCTTTACAACCTTAGAAACCTCTAATCCCATACTACGCCTTAAATAGGCAAGAAAAACGGATTTAGAAACCTCTTGCGCGCAAACCGTGCAAGAATTCGTGTTATACAAGAAAACTGCCGACTGGTCGGACACCCCTACCGGCCGGTCGGCTGACCGGTCGAATGGCCAAAATTTGGTCCAGCAGCCTCGCTGCCTCTGCTTTAGATCTCGATGAAGGAGATCCTCCACCCCACTTAAAATTTCTCCCTATCATAACTAGTGCCTCATCAGTAGAGAGACCCATGCCGCCGCTTTTCCTTCTCATCGCCTTCGCCTGAAGGGCTGAGATAATGATTTTTACGTCAATAGTCTCCCTACCTACGCACAAATTAAGAGTCCTTGAGCGACTCATATGATTCTATAAGAGAATATAATAGGATAAATGCTTGATCCTCGTCCTTTATCGACTCATCTACATCCATCAACTTGCAAATAAGCCTATTGAAATTGCTGATGTAGCTCTCAACATCGGCCCTCTCCGTCATCTTCAAATTGTACAATTGAAGCTTCAAATATATGTGATTTTTCAGAAAATTCTTCGCCGTAAATATTCTCCAACTCTGCCCATGTTTTAACCACAGTTTTCTCTTTTATGATGTTATACAGGACCTCATCTGTCAGGCACAACTGGATTGAGACATTGACCTTTTCATCGATCTTCTTCCACTCTTCTTCTTTCATAGCTTCTGGTCGCTCTCCAAGGAGCACAACTTGCAATCCTTGCTGAACTAGAAGGCTTTTCATCTTCACATTCCAAAGTTCAAAATTATTTTCCCCCGAATACTTCTCTATCTCAAACCTTATGGCTGATGCCATACTCTTGTCTCAGATTCAAATTTCTGCTACACCCCAACGATCGCTTTGATACCAGTTGTTAGGATAGGAGGGTCGGCAACGGAAGCAAAGCTGAACACAAACAGAAAATTGAATCAAACAAGCAACACAATGCAATCACAATGCATGCAATCACTCACACATAGACAATCCGAATTTAACGTGGAAAAACCCCTCACAGATAAAAAACCACGGCACAAAGCGACACCAATCCACTGTAATATCAGAAGTTACAAGAGATGGAACCTAAGACAAAAAATCCAAGCCCACAAGAGAAATCCCAAGCTTACCCAAGAAGAAAACCCTCTTCTTCGAACTCTTTCTCTCACCTAGAAGCTCATTCAATCCCCTTTTCAACCTTAGAAACTTCTAATCTCGTATTACCCCTTAAATAGGTAAGAAAAATGGATTTAGAAACATCTTGCGCGCAAACTGCGCAAGAATTCGTGTTATTCAATGAAACTGCCGACCGGTCAGACACCCCTACCAGCTGGTCGGCCGACTGGTCGGATGGCCAAAATTTGGTCCAGCAGCCTCGCTGCCTCTGCTTCACTGTGACCGACCAGTCGTTCGGCTAGTGGTCCCTGTCACATGTGAGTTGTGTCGTCCGTTTCCAACATGCCTTTCTTGTTCTCTCTCCTCGAAAATTCCTTCTCTATACTCGACAACTCCCGTTCTCTCTCGTTCTCTCCCCTCTCCCTCGAATTTGACCTCTCTCTTATCTCTACTCTCATTCATCTCTCTTTCTTCACTGCAACAATCTATGCCGCCTAATTCTCTATCTGATTTTGAAGTTTCTTCGCGCTGGGAAATTTGGATTGGTGTTTTTCTTCTTCTTAGAGTTGATAAATGTAATGTTTCTTAAAATCTATAGAAATATCTGCTTTTGTTTTTTTGTTTTTTCTTTTTTTTTTTCTGGAATTTTTCAGAAGGATTTTATTGTTGAAATACCTGATTATGGATTTCGTGGACATGCCTTCTCTTTAAATAGAATGATTTTCGTAGATTGTTTTTTGAGGCATTAATGCTTTTCCTACTTCAGAATTGTTCTATGATTTTTTCTCCCCTCGTTGATCTACAACACATGCATCAAAACAGCTTCATCGTTAGTTGTGGCCTTTGTTAAACATGTGATCAGGTCCATTGGTTTGGTGGGCCACTTAGAGAATTGACCATATCACGAAAATTATGGGGATTGGACTTTAGTAACCAGCCCGATTAGTGGGCTAAAAAAGGGCCATTTTGCTCAAAACAGAGCAACGGTCCACATTCAACAGGTGGCAACAACTGAATGGTCAGTGATGCTCAATCACTGAGTTTTCGTGTATATGCCATCCATTGGTGACCCATAAGATCAACAGTCCCGAACCCATACATGAGTTTTTGTACATAATATTTGACCCATGATATAAAACATAGAACACACCACAACAGAATACTTGAAACTTGATGGAGAAAGCGGTGCCCAGCCATAGCCAACATGAAGCTGGGATGGTTTTCAGGTTGGAAGCGGATTGCGTGAAGTGCCACCAAGTACTGTGGGCCTCACCATGATGTATGTGTTGTATCTAAATTGTCCCATCCATTTGGCGACATCATTTTAGGGTACGAGCAAAAATAATAATAATAAAAAAAAATCCAAAGCTCAAGTGGACCACACCACAAAAGGTAGTGGGGATTGAAAGCCTACCATTGAAAGCTTTTTGGGGGCAATAGAAGTTTTGGGTCAAGTTGATATTTGTTTTTTCTTCCCTTCATCCACATCCGTGTGACCTTATGAATAGGTTGGGTGGCAAATAACTATTATGGTGTGCCCTAGGAAGGTTTTAACATTGGAAAACATTGTCCCCACTGCTTTCTATGGTGTGGTCCACTTAAGCTTTATATCTGTCTCATTTTTTGGCTCATACCCTAAAATGATCTCGCCAAATGGATGGACAGTATGGATATAACACATACATCACGGTGGGGCCCACAGAACACCATGGAGTTCGGTTGTGTGCAGTACACCATGCAATCAGCTTTGGTCGAGCGTTATATACTATCGTTTTTATGATCAGCTGAATTGAAAGAATATTGATGCTTTTCTCATGATTTTCTGACTTAGTTCTGCTGTGTGGACCATGATGCATATGATCTAGGGGACCTGGATGAACCATGCACCAAAGTACAGCACAAAATGTACCCAGACGTGGCATCCACTAACTAGAATTTTAGCTAGAATCCTCAATAGCTTAACTGATCAACCCAGCACCACCAACCCGGCCTGAGAAACTCGACTGCACAATATTCAAATAACCAATCAAATGACGAAACATACAAAGTCATTGAAAAGAAAAAACATTCAAACTTCCAACTCAGACAATGCATCTCCATCTAACATCCAGAGATCACTAGAGACCTGCAAACTGAATCCAACAAATTCAACCAACCATCACAAGTGCAAAAGAAAAACAAGGCATAAAACTCTACTGATTAGAAATCAAGAATAATTTTATTTTGTCCAAGGTACTCTATGATGGAAACAATGGCCATAATGGCTACCACCAATACTTTTATGATATCGGGTCGTAATGCGGTTATATAGTCTTTCTCTTTCTCTTGAATAAAAAATTGAAAAACTTGTTTCTAAAGTACCGTACAGAGCTTTTATTGGGGTACAACGGGCTTTTACGGGAGCTGTAACGACCATTACAAGTCACTTTTTCCAAAACAGCCATTACAATCTCGTACGCCTCGTAATGGTCATATTATTTTCACCAATTCTCATCTCCTTTTTTTTTTTTTTTCGTTTACAATAATGAAGATCCGTTCTTTTATTCTGACAGAAATTGTGGCCCTAATGAGATGTTGCACGGGCAAAAACCAACCCCCACTCCAAAAAAACCTTCCCCTCTTGTGCATCTAAACATAACCACCACCAATTACAATACAACTATTTTTTCCTGTCAAAACTGCAACCCCATCACAAAGAAATAAAACAAAAGAAATCAAATGCAGCGAATCCCTCCGGATGGGAACCAAAATATATACAACACTCATGTCTGGGTACAAGATGTGGCAGTTCCAAATTAATTATATCCGATGTGGCCACATAGCACGTATGATATCTTTATGACGTATGCTGAATATATGAAATGTGTGTTGAATATATGAAAGACAACTCATCAATGAGCAAATCGTCAAGGGGTTGTGTCATTTTCGTGATTCGAAGATAAGGGTACAATCATTAGGGCTACGTCAGTACTGAAGCATGTGTGCGAGACTAGTAGTGAATGCATTCAGTAAAGACCAAGCACAATTAGATGGAGGTAAGGGTGGTTAACGAACCAAACTATTCATGAACGGTTCAAATTCGACTCGATTAAAGCTCATTTGAGTTCGTTTGATTATAAACAAACCAAACTCAAATCCTATTTTTTGGTTCGATTAGTAATCAAACCAAACTCAAACATGTATGAGTTCAGTTCGGTCAGCTCGATAAGGTTTGTTTATAGTTAAAATACCACTCTTTCCTATGATATGGTCCACCTAAGATTTAGATATGCTTCATTTTTTAGCTCCTGCCATGAAATGATTTGGTGAAATGTATAAATGGAGTAGATATGAAATACATGCATCAAGGGGGATATGGAATACACAATCAAACTCTTAATCAAACTCAAACTTAAGTTTGAGTTCGATTTGTATAACTAATCAAACCTAAATGAACCAAATTCAAACTCACTTAACTTTAAACAAATCAAACTCAAATACTAAAGTTCAGGTTTGAATCAAACTTAAACCAAACTCAAACTTGAGTTTTGCTTATCAAACTCAAACCGAACATTGTGGTATTCGGCTTGGTTCGGTTCATTTACACTCCTAGATGGAGGTAATCATCAGCTTATAGTTAGGCAGAATGCAAAGTTGACACATAGGCAACAATTATTTTCACGACTTCATTAGAGAGTCTATAAATAGCAAAAGAGAACACAAGGATGATGATCCACAATCAATCAATCAAACCTAATACAAATAATAATTAATCCAACGCAACACTACTCCCGTCCTTTATCTTTAGTCTCTGGGAGTAGTTCAGTCCATCCCTATGACCACGTCAGAACAACTTCGTAATTGCCAGTAGTTATAATTCCCTTCCATCAGCACCTGTGCCAAATCTGAAGGAAGACTATAGTTTAAGAACCATCCACCTACACTCATACGCTGGTCGACAGTAGCCTATAGTCTCGGCATTGCCCTTTCCTAGTTCATCAGCGCGTTGCTCGATTAAGCACCCGACTGCTCTCAGCCAAGACAACAATACCTACTAGTGGTGAGTTTCACAATTCTCATCCATTCGCTCATTTCCCCAATTTCCACTATCACAATCCGTTCAACCATACACTTGTTGCAATCTTCAAAATCCTTAGTTTTCAAGGAAAAAATGACTCATTGGAGGAACAACCCCAATCTCCACAAATCATCTGATAAGAACACTGGATAGTTGGCCGAATAAATGTCTAGTCATACACAGGCCCTGACAGATCCATATCCTAAACACAATCATCAACAATCCCTAATGACAATCACCAAGCTAAAATGCAATAAAGAACGGCCAACTATCTCTCAAAAAATGTCAAAATATTTGTGCATACCTAGTAGAGTCAAATCTCGATTATCGCCTCCACATTATGAAGCAAGGGACCATTCCCTAGAAACTAAAAAAAAAAAAAAAAACACTTTCAATAAAAGCAGTCCTAGTCGTAACCATCCAACCACAACAAGACGAGTTAGCCCATTCGCATATTTTCAATAAAAACTAGCTCGCCAAAAATTCCACAGGCGTCCTAGTGGAGGTAACCAAGTGAATTGGACTTTCTTCTCTACAATAAATAATAATAAAAAAAAACCCATGGAGCATTACTCCTTAGAGTGGGGTGACTTTCAAAAAAAATTCTAGAAAAGAGCCCCAGGCGTCCGAGGCATTAAGAGGTCTCCCATACCTCTGGATGGGGGTTAGTGGAAAATCAAACAAGATCCGACGACTCGTGGTTTCCCTAGAGTTGTTGAATTCACATGCACACAATGTGTGGTCGATCTGAACCCCTAGTGACAGAACGATCGTACTACATGAAAAGTGCTAAATTCGACGGTCCGTGCCGTCAAAAAAGCCGTCGTAGATCAGTCCGTCTAGAAAAAATTCGACGGTTCACAACCGTCGGGTAATATTCGACGGTCCATAACCGTCGGTAAATATTTGACGGTCCTTGACAATCGACCTATTTCGACGGTCCACACCCGTCAAACTATGCATTTGTGAACCGTCGAAAATAATTCGACGGTCAATAACCGTCGTGCTAGGGAATCATAGGATATTTTGACGGTCCTAACCCACCATTCTGGGTAAAAATCAAGGAAATGTCGATGGTCCTGGACAGTCGAGAAATAAATACCATGGTCCACAACCGTCGAATTTTTGTCTGCACGGAAAAATAATAGTTAGTAGGGGCTGTTCCCCAATACATCTTGTAAACCTGTAATTCATAAATAATTTAAAAAAACTACAACATTTACTAACACAATACACAATTATAATCCTCCACAACCACATTACATGACCAACACAATGCTCCACGATTACATTACATAACCAACGCAATACAACTACAATCCTCCACCACCACGTTACATGACCAACACAATGCTCCACAATTACATTACATAACCAACGCAATACAACTACAATCCTCCATAACTACAAACTGCCATAACCACAATCCTTCATACTCAGGTAACATGTAACAACAGGTAATATTGAAGTCACTTATCTTTCAGAAAGGAGCTTAAAGTTCCAAATTGCAAATAGCATTTTCCAAATTATGCCTAGACAAAATAACCAATTGCAGTTCTAGATTCTATATTTTGATGACAGAGCTGGTAACAAAAATATCGCGAAGTCTTGAAAACAAGGGTCAAAATAACAATAGTGAGTGGTGAGGTGTCATACCTCTACCCTATCATTATCATTCACATATCCATTTCCACCGTTCGTCCAGTGGATAACCATCCACGAAATCTTCAGATACAGAACTCCTTTTAACATTACACAGAGCATATGAGAATGTGAAAACACTCAATTTATCAAAAAGCCAAAAGAATATGCTAAAAAATGAAAAGAGTAAGCACTTATAAATATAACAAAAAATAGTACGATGAGCAAGGTGCTATATAAGGATACCAGCTAACAAGTCTTTTATAATGTCTTCGATGAAATTCTGAAGATTACAACTCAATTAGCAAAACGATAGTCTTTTGGTAATTAAACAACATATGCAACTGTCATATTTGTTTCCGCTTGGTTCAAGAATAACTGAAACATAAGTTCCCATAGAGAAAACAAGAGCACGATTGATATCAACCCAACAGAAAAAAGAAAAAATGATCCAGACCACTCCTACACATCATAATAAGAAGAAACCTGTCATCTACTGGACACATGGCTGGTTTGATCATCCATCTGGACCGTCCCTGAATACTCTACCAGACCATCCTTACATATGATCAATGTCTTTTTGCTGTCAAACATAAGCTACTAAGCATAAATCTTTTTTACTGTCCGTTTGCAAGCACATGACCATATAGCACGAAGGGGCCACCAAATGAACAGTCCAGATAGCACAAAGTGGGGCACACATGTTTGGAATGGTGGGATTGTTGTTCCCCAGAAAATGATACTTTAACAACACGTTACATAAATTTCTAAAGAACAAATGGAAAAAAAAAAAAAATTAAATCATTATTGACCAGTGCAATTTGTAATGAAAAAAAGAAGAGAAAAGAAAAGAAGATTAATCTCACATACACGAGTGCACAAACATAATTAGTCACCAGACTCAAAATCTAATAGCGTGAATGGTGGAATCTTAGTTTTAACATAATAGGAAATTCACAAAAAGAAAAAAAGAATAAAAGTCAACCACTAAATGCGTAGCTAAATGGGTTACTAAATGCCATTTATAAGACAATGAGTAGCTAAGACAAGCTTTTTTATCACCTCCTCTGAAGAACCAGAGATATAAATCTGTGCATCAATGACTTTCAATTAAGCATAAATACTAAGGCAAAAGGGAAGGGTTTTTCTTTCTTCCTTTCTTTCGAAAAAATCATATTTTTTTCAACAAGCAATTAATGAGGAAGTCATCTCAATTGACGATTGATGTCCGCTCTCAATTTGTTCCCATGTTGTTGCCTGATGCCTCTATTAGAAAGTCAAAAAAGAAATAAGATCCAAATCCGGTCCATTTAACTAATTGAACCTATTTTCAGATCCAAATCCGCATTATACGGATTCGGAGCGAATCGGATCTCGGATTTGACCTGCTCCATTGAGAGCCCTACCAAAGCCTTTGGGGAGTTCTTGCACTGGGAAACTAGCTGGGCCACGGTAATGTTTGTAAGAAATCTGCCTTGTCCATTTGTTTTGTGAGCTCATATTAGGACATGCGAAAAAAAATGACCCGGATCCAGGACCAAAGTGGGCCACACTAAAGGAAAAGGTGGGCAGGGAATTCCTACTATTGAAACCTCCTGGGTCCACAATGATGTTTATATGCCATCCATACCGTTCATAACATCATCCCCACCGGGATGAACTGAAAACACAAATATTATCCTGATTCAAAACTTCTGTGGCCTCATGAATATTTCAACTGTGGACGTTCAATACTCATACTTTTGGGCCACTTGAGTCTAGGATCCGGCTCATTTTTTGTCTCATGTCCTAAAATGAGATCACAAAATAGATGGATGGAGTGGATTTCTAACAAACATCCCGGTGGGCCCTACCTAGGTTCCCAGCGCAGGAATTCCTAGGAAAGGCTTTGGCAGGAAATCCGCTCTCTATCTAAATTAGTGTAATAGCCCCATATCTGCCCAATTCAACAAAAAGTCTAATTTCTCTTTAGGCTAATTTTTTTAGCCCCCACATGAGAAATTGTAAAAATTTTGGTCTAAAATAACCCTATGACCACTTGTTGCGTTGTGGATTCCCCTAAGTATGGTGGATCTTCCCTAAGCATTGTGGGTCCCCCTGATCAATGTGGATCTCACCTGGGTGGTTGGATCCTCCTGAGCAATGTGGATCTCGCCTAAGCATTGTGGGTCCCCATGAGAAATGTGGATCTCGCCTGAGCACTGTGTGTTGTCCCCATGAGCAATGTGGATAGCACTGTGGGTCCCCATGAGCAATGTGGATCTCCCCTGAGCACTGTGGGTCCCCCAATCTACCCTAAAGTGATGATTGTCACAAGTATGGTTTAAGTCTATGTATGTTTGCAACTCTCAAATGTATGGTTTGCTCAAAGAATCAATATTACTAAAAACTTATATTACTTGAGACAACTTTACATTATTTTAAGATAAAAATAGAAGAAGCAAAATCACCACTAGCAATACTCCAGTCTTGATATCTAGATTTCTCCCCACCAATACCCTAACTCTTCCAATTATGATCGCAATAGCAGTAGGGTTGCCCAGCAACACCATTAACATCAGAATGAGTGTCTTGAAAATAGAAGTTTCGTCAACACTAGAGTAGTTTAGAGGATTGATTGAAGATATTACATGGGTTTGAAACATCTTTCACTATCTGCCTCTGCTTCTTTTTGAAAACGTAGGAAAGCTGTGAGCCACCAAACCATTATAAACCATTTGTATTGTGTAGTGCTGACATACACTCTCTGGATCTCTCTCTCAATGCGTTTCCTAGAGCCTCCATTCCCACGTTAACTAGGTGGAGAGCTATAATTATACATACACGCACTCACGGGCGATGGTAGCATGATAATACCATATAATAATAATACAATGACTCTCATTGATTAAGAATGAAAAAAAATAACAAGAGTTTTTGGAACGAAAATTAAGACAACTGAATTTTACTAAAATAGTCTCTTATACTAAGTAGATAGACATTCAAGAAAAATCACCTCCAAACAATAATCACAATGCACCAATATCCTTTTGTATGAGTGTCTTCCTTTTATAAGTGAGCATTTGATTGGGTATACCACCAAATATCCTTTGGCTAGTCGTTCATGTCTTTGTTGAGGTCTTGGGTCACACCTGGTGCATGGGATGGGGATTAGGTGAGGAACATTTATTGCGTGGGCATGGATGAAGTCGGGGTGACAGCTATGAATTAAGCCTAGGCTTCTCAATGTGTAAGTTATTTCATACGTGCTATGGAGTTGTGTTGTTTCCCTTTGGGTTGGCTAATAACCTAACCAATGCATAAAAAGTCCTAAGATTAATGGAACGCATCAAAGCTAGGTTCTTTAAACCATTGGGATTGTAACAACCTCCCTCTCTTGTTCTCTCCTCTCATTCTCCACTGCAACAACCCACGCCGTCTAGATCTGTTTCTAGTTTTAAAGTTTTTCCATGTGGGGAGTTTGGATTAGCTTTTTCTTTATTAGAATAGATAAATGCAATGTTTCTTAAAACATACAGAGATATCTGCTTTTGTGTTTTTTTTTTTTTTTTCTGTTTTCTTTTTCATTTTTTTATTTGTTCTGCAGAATGTCATATCCCATCTTTCTTGAAATTTATTGTGATTATTGTTTTTAAATCTTTCTATTTGTTTTTTTTTATTTATCCTTTTTTTTTAAATGCATGGGTCATTGGATTTGTGCATTCAGGGGCTCGAGTTTTTTTTTGGATTTTATGAATTTTTCAAAAGGATTTTATTGTTAAAATACCCGTTCATGCGGAAATTCGTGGAGTTTTTTGTCATGCATGAATATTCTGAATTTTTTTGCTGAAACGATGATTTTTGTAGATTGTTTTCCAATGCATTAAGGCTTTTCTTTTTTAGAATGAGTGACGGATCGTCTATGTTGAAGGCACAGGAAATTTTAGCTCACAAAACATGCCAATTTTATCTTCAGTATAGATTGCGCCCTACAGAGCATAACTTTTAATGTGCAGAACTTCTCTGTAACATGATATATACATATTAGATCCACACCATCCATCAATGTTTTCAGATCATTCTAGAGCATTTGCCCAAAAAAAAAGAAAAAAAGGCAGATTTATAGCTCAAAGTAAACCACAACATACAAATCAATGGGGATCCGTTGAAACCTTTCTAGGGCCGACCATGAGGTTTATCTACCATGTAACTTGTTAAGTTCATAAGTCACACGACTTGGATGGAGGGAAAAGAAAATAAATATTAACTTGATCAGGTCCTTCAATGAAAAATTTCAACTCACTATGAGGAAATTGACCTTTGACCAACGAAATCTTTATCCACGAAATGAATTTTCTGTATAATAACACACTTTACCTGGCGAAATTCAAATTTTCATTGGCGGAAATTTTTGTCGGTAATGACATTTACCTAGGAAGTTCTAACCTTTACCCAGGAAACACTTGCTTGGTAATAGTCGAAATTGTTGTAGTGACTATCTGCATCAATTCGTACTATTTCTTATGGTGTGGTCCCCTTGAGCTTTTTTTCCACCTCTTTTTTGGCTCATGTTCTAGAATTATATGGAAAAATAGATGAACAATATGGATCTAAAAAATACATCATCATTGGGCCACGTAAATTTCACACATCAAGAAATTTTGTTGCTTATTGTGTGGTGCATGACCTTCCCGCGAGAAGAAACCAAAGTGTTGAGATGTGAAATTTTCGTGCGCCAGTTGGATCGCCTGGTCACCAGCAACACTAGAATTTGGATCATCTGCCTTGGTCACATCCCGGCCTTCAAAATACACCAATTCAACAATCTTAAAACTTCTTGTTGTTATCAATGAAGTTTTGCTACCTTTGAAAAACAATAAAACAGATTCCTATCAGAACTAACCAAAATTTCGATTGATTGAGCTACATCCTATGCCCTGGTATATGTACATTTGTTTGTTGATACAGACAATTGACTCCGTTTCATTTCTACCCGTACCAGTTAGAAAATTAAACGAGTAGGACTTTTGGTTTATGATTTGATCTAAATTATGGCGCATGATTTAGACGGTTTAACTTGCTTTGATTATGGAGCGGATCAGCTGTTACCTAGGTAACACCTTAGTGGGTGTTACCCCAACTGTGTGGGGCCCACCTTGATGTTTTTTTTTTTTTTTTGTGTATCTATGCCGTCCATCTGTTCTTCCATCTCAAGATCTTAAGAAGATCAAAATCTCAGGTGGATCGTACCACTAGAAAGAGTGATGAATGACCATTAAAAACCTTTTGTGGGCCACGAAAGTTTTGGATCAAGCTGATCTTTGTATTTTCCCTTCATCCAGCTCTTCTTGACATTATCAACAGGTTAGATGGGAAATAAACACTACGAAAACCTTACGATGGGCCCTTTAGAATTTTTAATGGTGAAGCACACTCATCACCACTGTTTCCTGTCGTGTCATCCACCTGAGATTTGGATCTACTTATTTTTTGGGAACATGTCCTAAAATAGGCTGGAGAAACAAATGGACGGCGTGGATATACAACACATCATTAAACTGGGCCCCACAGTTAGGGTAACACCCACTAAGTTGTTAGCCGGGTAACACCTAGTCTGCTCCCTTTGATTAGAGAGAGAGAGGGAGGTTGTCAACGGGCTGGGCTGGGCCTGGGGTAGGTCTCAGCCCTTATTTTGCACTGTTTCCGGCCAGGCCATCCGGCTAGCCCTATTCAAAATTCTAATTTTTCGTGCCCGATCCCTGCCCATTGACACCTACCTATGTAATACCTTAGTGGGTGTTACCCCAACTGTGTGGGATCCACCTTGATGTATTTTTTGTATATCTATGCAATCTATCTATTTTTTCATCTCATTTTAGGATGTGATTCCAAACCTTAAGAAAATCCAAATCTCAAGTGGACAATACCACTAGAAAGAGTGATGAATGATCATTAAAAACCTTTTGTGGGCCACAAAAGTTTTGGATCAAGTTGATCATTGTGTTTTCCCTTCATCCAGTTTTTCCTTTATCCAGTTCTTCTTGACATTATCAACAGGTTAAATGGGAAATAAACATTACGGAAACCTGACAACGGTCCCTTTGGAATTTTTAATGGACGGCATGGATATACAACACATAATCGAACTGGGCCCCACAAGTTAGTGGGTAACACCTAAACCTCTCCCTTGATTGTATGCCGTGTGTCGGATTTCTTCGTGCTTTCATATCAACCATCACTCTTGTCAGGAGTATGCAAAGGGTTTCCTCTTGTGAAGTAATCTAGAGAGCTTGGAGTGGTAAAAGGTGATATTTTAAGGTGGGGTATGTTCAAGTCTCTCTCTATTGCGTTTGAAGTTACTACGAAAATCTTCTTCATTTTTTATTTATTTTTATTTATGTTTTGTAGCTGTAGTATTAGTAGTAGTGGTTTTTAGTACATTGAAGGTAATATATGAGCTTTACCACTGTCTTACATGTTAGAATAAATTTTGTTACTTCAGAAAATGTATTTACCTTTTACAATGTGTAATTGGAATAGGGAATCTTTTTATTTATTTATTTCATGGTTCGGCTAAGAACCTAAAAATACCTGCTTTGAAAATATCTAAAGGAACCCATCTCAATTTTGCACTGTTAGACTTCTCGACACCTGGAGTTTCGTTTACATATATACCAGTTTGAATATATACGGGTTTAAAAACCGTATTTTGTAAAAGGCAAAATTGCCATTTAGTTAAAGCAATCAAGGTTTAAAAATGCTGGTTTTTATCCTTGTGTGGGTCCTGCACACTTTTGTTTTTTGTTAGAGTTTATCATAAAGTGGTGATTTGACCTAATATTAGAGTAGAAGTTCAAGGATTCAAATCCTTTAGCACAAAATCAAGAAAATAAAACTTTGAATGGCTCACACCTGACTCTAAAAATCAAAGGAAGAGTAATTATGGGATTATATCATGCACTCTTCAAATCATTACACCATATCAGCATCCACCCTATGGGCCCACCACAATGTGTGTTTTATCCACACTGTTTATCCATTTTTGTCACGCCCCGAAAATCAAGTGTCGGGCAGTCCGCGGCTCCCGACTCTTCCGAGATGACTGTATTTTGTGGAAGTATAGTTTAATGACACAAATCAATGGCGTCAACTCATAAATAGATATTGAAGCTAAAGAGTGTATAATTCAGTTTGAATTTAAAGTGTAAATACATACAATTATCCACACAATCAAGAAGTCCACTCAGCAAGGGTTCAATTTTATACATGTACAATGAAGTCTTTAAGAATATCAACCCAAGACGTCCAATTCAAGTTATAAAATGAAACGCACGACATAGGTAAGCCAACAAGTCCTGCATCTCATGCATCAAGTGGCAGCAACTCCTGCATCAAAATAACTGGTTGGTGTTTTAAACCCCCCCCCCCCCCCCCCCCCCAGGTGGGAGTGAGTAATCATACTCAGTGTTACCATTCCCTAAGTTAAACATGTATCAACACAATCAAGTACAAGTACTGAAACATAACAAATGGTGGGGCTCTCACACCTACCACCCCAGCATCAGTAGATAACATAACTTCACAATCAAGTTCTTATTCTAGTTGAATAATGCATGTAACTATGATATGCAAATGTTATGTTCCGGAGAAATAAACGGTGGGGTTACCACCCAGCAGCAGCATCGGACCAATGCACGTGAAAATGTAATGCATGCATGTTTGCCAAGTATTTATTTAATTTCGTATTCAATCAGCAATATTGGCGAAGTCAGAATACCTCAATCTTATCAAAAGTCTACTAAACAGGCAAACGACCGACAGGAACACAGCCGAACACTAGATAACGAGGAAAGCCGGACACTGGATAGTGGCCTTACCGAACACTGGACAATGCCAGGTCGGGGTACCCTCTACCAGGCCGGGGCCCACCGCCAGGCCAGGGGGTTCTATGCCTGGCTCCTGGAATCCCAATTTGGGTTCGTCACCCAACATAACTGAATAATGAATAAATCGGTAAGGGTCTCGATGCCCTAGAATGTCATATGCATGGTAATGGGTCGTCACCCAAGATCAATGATGGTAGGCTCGTCACCTAGCATTGGTGTTCAAGACTCACGATAAGACCATCAGGATCAATACTGGTTAAAGACAGCATAAGCACAGTTACCCATATACCATGCCTGACCCATGAGCATCAGTATGTAGGATTCAATGCTCAAGGTTATTGGAGGGCTTATCACCCACACTAGCTAAAGACAGCACAAACACAGTTACCCATATTCCATGTCTGGCTCATGAGACTTGATATGTACAGTTATAAGTGACTGCATAACAATGGTAATTGTGGTATTCAAAATTCTACAGAATATGTAACAATGATCAAGTAACAAATATGATTAACTCTGAAATTGACTGATTTGGTAGGCCGAGCGAAACATCAATCAAACCGGCGTAGTTAGGGTCGGTCGATCATGTTACTCCCAAGTCGACCAAACAAGTCTGTGACGGCCAAACCCAAGTAGGCAGTCCATAAATTGTGATTTTCAGAGATTAATCACAATCATGTTAATTAAATAATATACTAAGTATGTTGTGAGAGGAATAGAATATCATAACATTCATGTCTCAATCAGGCATAAAACCAAACAGCTGATATGCGATATACTTCATTTCATATATGGGTATAAAATCAAACACTCGGCATGCTATTACAGACCAACTCATCAAATTCATAACCAGGCACTAGCCTGGGTGGATGGTAATCCACTTACTCAAGCATATGTGAACTTCTGTTCGCTCAGGAATTTCATCAAACACTTGATATGCACAACACATCAAATCTCATATTTTCATAAAATCAATTTAAATGGGCAATCAATCCATACATCGAAGTAAGCATGTAATTAATCAACACATACAGAACATCAATCATAAACATAAATCATTCAACACTTAACTTTGAATGAAATTCAAGAAAAATCCAATTTTCACTATTTGGAACCCTTATGAGCTAATAATAACCAACTTAGAAGAATAGTCCCCACCTGATTGATGAATCTACGAGCTAGGAATGAGTATTCCTCAAGGATTTGAAGAAAATCCAACTAGAACACCTAAATTCGACAAAAACCCTAATTAGAAATGAGAATCCCTAATGAAACTTCCTATTTCTACAATAGGAGATGTATCTTACCTCAAGGCACGGCCCGCCTATGATTGGCAGAAAGAACGGTAGCGAAATTGAAGGCTTAGAGCAAACCCTAGAAGAAAACCCAAGCAAAATCTCCAAATTCTATTCCAAATGAAATTCTCAAATGAGGCTTGCTATTTATAGTTCCAAATGGTCCAAGGTTAAGGTGAGTCGCACAACTCACCCTCTCTGGTCTTGATTTAAGTTGTGCAATTCGGGATAGGGTGTCGGGTATCTGATATAGGGGAAAGGTGAAGCCCACTAAAGCAATCGATTCCGCGTAGATTCGTGATCAATGGCCTATTAACGAACGGTCTATAGCTGTTCTAAGTTTTCGGGACACCAATTGGATGATTTAGATAACAGAGTTTAGTGAATCCTTTCACTAGGTCGTAGTGGGCATAGCTAGGTATATGATGTGATATGCAGGGTGCATTTATTTGCAGGTTAGGGGCGGTTAATCTCATTTGTATGGTTTTATATGTCAAAATGGCTATTTTGTCAAATCGATTTCTAAACTCAAGATAATCGAAATTTGATTCATTGATTAGGGTAGTTTAAGGTGGATCTGCATTGTAAGTCCGTTATATAGGTTAATCCATTGTGATTTCCGTAAATCATAAATTGCGATTCATTAATCAAAGTATCGGATGTAAGATTATACAATTAAAAAGGAATCGGTAGCTATACATGATATCTAACAAAGAATGTATTGTTAGATTGATGTGTCTAAATGTCTTACGAGATTTTGATCGAATCGGATCGTTCAAACTAAGGTTTCATGTGCAAATCTTATAGATTTTTTGTTCTAAATCAATCATATGCATTCTCATTTGAGAATTAAAGCAGAAAATTTTCTAGAGGCGCTCAAGTAATTTCAAAGCTTGAGGTTTGAAATTTTCAGGGCATTACAATTTTTGTACCTTAAAACTCATTTTAAGGCATGAGGCCAAAATTAAGAAATTCATATCACCTTGTCCCCATGCTAATACCTACTATCATTAATGATTGCTGGATCCGATCTGTGATATTTTGGGGTCGTAAACAATCCTAAGTGGGCCTTTTCCTTCCGGTGGTCTTCCATGATCTTTGCCAGAAGAATTTGAAGTTCTGCAATGGAACGAGTCAGGAAGAATTTTTAAATCTATCATGGATATTTCAGAGGTCCATGGTGCAAAGCCAGTTGTCAGGAAGTGGGCCCCACTTTGATTCCAACCGCCCAATTGTGCTTAGACGGTGGACAATAGCGGATGCATTAAATGTTTGTGGTATGTTTAAGTCTTGTGCATGAACAAGGAACTCTTGATCCAGGCCGATCAATGGTCAGAAACCCGAAAGTCTCATCAATCGACCATCACACGTTCCCAACCATGTGATCAGTGGTCAGTGTTCTGGCAGTTGGCAACGGAAGTTATCTCCGACGATTTTAAAGAAAGACCATCAATTGGACCCTTTGGGTCTGAATGATAGATGAGATCTTAAATCTTTTGCTTATCCAAAATGAGACGGGCTGGTCCACCCATTGGACGGTAGACATAGATTTTTACACCGAGTTTTGGCGTATGTCCCTACGCAGGGTCAAAGCCATTCTGACGTGTAAAGAGTGTCCATCCTGTCGTTTTTGTTGGAGGATAATCCCACGTTATTCCACCAAGATTCCACCGAAAACGACGCGGATTGAGTACTACCCCAGCCTGCTCCCAGCTCGGGACAGGTTGAGGCTGTTAACGGCAACCGTGATGTATAGATTTTATCCACACCGTTCATCCATTTTTCCATGTCATTTTAGTTCATGAGCCCAAAAATAAAGTAGATTCGAGGCTCAAGTGGACCAAATCACAGGAAGCAGCTGTGCTAATGATTCCCACCGTTAAAACCTTCCTAAGGCCCACTGTGAAGTTTATTTGCCATCCAACCTGTTCACAAGGTCATATAGACATGGATGAATGGAAAAAAATATATATATATATCATCGTGATCCAAAACTTCTGTGAACCTCAAGAAGTTCAACGGTTGAAATTTAATCCCAACCATGTGATCGACTTGAGCTTGAATCTGCCTAAGTTTTTGGATTATGACCTAAAATGATGTGGAAAAATGGATGGACGGTTTGGATAAAATCCATACATCACGGTGACGCCTGAAATCCCCAACCTATCCAGAGGGACGGAAAGGCCTTTAACAGGAAGTTGTGCTGGTAACCAAGGTGGGGCCCGCCTTGATGTTTGTGATAAATCCACCTCGTCCGTTCGTTTTTTGAGCTTAGGACATGCGAACAAAAACGAGCCTGATCCAAGACTCAAGTGGGCCGCACTAAAGAAAAAGGTCGGCAGGGAAATTCCTACCGTTCAAAACCTCCCTGGAGTCCACAGTGATGTTTAAATGCCATTCATACCGTTCATGACGTCATTCCTATTGCGATTAACTGAAAAAAACAAATATTAGCCTGATTCAAAACTTCTGTGGCCCCACGAATATTTCAACGGAGGACGTTCAATACTCTTTGGACCACTTGAGTCTTGGATCAGGCTCATTTTTGGTCTCATCTACTAAAATGAGCTCATACAACGGATGGACGGAGTGGATTTCTCACAAACATCTTGGTGGGCCCCACCTAGGTTCCGAGCTCGGGACAAGCGGGATTAGTACTCAAACCGCGTCCCTTCAGGAAACATAAGTACAAAACCTACGGCCTGCTGTTTGTACTCTCAATTTCTCATTTACATGATATACGTGGCCTGCATTCTTTCTCAGTACACACGCGTTTTGAATTCGCACGTATGACCCATGGTTCAATAATCCAAACCATTGATCTCTCGAATCCCACGGCAGGTGGCAATTCCCTCAGAATCTCTCAAATGGAGAATTTCGTCTGTATCTGAATCTCTCTTCCTAGCCATCTACCAGCAGGCCACAAATCAAAAATTAAAGATCGTCCCATCAGGTATATTTTGATGCATGATCCATATACGGTGGGAGAAATCAGATCAACGGTCTGGATTACTGAAAAAGGGCCCCACTTGTCAGAATTCAAAGCACGTGTACCATGCCAAAATGCCTATGTATGTTATAATTCCTCCTTCGAAACTCCGCTTAGATATTATCTCTCCTTAATCCTGATTAGAGAAGGCTTAATTAACAGAAAATAAAACCATTGGGCCCTAAAACTAAACAAATGAATAAAGACCGTTGATTTCATCGACTTTGAAAACTACATAAAGGGGGGCCGCTGCTCTCTCTCCCCTTACCCGCCAAGCTCTCTCCCAACTGCGTTAACTGCCACCCAAATGCTCCACAAGCTCCTCCCCGTACGTACACTCGCACCATCCTTCTTCCGCCAGGAGCCACCAAAATCATCCTCATCAGCACCGTCCCCGCCGGAGCGTCCGGCGGTGAAGATCGTCCATGTGGGTGGGATCGTCGAGTACTACTACATGGCGATCCCTGCAGGCCGGATCATGGAGAAATACCCATCGTTCCTACTCGCGCGGCCCACCGTCTTCCAACGGCCGTGGGATTCTCTTATCCGGCCTGAAGAGATCCTGACACCTGGAGAGAAGTTTTATGTGGTGCCTCAACGTACGGTTCGGAAGCTCCGGCGTCGGATCCGACGGTCTGCAGGAGATGTTCCGATCAAGGTCATACCTGATCAGTCATTTACAGATGGATCCGTCTCAGATGTGTCCATTTCCCGACGATATAAGGACAGATCTTCCAGAAAATCCAATGGGCCACCAGCTAGAAATCACCGTTCTGTTAAGGCCATATCCGATCAATCGTCATCAGATGGATCCTTCTCCGATGCATCCATTTTCCAGCGATACAAGGGCAGAATTTCCAGAAAATCCACTGGGCCACCAGTTAGAAATAAGCATTCCGTCGAGGCCGGTGCTGATCGTTGTGAATGGAGACCACCTGCAGCGGGACCCACCAGAAAATCCACACCGTCGAACGATGAAATTTCCAGTGGATCCATTTCCCGACGACACAACGACAGAGATTCCGGCAAGTCCACTGGGCCACCCTCTGAAAATCGCCATTCGCAGAAAGTGGCGGCTGATCATCGCGGCGTCAGATCATCCGATGTGGGACCCACATCTAAATCAATACCGTCTGTGCTCAAGGAGACAGCGATGGTCTCTCCTCAGCGACCGAGGAGGGTCCGAAAGGATTTTATGTGGTCCCCGACACTGCCTGCCATCGACGAGGTGTCGCCGGCTTGAAGCAGCGGCGATGGCCTACATTTTCATTTGACCAATATACCCGTCAGTTTTGTTTTTAACAAATTCATGAGTTGTCTTACCTCCATAAGCTTATTGGATTCGGAAGAAATTTTGATTTCTATAGTGTTTGTCTACCATCGAATGGTTGAGAAATCAACCAGTGATTTTGAAGGGTGCGTTTGGATGTACACCAAATTGAAATTGAAAAGGATACTGTAGCAGAATGGATGACCGTTGATCTCGCCAAGCGTTTGGGCAGTAGTGGGAAGAAGTAGAAAATGCATTAGTCTGGATGTGGGTTTTCCGTCTTTTCTGTCCCAAATCAATATCCAATGTATTTATGCTCTTACCTTAAACCATGGGTTTAAGACTCGGACGAGTCCTAGGACTCGTCCGAGTTGACTCGGTTCGGCATTACGTGATTCAGTCCAATATCACGAGTCACCCCCCGAGTTGGGCAAGTTGAGGCGATCCACCCGCGAGTCGCAACTCAACTCGAAACCGAACAAGGTGATCCGAACCACCAAGTCTAAAAACATATCCAACGTTGCAAGGGCTGTCAAGGGCCACCAGGCCTTGGTCCGTCCAAGCCCACCCCACAAAGTAAAAACTAGGCCCGGCAAAATTCCACATGACCTGCCAACCCGCACAAAACTCGAACGAAAAAATCAATGTTCGGGCCTGGCCTTATCGTGTCAGGTCATTAACGGGTTGGCCCATCAAGACCCGTTAAGATAACAGACCGGGTGAGTGTTTCACTTGCGAAACCCGTTTAACCTGTTAGTAAGGATATTTTGGTAATTATTTTTAGTGTGGTAAGAAATCCCTCTCTCTCTCACACTCGGCAGTTTTCTCCATCTTTTTGCCCATGCCCCACATGGCTACGCTCCAAAACCTTTGTCGAATCGAGCCCCTTTCCCATCTCTCTATCCACCAAGGCGTGGTCTGTTTATTTAACGGGTTAAACAGATTAGGATTCAGGTTACGGGTTACCTGTTAAATTAACCAATGAATTTGGATTTCTAAATTTTGACCCATTAGTTAACGGTCCAGTGTCTGAGTTTGGGTGAGGGCATTTTTGATACAACACGAACACACCAACATGGTTCAACATGACCCGTCGCCAAACTACCCCATGACAGGCCAAAACAGACAGACCCAAGTCCGACCCATTCAACCACTTCGCATGATCCAGGCCTTTTATCAGGTATGCCCCACCTTAAGTGGACTGTGGCTCAGAAACCAAGCAATCCTCAGATCAGGTGTAAGAAAAAACAAAGTATGTGAAGTATATAATATAGAGAAATGCTACAGTGCTCCCAGTTGGATCAGCTCGCTTGGACAGTCCAATCGATCGATCTGAACTGTCCATCAAGCCGAGAACACTTTCATGAGCCATCATACAAAAATTTCACCGATCGGATGATCCAGTCGATCAAATGTTGGGGCTTGTTTTCTATAGCCATAATTTTTCCAAGACTCCCGGTTATGGTTGCTTAAAACAAGTGACTCTTTAGAATCATAAGCAATCCATAATGGTACCTAGATGGTTGAAATTGTTGATTGGACCTATTTTATGTAAATGATCTTGGCTGTCCATGTCAAAGGGGATTGATCATATGGTCAATATTTGTGGTATTGGTATGATGTTTGCATTGTGGCCATTAAATGTCTTGGACCTAATGACCGGTCTCGATCAGTGGATTGAACTGCCCAAGTGCCCAATGCAACCGGGAGGAACTATAGGTTAGTGCTCTCACTCCGATAGCACTGGAGCATTTCTGGTGTGACCCTCGTGATTGGATTGAACTGCCCAAGTGCCCAATGCAACCCGGAGGAGATAGCATGGAGCATTTCTGGTGTGACCCTCGTGATTGGTTGACCTCCCAGTTGATTGGGACATGGTGGGATTTGATTGAGTCACATGCCCCTATCAAAGATGGGGCCATGAGAAGCATATTTGAAAGTTGTTAGGTTTTGATTGAAGCATATTCTGCTACCAAAGATGGGACCATGCAAAGAATGTTTGAAAGTTGTTAGGTACGGGTAAACAACTGGGCCATTTTTATGGCCCATCTGCATGCTGGTGTCAGAGATAGGGCCAGGTAAAAGATGTTTGGAAGCTATTAAATACGCCAGACAAAAGATGTTTGGAAGCTGTTAGGTCCACTAGGGTCCCTAACATGGTGAGATTTGATTGGGCCACATGTCCCAATTACAGATGGACCTCATGCAAAGCATGTTCGAAAGTTGTTAGGCCGAGTAGACATACTTGACCAGGGCCTCCAGCTCATCTTTGACAACAGCATGCAGCAATCAAATATCATGGGTCACCAGGGGCAATTTGTGTGTCCATGTATTGCATGGTGACCCTACCAACGCAAACTCAATTTCATGGTGAACAACCATGGTGGATTTGATCGGGGCCAAGGTAATGTTGTTGTCAAAGAAAGTTGTTAGGTTGATTACATGTTTTGCAAGCCATTGGCCTAAATTTTTAGGGGTACAGTAAAAATTCTCTCCTGATCGATTCCTCTCAAATGTAGTCAGAGCATCACGAATGCATGGAATGAGGGGAAAGGAGAAGCCCAGGTACCCGATGGATCCGACCCTACCCCATTTTAATGCGTCTGCGTCACATCTTTTAGACCCATTGAGAAATCAGGTTGGGTTTAGGTAGACTAAGTTAAAAATTAAGTCGTGTTAGATTTAGGTCAATTCCATGTGATGGGCTAAACTCGGCCATTTCTCAAAAACAATAGCTAAGGGCCCTAATACTACCACTAGGTTTAGGTAGACTAAGTTAAAAATTAAGTCGTGTTAGATTTAGGTCAGTTCCATATGATGGGCTAGACTCGGCCATTTCTCAAGAACAATAGTTAAGGGCCCTGATACTACCACTAGGATCTAGAACCTAAGGGTTGATGCTTATTATTTAATGATGAGAATACAAGACCTTTCAAAGTTTATTAACGAAGAAAGTGCACGCCACAAGCATCTTTCTTGTGGTTAGGCGATCATTGAGGAGCATTGAAGACCCTACACACGTGGTTCGGCACATAGAAGACCCTACATTGGGAAGACACGAGTGTAGGATGAAGGAAGACCTGAATGGGTGTTGTCGGGCGCCCGAAATTAGTCCGAAAGTAGTAAAACTCACTAGACAGTTTTCACTATCATCAAGCGCCCGATCGATTAGTCACTGGGCGTCCGAAATTCATCAATTTTGAGTTTTACTCTCTAGACGTTTTTAGCCTTCATCGGGCACCCGATCAATTGGTCACCGGGTGCCCAACCACCGCGCAAATTATTTTTTTTTTACTTAAGTATTGAGAGTATTTTGGTATTTTCTTATTTCTTAATACTTATTTAAGAGGGCTAAGTTCTAAACACGAAATTAACTTTTAATTAATGAATGAAGAGCCTTTTGGTTGCCTCCTCTCCTCTCCTCTCTCTCTCTCTCTCTCTCTCTCTCTCTCTCTCTCTCTCTCCGTGGAACTTCATCTTTTCTTCCCTAATCTTCTTCTTCTTATTTCTTCTTCATTTTCCCTCCAACATTCTTCTAAAGTAAGTTTTTTCTTCATTTTCTCTCTACTTCCATTATCTTACAATCTTCGAATCCTAAATTTGAGGATTGATCATAAAACCCCAATTCCTCAAATTTTCAATTCCTTAATCCGAGAAATCCTTTAATTTTCCAGACTAATAAATCCCATTGTATGATCAGGTTATGACCAGGCAAGATTGGGAGGTTCCATCCCTCGCCGAATACAACCAATGCATTATTTGAACTTCATACTTCGTGATTGTGATGATGGCCCACATTATTGCATGTCTCTTTTATGATTTCCTGAATTTATAATGGTAGATGCTGAACTTTAGATTATTATTGCTGTTTATTTCAACTGGATTATATGTGTTCATGAGCATGCACCATAATTAGGTCATCCTACATCATTTCGATAGTCATATTAGTGATTTGGAGGAGACATCTCAAAAAGTATTCACTGCTCATTTCAATCAACTCTCTATTAAAGTCGGGACAAGTATAGTGGGATTTAGATAGTTTTTATAGTACAAGTATATATATATTAAACATGTGTTGACAATTTTAGCAACAAAATAAGGTTTCCCAAGCTGAAAAAGAACTAAGGGAGCCCATTAACACAACTTATATGCGATCAAAGTGGCATGTGTGCCACCATCCAGGTCCACATTAGTGAAAGCCTTGTTACCATTTTACATCCCTCCTTTTCATGGGAGATGCGTCTCTTCACTCGAAAGGTTCGCACCTACATTATTGACTTCAAGCTAGAATTACCTTGCCTTGTACTAGGCCGTCTATCTCAAAGCTGGCTACTGCTTATTGAGCTTGGTTCTTTACTCACCTAATCTCAGGGATTGCTTTACTATAATAGCCTGACCCGGGGCTGTGGACTCCTCTGCCGCCCGGTAAGTGGGTTTTTTTTTTTTTTCCTGTGGGTCCAACCATGTCTTTTCATTTCCTAACCAAATTAGAAACCTAGATCCGAAGACCTCAATGGATACCTGACAACTACCCAAATCCGATCGGATCCCAATATTCAAGAACTAGAACCAGACCTGGCAAGAACAGAATCCTGTTAGCCCGGGTACAGGTACCAGTATGACCCAACCCTTGACAGCCCTAATAACACCTCTCTCTTTTTTCTTTTCTTTTATTCTTTTTCTTTTTTTAACACACCCACCCATGCACGCACGCACCCCACACACACACCGTAGTGAGATTTCACCCCTAATAACACTTACTTAAATGGTGCTGTCAATAGGCACTCAACTCGCACGTACCCAATGGATCTGGCCAAATTTTGGTCGGATGGTCCATTTTCCGGACCCATTAGAGAGCAAGTTGGTCTTGGGTCTCACCTTTTGAACCCGGCTTAAAAATCAAGTCTCAATGGAACTAACTAAAATCAGATCAGGTTGGGTACGTGGTCAGGTCCAATAACTTTTAATAGTAAAATATTGATTATTCTAGCAAATAGATGAGGCTTCCCCCCCAACCCCGATCCATACCTCAAGTGGTAGACTGAGTGAGAATAACCTCGTTTCAACACTGAGGTCTTGGTATCAACTCTCAAGTGGGGGGCCGTAAGGGGGGTGGCTAACATTGTGGTGTGACTAACAGGGTGGTGGGTGTGCGTGTACTAACCCCCACCCACCCACCCCCCCCCCCCCCCCCCCCCCCCCCCGGCCAAAAAAAAAAAAAATTTAATAAATAAATAAAAGATGAGCCTTCCCAAGGCACACAAGCATGGATAAAACACATTCATCATGGTGGGCCCACAGAGCACCGTCCAGTAGCTACTGCCTACTGACTGCGCCAGTAGGCAATCCACTCTCGACCCGAAACTTAAATGGGCACCCAATCCATGTGTTGCATGAGGGGCAACGGTTGGATACCCTTTGTTTCAAGTTATCCAAACCGTTCCTGATGTTTATTGTTCATGAGGTTCTCATTGGTTTCCTTCACACTATCGCATGATCCAGCTCAACCGTATCCATGCCCTTTGAACTGGGAGCGAATTGCCTGAGAAATGTCCATGACAAATCCACTCCGTCCATCTGTTTTGAAAGACTACGATAGGACAGGGTTTTAAAAATCAGGCAGATCCAAAACTTATGTGGGCCATACCACATGAAAAAGTGGGGATTGAATGCTTGACGGTGGCAGAAGTTTTGTATCAGGATGATATTTGTTCCTACAGCTTTTAATCAAAATATATATTAGATATATATAATAACGACTAAAGTAACTAGACCCAACCCAGACCCCCAGACCCGTCTAACTTGACCTAAACTTGACCAGAACCGATTTTAACAGGGTCCAAAAGGTCAGACCCGAACCCAAACTGATTTTAACAGATACAATAAATGGGACCCCGACCCATTAAAACCAGGTCGGGTACCCATTGACGGTCCCAATGAGTCATATATTGTCACCCCTGTTGAAATGCTGATACAGATCTCTCTCTCTCTCTCTCTCTCTCTCTCTCTCTCTCTCACACACACACACACACACGCACAGAGATTGCCGCCTCTGTTGAAATGGGACCCCGACCCATTAAAACCAGGTCGGGTACCCATTGACGGTCCCAATGAGTCATATATTGTCACCCCTGTTGAAATGCTGATACAGATCTCTCTCTCTCTCTCTCTCTCTCTCTCTCTCTCTCTCACACACACACACACACACACGCACAGAGATTGCCGCCTCTGTTGAAATGCTAATAGAGATTGCCCACACACACCCATGGACAGAGAATATCTAAAATTCAACAAGACAGTCAATTCCAATCTATATAAATGAAGACACAATCTTCGAAATCAACTACTTTCATTGAATGATAATTACTCAAAATTGTGAGGTTAGTCTGTACAGGAATTGCATCTTTATCAGACGTCGAAAACATTACACAAACAATAAACAAGTTCACAGAGCTCACACACGTGTACAAGGGAGCACATCTGCATACACAACCCCATCAAGTCGGTCCACTCATCAAATTAGCCACAAATGTTATAAACCAAAGAACAGCTTAGCAAAAACTCAGCCTTTTTAGCTGTCTATTTGTTTCATAAAGACCCAATTTGCATGCAAGGGCATGTACATGATGAGACTCATCTGATGGATGGCTTAGATCTAGCACATGTGCCCGACTTTGGCACATGGCTTGGCTCCATTTTACATGTGTGTGGGCTTGGCTACTCTCAATAACCAAAGTAATGAAAACAGGAATGAGAAGAAAAAAAATGCTGGGTTTTTTTTTTTTTGAAATGGTGGGTTAGTTTACCTAACATCATGCTCTTCTATGTTCCCTAAGTTCGAATCAAACAAGCTCCTCTGTGTTGTTTGTGTCGGGCTTCTCAGTGGTATTTACATCGGTTTTTGGTTTTGGTGGAAGTGGATTTTGATCAGAAAGCTGCTTGCCGTCAGTCTCCTTCGTTGCCCGCAAGTTAAGGGCAGTGTACACAGACATCCCACACAAAGCAACGAAGGCCCCGCAGATACTAACCACTCCCGGGTCCGATTTAAAAATCAAATAGCCCCCAAGCATGATGACACAGGTTTTAAACTGGCCCAAAACAACATGGGTTGTTGCAGATGTTGCTCTGCATGAAAAACCAAGTCATTGAAATAGGATAGATAACAAAATCAAGTGGTTTGCAAATCTCACACGTCCATTTACATAGACACCACATGCGTCCACGTTGCACATGGGTGTGAGATCCAAAATCCCCCATCAGGTGGCCCCCATGGCACCAAAAAAATATCAGGCTGGGTGGGCTACAGTTTATGAAATAAATGGCCGGCTAAAGAATGATGAAATTTCCTAAGCCATTGATTTGTTTCTAACATTGTCGCCCACTTTATGAATGGAGCAGCCTGGTTTTATTGGCCAGGGCAGCTACACAGTAGGACCCGTCTGATGGGTGGCTTGGATATCCATGTAAATGAGCTGGCTGGCTAATGGGATTAGAAAACCTCCACAAATCAAAATCTCACCTACCCAAGTGCTAAAGCCCCGGACCATTGAAGGAGAAAACCCAATAGAGCTGAAGCTAGGATAGCAGACGTATTCCTACCATCCCAATTGAAGGACCACACACCGGGTGGGTCCAACCATCGCATCAAAACTAACAAGAATAAGATGGTCACTGGGGTAGTCTTCCACATCAACCTACAAGTATATTGCTTGATTTTAGTATGTGAATTGAGAACTAGAATTCTGTTGAAATTTATGGGTTTTCAAATTCATTATCTTTTTCTTCCTTTTTTTCACCGAGAAAGTTGAAGAAGAAGAAACAGAAGATTACTTACGCCAAAGCCGTCCAGTTGCCTTTCTGTTGGAGATTAGACCATAGGATTTTATTTATAGCACTAGGCACTATCCATACTAATGCAATACAAGCACCGAAGAAATGGAACTGCAGATCCGTAACGGTTGCCACCGCCACACCTAACGATACAATGCTCAAGGCCAAAACCTGCACCATTCCAATAAGCAAATGAAAATTGACAACTCAAATGCACGAAGCTTGTGTTTTCAGATAAATTCTCCAGTGCTCTCAGAGCACTATATGTTACATTGCTCTAAGTTGCATCAGTTCACTTGGACAATCCAATCATTGATCTAAACCATCCATTAAGTCCATAACACATTTCACGGCCTACAATGCACAATTTTCACTGATTGGATGATCCAATCAGTCCTTGATGATGCCTTATTTTTTTATGTAGACATCCTTTTTCCAAGCAATGGATGGGATAGCAATGATTGCCTAACAGAAGTCATCTTTAGAATCATAAAGTAATCCATGATGGTCACTAACAAAAAGATGGACCAAATTGTTAATTTGATGTATTTTTGTGTAAACATCTTGACCATATCCATATTAAAGGCCATTTATCAAATACTAATACTTTCACAGAAATTTGATGTTTGCATGGTAACCTATGAAATGTGTCTTGGACATAATATACAGTCCAGATCAATGGATTAGGACTATATGTTTGCATCACAACCTGTGAAATGTGTCTTGGACATAATAAACAGTCCAGATCAATGGATTGGACTCTCTAAGTGTCCAATTCAACTACGAGAAATATAACTTAGTAATTTGAGAGCATAGAAGCATTTCTTGTGTGTCCAATTCAACTACGAGAAATATAACTTACGGTAATTTGAGAGCACAGAAGCATTTCTTGTTTTCTAAGCCTAAAAATTGACCCACATTGTTTAGTCATAAACATGGTTCTTAATTACCAACTGAAACCAACACAGCTGAGCCATCGCAGTTTTGGCGGACAACAAAACAAGTCATCATGCCAAAACTAGGACTAAAATAAACCAAAAAGGAATGAGTCGGGACAAGTTGTATCAGTTTCAGTCTCCAAGCAATTTGGACTCTGAAACCATTTTTTAGAACCATGTCGTATGGGTCTATATTGCATGCATTGCGCAGCCCATATATGCCTGAACATGTACATCCATGTGGCACATGCATAGAATGTCCGATCCCTGGGTCCCACCATGGGGGTGCACTGACACAAAAATAAGTTTGTCCATTCACGTCCGCAATGTACTAAACTGATGAAGTGCTAACCCAACTTTGTTTAGCCATACATTTGTTTCATACGCTGGCCTACCAGATGAATGGAACAGCCTGATTTTTTAGGCAACAGCATCTACACAGTGGAGCCACATGATGAATAGTTTGGATGTTCCACATGTGAACCATGTTGGCTGCACACATGAAAGCATGCTTGGGCTATACATATGTGCAATTAGCAATCTCGAATAAGAAAAATGAAAAGAAAATGACCAAACCTACCTTAGGTAAGGAAACTGTCTTTCTGAAGAGGATGAACTCTGCCAGAACAATGGTTGGGGTCACAGCGATCTTAGCCATCTGATAAAACCCCACACTTCACACACACAACATTAAAAGAGAAATACAAAAAAAAATGAGCAAACGACAAGCACTAGTAAAGCTAATTTCACGAAGAACTGACAATCAGCACAATAACCATGTGAATAAGAAGACTAAAACCGCACCTGTTGTACATTAAGCTGATGTTAGCAAAGCCTGTCGATAGAGCCATGACGGCACCTAGAGCGAACAAAGAAGAGAATGGTGTGGATCTTGAAGGAGGAGAGACTGGAAGCAATGAAAAAACCTTAAAGATGGCAAGCAAGAACCAAGCCGTCGCGTAGTGGATTAACGTGAGACAAATTGGGAAATCGAAACCAATCTTTCCCAGCACCTATAGACCCAAATACAATGTTTGAATGTTGAGAGGGAGAGAGAGGAGAGAGAGAGAGAAGAGGGAGAGAGAGACGAAGGTCCCCAATCTTAGAGCTACTACATATTAAATGGAGCTTTGCTAAGAGCACACATGCATGTGCAATAAAGCTCGTGTCAACACCACATATGTGCCAGCATGGCACAAACATGTGAGAGATCTAATACATCCACCAGGTTGGTCCGACTTTCCACATGGTTTCCCAAAAATAAAATCTGGTCCAATTAAGCATGCGGACCTAAATATTGGAAAGAGATGGATGGTTTATAAAAATTCAGCTAAATTGTTCAGAGCCATACATTTGTTTTGCCTACTGTGGCCCACCTGACCAGTGGATCAAACCTGATTCTTGGACCTATCATGTAACCGGACATGTGGGGCATGTACACCAGCTTTATTGAACACGTGTGTGGGCTCAGAAAAGCTCTATTATATGATCCTAGAGCTGATGGTATGCAATGTCCTTGAGCCTTGAGTTTGGATAAGTGGGTCATTTGGGGCATCAAGTGGTCCACCAAATCAGCCCCAAATCAGCAACACTATTCACCCGAATTTAATTTCAATTTTTTCATTAGATATATTGGGGGAAATTATATCAAATTGTTAGGTATAAGAATGACATAATAGGACACAAAGTTTCTGGACTTTGTATGCTAAAATGAAATGTACACGAATCCTGAGATATGTAATACACCAATGCTGTAAATAATAGTAAAACCTATAAATCGGAGATATATTGGTATTACATTTATTCTAATAAATTTATCATTGATATTATATAGTTAGAAAATTAAATATAGAAGGTTTTCAATCAATCCCAGTTTGTTAGGTTCATAAATTCATTAGACAGTCTAATACAGAGCATTCTCATCAAAGAGTGAACTGTTATACTATCATAAACATGTTCAACAAAAAAAAAAAAAAACAAACGCATTTTTGGAATATTTACATTTTTTCGATTTAATGAATATTTTTTTCAGAATTTTTCAAGCAAAAAAGAAAAATCAACCGATTCAGCCGTTACACCCCTCTATCAGCCACTACACCAATGCTCCATATCAGTAACAGTGGTGACCGTTACATCCACCGTTACCGATACAAAACACCTTGAGCAGCCACGGTCATGCCCTGTGTATACCCATAATGGAAGCATGTATCTGTCAGAACTTTGATTCTTTTTCTTTTACATTATTGTGGAACCTTCATATATTCTCTTCTTGATTGTTTACTCAAAGACCAACAATAGAATAGTTAGGATTGCTCAAATCATTAGGAGTTTTCAGGGGTTGACCATATATGGCAGGGCCCATCAGATCAACAGCCTGTCCAAACTAAGTTTCGATGATACCGCAAATATACCTTCAACTCAAGGATCATCTACAAAATACAAGACCAATTGTTGTTGAATGTGATAAAAGAAATACTTGGGATGATCAAAAGTGGAAAAAGTCAAACCAATTTGTTTGCAATGATTATCGCAACGGCAATTATGAAGTTGAAAGTTAGAGCCACGACCGGGCCACAAAGGCGTTGTTGTTGGCGTTTTGCACCTTCTGATGTACGGAGATCATTGTAAAGGGACCCACGCAGTTCCTCCAATGCCCGACCTGTTATTTTAGATGAAGAAACTCAAAATAGCACCATGAAAGCAGTAGACGAGTTACAAATGCTACAATTCAACACAAACAAAAATATATCCTACAATACTCTCAAGAGCATCAGTACAACTCAACAAACCCACAAGCTTATCACAAAATGCTTCAGCATTCATATTTCGAAAAAAAAAAAAAAAAAGACAATTCAAGGAGAAGTATTGCATGAGTTGAAGAGAAATCTGAAATTCCAATATTTCACAATAGAATTACAGGAAATAATTATATTCCTTCAACAATCTCTAACATGCATGTGTTTTGATAGGTGAATCAATCTGTAATACATCCTTCTTTGTAAAGAAAAAGAACACATGGCAAAGACATAAGAAACAAAGGAAAACAGGTGGTAGGAAAACCAAAAGGAAATCATGGAAAAGGGAGTGAAATACTCAAACTTGTACTACTTGTACTAGTAGATGAACTCGAAGAAAGTGTCATTTCTAAAAGAACGAAATATCTACAATATTCCTAAACAAAAGAACATCTTTATCAAGAAGGATTTCTTTCTTTTTTTTTGTTTCGTTTTGTTCCCAAATGTTATAAACAAGCCTCAAAGCAAAAGACAACGATGAACTGATAGCGAGCGACGCATTTGTTACTCAGCAGAGGCTATCTCAGATATATAAGAAGACAATCTCCACAGCCCCAACAACTTCGAAGAAGCTCATTTGATGATTAGATGACATGGAATGAGCACCCTCCTCACTGATTGGAGGATTGACATCCCATGACAAAAGAAAGGGGCAGCCCCTCCCGGAGTGATAAGATATCCACCTCATTTGAACTAGAAACACATTAAGGACTGGAAAACACCAAGAACTCTCTCGTCATAGGACAATGGCAGAAAAGGTGGTAAACTGATTCCTCAGCTTCCCAACTCATAAAGCATATGTTCAGGGGCACAAAGTTCTTTTTCTTCAAATTATCCACCATCTAGATTTTGATTGTAGTAAGCAATAGCACAAGGTTCACCCTCAGCGGTATTCCGCTTCCCCACATTGACAAAACGTTGTTCCCTCCTTTCTGATATGGCTGAAAAAAAGATTAAGAAGAGAAGCAGCCACTCACTGACCACTTCCAAATCCTCTTTGTCCACAAACACCTTGCAGCCTTTCAAAACATAGGATTTTGTTATCTTTCAGGCTTTGAAAGGTAGGCTCCCATGTACATGTTGCCCCCAATAATTTTGTAAAGTTCTAAGCAAAGATCTATTTCATAAGGACAGAAAAGCAAAGGCCAGAGATTCACCTCCCACCCAAATATCTTCCAAAAAAAAAAAGCATTTTGTCCCTCTTTAAGCATCTTCCCACTTCGCAGGAGAAATTGCCATTTTCTCCTCTCAACTTATTGTTGTACTTAACTTTTTCTTTCTCGAAAGGTAACAAATATTAAAGAAGCAAGAACCGCAGGCAATACAAGCAAAGGGCCAAGCAACCCTCTTGGCACTCAACCACCACTGAAAGGAAGAAGAAGAAGAAGAAGCTAAACATTCCAACTGAGAAATCTGAGAATGCCGGACAATCACCTCCCTTAATCTCAAAGAGAGGGATTTTGCTAACATTGTATCCTGCACACCCCACTCCTACAATCAGGTTCTCAAGAGAACCATTAGAGAACCCAACCCAAGTGATGTGTTAATGATATCCAATCCCTCCATCAGACCGTCACTTCATGAAACCTCTAGGACCCAGAAATCTGCCCAATCCAAAACTCAGGTAATCCATAGAAAAGGAAACAAAGTGGGAAGGGACGCCTGCCCTTGATATTCACTGGGACTCACCCGAGTTGCAAAACAGCCTGATTTTTTGTCCAAGCTAGATGAAGGTCTATATTATCTTTGGGTCACAGCTCATATAATTCCTTAATTCAAAATCTAAGATACCCACATGCAAGGAGCAAAGTAGTCTGAAACTACAAAAGATGAAAACCAAGACGAAAAGAACTGAAAGATGGTGAAGAGAATCACTCTTACAAACCAGCTACTTCAATTTCCATGGATTTATACAGTAATCAGTTCCATGAAATTATATGTAAAGCTAAAACCAAAACGGAAATAGAACTATGAATACCCATTTGATTGAATGAAGGAAATACGAAAACATAAATTAAAATACAAAAACCTTAAATCTCAGAAAATCACAATCTGCCCATTCAAATGCAGAGCAACAACAGCAGCAATTAATGAATAAAATATGAGGAGATCCAGAAAAAAAAAAAAAGTGGAAAAAAAAAAATTATCTAATATAAACATCCAACAAAATACAACTGATGAAAATCATACTTGAATTATGAAAAATTACCCAAAAATCATGTTGATCCAATGGGTCCCACAATGGATAAACCATGCCCCTACATGTGGGACCTAAATTCCAACAATCCAGACCGTTAATCTGATGTGCCCCAATGCAGATGAACAATGCCCAAGAATCACCCCAATGGGAATACCCTAATCCTTCACTATGGAGCTAATGGTCCACATTTAACGTAGGAAGCTTCAAAGATCTGGCGGTTAGGATTTTCCAAAGCAGGAAATATTCGGCCACAGTCAATTCATGGAGGAGCCCCATCATATCAACGGTCCAATCACTGGAAAATCACCCCATTTACAGTAAAAATCCTACATGAGGGACCCAAGTTCCAATATGAACTCACACCCATATGATTGAATAAATAGGACACAAAATCATCAAAAGATTCTGACAATGCAGGAAATATTCGCACCCAAATCGATTGAAAATATCAGGAAATCATAAAAATAATCTTCCAAAAATCCAGAAAAAAAAAAAAAACCCAGAAAGTAACTGCAGAAACTTAAGGATCTAACAAAGGAAACTACAGAAAGAGAAGAAAAATCAAATCACAGAAACTACAATACCCATATAATGTTTAATAAAATAAAATCAAACCTGCTTCTCCAGCATCACTGTCTTTTCGTTTGATGAATCTTTTTACATCTCTTCCATGGAAAAAATCAAAGACACCCATTTTAAGAAAATGGGTTTGAATGGAGAGATATGGAAATCAAAATCATCAGCTAAAAAAGAAAAAAAATAGAGAATAGAGAAAAATAGAAATAAAAAAGAGAGAAGAAACAAGAGATGGGTGTTTCGAAGGGGAAGGAAAAGAAAGGAGAAGCAGAAGGAGAGAGAGAGAGAGAGAGAGAGAGAGAGAGAGAGAAACCGGCAATGTTGTTTGAATCGGCTCTCTCTCTCGAAAAAAAATACTAACAAGAATTACAAAATCACGGACCGATCCTCGCGCGTGTATGTAGCGACAAAGTGACGCGTGTGTCGAAATCCGAATATGTCCGTTGGGTGGGCCCACCGTGTAGGTGAGCTGGTCTGGACGATGAGTTTCTTCTAACAATTATTACGAAAGCTATGTGGGGCCTCCGAGATTTGGATCTGGAATCCGCTCCGTTCATTAGTTTCATTAGATCATGTTAGGATGAGCTCCCAAAAATGAGGCAGATTCAAGACTCAAGTGGGCCACACCACATGAAAAAGTGGAGATGGGAATGTGCACCATTGAAACCTTCCTAGGGCTCACCGTGGTGTTTGTATGCTATCCAACCCATTCATGAGGTGATTCCCGGCAGATGACGGGAAAACACAAATACTAGCATGATCCTAACCTTTTGTGGGCCTAAGAAGTTTTCAGTGGTGGGCATTCAATCGCCACTGTTTTTTATTGGTGTGGCCCACTTGAGACTTAGATTTGCCTCATTTTTAGGCTTTCGCCCCAACTTGAACTGGCGAAACTGATGAACGGACTGGATTTTACACGGACATTGCGTTGGGCACCACGTCTTTGGATAACAGGGCCTAGAGTAGTTCCACTGCCGCGTGGCTGCACAAAAACGAATGGGCGGCCGCAGTTTGTCAGCCGTCCGTTATTCTGGCCTGCTTGATGAGTGGACCGTCGAGATTGTTGGGCCAAGTCATCTCTGTGGCGGGGTGGCCTGATGGATAGAATGAATGTTTTGCCGGCTTGCCCATGCGATGCTCGTGCGAGAGATCCAAACCGTTGATCAGCAAGCTTTAGATTTTTCTCTTAAAAAAGGGCTTGACCAGATAATCTTGTAAGTCACACGTGCATTTAATGTGAATCGTTGTTTAAATTCTCTTAATAAGTGCACTCGAGGTGGCATTTTTCTTGCTGTTGGGCTCACACATGTGTGAGATCCAAACTGCTCGTCTGTAGTGTCCTACCATATAGATTTATTGTATGAAATATAAGCCAATTTGGTCCGTCCATTGCCTCATTTTCAGGTTGGCGAGTACCTTTACAAACGCTACACTCGCATGAGTATACCTTGCAAGAGGTTTGCTAGAATACATCCTAACCTATTGTATTAGGATACATCTAGACTTTAGACATTGAACGTGGGGTTATTCTCGATTGATCCAAACCGTTTATATCATTGTCCTCGATTGGATAGTGTACAACAAAAAATATAAACTCTAAAATTCTTTGATCGTTTGATTCTGTTCCATTGAATATGGAATCGGGAGCTTGGGTATTACCGGGAACAGCTTAGTGGGTGTTACCCTAACGTGTGGGCCACATGGATGATATTTTGTATATCCACACCGTCCACCCGTTTCTCTAGCCCATTTAAGTATGGGTTCTAAAAATTATTAAGATCCAAGTCTTAGGTGGACCGTACCACTGGAAACAAGTAGTGATTGAGTGATCCACCATTAAAATTTTCAAAAGCCCATCGTAAGGTTTTGATATGTTTATTTTCAATCCAACCGGTTGATTATGTCAAGAAGATTTGGATGAAGGAAAATATAAAGATCATCTTGATACAAATCTTTTGTATCCCACAAAAAGATTTTAATGGTCATTCGTCACTGTTTCTAGTGGTATAGTCCACCTGAGATTTGGATCTTCTTTGGGTTTGGATGGCATCCTAAAATGATAAGAAAAACAGATAGAATGCGCGGACATATAAAAAAAAATACATCAAGATGGCCCCACACGGTAAGGGTAACACCTACTAAGCTGTTCCCTAATCCGTTCTCATTTTAATCTGGGCAGTTTATTCCATGTCCATTGAAAGACACAAATTCAATGTATAAGATTCCAACTTCCAACGTACCCTATTGCGGTACGCCGGGACGTATGATGTATACTGCAAAACCTCTGTTTAGCAAGGTTTTCTGGAATACGTCTGGATCTTGTTTAAATGATCCAAACCATTCATTTGATGGGTCTCACTGTCTATTCTGGATGACCAAAAAATCAAAACTCCCATATTGGAATATTTGGACTAATTGATCATTTATATCTTTCCTTGAATATGAACCGTTCTTTGTGGGCCACTGATCTAAACTTGAAGACCTTCCTATCTTGAAGATTTCGAGGCAGCCACCGATAACATTGAGCCCCATCGAATAATTAGGATCATTGAAGCATGACACATATCCAAAATCGAAGTCCGGACTTTTGTGTAAAAATCTCATTGCTAGCCCTTAGATGTTGACTCGACCACAGATAGCCCTTAGATTTATAAGATTTTTTTTTCCCATCATTTCCTTTATTTTACGACTGCCTAACTTTGGTGGCCCACCATTGGACGGTCCCGATTGTTGAACCATTGTTCAGCCTACAACGTAGATGGGAGAGAGATACGACTCGGGATGTCCGCAAGGACTGCCAAAACCAAAACGTGAATACCGTGGACGTGATGAGCCCTCCAGTGCCGACATCGGTGCTGGAGAAAGCTATGTGGGACCCCACCATGATGTATGTTCCGTCCATCCATTTTTTCGAAATCGGATTGCGTACTGAGTAAACTCAGTCGGGCCCACTGTTAATGTATGTGGTTTATCCACGCCGTCCATCCATTTTTCCAGCTAATTTTATGGGTTTAAACCAAAATTGGAGCGTATCCAAGGCTCAATTGGACCATACCATAGGAAACAGTGGGAGGAATGATTTCTACCGTTGAAAATTTTCTACTGGCCATAGTGATATTTATTTGTCATCCAACCTGTTCATAAGATCACACAGATGTAGATGAAGGGAAAACACAAATATCAGCTTGATCCAAAGCTTCTGTGGCCCTCAAGAAATTTTTAACGGTGGACATTCAATTCAAACTGTTTCTTATGGTGTGGTCCACTTAAGCTTTGTATATGCTTTATTTTTTGTATGAAGCCCTAAAATTATATTATAAAATGAACGGGTAGAGTGGATAAAATACATAAATCAAGGTGGACCCCATAGAGTTTACTTTAGCGCAATTGGCTTCCCTTTTTTCAGCTCATTTGAAGGCCAAAAGATGAGGTAGATCCAAATGTCAGGTGTACCATACCACAAGAAACCGTGGTGATTGAACGACCACCATTAAAAACTTTATGGGCCCAACTGTAACACAAACATCACCTTGATCCAAAACTTTTGTGGCCATCAAGAAGTTTTTAATGATGGTAATTTAATAAATAATATTTGCTATGTTGCGGTCCACCTATGATTTGGATCTACCTCATTTTTGGTTCATTCACCAAAAATGTGCTGAAAAGATAGATAGACGGCGTGGATAAAACATATATCATAGTGGAGCCCACATACCTTTTCCAGCACCAAAGTCGGCATTGGAGGGGTCACTACTGAATCCGATTCCCAAAACCATGGGCTTATGTGGCGTTTGTCCTATTATTCTCATTATCAATGACCGACTTCTTGTGCACGTGGCAAATGTATACGTGATCCAAACCGATCATCAAGGAGGGTGTACATTAGGTGGGCCATACTCGAAAATCGACATGGATCTGACAATCCAAATTGTTCTATTGGAGGACTTTTCTGGAAGGGAAACAGGTAGTAATTAAAAAAGCCAGAAATGCTGTTATAGTGCTCCTAGTTGCATCAGTTCACTTGGAAAATCCACTCAATCGATCTGATCCGTCCATTGAATTCAAAACACGTTAAATGGAATACCATGCAAAAAAAATCACACTTATAGGATGTTCCAATCCATCTTGATTTGTCCTTATTTTCTCTGACCGTCCTTTTTCCAAGACATGGATAGGATGGTTAAGATTGCCTAACAAAAGTGATTCTTTACATTTATAAGCAATCCACGATGGTCCCCAACAAATAGACGGATCATATTTTTGCTTACGTCTATTTTTATGTAAATGATCTTTTTACAAATGGTCTTGACCGTCCATATTTAATTCTATTAATCAAACGGTTAATATTTATCAGATTTCTGTGATGTTTTCATGGTGACCCATGAATTTTCTGTTTTACCTAAGCCACGGTATAGATCAATCGATTGGACTGTATAAGTGTCCCAATATAGCTAGGAGCACTATATCTTATTTGTTCTGAGAGCACAAGAGCATCTTTCCAAAGAAGCCAAACAAAGCTCTTTCGACAACAAATCTCTTTCATCGAAAGTCCAACCCTGGACTGGCATTGTTCGAATGCGAGTGTATTGGCTGTTGCCCGAGAAACACCTTAGTGAGTGGTAGCCTTACCGTGGGACCCACCTTGATAATGTATTATATATCAACGCCGTCCATCCGTTTTTCCAGCCCATTTTAGAATGTAGCCCCAAAATGTAAGCAGACCCAAATCTTAGGTGGACCACACCATAGTAAACAGTAGTGATTGAACGCTCACCATTAAAAACCTCCCAAGGCCCACTGTAAGAAAATACGTAATGTTTATTTACCATCCAACCCGTTGATAAGGTAAAAAAAGATTTGAATGAAGGAAAAAGACAAATATCGACTTGATCCAAAATTTCTGTGGCCTACAAAAAGCTTTAAATGGCTATTCACCACTTTTTACAGTGTTGTGGTCCACCAAAGATTTGGACCTTCTTAATTTTTGGGATAAATTCATGAAATTATCTGAGAAAATGGATGGGCGGCGTTGATATACAATAGATTTATCAAGGTGGGACCCACACGGTAAGGAGATTAACAGCTAATCCGCCTCCTGTTCGATTAGTGTGAATTTTGACGTATGGCCCATTCAAGGTACGTCCTACCGAATAAGCGGTTCAGATCATGTACACGTTTTGCGGTGACAGTAACACGAGTAAATGAGGATTTTTTCCTTATTATGTATATTACAAAATTACCCTTCAAACCCTAATGGGCTAATACGGCCAGATGTGGGCCGGGCTATTGCACACGCTCCCAATCCGGCCTGATTAAGAAATGGGCCTGAATTTAAGACCAAGCCCGGCCCAGGCAGGTTTAGGCATGATGACCAAACCAAAAGGGGTCGGTCCCTATATAATGCTGATAGGTGCAGGGACGACCGGCACGTGTGCATGGCATCCAATCCGCCCATGTGGTCCCCATCATGTCTTCCTTGCAGCCCAAAAATTTGGAGGATCCAAAACTTAGGTGGGCCCCACCATGTAAAATCATGCCTAAAACCTATAAAACTTGTGGTATGGCCCATCTGAGTTTTGGAAAGACCTGATTTTTTTAATTGTCCATTCATCTAATTAGGGAACGTCTTCTCCATGGATTAGATTGTAAACATTCCACCCCATAATTAGATTAAAACTACTCTTCAACTTTGGCTATGCTTCAATGAAGATACATACGTAGAACTCAACATTTGTCAAGCAACTACACGAGTTGGGCATTCAATGAAGATATATACGTAGAACTCAACATTCGTCAAGCAACTACACAAGTTGGGCAAAACGAGTCTTAGGCAGGTCCCGGGAATAATTGATGGAGAGGATCAATAAATCAAAGAGCCAACTAATCCAATTCCAACCCAATCACTAAGGATCTTCTGAGAACTTGAAATGTGCATTATTACAATAAGGCCACTTCTGGCTAGGGTGCAACATATGTCGGGTTAACCCAATCTACCCATCCGATCTGACTCAGCAAAAATCCGATCCACCTCAATCCAGCAAAGAAAGTGGTCTGGTCCTGGGTGAATGCAATCGAACTGTTTTTAATCTAGTTACGGTTTAGGATACACGTCAAACTCGACCGACCTGACCCATGTATTCCCAACTCGAACCGCCCCGAGTTTTGTCAGAGTATTTAAAAAAAAACCTTCGAGTTCGAGCATGCCCTCCTTCGGAAATTGAAACTTTCAATGGTAAGGTGATAAACATACCTAGCTATTTCCGCCCTTATTATGGTGGTTTTTTCATGAGGTTCAATAGGGAACTTCAGTTCATTTCTGTGGGACCCATGGTTGGGTTATCCAAGCCATTGATGTGATTGCCCTATCATAAGTACACCAAGAATGCAAATTAGCATAACTCAGTCCTAACCTGACCCTACTTAACCTGGTTTAGCATATGGGGCCATGAAGGGTTAGGGTTGACCCTTTTGCAAGTATAGTAGGGTTAGGGTTGGGTCAATCTAACCCGGACCAAAACCCAAACCTTTAAAATATGTTTAGGTTCGATCCAGGATTGGGCCCAACTTAACCCATGGGCAGGCCTACTTCTGGCTTGCCTAAAGGCCTAAAAAATCCTGATGACGGGTTGACCCATTTAAATCAAATATTGGTCAATTGTTCGGAGTGTCCAACTCCAACGCTACCAAAATTCCAATGGAAAGGGTCCCCAACACCTCCCAAAGATGAACACCGGATCTGATCAACTGACGTCAAACCAGAAAAACAGTAAAGCAAGTTCGTGCACCTTGAACTCCGAAAAAATCAAGAGCCCTATACACGTCCACTGTTGTGCAAAGAAAAGGGTAGGCTCTTAAAGGGCTGGTTGAGCACAAGCATCAATTGTGGAGTAGAAAATGACAATTTAAGTAAAAAAGAGCCTAGCACGTAGAAAGAATACCCATGAGCCTACAATCAACCCATCAAAGGTCGAAGAGGGGTTCCCTTCCTTTGCTCTGGTAATGAGGGCATTTATGCGACTTAAACTGTAACGCATTATCAACTCCGCATTCTTCCTTTGTCCCTGTATTTTTAAACTGTAGCAGTCGTGGAGGATCATGGCCCATCTTCAGCAGTCCTGCATCTTGTCATGTAGTACTGGTGTGGCTTTTTCAATCGTTAGGGAGCATGGTGGACATCATAACAAAACACCTCCGAGTGAGAAAATATTGACCATTAAATATTTTATAAATGCATAAAAGTCCAACAACTCCCCGCTATCAAGAAAATAAATCAAAATCACTCAAATCTTCTTCTTCTAGCAGATGGATATGTCCTGCTCTTCTTTTCTTTTCTTTTTTCCCTCTCTCTCTCTCTCTCTCTCTCTCTTAAATGCAAGACTTAGTTTTGAAACGCACTCTATTCACCATTGAGCCATGGTTAGAACGGCCACATGTATCCTGCTAGTTAGCATTCCTAATAGAAGGGAAGATTGGCTTGGAAGAGCCTACGCTCATTTGTAACGGACCTTGGCCCACTCTACCCAAGTGCGATGACTAAGACAACGGCTGGATGGAAACGTGACGAGACCTGGGTGCGGACAATACGACGTCTTTATAGGATTTATTTGGAAGAAATTTTAAATATTTATTTGCATGATATCTTTAAATATAGTTTAGTGGGTATTAGAGCTGACCATCGAGCAATATGCAGAGATTACCGTGGATGTGGGTCATTCATCATTAGGTGCCAACCTTTGATGTAGACAGTCCATCATGTGGGGCCAGTTCAATATGGGTCATCCATCATGTGGGGCCCAGCTACAATGTCCATTGCCCATCATGTGGAGCCCACCTACAATGTCCATTGCCCATCATGTGGAGCCCACCTTTGATGTGGACCGTTCGTCATCTAGGCCCCACCTCGCTTTGGATGTGGGATTTTTACCCAGCTACAATGTCCATTGCCCATCATGTGCTACAATGTCCATTGCCCATCATGTGGAGCCCACCTTTGATATGGACCGTTCGTCATCTAGGCCCCACCTCGCTTTGGATGTGGGATTTTTATCATTATGGGCTGACCTTTGATGTGGACCATCCATATGTGGTCTCACATTAATACGGGGTCATCCATCATGTGGGCCCACCTTTTAAGTTGATGTTCTATTGTGTGAGTTTCACCTTCAATGTGGACAGTCCACTACGTGTAGCCTCTTTTGATATCAACGGTTAGAGAGAGCCTCCTTTGACATAAACTGTGAGAATAAAGTAGAAAATTAATAAGTTAAGAAGCTAAAAATAATTACTTACTCAGATAGGTAGCTTTTAGTACATAAACTAACTTTTTTTTCATGATGCTTACTAAACTAAGTAAAAAAGGTTACTTAATTACTTAATATTAGGGTATGTTTCATAAATTGAATTAAAAAATATAAAATTAATTTAAGTACTGGATCCATCGTGTACTGAATTTTATGTATTGATGAGTGTTAGAATACTTATTTGGTAATCTGTTTAAAAAAAAATTAGAAAATACTGAAATTTAGTATTAAATCCAAAAAAAAATTGTTTGATAAAAATGCCCATTAAATTTGACTATTTTATTAAAATGCTCCTATGTTAAATAATCATATTTTTTAGAATATAATCACATGACCAGTTCATTTTTCTAAAAATGCTTTCACTTTCGAAAGTTTTCCTATGTTAAATAATTATATTTGCCATTTGCTCTCCCAAATTATATGTAAATGGTTGATCACTTTGTTCAAAAAATGCTTTCACTTTCGAAAGTTTTCACTGATGTGCGTTCAATCACCATTATTTTTTTGTGCACAGTGCTCCGTGGGTCCCACCATGATGTATATGTTTTATCCACGCCGTCTATCTATTATTTCATATCATTTTAGGGCATGAGCCCCAAAACGAGGTAGATCCATATCTCATGTGGACCACACCACATGAAAATGTTAGAGTCCCTTAATATACATTGATACACCATCCTCTAACAATTCGAACTTTTAGAAAAAGTAGTTGTTTGACATGGTATCAGAGTGAAAGGTCTGTATTCAAATCCCGGAAGTAGCAAATATGCTACTGGTAATATATTCTCCTATGGGGGGCGTTTATGGTGTGAGTTGTGATTATCCCTCCACCTAGGTGTGAGCTATGAGTGTCCCTCCACCCAGAAACAATAAAGATTGAATCTCATTTTTCGGCTCATGCCCTAAAATGAACTGGAAAAATAGATAGACGAAATGGATAAAACACATACATCATAGTGGGGCCCACATAGCACCGTCTATCAGCAACCTCGCCTCTGGTAGCGTTAGTAGGCAATCTAACTAGAGATAGACAGTCGGGCTCTGTAAAGCCCATCGTGATGTATATGTTTTATCCACTCCGCCCATTCATTTTGATGAATCATTTTAGGCCATAAGCCCAAAAAGGAGGCAGATTGAAGGCTCAAGTGAACCACACCATAGGAAGCAGTGGGGATTAAAGGCATAATGTTGAAAACATTTTGACGGCACAAAAATTTTGGATCAAGCTGATATTTATGTTTTCCCTAGTCTATGTGACCTTATGAACATGCTGGATGTTAAATAAACATCATGGTGGGCTCTAAAAAGTTTTCAAAATCCCCACTGCTTCCTCTGGTGTGGTTAACTTGAGCGTTCATTCTGCCTCCGTTTTAGGTTCATGTCCTAAAATGATCTTTCAAAATGGATGGAGGGAGTGGATAAAACATCTACATCATGGTGGGCCTCTCAGATCGATAGGGCCTTTCGTCTCTAACTAGGTCCTGGCGGGGTAGCACCCAATCCGCGTCCGCATCCTTCGCTCCCCCAATTTCCTGCCATTGCGCATGGGGCCACCGAGATGCCTATATGAAATCGAGCCACCATGATGTATATGTTAAATCCACACCTTCTATCCATTGTTTTAGATCATTTTAGGTAATGAGCCCAAAAATGAGACTGGTCCAAATCTCAAGTGGACCACACCATGGAAAAAAGTAGGGACTGAACGCCTACCATTGAAATCTTATTGGAGGCTACAGTAGTTTTGAATTAAGTTGAAATTTTTCTTTTTCAGTCATCCCAGTCTATGTGACCTTATGAATAGATTTGATGGAAAATAAACATCTTGGTGGGCCCTAGGAGGATTTTGACCGTGGGCATCATTATCCCCTAGCTTTTTGTGGTGTGGTCCACTTGAACTTTGGGTCTGCCTCATTTTTTGGCTCATGCCTTATAATGATCCGAAAAAATGGATGGACGGTGTAGATATAACACATACATCAAGGATTTGGAAGCTTTTAAAAAGAAAAAAGAGAGAAGTTATAAAATAGAGTGTTGGGATGTCTTCAATCTTGGACACTAAGGGAGGGCTGTCGGTTGCCCAACGAGATCGGATCGAGCACCTGAAATTGCCTTAGATGAGCCTTTGGATCTTTTTTTCGAGGGCTATAGGGCACCCGACAAGTTTTGATAGGGCGCTCAAAACAGCTTGGATTTTTTTTGTGAACTCTCTAGATGGACCTGGCCAAGTTAGGGTGCCCGACCGGTTCTGTTAGGGCGCCCGATGGCCGCGAACTGTTTAGGTCGGTTTGTGCGGTTTTGCGCAGTTTGTTTCTAATTTTGGTTTTTATGCTATTTAAAGGAGTATAATACGAGATTGGAGAGTTGTCAAAGGGGACGAGAATAGGAGGAGTCCTAGACGTGTTTAAGATTTTGAGAGAAATCTAGGGTGAGAGAAAGCTTGGGTTAGCTTGGGTTTCTCTTGTGGGGCTTGGATCCGGGTAAATTTTCTTCATCTCTTATAACTTCGATTTCATAGTGGATTTGCTTTGTGCCATGGTTTTTTTTTTTTTTTTCCATGAGGGCTTTTCCACATAAAATTCGAATTGTCTTCTCTTAATTGTTGAATTGCTTGATTGCTTGCCATTGTGGTTTGCCACGTTTGATTCTTCTCTGAGTTCGTTACTTCCACTGCAGGGTGTTCCTCCCAACATAGAGAAGTTAGCAAAGGCGGGAGATGAGTTCAGAGAATAGGGATATTTTGAGAAATTAAGAATTAAGCATAAGTTACTGGCCCATACACGACCTCCAAATTAATTTAGTGACAGACTTCTAGGTCTTTTTTAAGGTGAGTTAAACAAACACCTGAAATAGTATCATAAGTGGCAAAAATCTTCTTTGTGGTAAACAAGCATACCCGAAATTAAAAAGTAACTTATTTAGTGGTATCCAAAACGGCCTTAAATGTACATGGATTGCAGTTGGCTGCATTCATGCCAAATGAAGAGAAATAGATTGGGTAAATCAAACAAGTTTTGAGATTCCTAAGGTTTAGATCATAACCAACCTGGTAACTATTATTTTAAGTGGTCTCGTTATATACAATTAAAAGTAAAACAATGATGGGAATTCAAAAAGGTAGTAGTTCTCTTTCACATAGAGATTTTTGTTTTTTTAAATTATGTTCAGCCTCTCAAGCTTTACAAGCAGCGACTAAACTACACGACTTCACCCAAGTTTACCCACAACACCATGTTTTGTTCTATTATTAATTACCTATGAGACCCCATAAAAAAGGAGGAGAAGAAAAGAAAAGAAAAGAAAGAAATAGAAAAAGAATGGAAAAAGAGAAAAGTTCCAAACGAACATTTAATAAAGAGGCTCTGCAGACCTCGAAGCGTCCTTTTCCGAACAAGCACTTAATCAGGGGGCTCCGCAAACCTTGTCTCAACAGTGATTAGGAATGGACAAAACCATAAAAGAAGGGGGAAAAGGCACTCCCTTCTCTTCAACAGGCTAGAGTCCATTGATCGGACAGACACAACAACACAATCCTCGATCAGTAGGAAAGAGTAAATAAAGCAAAATAAATTATCATTGAATGGATAGTTACGATTCTCGTAGGATAGAGTAAATAAAGCAAAATAAATTACCTACGGCAGTTCGAACAGGTAAAATAGCCGTGGACAATTGATGCTCTCCTAGACTAAGATGGTCATGAGACGGTAGTCAAAACTTGAATGATCATGAGACATTTAGTAGGCTTTGACTAAGGAATGGCTGACTAAGGACAAGGAGATTTGTAGAATATAGCGATGGGTCACGGATATTTAACTAAATTAAATCCAACTTATTGCAGCAATGTGCTAGATAAAAGTGGAAAACTAAACTAAGTCATGCTAATCGATTTATACTTACTGTAGCATGGTGATAGATAGAAGTGGAAAGGTTAAAGTAGGCTAAGCTAAAATAAGATAGGTGTCCATGTGGGACGAAAGATTTATAGAAAACGTTGAGTTAAAAGAGATTTGTTTGGTTAGATGAGCGAGTGTCCAAAGCATATGTTTATGTGTAGCCTATACTTGCCTTCACTTTGCGTTGAGTTACGCACATTCTCAAAACACTTTGATAGGCTTGCTATGTGTCTCCGGAAGGATGATTGCCTTTAAGGTTTCAATCGTGTGTATATCTCTAAGCATTCTAGCCTTCCTAACATGACAAGCAGTTTTTATAGAGATGTGTTTAGGCTTCTCATGATCTCTCTTCTTTGCTCCATGCATATCCTTTCTCACCTTTGTACAAGTGTATCGACATGTGGCGGGTGTAAATACATATCTTACTCATTCGATCTGATTGTAACAAGTCGGGTGTAAATACATATCTTATTAATTTTAGGCATGGGCCCTACTTGCAAGTGGCTGCTGACATATATTAATTTGACAAGCCCCACACCATATCCAACCCTCACCAAATTTCTCTGTTTATTTATGAAGATGAGAAACGCATTGACACTCTTGCAGAGGACCTTCTGCCAAACAGACAGCTACCATAGATGTGGCACGCGGGTACTCCAATCCAAATCGTTGAAACGGTGGACCCACTGTAAATGACTGATAAGTGAACACGCTGATTTGTAGCCGCAAAAAGGATGGTTAAGATGAAAAATGGTCAAAGATCCAAATTCATCCACTAAAAGTGTTGAGGATTGTCCAGTCAATCTGATTTTGGAGCTTGGCACCCCGGGATCCACCGAGGTGGGTAGGATCCCTAACTGTGGGGCTCACAGTGATGTATGTGCCTTACATCCACACCGTCCAACCATTTTGAAGGCTCATTTTAGGGTATGATGCCAAAAACGAAGTTGACTCAAATCTTAAGTGGACCACACCACAGGAAACAGTCATGATTGAATCCCCACCATTAAAAAGTTCATGGATTCCACCGGTTGATAAGGTCATAAGGTCACAAACACCTAGATGAAGAGACCACACAAATCTCATCCTGATCCAAAGCTTTTGTGACCCGCAAGAAGTTTTTAATGGTCAATAACCACTTTTTCCTGTACTATGGTCCATCTGAGATTTGGAACTGCTTCATTTTTTATATCATGCCCTAAAATAAGCTTTCAATACAGATGGGCGGCATGGATTGAGTCACATACATCACAGTGGGCTCCACAGGGGTCTCACCTAATCCGCTCCCTCTTGCCAGCGTATCAAATGAGATGAGCATGAGTAACCAACTAAGACAGAAGTGGGGTAGGTTATGAAGCTATATCTTAATACATTCATTCCTCCTTTCAATAGAGGAAATGGTTTCAATACTTCAGCAACACTCCCAACTACTTTTTTTCGGGCGAAGCAATAACAAGAGACCACGTGAAAGCAACCATCCAAGAGATCAGAGGCTCCATGAAGCCACGTTCCACCATGAAGGACTTCCGGTCATCCAAACAAACAGCTGAATTACAATATCAGACCCATGATATTCTTGGGTGAACAGGGCTCTAGGGGCATTATACCTACGGAGTGGCAATCACCATTCTGTGGCAGGAAGTGCTGGGTGCATGTGGTACGTGGAACTTTGAAGGCCGCAATAGCAGGCATGAGGAGGAGGCATCTTCTGGAGCTGGAGCCAAATCATGGAGGGGATAATTGTTCTTTTGCTGTGTATGTGGGCAAGTGAGGAAAGCTGGAATAAACATGCTGACGGTGAGATAAGCAATGAAAGAGTAAGGAGTTCAGAAGCCAGGGCGGTCAGGTAAGAGTTCATTCCATGTCCACCTTAGCATGCACAAGGCAAGAAATAGATTTGAAATGACAATGATTTAAACAGACTGGTAATGACCAGCTTCTCTTGAGAAATTGACTACTACAGTTATCTGTTGTTCCAGCAAAGGTATGCTACCACTACTCAAGAAAAAAGAATGATTATAATATGTGCGCATTATTATTCTTTTCTTAGCTGGTCCATGTAATGGCTTCACATACCCTGCGATTGAAGGTTTAAAGAGTTGGTGCCACTATGATGCAGGGGCATCTTGGTGCAACTCCAAGGATGCATTGTATCTCCACACTAGGGGTAAGGTGGCCCATGAGGTGAGGCTTGTGAGATGCAAGATGGCCATGAGGTGGGACCCATTATGGGACCATGCGATTCAGGAACCCGTGCGACGCAGGGGTTGCCCACAGGGAGGACACGCCTGGGTTTGCCTAGGAGAGGCAGAATATAGGGATAAATCAGTGCTACCCCTGATATGTGCATTACACTTGAGTCACTTCCACATAGACACAAAACCACCCTCTAGATCTAGCACAACTTTTCTAAGAGACCATGCCCAAGCAATTCAAAACCAGACCTGGCTGAGATCCTATATTCACTTGAAAAACTATTATTTTTGAAGATCCCAAAAGCCTTGAAAAACATCTTTAAATATTTATACATTAAAAATAATAATAATAATTGGAAGCTCCAAATTAGTATGCACACTCATAATGTATGCGTTCAGAAGCGCTGAGATTTGAAATATAGTACAGTTGTCTTTTTACTTGTAGAACATACAACTAGACTTAGAAGAAAACTTACCTAGGCAACATTACATTACATTAACAAACTAAGAAGCTTTCTTTTGCTTCTTAGCTTGCCACTCTTTGATTTCAGCATCTATCTTTGCTTGCACACTTGCACGAAATCCAGGGTATGGTTCATAACCACAGCATGTTTGAAGAACCTGAAGAAACAAACAACATAAATCACTAAAACCTTCATTTCAGACCCTACTCACAATTTGACAGGATATGTAATTACCTCGAGTAAAACGAAGAAAGGAGCCATCAAAAAGGCTTGAGAAAGATTGTCCAGAAGAGCAGGAGCTCGCTTCTGCAAGGCAAACACATTATCTAGCTGACAAGTAGTGGTAACTCCTCCTCCAAATAACATGATTAGCTAAAGGCACTCATATAGTAAATCAGGAAATAGTTACCTCAAACACACCATGGCCTATGAACTGTCCAATCCAACAGAACAACTGAGCTGCCAACACTACCTGGATATCAATCATGTTGCATTTTTATCAGTGTTTACCATACATGAGAAACAAGAGGTGACTAGCTGCTTATGTAAGAAGAACAGAATGATATGATCGATACATTTAGGCTCCTGCTTCACCCATCAGATGCAACATAAGACTGTCATGCATATACAAACAACAAAGACGATGACTTAATACACGAAAACTAGCCAATGACATGGTCAAACCAGCTCAAGCTAGAATTTCTTGGTGGGTTTCTGCCCCTGTTTGCAAGAGTCAATCGCCTGACTTGATTTGGGTTGATTCGAAGTCGAATTTGACCATTGTCATTATCAACATAATTTCTTTGCTTTCTAAATGGTCAAACATAAGGGATGAAGAATCAGTGGCGCATCTCCTGATCCATTGTCCTTTCTCCACGGATATGTAGTGGAGTGTTCTCCGATTGGCGGGGGTCGAGTGGGTCACGCCTTCCTCTCTCAACCTTCTTTTGGCCTCCTGGCATGAAGATTCTGGTGGTGTGCTTGGAAGGAAAAGGTGGCGTTGTCTTTTGGCAACTTTGTGGGCCGTTTGGGCAGAGAGAAATAATAGGGTGTTTAGGAATCTTAGCAGTTCCTTGGGTTTAGTTTTCTCTAAAGTCCTGATGTTGTTTAGGGACTGGGCGCTGTGACTGGTCACCCCTAGTTTGTGTTTGGTTTTTTTTCTGTCGCTTGGTTTTTTTTTTTTTTTTTTTCCTGTTTTTTCCTTTTTGCTTCATTTTGTTGTTGTTCTCCTGTAGACCCTGCTTGGGTCCTTTTCGCAGCCTTGTTGCTTTCTAATAATATGCTCAATTCTAAAAATAATAATAATAAAAAAAATTGGTGGCAGAGTTAGCCAAAGACGTGTAGAGCTCAGTATCAACAATAATACCTAGTAAAGCCAGAATGATCTTGGCATGGATAGCCAAAGGTATTGCATGGGCCATTTAACAATCAATCAATGCCTACCCATAATTAGGGCTGTTTAACATTTAAAGATAAAGATACATCCATTTTGTAATATGACAGCCAAATAAATAACTCAAAAGGAACATCCAACATCACGATCCTACTCCCACTTGAGAACCCACTTGCCCTTCCAATACTGGATCTTGTTACCATAACACCATCACATCCAACTTTAATCCTATTGATTTTATATTAATTGTAGTTTTTTAAAAATAAATTCAGATGCTGTTCAAATTTGTAAGTATGGAAATTTTACCAAAAAAAAAAAACTACTTACTTAATAGTCAATAAACTACTTCATTAATCTAAGCAATTATCACTAGAGAACCTTCCATTTGATTTATTAACAGCGGCTTTTGCTCACTACCCCTTCCCGTTCAACTTTCTCCTCAAAGTGAATACTCTCATTTGCCACAAGAAATACCACGCAGAAAATGCCCGTCCGAAAATAAAGCACCTTGGAAAGGCGATTAGATCATTGGCATAATTGTCCTAATCTTCTCTGCTAACACTTTGGCTAGGACTTTGTAACTGCTGCCTATCAAAATTGTTGGTTTGAAGTGAGAAAGCTTCTTTGCTCCTTCCTTTTTGGAGACTAGACAAATGAAGGATGCACCTACAATTCTGCTGTTTTCTTCCCTCGCATGGAATTCTTTCAAAACAGCCATCAGGTCACCCATCATAGTACCCGAATACTGCTAAAAAAACATTGTTGGGAATCTGTCCAGATCTGGGATTTATTTGGTTCCATGCTTTGAACTACCTTGAGCACTTCCTCCTCTCTAAACTCAACTCCTATTTGTTCCGCTTTGTTGGTCGGGATTGACTTAAATTCCCCTCCCTCCAGTATAGGTCAACAGCAACTTTCTCCTGTGTGCAGCTTTTCATAGAAGTTAATAGCCTCCTGCTTTATAAATTCCCTATCTTCTATGAAATAGTCTCCTCTCTTGAGCTTTGGATATAATTTTTTTCCTTATCTTGCAGTTAGCCACCCTTTGAAAGAAGGCTGTATTTCAATCCTCCGCGTTCAACCAGAACCCCTTTGGATCTCTACCTCCAAGTGATTACCTTCCTCAGAATGATAAATGGTTCTGCTTATATGCTCTTCTGGATACAACTCTCACTTCACTCTTTCTCATCCAGACTTCTGATGCTGATTTCAATCATCTGTTGCTTCCACTTCTCTGTCAATCACATCCTGACATCCCAATATTTTAATTTTCGCTTTGACAATTTGTAATGTTTTCCTCATTCCAAAAGCTGCCTACACTAGCACTTGAGCATGCTTCCACCATTCGTTCATCATATTCTGGAAATTGGGATAATTCAGCTATTTCTTTTCAAAGCAGAAAGGTTTGGGACCCCTAAGAGACGCCTTCTGCTTGGAGCAAAATTGGCCAATGGTCAGATGCTGGTATAAGGAGGTTTTCTTGACTACACAAAGGAAATCTTGCATCAAACTCCTTGTCTACCATGAATCTGTCGAGCCCACACAAAATCGGGGGATCTTGGCTACTTGACATGATTTTTTTATTTTTAAAAGATAAGGAGCTAGGAGCTTTTGGTGTGAGAAAGAAAACCTGAGCTTTCCTAATAAGCCCACACGTGTACAAGATAGATCATTGTGGCTGATGTTTTCTCACCCGTTGAACTGTTTCTAATGTTGCATGCGGTCTACCTGCTATATTGATCATATTTTTGGGGGAGAACATGTACAAGATTGGACCTCCCCAATGAACAACTTTGATATTGCACCCATCAGCCACCTTGGCACTTGTGATGGTGTGTACATGACTTTGCCTTGTACATGCGTGCAGGTTTACCAAAGCTAAAAGACCTTGTAAAATGGAGGAAAAAAACAATGTTAGGTTATGCATGTTTCAGATGCTATAGGAGGTAATTTCTGTATTGGGTCATGGATGAGTGCCTCGACTAAGGGAACTATGTCATCCAACAAGGATAAAGTTCAGCAAACCCCAATCCAAATGATTAGGATGCAACATACAAGATAGACTATGATTGGTTGTTATCATTAAATTGATATGATATACTGTTAGTTCTCTATCACAACTTTAATGCTCAAGTTGACTGACATTTCAAGTCTCTAGAAAGGAGAACCCTTATCCTTACACGAGGATCGAGCCACCCAGCTTGGGTGTTCCAATTTTTTGAGGATCTATCATCTATGTATCAGAGTTAGGTGATGCTTACACGAAAAGGTAGATAGAATTCAATTTCATTGCGTGCGTGCGTGCGTGTGTGTTTGTGTGTGTTTTAAAAGAGAGGAAAGCGATACATCAAGACAAGTTTCAATACAAATTGAGGATAGATGAGCTTCCCCTTCAGCTAAAGAATCTGCCATAGAGCATTTGCCTCTCTCCCAACATAGGCAAACGAAGGCACTCCATAGCCCAGAAACATGAATGATTCATCTGCTGAGGCTATGAAGATGGAGATTATGCCCAAATTAGGGGAAAGCCCCTCAATTTCAGCAAGATACAAAAGAATCCAAATTCCTCTATCTAGCCAACAAGAAGCGCGAGGGAAGTCCACTACCCATTCAATCTAAATGAATCAAGTTAAACCAACAACTCAAAGACTCCAGTGAAGTACTGCAAAACTCAGTGACAGCATTACAATGCCTTTCACTAATAAAAAACTGTTTTCCAAACTACAGGTGTTGTGACTTAGCAGTCCACCATAAAATGCAAGACTAGAAAAGAGTGCATTCAAACGTCCATGTCAGGCAAGCAGTTTGCTATGGGGATGCTTTCCTACTGCTTCGGCAATACAAAGTTCACAGCTGTAGACAAAAATCAGTTAGAAATACCTCCTACCTGTCATGAGGGATGTGGCCATTTGATCAGTTGGACTCATCCCTTACTATTCGGCATGCATATGATATCATACACACTTAAATGGTGAGTTACTTCCTAGAAATAGAAATTATAGAGTCTAACAAAAACCTTCGCTTTCTCACATTTTGTACGATTAGCAAGAATGGCCCAGTTTCAAAGATGACATACGATTAAGCACATGAACAAGTCTATGTCCAATTAATCAAGAAACATGAATCCAGCATTTATTTATGCAGAGAAGAAACTCTGTATTTTGGAATCGTCAATAAGACATGCAACGACTAAAGTGAAAGAGAAGCTACCTAACATAAATTTGTCACATCATCAAAAGATGAAAAGAGCCATAGCAATTCTTTGTGTTTGTGCATATATATATATTTTTTTTCTTGTTTGTTTTAATGATAAAGAGCCAGAGTAATTCCAAATCATCAAAAGAAAAATTTATACCCTTAACAAAATATTTGCACAAGTAACACGAAAAAGAGACCAAACCAATCAAATAGATGTTTGATTCAAACTAGTAAAATCCCAATCCTCAAAGCATGTAAAAAATGAGAGTGAAAGCAGTGTTCAAAGTATCGGTATCACTACAAGTTTCGCTGTCCGGGGATACGGAAACAATATTAACTATCACTAATAATATCGTCAATAACAAAAAAATGTGGGGAAGAAAGGGGAAAACGGTAGAATTTTTCAATGAAACTTTAGGATATGTTAAAATACACATATTTGCATGTTTAGGAATTAAAAAAATTGCAAAAAGAATGCATACATAATAAGTTTCCATTTAATGGGGGCCTAAAAGCATGTGTTGTCATAAGAAATCACTCCAACCATCCCATCTATCCATCTAACCATCCACACAATATTTCGTCAAGAAATCGTCGACAATTGGAAAGGAAATGAAAGATTGTGGTCTCGATATCGCCCGTGCTGCGATAACGATAATTATCACAATATAATCGATATAATCATCGACAATTTGAACATTGCATACAACCATGCGCCCAAAAAAATTTTGAAATAGAATTTTTTTAATAAATAATTTTTTGGTGATATCAACACACTGGCAATGTTATCAAAATATTGCTGATACACTAGCGATATAGGTGACACATGGAATTTACACAGTTGAAAATATTGGCGATATCAATACATTGGCGATACAAGTGACACTTGGAATTTACATGATAAAAAATATTGGCGATACATTGCCGATACCTGGAATTTCTGATACTATTAGTATTATCGGCATCGCTACTAGTCTTATCAGTATCGCGAAGCTGAAGATACGGATAATATCGAGGATATTTTGAAAATATTGGGGATACTCCGAACAATGAGTGAAAGTGATACCCAAGTGACACATATTACGAAATATTGATTTGTCAATAATCATAAAACGAGAAAGACCCTTAAGCTCATAATGATTCCAACTCCATCCAAACCACATCTTATCCTAAAACACAATAGCTACACACAGATATAGAAGAAGAAAAGGAAGAAAGGCAGGTAATATTTTTCAAAAAAAAAAAAGGAAAAATAACTGAAACCCAATTCTAAACAATAAAAAGAGAAAAAAAAAAATTAAACAACTAGCAGAAACAGATTATATGAAAAAGTCTATCATGATTCAAATAAGCCAAGATAAAATTCCAATCTGATCCTTAAAAAAAATAAAAAATAAAAAAAATAGAAAAAACCCACATCCAATTTAGCAAAACAAAAGAGAAAAGATGCATCCACTGAACTTTCAAAGGCCCATGCCAGATGAAAAAGACTAATTAATAGAAGGTCACCATCAATTATGTTGATTATCATAGAACTAACGAATCGCTGATGATAATAATAATAATAATAATTCCAAATCCATAAAAAGCAACAATTCCACATCCCAAAAGAAACAACACAAGAAAGAAAGAAAGAAAAACAAGAAAATTAAAAAATTAAGGGGATGTGGAAAATACCTTCCACGCAAGAGAAAAGCCGAGGCGAGAAGCAAGAGAAGAACTAGAGAACCAACATAAGAGGCAGAGAAGGGCAGCTAAGGAACCGGCTCTCCTATCCAAGAAGACATAGAAGGAGGCATAGAGCAAAGCGAAGAAGAACCCAAAATTGAGAAGCAAGAAAGGAGAGGAGAAGAAGGGGAGAGGAGGAAGTTGGATAAGAGAGGGTGTGAAATAGAAGAGAACCAGAGCTGTGTAGAAAATCGGCCAAACGAACAACACATGGATTATTATGTTTATTGGGTTGTTGTGATAAGCCCCGTAGAAGGCAAAATGCCTCTCCAGATCAAACACTCCCCTCCCCATTTTTTCTTTTTATCAGAAGAATTTCTATTTTTTTTTTTTTTTAATTTGGGTGTGAGAGAAGAAGATCGAGGAGAGCTCGGACGAAAGAATCAAAACCACTTGAAAACCTTAAAAAACCCCAATGCCTCGTAGAGCAGCTGTTTTCTTCGAAAACACCGTCGTCTCGCACGAGGGGCTTGACCGGGAAGCGGATTGCGTCCGTACGCGGATTAGCTACTAATGGGGTCATAGCAATAGTGACGTCACCAAGTTCTGTGGGCCCAATCATGATGCATCTATTGTATCCACACCGTTTTCTTTTCCTTCTTCTATGTCTGTGTGAACTCATGAACAGGTTGGATCTCAAATAAACATCACGGTGGGCTCTAGGAAGGTTTCAACGGTGGGTATCATTGTACCCACTTGAGCTTTGGAGCTGATTATTTTTTTAGCTCAAGCCCTAAAATGATCTCGCCAAATCGATTGACGGTGTGGATACAACAGATACATCATGGTTGGGCTCGCAGAACTTGGTGACGTCACTTCGGGCTCCATGGGTCCACCGTGATGTATAAGTATTACCTAAAACGTCCATTCATTTTTCAGATCATTTTAGGATATGAACCCAAAATTGAGACGGATCCAAGGAAACACAGTGAGTAGTGAATTCCCACCATTAGAAACTTCCTATGAGCAGGAGAAGTTTTGAACCAGTATGATATTTGTGTTTTCCCTTCATATGTCTATATTACCTTATTAACAGTTTCCCTGTGAGTTTCATTATAGCCACTACTTCCTCTGGTGCGGGCCCCACAATGCCCCTGCCTAGACACATCAAGCAGCTAATGCTCCAAGCGGGAGCAGGACGCAATCCACTTCCTATACTGACGTGGATGTATGACTTCATCTAGATTAGGTCCACCCCCTTGATCAGGTGTCCTCACCACGTTAGGCCTAGGATCCCGAACATCAATCTCATCCAATATTCAGGTGGGCCTAAACATTGTAAAATCCGCCTAAAAAAGTCTCCAAAATCTCGTGATGGCCCACCTAAACAGACATAAGTTTTAGTTCTGGAAGGTTAACACGAGGTAACACGCATGATCAGATGATCATGTCTCGCCTGCTAGCCCAGCTGGAAGACGCCTAGGCGTTTCAAGTCTAAGGTTTGAGACACACTAATTGAAAATCAAAGATTTTTCCAAGGGCCTAGTTGGTAATGATTATTCTCACCCTAATTGTGTTCTCTTGTAGGAGAGCGGATTAGGTGAGACCCCGGCGTCACCCAAGACGGTGGGCCCTTACCAGTGTTCTAAGGGCGCACTTTATATTTAAATAATGTTTATTTACCATCCAATCTGTTGCTAAGCTCACATAAGCCTGATTGAAGGGAGAAAATAAATATCAGCTGGATCCAAAACTTCTGTGGCCCATTAATGGTCAACAACCACTGTTTCTTATGGTATGGTCCACCTGATAATTAGATCTGCTTACTTTTTGTGAAAATGCCTAAAATGATCTGGCAAGACAGATGGACAGCGTAGATACATAATAAATACATCAAGGTGGGCCCACGATAACCCTATGGTTAGGGCCGCACCATCTTGGGTGAGGAACTATCCCGACTTGTTTGGATGGCTAACTTTCAAGATAACGTAATGGAATTTAAAACTCACATCATCACTCCTTTTAGCTAATTAGATAAAGCAAGCTGTTAAATCATGGTAATCCATCGGGATCACCACCAACTTAGATGGGTAAAGTGGCATTGTCGTGGCATAGTTTTGTGGGCCCCACTATGATGTATGTGTTATATCCACACCGTCCATTTATCTTATGAGATAATTTTAAATAATGAAATAAAAAAGAGGCACATCCAAAATGAAAATTGACCACACCATAAAAAGCAATCAGGATTAAATGCTTGCCATTAAAAACTTCTTGCAACCCACAAAGGTGTTCGATGAAGCTGATATTTGAAGTCATCAGCTAAAATAATATTGCAAAATCGATAGACAATGTGTATATAACACATTAGACAAGTTATTTTATCCACATGTATCAAATCACGCGAGTACATTACATGCATGTCAAAAAATTAAAGATACTAAGAGTAGTATTGATATTCTTTCGGCTTTTCTTGGGATTACTATGGTAGTGATAACCATTACCCATTTACATAGCCATCCAAACAAGCTCTAAAGTACATTGAACTCTTGACTCATGGGTCATAATTCTTATTTAAACAAACACTTGAAAATAATAATGAGGGCTCAATGCAACCCTACACTTGACACGCCTACTTGACATCTTTTTATTAAGCCATATCAACCCTTAGTTACAGGTAATTTGTGCCCCTCCAGATCACTAGGCTGTCCTGAACAATCTTCGTACTTGTATGAGTGTGACCTACCTGATAGTTGAACTCATCTCACACTTGATGTTGTGCATCCCCATTATGCAGTGCTTGGATGCCCTATGCAAGTGAGAGCTTGGTGTGTGCATCTACATATAAAGGTGTGTGTGCGGAAGCTTCTCTCATGTAGAAGGCGGACAAACCTCTCTCATCTCCGGGCGATGCACCTCAAAGCAGCATCAAGTTATCGTGACCATGCCATGAAGTAATAATGATACACAGCTCAATTGTGCAACTGCATGTCTAAGTTAGAATTGATCTGTTACATGTAGGTGAGTAGTGTCATAGCACATGCAGCTTAAATCACACATCTTGAATGATGAAGCATTCATCATATATACAATCATTACATTGCATTTAATAGGAAATTACAACTTCAATAGGAGCATGCATTATTTCATTAAATAAATTACTATATCAATTTTACACTAAGTGTATGCACTCGAGCAACCAACAAGATCCTACCCCCAGTGTACCTTGCATTAGAGAAAGTATAATACCACCAACCCATTTCCATACCATGCATCAGAGCGACGACCCACAGTTCAAATTCATACATAAGAGAAAACTTCCTTTCATTAAGAATTTAAACAGAGAAGAAATGAAATTCCACATTTACAAATTACAGTTTCCACGATTACAAGCCTTAACCCTACTCCTAGGGGAGTGTTGGCCTCAAAATATCAACATAAGCAGAAAATATTTAAATACCGCACGGACATTGGCACTCAGAAGATCCCAAACACAGAGAACCATAAAAATTTATCGAGGGGTGAACTATTCACATGCATGAAAAAAAGCGCCAGGAAAGGGCCAAGGCATAAAACAATATAATCAGTATAAAGATGATCATTGCGCCAAAATAGCCAATTAGAGAGAGATTCGTTCACAGGAGTTGAACTGTTGGCAGATGGCGAACCAGTTTGCGCTAGCATTGCCATTCTGCTAGGTATACTATTGCCACCGCTACAGAAGCTCCGGCCGTCAAGAGCACCAGTATTGCCTTCATGTGATTAAAACACACTTCACACTTGTAAGTGTGTAGTGTGTGTGTGTGTGTGTGTGTGTGTGTGTGTGTGTGTGTGTGCACAGTTCTCACAAATGAAACCAACCATCCTCAGGACTCAGTGATCAGCAATCAGTTCACCCATCGACAACCTAGGGTTCGCTAAGCCTACACATATCTCCACATGCAGACACATCTGCTGCACTAGCATGTATATGTGCCACAATTAACCATGTGCACCAGAGGTAACATGAAGGATTTGTTGAGAATTACCATTGAAGAAGAATGTTTAAATAGTAAAATACTGGGTGCCAACAAGTGAATCTAAAGCAACAGTTCAGGAACAGCTAAATAAACAGCTCATCATGGGCAATGGTGGTAGAACAAACAAGAAATGTCCGGAAAAAAAAAAAAAAATACAGCAGCAAATAAATTAGGACGAATATAATTAGAATAAAATTGAAAAAAAATGAAAAAAAAAAAAAAAAAAAAAAACCTTAATGATCCATGGACCATCGATCCTGCAAAATCAGGACTTTGCCTACTCCCGATTTTAGCAAAGCAAAAGGCCCTTCAAGGGAGATTACTCACGCTAAAGCTCCCTATAATTGTGATTTTGCTAACCCTCCCAAGTGTAATTTCACACTAAACACACCCAAACTCGCAATTATGCAGAGGAAAGCAGCGTTTTAACACAAAAAATCTGGCATGGAAGGGATGTGGCCTGTCAAATTGGGATTAGGCTTAATCCGATTTGGCAAGATCCACAACCAAATTCAAAGTAAAGGAGAGAATTATGGTGGGTTGATGATGACTAAGCAATTATTGCTTCTCAATAAGCCACCAGAGTATTTAACAGGATTTGGTTTAGGCTCACTTTAGCCAGATTGAAAATAGCGTTGTGGCTGCATCCACTTTTTACATTTCACCTCATTTCATTTGTAGTTTTAACCACCAAATCACAAAAAAAAAAAAAAAAATCAATAATTTATTAAAATTTTGCATCAGAGAGATTCCCAAGACAAGTCAACATCCTCCTAAAGGAGTGCAGATGTCCTTGTCAGTTTTATCATCACTTGCAAAAACAAAATCTGATAAACTCAAAAGAACGAGTTTGAGTAGTGAAGTCTCAATTCTCCAAGTTGAAAAGGAATCATTCTGCTAAAATAGAATAGGGAACAATAAAAAAGAAGAAAGATAAATAGACGTGTGCATTAGATCACTTTTCTTTTTCATAGTCATAACTCGTAGTGTATATTTAAACCCATCATTGGCACCGCAAATAACTACTGCAAGGGCTTGGAAACATCAATGAGAGTTGAAACAAAAAAAGAAATTACGATTCAAAAATCAGTAGTGGTAAAACAAAGGAACCGAGGATGAGAACAATACATCACTCAACTCTTTTTTCTACTTTTTTTTTTTTTTTTTTGGCTGTTTTGTGTAGGACATCTCATCAAAGAGATTCCCAAGACCAAGTCATCATCCTTCCAAGGGGAGTGCTGATATCCCTATCCGGTTTATCATCACTTGTAGTTCCTTTTTTTCTTTTTTTTATGCCAAACAGTAATTCACACCTATCACTATATAGTGGAAAAATACATCAACCTACGCAACTATTTTACAGACTCAAAATAAGACTAATAGATCAATACATGAGGACCTGTGCATGCTATCTACTAAAAACTTTCAGAGTTTTACAAGCCCTTGGGTTTTAGATTTTCCACTTCAACTACTCAATTAAGATAACCTCATTATGGTACAACTTAAAGTACCCAAATGAAGCTCTACTTGTTGGCATACTTCTTCTGGAAAGTATAGTACTCGTAACCAATCAAAGCGGCAGAAATACATACCAAATGCAATACTTTTGTTTCAAGATGAAACCCAAATGCCGCAGATGAGTTCCTTTTCATAGTAGTTACTCAAAGTATATTTAAAACCCATCATAGGCATTGCATCAAATTAATCAAATCAAAAACTCAAATATAGAGACGACCACTAGAGGCACTTGTAACCAATCAAACAAGCAGAAACACATACCAAATACAATACTTTCACTTCAAGACAAAAACCAAATGTCTCAGAAGAATTCCTTTCCATAGTAGGTACTCAAAAGTATATTTAAGACCCGTCATAGGCATTGCATCAAAGTAATCAAATCAGAAACTCAAATATAGGGAGGACAAAATCACAAGGATTTTGATAACCTTCAAAGTGTTGGTGAAATATGTAATTTCATACTAAACACACCCATGCTCGCAAGTATACAGAGGAAAGCAGCGTTTTAACACCAAAAATATGGCATAGAAGGGACGTGGCCTCTCAAATTGGGATTAGGCTTAATCCGATTTTGCAGGATCCACAACCAAATTCAAAGTAGAAGAGAGAATTATGGTGGGTTAATGCTAACTAAGCGAATATTACTTCTCAATAAGCCACCAGAGTATCTAACAGGATTTGGTTTAGGCTCACTTTAGCCAGAGTGAAAATAGAGTTGAGGCTGCATCCACTTTTTACATTTCACCTCATTTCATTTGTAGTTTTAACCACAAAATCAATATATATATATATATATATATATATATATATATATATATATATATATATATATATATATATATATATATATATAATTTATTAAAATTTTGGATCAGACAAATTCCCAAGACGAGTCAACATCCTCCCAAAGGAGTGCAAATGTCATTGTCTGTTTTATCATCACTTGCAGAAACAAAATCACATAAACTCAAAAGAAAGAGTTCGAGTAGTAAAGTCTCTATTCTACGAGTTGAAAAGCAATCATGCTGATCAAATAGAATAGGGAACAATGAAAAAGAAAAAGAAAGGCACTTCAAATAATTGAAAGGGTTTGGAAATATCATCAAAAGTCGAAACAAAACAAGAAATTACGATTCAAAAATCAGTAATGGTAAAACCAAAGACCCGAATATGAGAACATTACATCACTGACCTCTTTTTCTACTTTTTTTTTTTTGTATTTTTTGTTGGTTGTTTTGTGTAGGACATCTCATTAGAAAGATTCCCAAGACCAAGTCATCATCCTCCAGAGGTGAGTGCTGATGTCCCTGTCTAATTTATCATCACTTACAATTCCTTTTTTTTTATGCCAAACAGTAATTCACACCTATCACTATATAGTGGAAAAGTACGTCAACCTACGCAACTATTATATAGACTCAAAATAAGACTAATAGATCAATACATGAGGACCAGTGCACGCTATCTACTAAAAACTTTCAGAGTTTTACAGGCCCTTCGGTTTTAGATTTTCCACTTCAACTACTCAATTGAGATAACCTCATTATGCTACAACTTAAAAGTGCCCAAATGAAGCTCTATTTGTTGGCATACTTCTTCTGGAAAGTATACAACACGTAACCAATCAAAGCAGCAGAAATACAAACCTAATGCAGTACTTTCGTTTCAAGATGAAACCCAAATGCCGCAAATGAGTTCCTTTTCATAGTAGTTACTCAAAGTATATTTAAAACCCATCATAGGCATTGCATCAAATTAATTAAATAAAAAAACTCAAATATAGAGAGGACAATTAGAGGCACTTTTAACCAATTAAAAAAGCAGAAACACATACCAAATGCAATACTTTCACTTCAAGAAAAAAACCAAATGTCTCGGAAGAATTCCTTTTCATAGTAGTTACTCAAAGTATATTTAAGACCCGTCATAGGCATTGCATCAAAGTAATCAAATCAGAAACGCAAATATAGGGAGGTCCAAATCACAAGGATTTTGCTAACCTTCAAAGTGTTGGTAAAATATGTTATTTCACACCAAACACACCCATACTCGCAATTATGCAGAGGAAAGCAGTGTTTTAACACCAAAAATCTGGCAAGGATGGGACGTGGCCTCTCAAATTGGGATTAGGCTTAATCCGATTTTGCAGGATCCACCACCAAATTCAAAGTAGATGAGAGAATTATGGAGGGTTGATAATGACTAAACTATTATTACTTCTTAATAAACCACCAGAGTATCTAATCGGATTTGGTTTAGGCTCACTTTAGCCAGATTGAAAATATAGTTGTGGCTGCATCCACGTTTTACATTTCGCCTCATTTCATTTGTAGTTTTATAACCACCAAATCACAAAAAAATGAATAATTTATTAAAATTTTACATCAGAAAGATTCCCAAGACAAGTCAACATCCTCCCAAAGGAGTGCAGATGTCCTTGTCTATTTTATCATCACTTGCAGAAACAAAATCCGACAAACTCAAAAGAAAGAGTTCGAGTAGTAAAGTCTCTATTCTCCGAGTTGAAAAGCAATCATCCTGCTGAAATAAAATAGAGAACAATTAAAAAGAAGAAGAAAGATAAATAGACATGCGCCTCAGATCACTTTTCTTTTTCATAGTCATAACTCATAGTGTATATTTAAACCCATCATTGGCACTTCAAATAATTGAAGCAAGGGCTTGCAAATATCATCGAAAGTCGAAACAAAACAAGAAATTACGATTCAAAAATCAATAGTGGTAAAAAAAAGGAACCGAAGATGAGAACATTACATCACTAACCTCTTTTTTCTTCTTTTTTTTTTGTATTTTTTTTGTTGGTTGTTTTGTGTAGGACGTCTCATCAGATAGATTCCCAAGACCAAGTCATCATCTTTCCGAGGGAAGTGCTGATGTCCCTGTCTGGTTTATCATCACTTGCAGTTCCTTTTTTTTTTTTTTATGCCAAACAGTAATTCACACCTATCACTATACAGTGAAAAAATACGTCAACCTACGCAACTATTTTATAGACTCAAAATAAAACTAATAGATCAATACATGAGGACCTGCGCATGCTATCTACTAAAAACTTTCAAAGTTTTACAAGCCCTTCGGTTTCAGATTTTCCACTTCAACTACTCAATTAAGATAACCTCATTATGGTACAACTTAAAGTGCCCAAATAAAGCTCTATTTGTTGGCATACTTCTTCTGAAAAGTATAGTACTCGTAACCAATCAAAGCAGCAGAAATACATACCAAATGCAATACTTTCGCTTCAAGACAAAACCCAAATGCCGCAAATGAGTTCCTTTTCATAGTAGTTACTCAAAGTATCGTTAAAACCCATTATAGGCATTGCATCAAATTAATCAAATCAGAAACTCAAATATAGAGAGGACCACTAGAGGCACTAGTAACCAATCAAAGAAGTAGAAACACATACCAAATACAATAATTTCACTTCAAGACAAAAACCAAATGTCTCAGAAGAATTCCTTTTCATAGTAGGTACTCAAAGCATATTTAAGACCCGTCATAGGCATTGCATCAAAGTAATCAAATCAGAAAGTCAAATATAGGGAGGTCCAAATCACAAGGATTTTGATAACCTTCAAAGTGTTGGTGAAATATGTTATTTCACACTAAAAACACCCATACTCGTAATTATGCAGGGGAAAGCAGTGTTTTAACACAAAAAATCTGGCAAGGACAGGACGTGGCCTCTCAAATTAGGATTAGGCTTAATCCGATTTTGCAGGATCCACAACCAAATTCAAAGTAGAGGAGACAATTATGGTGAGTTGATGATAACTAAGCGATTATTACCTCTCAATAAGCCACCAGAGTATCTAACAGGATTTGGTTTAGGCTCACTTCAGCTAGATTGGAAATGGAGTTGTGGCTGCATCCACTTTTTACATTTCGCCTCATTTCATTTGTCGATTTAACCACCAAATCACAAAAAAAAATAATAATAATAATAATAATTTATTAAAATTTTGCATCAGAGAGATTCCCAAGGCGAGTCAACATCCTCCCAGAGGAGTGCAGATGTCTTTGTCTGTTTTATCATCACTTGTAGAAACAAAATCACATAAACTCAAAAGAAAGAGTTCGAGTAGTAAAGTCGCTATTCTCTGAGTTGAAAAGCAATCATCCTGCTGAAATAGAATAGGAACAATTAAAAAGAAGAAGAAAGATAAATAGACATGTGCCTCATCTCACTTTTCTTTTTCATAGTCATAACTCTTAGTGTATATTTAAACCCATCATTAGCACTTGAAGATGAGAACATTACATCACTGACCTCCGTTTTTTCTGTTTTTTTTTTATTATTATTTTTTGCTGGTTGTTTTGTGTAGGACATCTCATCAGAGAGATTCCCAAGACCAAGTCATCATCCTCCGGAGAGGAGTGCTGATGTCCCTGTCTGGTTTATCATCACTTGAAGTTCCTTTTTCTTTTCTTTTCTTTTTTTTTATGCCTAAGTGGAAAAAGATGTCAACCTACACAACTATTTTATCGACTCAAAATAACACTAATAGATCAATACATGAGGACATGTGCATGCTATCGACTAAAATCTTTCAGTGCTTTACAGGCCCTTAGGTTTCAAATTTTCCACTTCAACTACTTAATTGAGATAACCTCATTATGGTACAACGTAAAGTGCCCAAATGAAGCTCTATTTGTTGGCATACTTCTTTTGGAAAGTATAGTACTCGTAACCAATCAAAGCAGCAGAAATACATACCAAATGCAATACATTCGTTTCAAGACGAAACCCAAATGCCGCAGATGAGTTCCTTTTCATAGTAGTTACTCAAAGTATATTTAAAACCCATCATAGCCATTGCATCAGATTAATAAACTCAAAAACTCAAATATAGAGAGGACCACTAGAGGCACTTGTAACCAATCAAAAAAGCATAAACACATACCAAATGTAATACTTTCACTTCAAGACAAAAACCAAATGTCTCAGAAGAATTCATTTTCGTAGTAGTTATCAAAGTATATTTAAGAACCGTCATAGGCATTGCATCAAAGTAATCAAATCAGAAACTCAAATATAGGGAGGACCAAATCAAAAGGACTTTACTAACCTTCAAAGTGTTGGTGACATATGTTATTTCACACGAAACACACCCATACTCACAATTATGCAGAGGAAAGCAGTATTTTAACACCAAAAATCTGGCATGGAAGGGACGTGGCCTCTCAAATTGGGATTAGGCTTAATCCGATTTTGCAGGATCCACCACCAAATTCAAACTAGAGGAGAGAATTATGGTGGGTTGATGATGACTAAGCTATTATTACTTCTCAATAAGCCACCTGAGTATCTAACAGGATTTGGTTTACGGTCACTTTAGCCAGATTGAAAATAGAGTTGTGGCTGCATCCACTTTTTACATTTCACCTAATTTCATCAGTAGTTTTAACCACCAAATCACAAAAAAATAAAAATAAAAATAAAATCAATAATTTATTAAAATTTTACATAGGAGAGATTCCCGAGACGAGTGAACATCCTCCCAAAGGAGTGAAGATGTCCTTGTCTGTTTTATCATTACTTGCAGAAACAAAATCCCACAAACTCAAAAGAAAGAGTTCGAGTAGTAAAGTCTCTATTCTCCGAGTTGAAAAGCAATCATCCTGCTAAAATAGAATAGGGAACAATTAAAATGAAGACGAAAGATAAATAGACATGTGCCTCAGATCACTTTTCTTTTTCATAGTCTTAACTCGTAGTGTATATTTAAACCCATCATTGGCACTACAAAATAATTGAAGCAAGGGCATGGAAATATCATCGAAAGTCGAAACAAAACAGGAAATTACGATTCAAAAATCAGTAGTGGTAAAACAAAGGACCCGAAAATGAGAACATTACATCATTGAGCTCTTTTTTCTGCTTTTTTTTTTTTTTTGTATTTTTTGTTGGTTGTTTTGTGTAGGACATCACATCAGAGAGATTCCCAAGACCAAGTCATCATCTTTCCAAGGGGAGTGCCGATGTCCCTGTCTAGTTTACCATCACTTGCACTTCCTGGTTTTTTAATGCCAAACAGTAATTGACAGCTATCACTATACAGTGGAAAAATATGTCAACCTACGCAACTTTTTATAGACTCAAAATAACACTAATAGATCAAAACATGAGGACTTGTGCACGCTATCTACTAAAACCTTTCAGAGTTTTAAAGACCCTTCAGTTTCAGATTTTCCACTTCAACTACTCAATTGAGATAACCTAGTTATGGTACAACTTAGAGTGCCTAAATGAAGCTCTATTTGTTGGCATACTTCTTCTGGAAAGTATAGCACTCGTAACCAATCAAAGCAGCAGAAATACATACCAAATGCAATACTTTCTTTCCAAGACGAAACCAAAATGCCGCAGATGAGCTCATTTTCATAGTAGTAACTCAAAGTATATTTAAAACCCATCATAGCCATTGCATCAGATTAATAAACTCAAAAACTCAAATATAAAGAGGACCACTAGAGGCACTTGTAACCAATCAAAAAGCAGAAACACATACCAAATGTAATACTTTCACTTCAAGACAAAACCAAATGTCTCGGAAGAATTCCTTTTCATAGTAGTTACTTAAAGTATATTTAAGACCCGTCATAGGCATTGCATCAAAGTAATCAAATCAAAACCTCAAACATAGGGAGGACCAAATCATAAGGATTTAGCTAACCTTCAAAGTGTTGGTGAACTATGTAATTTCACACTAAAAACACACATACTCGCAATTATGTAGACGAAAGCAATGTTTTAACACCAAAAATCTGGCATGGAAGGAACATGGCCTCTCAAATTGGGATTAGGCTTAATCCGATTTTGCAGGATCCACAACCAAATTCAAAGTAGAGGAGATAATTATGGTGGGATGATGATGACTAACCTATGATTATTTCTCAATAAACCACCAGTATATCTAACAGGATTTGGTTTAGGCTCACTTTAGCCAGATTGAAAATAGAGTTAATGGCTGCATCCACTTTTTACATTTCGCCTAATTTCATCCGTAGTTTTAACCTCCAAATCACAACAACAACAAAAAAAAAAAAAAAAAAATCAATAGTTTATTAAAATTTTGCAGCAGAGAGATTCCCGAGACGAGTCAACATCCTCCCAAAGGAGTGAAGATGTCCTTGTCTGTTTTATCATCACTTGCAGAAACAAAATCCCACAAACTCAAAAGAAAGAGTTCAAGTACTAAAGTCTCTATTCTCCGAGTTGAAAAGCAATCATCCTACTAAAATAGAATAGGGAACAATTAAAAGGAAGAAGAAACATAAATAGACATGTGCCTCAGATCACTTTCTTTTTCATAGTCATAACTCCTAGTGTATATTTGAACCCATCATTGGCACTTCAAATAATTGAAGCAAGGGCATGGAAATATCATCGAAAGTCGAAACAAAATAAGAAATTACGATTCAAAAATCAGTAGTGGTAAAACAAAGCAACTGAAGATGAGAACATTACATCACTGACCTCTTTTTTCTTTCTTTTTTGTATATTTTTGTTGGTTGTTTTGTGTAGGACATCTCATCAGAGAGATTCCCAAGACCAAGTCATCATCCTCCGGAAGGGAGTGCTGATGTCCCAATCTGGTTTATCATCACTTACAGTTCCTTTTTTTTTATGATAAACAGTAATTGACACCTATCACTATAGAGTGGAAAAATACGTCAACCGACGCAACTATTTTATAGACTTGAAAGAAGACTAATAGATCAATACAAGGAGACCTGTGCATGCTATCTACTAAAAACTTTTAGAGTTTTACAAGCCCTTGGGTTTAAGATTTTCCACTTCTACTACTCAATTGAGATAACTTCATTATGGTACAACTTAAAGTGCCCAAATGAAACTCAATTTGTTGGCATACTTCGTCTGGAAAGTATAGTACTCATAACCAATCAAAGCAGCAGAAATACATACCAAATGCAATACTTTCGTTTCAAGATGAAACCCAAATCCCCCAGATGAGTTCCTTTGCATAGTAGTTACTCAAAGTATATTTAAAACCCATCATAGGCATTGCATCAAATTAATCAAATTAAAAACTCAAATATAGAGAGGACCTTTAGAGGCACCTGTAACCAATCAAAAAAGCAGAAACACATACCAAATGCAATACTTTCACTTCGGAACAAAAACCAAATGTCTCAAAAGAATCCCTTTTTATAGTAGTTACTCAAAGTATATTTAAGACCCGTCATAGGCATTGCATCAAAGTAATCAAATCAGAAACTCAAATATAGGGAAGACCAAATCACAAGGATTTTGGTAACCTTCTAAGCGTAGGTGAAATATGTTATTTCACACTCAACACCCCCCATACACGCAATTACGCAGAGGAAAGCAGTGTTTTAACCCTAAAAATCTGGCATAAAAGGGACGTGGCCTGTCAAATTGGGATTAGGCTTAATCCGATTTTGCAGGATCCACAACCAAATTCAAAGTAGAGGAGAGAATTATGGTGGGTTGATGATGACTAAGCTATTATTACTTCTCAATAAGCCACCGGAGTATCGAACAGGATTTGGTTTAGGCTCACTTTATCTAGATTGAAAATAGAGTTGTGGCCACATCCACTTTTTACATTTCACCTCATTTCATCTGTAGTTTTAACCACCAAATCACAAATATATATATATATATATATATATATATATATATATATATATATATATATATATATATATATATATATATATATATATATATATTATTATTATTATTAAAATTTTGCATCAGAGAGATTCCCGAGACGAGTCAACTTCCTCCCAAAGGAATGAAGATGTCCTTGTCTGTTTTATCATCACTTGTAAAAACAAAATACCACAAACTCAAAACAAAGAGTTCGAGTTGTAAAGTCTCTATTCTCCGAGTTGAAAAGCAATCATCCTACTAAAATAGAATAGGGAACAATTAAAAAGAAGACGAAAGATAAATAGACATGTGCCTCAGATCACTTTTCTTTTTCATAGTCATAACTCGTAGTGTATATTTAAACACATCATTGGCACTCCAAAATAATTGAAGCAAGGGCTTCGAAATATCATCGAAAGTCAAAAGAAAATAAGAAATTACGATTCAAAAATCAGTAGTAGTAAAACAAAGGACCCGAAGATGAGAACATTACATCACTGAGCTTTGTTTTCTGCTTTTTTTTTCTTTTCTTTTTTTCTTTTTTTTTGTTTTTTTTGCTGGTTGTTTTGTGTAGGACATCTCATTAAAGAGACTCCCAAGACCAAGTCATTATCCTTCCAAGGGGAGTGCTGATGTCTCGGTCTAGTTTACCATCACTTGTAGATCCTTTTTTTTTTCTTCTTATGCCAAACAGTAATTGACACCTGTCACTAGACAGTGGAAAAATATGTCAACCTACGCAACTATTTTATAGACTCAAAATAAGACTAATAGATCAATACATGAGGACCTGTGCATCCTATCTACTAAAAACTTTCAGAGTTTTACAGGCCCTTGGGTTTCAGATTTTCCACTTCAACTACTCAATTGAGATAACCTCGTTATGGTACAACTTAGAGTGCCTAAATGAAGCTCTATTTGTTGGCATACTTCTTCTGGAAGGTATAGTACTCATAACCAATCAAAGCAGTAGAAATACATAACAAATGCAATACTTTCTTTTCCAAACAAAACGCAAATGCTGCTGATGAGTTCCTTCTCATAGTTGTTACTAAAAGAATATTTAAAACCCATAATAGGCAGTGCATCGAATTAATCAAATCAAAAACTCAATATAGAGAGGACCACTAAAGGCACTTATAACCAATCAAAAAAGCAGACACACATACCAAATGCAATACTTTCACTTCAAGACAAAAACCAAATGTCTAAGAAGAATTCCTTTTCATAGTAGTTACTCAAAAAGTATATTTAAGACCCGTCATAGGCATTGCATCAAAGTAATCAAATTAGAAACTCAAATATGGGAGGACCAAAACACAAGGATTTTCCTAACCTTCAAAGTGTTGGTGAAATATGTAATTTTACACTAAACACACCCATACCTGCAATTATACAGACGAAAGCAATGTTTTAACCCCAAAAATCTGGCATGAAAGGGATGTGGCCTGTCAAATTGGGATTAGGCTTAATCCGATTTTGCAGGATCCACGACCAAATTCAAAGTAAAGGAGATAATTATGGTGGGTTACTGAAGACTAAGCTATTATTACATCCTTAATAAGCCACAAGAGTAACTAACAGGATTTGGTTTAGGCTCACTTTAACCAGATTGAAAATAGAGTCGTGGTTGCATCCATTTTTTACATTTCGCCTCATTTCATTTGTAGTTTTAACCACGAAATCACAAAACGAACAAAAAAAAATTAATAATTTATTAAAATTTTGCATCAGAGAGATTCCCAAGACGAGTCAACATCCTCCCAAAGGAGTGTAGATGTCCTTGTTTGTTTTATCCCCACTTGCAGAAACAAAATCCCACGAATTCAAAAGAAAGAGTTCGAGTAGTAAAGTCTCTATTTTCCGAGTTGAAAAGCAATCATCCTGCTCAAATAGAATAGGGAACAATTAAAAAGACGAAGAAAGACAAATATACATGTGCCTCAAGTCACTTTTCTTTTTCATAGTCATAACTCGCAGTGTATATTTAAACCCATCAATGGCACTTCAAATAATTGAAGCAAAGGCTTAGCAATATCATTGAAAGTCGAAACAAAACAAGAAATTACGATCCAAAAATCAGTAGTGGTAAAACAAAGGACCTGAAGATGAGAACATTACATCACTGCCCACTTTTTTCTACTTTTTTTTGTATTTTTTGTTGGTTGTTTTGTGTAGGACATCTCATCAAAGAGATTCCCAAGACCAAGTCATCATCCTCCGGAAGGGAGTGCTGATGTCCCAATCTGGTTTATCATCACTTACAATTCCTTTTTTTTTTTTTTTAATGACAAACAGTAATTCACACCTATCACTATACAATGGAAAAATACGTCAACCGACGCAACTATTTTATAGACTCAAAATAAGACTAATAAATCAATACATAGGGACCTGTGCATGCTATCGACTAAAAACTTCTAGAGTTTTACAAGCCCTTGGGTTTCAGATTTTCCGCTTCAACTACTCAATTGAGATAACCGAATTATGGTACAACTTAAAGTGCACAAACGAAACTCTATTTGTTGGCATACTTCATCTGGAAAGTATAGTACTCGTTACCAATCAAAGCAGCAGAAAAACATACTGAATGCAATACTTTCGTTTCAAGACGAAACCTAAATGCCGCAGATGAGTTCCTTTTCATAGTAGTTAATCAAAGTATATTTAAAACCCATCATAGGCATTGCATCAAATTAGTCAAAGTGAAAACTCAAATATAGAGAGGACCACTAGAGGCACTTGTAACCAATAAAAAAAGCAGACACACATACCAAATGCAATACTTTCACTTCAAGACAAAAACCAAATGTCTCAGAAGAATTCCTTTTCATAGTAGTTACTGAAAGTATATTTAAGACCCATCATACGCATTGCATCAAAATAATCAAATCAGAAACTCAAATATAGAGAGGACCAAATCACAAAGATTTTGCTAACCTTCAAAGTGTTGGTGAAATATGTAATTTCACACTAATTACACCCATACTTGCAATTATACAGAGGAAAGTAGTGTTTTAACACAAAAAATCTAGCATGGAAGGGACGTGGCCTCTCAAATTGGGATTAGGCTTAATCAGATTATATAGGATACACGACCAAATTCAAAGTAGAGGAGAGAATTATGGTAGGTTGATGATGACTAAGCTATTATTACTTCTCAATAAGCCACCAGAGTATCTAACAAGATTTGGTTTAGGCTCACTTTAGCCAGATTGAAAATAGAGCTGTGGTTGCATCCATTTTTTACATTTCGCCTCATTTCATTTCTAGTTTTAACCCCCGAACCACAAAACGAACAAAAAAAATCAATAATTTATTAAAATTTTGCATTAGAGAGATTCCCAAGACGAGTCAACATCCTCCCAAAGGAATGCATATGTCCTTGTCTGTTTCATAATCACTTGCAGAAAGAAAAACCCACGAATTCAAAAGAAAGAGTTCGAGTAGTAAAGTCTCTATTCTCCGAGTTGAAAAGCAATCATCCTGCTAAAATAGAATAGGGAACAATTAAAAGGAAGAAGAAAGATAAATAGACATGTGCCTCAGATCACTTTTCTTTTTCATAGTCTTAACTCGTAGTGTATATTTAAACCCATCATTGGCACTCCAAAATAATTGAAGAAAAGGCTTGGAAATATCATCGAAAGTCGAAACAAAACAAGAAAATTACGATTAAAAAATCAGTAGTGGTAAAACAAAGGACCCGAAGATGAGAACATTACATCACTGAGCTCTTTTTTCTGCTTTTTTATTTTTTATTTTTCGCTGGTTGTTTTGTGTAGGACATCTCATCAGATAGATTCCCAAGACCAAGTCATCATCCTTCCGAGGGTTGTATTAGAGAGATTCCCAAGACAAGTAAACATCCTCCCAAAGGAGTGCAGATGTCCTTGTCTGTTTTATCCCCACTTGCAGAAACAAAATCCCACGAATTCAAAAGAAAGAGTATGAGTAGTAAAGTCTCTATTCTCCGAGTTGAAAAGCAATCATCCTACTCAAATACAATAGGGAACAATTAAAAAGACTGAAGAAAGATAAATAGACATGTGCATCAGATCACTTTTCTTTTTCATAGTCATAACTCGTAGTGTATATTTAAACCCATCATTGGCACTTCAAATAATTGAAGCAAGGGCTTGCAAATATCATCCAAAGTCGAAACAAAACAAGAAATTACGATTCAAAAATCAGTAGTGGTAAAACAAAGGACCCGAAGATAAGAACATTACATCACTGACCTCTTTTTTCTGCTTTTTCTGTATTTTTTATTGGTTGTTTTGTGCAAGACATCTCATCAAAGAGATTCCTCAGACCAAGTCATCATGCTCCGGAGGGAAGTGCTGATGTCCCTGTCGGGTTTATCACCACTTGCAGTTCCTTTTTTTTTAGGCCAAACTATAATTCACAGCTATCACTATACAGTGGAAAAATACGTCAACCTACGCAACTATTTCGTTGACTAAAAATAAGACTAATAGATCAATACATGAGCACTTGTGCATGATATCTACAAAAAAACTTCATTGTTTTACAACCAATCAAAGCAGCAGAAATACATACCAAATGCAATACTTTCGTTTCAAGACGAAACCTAAATGCCGCAGATGAGTTCCTTTTCAAAGTATATTTAAAACCCATCATAGGCATTGCATCAAATTAATCAAATCAGAAACTCAAATATAGAGAGGAGCACTAGCGGCACTTGTAACCAATCAAAGAAGCAAAAACACATACCAAATGCAATACTTTCACATCAAGATAAAAACCAAATGTCTCAGAAGAGTTCATTTTCATAGTAGTTACTCAAAAGTATATTTAAGACCCGTTATAGGCATTGCATCAAAGTAATCAAATCAAAAACTCAAATATAAGGAGGACCAAATCATAAGGATTTCTCTAACCTTCAAAGTGTTGCTGAAACATGTAATTTCACACTAAACGCACCCATACTCGCGATTATGCAGAGGAAAGCAGTATTTTACACCAAAAATCTGGCATGGAAGGGACGTGGCCTCTCAAATTGGGATTAGGCTTAATCCGATTTTGCAGGATCCACAACCAAATTAAAAGTAGAGGAGAGAATTATGGTGGGTTGATGATGACTAAGCTATTATTACTTCTGAATAAGCCACTAGAGTATCTAACAGGATTTGGCTTAGGCTCACTTTAGGCAGATTGAAAATAGAGTTGTGGTTGTATCCGCTTTTTACATTTCACCTCATTTCATTCGAAGTTTTAACCACCAAAGCACAAAACGAACAAAAAAAAAAAATCAATAATTTATTAAAATTTCGCATCAAAGAGATTCTTTAGACGAGTTAACATCCTCCCAAAGGAGTGCAGATGTCCTTGTCTGTTTTATCATCACTTGGAGAAACAAAATCCCACAAACTCAAAAGAATGAGTTCGAGTAGTAAAGTCTCTATTCTCCGAGTTGAAAAGCAATCATCCTGCTAAAATAGAATAGGGAACAATTAAAAAGAAGAAAGATAAATAGACATGTGCCTCAGATCACTTTTCTTTTTCATAGTCATAACTCGTAGTGTATATTTATACCCATCATTGGCACTCCATAATAATTGAAGCAAGGGTTTCGAAATATCATCGAAAGTCGAAACAAAACAAGAAATCACGATTCAAAATTCAATAGTGGTAAAACAAAGGACCTGAAGATGAGAACATTAAATTACTGAACTCGTTTTTCTGCTTTTTTATTTTTTATTTTTTGCTGGTTGTTTTGTGTAGGACATCTCATCAGAGAGATTCCCGAGACCAAGTCATCATCCTTCCGAGGGGAGTGTTGATGTCCCAGTCTGGTCTTACCATCACTTGCAGTTCCTTTTTTTTTATGCCAAACAGTAATTGAGAGCTATCATTAGACAGTGGAAAAATACGTCAACCTATGCAACTATTTTATAGACTCAAAATAACTCTAATAGATCAATACATGAGGACCTGTGCATGCTATCTACTAAAAACTTTCAGAGTTTTACAGGCCCTTAGGTTTCGAATTTACCACTTCAACTACTCAATTGAGATAACCTTATTATGGTACAACTTAAAGTGCCCAAATGAAGCTCTATTTGTTGGCATACTTCGTTTGGAAAGTATAGAACTCGTAACCAATCAAAGCAGCAAAAATACATACCAAATACAATACTTTCGTTTCAAGATGAAATCCAAATGCCGCAAATGAGTTCCTTTTCATAGTAGTTACTCAAAAGTATATTTAAAACCCATCATAAGCATTGCATCAAATTAATCAAATCAGAAACTCAAATATAGAGAGGACCACTAGAGGCACTTGTAACCAATCAAAGAAGCAGAAACACATACCGAATGCAATACTTCCACTTCAAGACAAAAACCAAATGTCTCAGAAGAATTTCTTTTCATTGTAGTTACTCAATAGTATATTTAAGACCCGTTATAGGCATTGCATCAAAGTAATCAAATCAAAAACTCTAATATAGGGAGGAACCAAATGACAAGGATTTTGCTAACCTTCAAAGTGTAGGTGAAATATGTAATTTCACACTAAACACTCCCATACTCGCAATTATGCAAACGAAAGCAGTGCTTTAACACTAAAAATCTTGCATGGAAGGGACGTGGCCTGTCAAATTGGGATTAGGCTTAATCCGTTTTTGCAGGATCGACAACCAAATTCAAAGTAGAGGAAAGAATTATGGTGGGTTGATGATGACTAAGCTATTATTACTTCTCAATAAGCCACCAACGTATCTAATAGGATTTGGTTTAGGCTCACTTGATCCAGATTGAAAATAGAGTTGTGGTTGCATCCATTTTTTACATTTTGCCTCATTTCATTTGTAGTTTTAACCCCCAAATACAAAACGAAACAAAAAAAAATCAATAATTTATTAAAATTTTGCATCAGAGAGATTCCCAAGACGAGTCAACATCCTCCCAAAAGAGTGCAGATGTCCTTGTCTGTTTTATCATCACTTATAGAAACAAAATCCCACAAACTCAAAAGAATGAGTTCGAGTAGTAAAGTCTCTATTCTCCGAGTTGAAAAGCAATCATGCTGCTAAAATAGAAAAGGCAACAATTAAAAAGAAGAAGAAAGATAAATAGACATGTGCCTCAGATCACTTTTCTTTTTCATAGTCATAACTCCTAGTGTATATTTAAACCCATCATTGGCACTTCAAATAATTGAAGCAAGGGCTTCGAAATATCATCGAAAGTTGAAACAAAACAAGAAATTACGATTCAAAAATTAGTACTGGTAAAACAAAGGAACCAAAGATGAGAACATTACATCACTGACCTCTTTTTTCTTCTTTTTTTTGTATTTTTTGTTGGTTGTTTTGTGTAGGACATCTCATAAGAGAGATTCCCAAGACCAAGTCATCATCCTCCGGAGGGGAGTGCTGATGTCCCTATTTGGTTTATCATCAGTTGCAGTTCCTTTTTTTTTTTTATGCCAAACACTAATTCACACCTATCATTATACAGTGGAAAAATACATCAACCTACGCAACTATTTTATAGACTCAAACTAAGACTAATAGATCAATACATTAGGACCTATGCATGCTATCTACTAAAAACTTTCAGAGTTCTACAGGCACTTGGGTTTCAGATTTTCTACTTCAACTACTCAATTGAGATAACCTCATTACGGTACAACTTAACGTGCTCAAATGAAGCTCTATTTGTTGGCATACTTCTTTTGGAAAGTATAGTACTCGTAACCAATCAAAGCAGCAAAAAGACATAGCAAATCAAGGTGAAACCCAAATGCCACAGATGAGTTCCTTTTCATAGTGGTTACTCAAAATATATTTAAAACCCATATATTGCATCAAATTAATCAAATCAGAAACTCAAATATAGAGAGGACCACTAGAGGCACTTGTAATCAATCAAAGAAGCAGAAACACATATCAAATGTAATACTGTCACTTCAAGACGAAAACCAAATGTCTCAGAAGAATTCCTTTTCATAGTAGTTACTCAAAGTATATTTAAGACCCGTCATAGGCATTGTATCAAAGTAATCAAATCAGAAACTCAAATATAGGGAGGACCAAATCACAAGGCTTTTGCTAACCTTCAAAGTGTTGGTGAAATATGTTAACTTTCTCTAGCTTTCTAATACACCCTGAAGAAAATATACCCACAAATTAAAAATATGAGGACAAAACATAGCAGGAAAGAGAAGTAAAAAAAAAACAAAACAAAACAAAACAAAACAAAACAAAATCAGGGAGAGAGAGAGAGAGAGAGATTGAAAACACAATACATTGTACTGGGTACTGATCAGCAAGAGGAGCTCAAAAACAAAAGCAAATGGTAATGGGTGAAACTAAACTCAAAACTCCCAAGAAACATATATATATATATATATATATATATATATATATATATATATATATATATATATATATATATATATCATTTGCTAAAAGAGCTGCATCTTAATAAAGAGAACTGATCAACTAGGGCCAGCTGCAGGCAATAAGTCACCCTTGGAAGGAAAATGACATTGTGGACTTGATTAAGATGGGCAGGCTGCTTCCCGGGAGAAAGCAACTGGCGGAGGAAAGCAAGAAGAAAAAAAAATCCCAGAGAACATAGAAAGCAACTGGAAACAAAACATCTTGCAGCCTCAAAATTCTCGGTTTTTTATATACAAAATAAATTTTAAAAACAATACCTCGGCTTTAGAGCATAGAAAGTATCTTCTAAGCATTCACACTTGCAGGACTTCATGCTAAAGAAAATAGAGAAAGCAAGAGCTATGAGATGAACACAATCAACATCTGTTCAATGCAGTGTTTAATAACCCAAAACCTAACAGAAATCTACAAAATCCACATTGATTTGCATTACGGAAAGCATAAGAAAAAAGATAAAAAAAAAAAAAAAATTGGAGAATTGAAATACGTCTAAAGAAAATGACATACCTTGAGGGTTTTTCCACAGAAATTCAGAAGAAGAGAGAGTTGGCATTGCAAATATCTTAGAAGCCTTTTCTTCTTCATCCAGTGTGCTGAAAGAGCCTTTGCCCTTTTATCGTGAATGACCAGGATAACCCTTTTTGAGCAGGAGTAAAAAAGGACTGATCACCTACAAGGCTACAATCGGTTGTAGGCTACTACCACTCCATGCTTACTCTTCATAAAACTTTTTTCCCTGTTTTTACGAGGGTGGCAATGGGCCTAGCCCAGCCCTAATCCCCTAACCCTGCCCATTTACTTCCACAATGTAAAGTTAAAGGACTGATCAAATCATGAAAACTTAAAATGTAAAGTTAAAATCAAACCTTTCTTTTTCACTTTCACTAAAAATGGTGGTGATCTTTTGTTAAAGTTGGTGTGAAACTCATACATTAAAAAACCTTTAAAACTAAACTTAAAACAAAAAGGGTTTCAAATGTATTGATGACATCCGTATTGTACTTAATACTCTTTAACCTGTGGGGCATTTATTTCTTTTCCATACCAATGAGTTGTGACTTTTAGTTTCAATTAGATCATTAATTAAAGTGGTTTTCTTAGAAAGTTGTTGATGTGATAATTATTTGATTTGGTTCATAACTTTAAGTATCTAGATTGGCCTTTGATAAGTAATAATTAATAACTTTTGTTAGCATGCTTATACTTTAAAAATGAATCATCTTTCAGGCATTTTTAATTTTTTTGCCTTTTTCTTACTATTTATCATGTTTTCCCTATTTTTAAGTTAAAAAATAGAAGTATCGTGTAGCTCACGCTACACGCTATGACATTTACGCTACATGCTACAGAGGGTTGAACTCTACGCAACATGCTACTGCTATTTAAAACACTGTAACAAGAGGTAATAAGAAAGGAGAGGAGACACCACAAGAAGGAATTACAAGTGCAGGCCATGATGCTGTGACCCTGACCAATTTGATCTGATCAGTTCAATTTGAATGGACCGTTACACGACAGCCTCATGCCTAATGACGTATGGTAGAGATTCAGTCCGTTCATCATGTAGGATGCATTGTAAACATCATGCTGTGGACAAAATAAAATTGGTCTGTTAATCAGGCAAGTCAAACTTAGTACAGAAAAAAGGACAGCTAAAGAAAGCTCAACAATTCAAATGTGGTACACTTGGATACTCTGATATTTTTTATACAGTAGGTTGACCTTGTAACCGACCTTATCAATGGCCCACAAGCTGTCCTGCAAACACTGATAGATATTTTATACTGGTGGAGAGATTGTACCTAGGCCCATCAGATCAATGCTCCAGGTCACTGGATCATGTGCTATTTTTATACAATCTCATGGTCTGTACTCCTTGGCGAGTGGTAGCTTACAAGACTGTCGTGCATATTTTCTCTCATGATCATGTGGAAACTCTAGAGTGTGTCCTGGTCACTCCACTTCAAGTGTGCTGCTTAAAATCAATATCCAGCATTGATTGAATAATCAATATAATTGGTAGATGCATCTAATCTGTGTATTAGGAAAACTTCCACATGCTTACAGCAATGCTGGTAATTGGAATGGTTACTTATCACTGCAATGTCCCGTTAACATGTTTACATTGTTGTATTGTGTTGTTCTAAATCCACACAGGATGCTTGGAACTTTGAACTGAATACTCTCTACTTTTTTCTATTTATTCATGTTGTTTTCAATTGGTTTTCAATTTGAAAAATCTTCCTACTTTTTCAATGGTTGTGTTTTGTGCAATATGCTGTTTGTTCTGGAAATGGGATTGGATGGGAACTTCCATGTTGGATATTCTTCTATTTTGGTGGCGGCAGCATTTATAATAACTGATGAATTTACATGTACATGCTGCGCTGAACAATATTCATCCACCGAGGCCAGATTGGTACTAGGAGTACTATGCGTCGGTTATGGACCAGGGCATGAAAGCCTACAAGGGAGAGGTTTATGCCAATTTTCAGGCTTTGTTATCTTTTTTCCTCCTTCATGAATATATCTGTTTCTAAAATTCAGGAATATTGGAGTCATTTCTTTAACAAAAATTGTTACAACCTTCCATCAAAATATTGATACCAAACTTTCTAACTACCCCGAGCTTTCAAAATTGGCAGTTTTTTAAACCAAACTAATCCCTATGGATTGACCTTGGATTCACCGAGTACTTTACTACTTCGCAGCCTGCAATAGATGTGCCCAGAGTTAACAATAGATCAAGAGATTTTACAGATCAGCAGTTCTCATTCTACCTTCACCAGTAGCTTTCCTGTCTCTCCACAAAGTACAACTTCATGGTCGACCTGCTAAATTTTCAGTCAAATGTCATTGGACCATTTTTCATGTGCTATTCTTTTACATGTCTAAGCTTGCTTCTTCCTATGTGTAGTGAAATTCTAATTTGCTCCGCATGGCTTTGGCTGATCAAAGTAATTGTGCAAACAAAGCTTCAGCCTATTTGTATAGTGGTGTGTTCTCTGTAGGAAATGTTAGTCTTATTCTTCTTCAACATGGACGCTCATTTAATACTTCTAAGCACATGGATCGCTAATTATGCAGAATCTCTTGTTGTTCTTGAAAGATCCCAGGTTACAAAACTGAAATCTTCAGTTATTTGAGAAAAGAAAATCAGAAAGTGCTGGAACTAAGCGTTGGCACTGGGCCTAATTTCAAATACTATGCTGGCACTCCCGGTATTAGTGTCATTGGCATCAATCCAAATAAGCGGATGGAGAAGTAGGCTCGGGCAGCTGCAGAGGCTGCAGATCTACCATCAAAACAATTTGATTTTGCACAAGCCGTATGGCACTTTCTCAAACACCTAGCTGTATCCAGATTGCTACTTGCAATGATGTGCTTTGCTCTGTGAATGTATTTTCCAATATTAAAAAATGTGTGCTCCTCCCAGGATGCTTCTTCCGCTTCCAACAGGGCCGCCTGATAAGCACGTTCTGGCTCAACAGCAGCGGGCAGTTTGAGATGGGCTTCTAATTTTGATGAGTGTAATTTTCCTTCTTGATTCAAGTTGATGCTTTTTTTTCTTTTGTGGTGCATCTAATAATTTTTTATTTTGTCTACTAACTTGGAATGCATTTATAGTGATGCAACCAACCATGACAGCATACATTTATGGTGATGATTCTGATGAAACCAACGCCGATGGAATACGTCTACGGTGATAAAACTAACCTTGAGAGCATGCGTTTATGGTAATGAAACTAACCTTAACAGTGCTTTTATGGTGACAAAACTAACCTTGAGAGCATGTGTTTATTGGGACAAAACTACCATTGATATAAATAAGGTATACGTTTGTATAAATAAGGCCAACCTCTCTCTCTCTCTCTCTCTCTCTCTCTCTCTCTCTCTCTCTCTCTCTCTCTCTCTCTCTCTCTCTCTCTCTAATAGACACACTCAAGATGAAACAATCTGTATTTTTTCTTTCCTTTGTTGTAACAGCATGCTGCTACAATTCATACCAATGAGACTTCCACATCTGAAGCATATTGGCCACATCGGAAGCATATTGGCAGAATGTGCTGCCAAAAACTCATACGCCCAACTATATTCAAGATATCAACTTGGGTGAGTCAGGAATCGGTTGTACATTTGCAATCCTTAATAGGATGATTGTCAGCTTGTCCATCCCACACTACAACTTGCTCTTGATGTTGTTCCATGTATTGTAGACGACAAGACAAGCACCACATGCAAAAGTTAGGTACGTATCGCGTCATGTCATTGGGTCAATGTATAATGACAATATCGACATCTAATGATGACTATTGAAAAGAATATGCCAATTATCCAAAGGTACACCATTGCATCAAGCGTCCAAAGTCTGTCATTTATCATCCCCTAAGATACATGAACCCGATATAGTATTATTGCCATGCAACAACCGTCACAACTTACAGCGTGTCACACTAAGGAGACACTAATTTGCACCGGTGGGTGCATCATGTGACTAATAGTATGGGTGCGTTGCGCAGCTAACAGGGTGGGATGCGTTGCACGACTAACAAAAAAAACTGTCACAAGCTTACGTCGTCTCATTGGTCGAGATATACAGAACAAAGGTCTAAGCAATTTCTGTCTACCACAAGGACACCTCAAATTAGAATACAAAACATTAGTCATTCAACTATTAAAGGTAAAACCAAGCCCTCATTTATCACACTTACTCCCTCTAGATAACATAATATGTATAAACTCAACACGTCATTATAAAAAATCTTATATTATTTCATTGGTAACGGAACTGATAAACTCTTCTATTATATTATTGATGAATGATAATAATTTATAATCATGTGGTTATAATATGGTCATATAAAATCTCTTATGGTTTATCCAAAGGTACACCATTGCACCAAGCATCCAAAGTCTGTCATTTATCATCCCCTAAGATTCACGCACCCGATATCGTATTATTGCCATGCAACAATTGCCACACCTTACGTCATGTCACACTAAGGAGACTTAATTTGCACCGGTGGGTGCATCGTGTGACTAACGGTGTGGGTGCGCTACGCAACTAACAAGGTGGGTGCGTTGCATGACTAACAAAAATAACTGTCACAACTTATGTCGTCTCATTGGTCGAGATAGACAAAACAAAGGTTTAAGCAATTTATATCTACCACAAGGACACCTCAAATTGGAATGTAAAACATTAGTCATTCAACTGTTGAAGATGAAACCAGGCCCCCATTTGTCACTTACTCCCTCCAGATAACATAATATGTATAAACTAGACATATCATTATATATATATATAAAAAAAATAAAAAAATAAAAATCTTATATTATTTCATTGGTGAATGGAACTGATAAACTTTTCTATTATATTATTGATGAATGGTAATAATTTATATTATGTTGTTACAATATGGTCTTATAAAATCTCTTATGGTTTATATTATACTGTTATATTATGTATTTTTCTTTTTTCTTTTTGTTTCTAATAACCAACTTGTAGGCAACTTATTTTTCCATAGAAAAAATTGGCCCATTTTCTGAAGAAAAAAAAAATTTACCCACAAGAAGACTGTTAGGAAAAACATATATATATATATATATATATATATATATATATATATATATATATATATATATATATATAGATATATAATAGCATGATATAAATCATAAGAGAATTTTTATTAGACAATATTATAAGAGCATGATATACATCATTACCATACAAATTACATAGTACGAGAGTTCATTGGTACCATTGACCAACAATATAAAATAAGGGGTCACTGGTTTCATTTACTAATGATATAAAATTAGAGTTATAATAATGCCCTAACCTAGTTTACCCATGCTATGTTACATAGGGGAGAAAGTAATAGACAAGGTGTTGACTTCACCTTCAAAAGTTGAAATTCTAAATATTTTACATTCCAATTTAAGGTATCCTTGAGGCAGACAGAAATTATCAAGACCTTTATCCCATCCGTCCCAACTAAGGAGACGACGTAAGATGTAAGTTGTGACAGTTGCATATCAATAATAAAACCCTTGGTACATAAATCTTAGAGGAAGACAAAGGCATAGTTTGACTTTAACTTTTTAGACACTTAGTGCAATGGTTATCTCTGAAGCATGAGGCGTAAGCTACATAGCGTGTAGCGTAAGCTACACAACACTTAGATTTTTAATCAAGGTTGCACTTGGTTGCACCAAATTAGATGATTAATAATAAAATTTAACAAAATTTCATGCTATTTGGTGCGACAAATGCAACCTAAAGTAATAGCAAGGGTAATGATTAAGTATAAAAGTGAAGAAAGAGCAACAAAACCGATTTAAAACTATTTCTTATATTATTTTACTATAAGCATCGAAAAGACTAACGAATTTTCATTAAAATAGAATTATGCAACAAATCATTTTTAATGATTGATTTTAATGTTATCGTGAAAAATGACTTATAATGTAAGCTATGTAGCGTGTAGCGTAGTCTATGAAGCGTGTAGCATATCCAAATTAATCATGTAGCGTAGGCTACACGCAACTTAAGCTATTTTTATGAGCTACGTAGCGTTTAGGCTAAGCTACGCTACGTAGCGTAAGCTACACGCTACATAGCGTAGTTATTTAAAACACTGGGTGTACCCTTAGATGATTGACGTATCCTCATTAACAATTCGTCATTAAATGTCAAACAACTGTTCCAATATTCACCATAGTGAAGTCTGTCATTAACTTCAATGACGTGATGCAATTCGTCCCCTCACCATTATTCACAGACATAATGCATGTTTAAACTAATAACAGCCTGGGACAAGATAAGTTTCATCTTGCCGGCCTTGAACAAGATAAGTTTCATCTTGGCAACCATCGACAAAATAAGTTTCATAATGGCAGCCTTAGACAAGATACATTTCAACAGCAGGTCTCAAGTTCAAAATGCTAAGGAGACACACTAACTCCACCGGTGGGTGGGTGCATCGTGTGACTAACCATGTGGGTGCGTTGCGTAGCTAAAGGGTGGCGCACCCACACTGTTAGTCACACAATGCACCCACCGGTGCAAATTAGTGTCTCCTGAGCATTCGAACCTGAGACCTATTGTTGAAACGCCACAGCATCTTCCAACTGGGCTAGCAGGCGGACTTGGACAAGATAGGTTTCATCTTGACACCCTTGGACAAGATAAGTTTCATCTTGACGGCCTTGGACAACATAAATTTCATCTTGATGGCCTTGAACAAGATAAGTTTAATCTTGGCACCTGGGACAAGTTTCATCTTGGCACCCTTAGACAAGCACCCTTGGATTGGACAAGAGATGTAGCACCCTTGGACAAGATAAGTTTCAGCTTGGCGGGTCATGAACAAGATAAGTTTCAGCTTGGCGGGTCTTGAACAAGATAAGTTTCTTCTTGGCACCCTTGGACAAGATAAGTTTCATCTTGGTGGCATTAGACAAGATAAGTTTTATCTTGGACTTCAATCGACTTTGGACAAGATAAGTTTAATGTTGGCAGTTGGCACCCGGCCTAAGAGACGGTTCATCTTGGCAACCTTGGATAAGGTTTCATCTTGGCAGCCTTGGACAAGATTAGTTTGATCTTGGTGGCCTTGGACAGGATCAGTGTTGTCACATGCGATCGCATAATCGCATAGAGTGGCCCGGATGGCATATGTGATGGTCGCATGCGCCATCTGGGCACTATGCAATCGCATATCGCATACATGCATCACATATGCGACTATGCGATCGCATAATAGCATATGCAATCGCATACTCTCCAACGGTCAGAAATCTGACCGTTGGAACAGAAATTTTTTTTTTTTTTCCCGAACTTTTGCTTATAAAAGGGCACTTCCCCCACCCTCATTTGCAACGTAATCTTACTAGAAAGTCTCTTGCTCCCATATTTCACTCTAAAGCCCATTCTCTTAATCTCTTTCATAATTAATCTCCCTTAGGCCTTATTTTCATTCATTTGAAGACTTGAAGTTAAAGGCAACATTGAAGATCAAGAAGCAACACTCTCTACTATTCCTTTCTCTCATCTCTTCTCTAATTCGTTCTCTACTTCTCTTAAACTCTTACTCTCTTATTCACTTATTCTCTCATCTATTCTCTAATCATATTCCTTTCAAATTCTAATCTTTTTGTTTTTAACTTGTGTAGTTGTGTTGTTGTGTTGATCTATTCAAGAGTCAAGACTCGAGTCAAGACTCAAGTCAAGAGAGACTAGAGACTTAACACTCAAGACTCAAGACTCAAGCTTATAGAAAGAATTGTAGACTAGTAGTTTATTTCATTCTCAATTTATTTCAAGTTTCTATAATTGTATTGTCAGTGTGTCATTTGTAAATTATAATTCTAGTTTAATTTTATTTTCTAGTTTGTAGACTTGTAGATGTAGTTGACTAGTTTTTAGGATTCAAGAGACAAGAATCAAGAATTCAAGATTCAGTTGTTATAATATGGTCTAATAAAATCTCTTATAGTTTATATTACACTGTTATATTATGTATTTTTTTTTTTCTAATAACCTACTTGTAGGCAACTTATTTTTCCATAGAAAAATTGGCCCATTTTCTAAAGAAGAAGAAAAAAGTTACCCACAAGAATACTGTTAGGAAAAGCAAAACAAAACAGCAAAATATATATATATATATATATATATATATATATATATATATATATATATATATATAATATAATATAATATAATATAATATATATAATAGCATGACATTCATAAGAGAATTTTTATTAGACAATATTATAACAGCATGATATAAACAATTACCATACAAATAACATAATACGAGAGTTCACTGGTACCATTGACCAACAATATAAAATAAGGGTTCGCTAGTATCATTTATTCATGATATAAAATTAGAGTTATGATAATGACCTAACCTAGTTTACGCATACTATGTTCCATAAGGGAGGAAGTGATAGACAGGGTGTTAACTTCACCTTCAATAGCTGGAATTCTAAATATTTTACATTCCAATTTAAGGTATCCTTGAGGCAAACAGAAATTGTGAGGACCTTTGTCCCATCTATCTCAACTAAGGAGACGACGTAAGATGTAAGTTGTGACAATTACATATCAATAATATAACCCTTGGTACATAAATCTTAGAGGAAGAAAAACGACAGTTTTAACTTTTATTTTTTGGATGCTTAGTGCAATGGTGTACCCTTAGATGATTGACGTATCCTCGTTAACAATTCTTCATTAGATGTCAAACATCTGTTCCAATATTCGCCATAGTGAAGTCTGTCATTAACTTCAATGACGTGACGCAATCCATCCCCTCACCCTTATTCACAGACCTAATGCGTGTTTAAACTAATAACAGCTTTGGACAAGATAAGTTTCATCTTGGCGGCCTTGAACAAGATAAGTTTCATCTTGGCACCCTTTGACAAGACTCATCTTGGCAACCTTCGACAAAATAAGTTTCATAATGGCAGCCATAAACAAGATACGTTTCAACAATAGGTCTCAGGTTCGAAATGCCAAGGAGACACACTAACTCCACCGGTGGGTGGGTGCATCATGTGACTAACCGTGTAGGTGCGTTGCGCAGCTAAAGGGTGGGTGCGTTGCATGACTAAAGGGTGGGTGTGTTGCATGACTAACAAAAAAAAGTGTTTTTTTTTAGTCATGCAATGCACCCACACTGTTAGTCACACAATGCACCCACCGGTGCAAATTAGTGTCTCCTTAGCATTTGAACCTAAGACCTATTGTTGAAACGCCAAGGCATCTTCCAGCTAGGCTAGCAAGCGGACTTGGACAAGATAACTTTCCTCTTGGCATAGCCCAGGTGGACTTGGACAAGATAAGTTTCCTCTTGGCAAATAAGTTTCATCTTTGCACCCGTGGACAAGATAGGTTTCATCTTGGCACCTTGGACAAGATAAGTTTCATCTTGACGGCTTTGGACAAGATAAATTTCATCTTGATGGCCTTGACAGATAAGCTTCATCTTGGCACCTAGGACAAGATAAGTTCCATCTTGGCACCCTTAGACAAGCACCCTTGGATTGGACAAGAGAGGTTGCACCCTTGGACAAGATAAGTTTCATCTTAGCACCATTGGACAAGATAAGTCTCAACTTGGCAGGCCTTGAACAAGATATGTTTCTTCTTGGCACCCTCGGACAAGATCAGTTTCATCTTGGTGGCATTGGACAAGATAAGTTCTATCTTGGACTTGGACAAGATAAGTTTCATCTTGGCACTCGGGTTTGGACAAGATAAGTTTCATGTTGGCACATGGCCTAAGATAAGTTTCATCTTGGCAACCTTGGACAAGGTTTCATCTTGGCAGCCTTGGACAAGATAAGTTCGATCTTGGCAGCCTGGGACTGGATAATTTTCATCTAGGCAGCCTTGAGATAAGTTTCATCTTGGCAGGCCTACCCTTGGACAAGATAAGTTTCAGCTTGGTAGCCTTGGACGAGATAAGTTTCATCTTGGCACCCTTGGACAAGATAAGTTTCATCTTGGTAGCCTTGGACGAGATAAGTTTCATCTTGGCACCCTTGGACAAGATAAGTTTCATCTTCATGAGAACCAGTTTGCATGAGAAAATTTCTCATCCTTTTCTTTTATATCTATATGACCTTTGGGTCACAACTTATATAATTCCTTTATTTAGATACCAACATGGAACTAACAAAGTAGTCCGAAACTACGAAAGATGAAAACCAAAAAGAAAAAGATCTGAAAGATGATGAACAAGAAACACTCTTACAAACCAGCTACTTCAATTTGCATGGGTTTATACAGTAATCAGTTCCATGAATTACACGTAAAACTTTACAACAGAAACGACAATAGAACTAAGAATATCCATTTGATTGAATGAAGCAAATACCAAAACATGCATAAATTAGAAAACAAAAACCTTAAACCTCAGAAAACCACAATCAGGGCATTCAAAAGCAGAGCAACAACAGCAGCAATTTATGAATAAATATATGGAGATTGAAAAGGAATGAAGAAAAAAAATCTAATATAAACATCCAACAAAATACAACTGTTGAAAATCATGCTTACATGAATAATGAAGAATTACCCAAGAATCATGTTGATCTGATGAGCCCCACAATGAACCATGCCCGTACATGTGGGATCTAAGTTCCAAAACTCCAGATGGGAATACCCTAATCCTTCACAATGGGGCTGCAAAATAGACCGCATAGAAAATCTTGCAGTAGATGGTCCACATTCAATGAAGGAATCGCCAAAGATCGGGCAGCTAGGATTTTCCAAAGCGGGAAATCTTCAGCCACAGTCAATTCATGGAGGGGCCCACCAGATCGATGGTCCAATGACCAGAAAATACCCCATTTAGACTACAAATGCTACGTGAGGGGCCCAAGTTCCGGTATAAACTCACACCTATGTGATTGAATGAATAGATCATAAAATCATCAAAAGATTCTAACAATGCAAGGAATCATTCTCACCCAAAACATAAAATCATAAAAAAGATTCTAACAATGGCTGGAATCATTCTCACCCAAATCAGGTAGAAAATACCAGGAAATCATAAGAATAATCTTCCAAAAATTCAGGAAAAAAGGACCCAGAAATGAAATTGCAGAAAATCAATAATCCAACAAGGAAAAATGCACAAAGAAAAGAAAAGAAAAATCAAATCACATTGTATTCAAAACAACAGAAACTACAATACCCGTCATGTTTCATGAAATAAAATCAAACCTGCTTCTCCTGCATCACTGTTTTTTCGTTTGATGAATCTTCTTACATCTCTTCCACAGAGAAAATCGAAGACTCCCATTTTAAGAAAATGGGTTTGAACGGAGAGATATGAAATCAAAACCACAAGCTAAAGTAGAAAAGCTAAAAGAGAAAAATAGATTTATATGGGAGAGAAGAACCAAGGGATGGGTATCTGAGGAAGCGGATTGCCTACTGAGTAAACTCTGCGGGGTCCACCGTGATTTATGTGTTTTATCCACTCCGTTCATCCATTTTAACAAATAATTTTATTACTTGAGTCAAAAAATGAAGCATATAAAAAGCTTAAGTGGACCACAGCACATAAAACAATGTGAATTTAACGTGTGCCGTTGAAACATTCTTAGGGACCACGGAAGTTTTGGATCAAGGTGATAGTTGTTTTTTCCCTTCATCAATGTCAGATCTTGTGAACAGGTTGGATGACAAATAAACATCAGTGCGGCCCTAGAAAGGTTTCAACGGTGCAAATCATTATACCCACTGTTTCCTTGTGATATGGTCCACCTGAGTTTTGGATATGCTTCAATTTTGGTTTCAACCACTTAAATGAGCTGGAAAAACGGATGGACGGTGTAGATAAACTACATACATTTACAGTGGGCCCAACTTAGTTTACTCAGTACGATAAGAGTGTCATGAGTAACTCATGGACGCAATCCGATTTCGGCATTTGAGTTCTTAGGGCAGAGAAGCGGAAGCAAAGCGAGGAGCGAGAGAGATGGCGGCGCGGATCAACTGGTACTAAAGGGGTGGTTTCAAATCTCTGTGGGCCCCGTCATGATGTATGTGTTTTATCCATGCCGTCTAGTCCATTTTTCCATCTTATTTGAAGTCACGAGCCCAAAAATGAGACAGATCCAAATATCAGGTGGACCACACCACAGGAAAACAGTGGACATTGAACGTCCACCATTAAAATCTTCCTAGAGCCCACGGCAATGTTTATTTGCCATCCAACCTCTTGATAAGGCCAAATAGGCCTAGATGAAGTGAGAAAACAAATAAGAGCTTGATACCAAACTTCTGTGGCCCAAAAAAGTTTTCAACGGTAAGCGTCATTACCCACTGTTTTACTGTGGTGTGGTGCACGTAAGATTTGGATCTGTCTAATTTTTGGGATCGTGTGTTAAAATAAGATGGAAAAATGAATGGAAAGCGTGGATAAAACACATACATCATGGTGGGGCCCACGGAGATTTTAAACCAACCCTTATGCTGATCCGCGCCCGAGAGAGATGGGAGGAGAGAGAAATTGGCAACGTGGTTTGATCGCTTCTCCCTGGGAAAATTAGGGCTGTCGATGACCGGGTTGGCCTGACGGGCTTTTGTGCCTGGTCCGTCATGAGACAGGCTTGGACTACAGGCTTGGACTGGAGTATTAGGCCCAACTATAAGCCGATTTATTAAACAGGCTAAACTTGGACTAGGCTATTAAAAACCCATCAGCCCAACTTGACCTGAATATTTCTTTTAAATTAAATTATTTTCCCCATTTCAAAATTTAAATTTTACACAAAATTTCTTAAAAAATTCGTCTCCCTCTTAATGCTCATTTTATTCTTTGTAGTGTTGGTGAATTTTTTCATATATGAAAAATAGAGGATTAAAAGATAGTTTTTCTCCTATGTAAAAGGCCAGGCTTGGGATGGGTTGGGTTTGGGCCGGACCCTATATTTGCAAATTGGACTGGGTTTGGGCTACACTAATGAGGCCCATTATAGGCCCGGGCCTGGTTTGGGCAGAGCTTGAGAGAGGCAGGCTGGGTTCGGATAGAGCTTGGCCCGGCCCATTGACAACCGTAAGAAAAATGATAAAAAAAATCATGACTGATTGGGGCATGTATGTGGCACGTGGTAATCCCAAATGTCCGTTGGTGGCCCCACAGTCGAGAGTTGATTGCATGTGCCCAGTCCATAGATATATACGTCGGGTTGTGTGGGGCCCACAGATGTTCGTGACAAATCCACTCCGTCCATCTGTTTTTAAAGAAGGCCAAATAGGATAGGATTCTAAAAATCAGGCAGATCCAAAACTCGGGTGGGACCACAAAAAACAAAACGGTGGGAACGAAACGTCCGCTGTTGAAACCTTCCTGGAGCTGACCATGATGTTTATATGCCATCCAAACTTGTTCCTATGGTTATTGCCTACTTAGATAAAACGCAGGATAGGAACAAATATCATACTAATACCAAACTTCTGTGACCCAGGCGTTCAAGCTGCACTGTTTCATGCAATATGGCCACATCTTTTTGTTAGTTATGTAATACACCCACCATGTCAGCTGCACAACACAATAACACGGTTAGTCACATGATGCACCCACCCAAGGGTTAGTGTGTCTCCTTAGCATTCGAACATGAGATGAAAGGACAAGGCATCTTCCAAATGAGCTAGCAGGCAAGAAATAGTAGAAGATTTAAATCATTGTTTCTTGTGGTGGCCCACTTGAGACTTAGATCTGCCTCATTTATGGGCTCTCATCCTAACATGAGCAGACAAAATTGATAAATAGACTGAATTAGATTTTTGGAGCATATGAATATGTACACAGAAGTGGGGTCACTAGATAACAAATCAAGTACATAAACTTATACATAAGTGGTGGATACGTAAGATGAATGAGTCAAATTCGCAGGGAGAATGTGAATATAGAAAGATGTGAAGATCACAAGGTTGTATTATCATGATCAGGTGGTTTAAAAGTAGAGTGGATGGGCAGATGTCTTAGTTTAGCCATAAATAACTATTTCAGCGATGGCTAATTAACTGATTGATTATACGAAGGTATTGAATTTCGAAGGTCATTACAAAGTTACGAGGGTCTAAGCTAGTGTGAAGATGCATACAATCCTAAGTATCATTTTACTAGAAGCATGGTTTTCAAATTGAGATGTACACGAGAATAACTGCATACAAGGGCGAAATTTTTTTAGGTATTATAGAAAATTCCATCCCTTTCCAAAATATGCATGAGAGAGAGAGAGAGTGTGTGTGTGTGTGTGTGTGTAATGGAAGATATCAAGTGACCCAAAATTTCAGAAAAACAACAAGGGTATACAAAGGTGGAAAAAAATAGCAAAAAAAATGCCATTGAGGCAAAACTCCATCAACCTCTCCCTCTAAAAGAAAAAGGGTTAAAGACTCCGGCATCACATTTCAAAACCACATAGGTGATGTCCATTGAAAACTTGGAATCAACTAGGTGGTTTTGAAATTGTAGTTGGTTTTGGAAGTAGGCAGTGGGAAATAATGGACAAGCCAATTGAGGTTCAGATTGAACTTAGCTTGATCTCGGCCGAACTTGGCCCGAGTTACTGGCCGAACCAAGCCGAGTTGGCTAGTACAGCTCGAGGACTGAGCTGAGCCAAATTCGAGCTGAGGTAAGCTGTTGGCTGAACCGAGTCAAGTATGGCACAACTCGGCTCAGATCACCTCAGTGTCCAACTCTATCGATATAGTTGGAGAAATCTGTGTGTGTTACACCGATGATGGAAAGGTAGCTGTTTGGATACTATAAGTGACAATGGAAGTAATTAACCCACTACATATTTGAGAATTACATAAAGAAGCTACATATTTCTACAGTTCTTCGTAACACTTTCGTGACTAAAGCATAAGATAAACAAGCAGGAAAGATACAATTAGTGAGGATTAAGCGGCTGTAGGATAAGAAGCTTGCATGGCAATACCACATAGGCCTTCTTCAGCATCAACATCCCTTTCCATCCTTATGTATCCGTCTTCACCCCAAGAAGTCCCCCATGAATTCTTCACTAGCCAATACTTGGTCCCATCATCTATGGTCCCGTATCCAACGGCTGTCACTCCATGATCTAGTTCAGTACCACAATCTCCTGTAAAGACACCGCTCGAGTAGAACTGGAAGGCAGATCCACTGGCGTCAATTGCCACAGAAACAGGTTGGTTAGCCACAGCCTTCAATAGAGCTTTCTCACTGTTGGCTGTTACATCTTCATAACCATTGATTTTGGCCACATGGTTGGTTGCCTTCTTGGAGTTGCAAGTGCCATCAACTCCCTGGTAGGGGTAGTTGGCTTCTGTTGTAAGTCCTCCGTTGTGTTTGATGAAATCGAAGGCATCATCCATGAGACCACCTTCACAGCCTTGATCCTCGCCGTTGACATCACAATCCACCACCTCTTGCTCAGATAAAGAAAGCAACTTCCTTGTCTTGAGTTGGGTAATCCCTTCCATGGCCGCTACCGCTGAAAATGCCCAGCAACATCCTATTTGGCAACACCAGATAGCAAGTTAGCTAACACTAGATTATAAGAGTTTTTATATGGTGGGCCTGATTGATCAACGGGATCTCCCTAAGGGTTGGATATGATGAACAGGCATACGAACCCACTAAAATTGTAATCGATCTAAAATCGTGTGAGGATGGTGCGCTTGTGTTACATGTAGGAGTTCAAACTCTTCATTCTCAATAACTATTTAAAAACAGCTGGGGGTCAAGCTTCTCTAGGGAGATGTTTAGTGCATGAACTTGATTGGGATTATGTGAGATGAAATTGCAATGAGGGTAAGAATTAGGAAGCATAAGGGATTGTTGCAAAATTCAAATTTACACAGCAAATCTCATTCCGTGTTTGGGATATAAATTTTCAAATGGTGGTCTGGGACAAACCTCATATGGTGTTTGGGATATGCACCACATACAGCAGAGTGTAGGCCAAGCACTATTCAACGTCTGAGGGCTATTCAAATCCGAGAGGGATAGACCATATCCCATCTCCAGCCAGCACAGCACTGGCATGGTTTCCAATGCTTGAATTCGTCAGTTGAGGAATGCAATGCCTGCCCAAAACACCCGTTTCAATTCCCAATGTGGGATTCCCAGTTCTATCCATCTACTCCCACTTAAGTCCATGCAGCAAACAGGTACGATTTCCGAATTTCAATTCCTGTAGGATGCGGAAGACTGCGGTATTCGATTTCCAGAGATGGCATCCCAATCAGTCAATTCCCATAATTTATAAGAAGGTTATAAAGCTTACCGCATTGTCCTTGGTCTTTGATTGGCGTTACAGCACCTTTCTTCCTCCAATCCATGCTAGACGGCACAGTCACGTTCTCATACATGAACGTCGTGGCTCTCAAAGCTCTTGTTTGAGTGGGCCTAAGTCCGTTACGACCGGCCTTGAACTCCTCATTGGTTTGGTCTGCAAATTCATTTACACTTAGCTTGTAAGATCGGTCCCCAGCATTGTTGAAGGATTCTATGAATTCCACATTGTCTTTGAATATCTTGAAACGAAGCGCTTTCTCAGCTGCATCTTTGTATGTGCGACCATATCTAGCCATCCATTGCTCGTGTCTGTCTGAAATGGACGCTTCCTGTAGAGTGCGGCCCATGGCCTGAGAAGCCCACACTCCCAAGATGAATAAGGCTGCGCAGAAAGATTTGGTTAAAGAAACCATGGTGCTGGATGGATGGATGATCTGATGATGTGATTATGGAAGTGGGTGCATACACTGATTCTAAGCTGAGTTTATATAGGGGACATTGGCCCCACATGATTCATTAATATCCATTGATTTATTGTTACTGTGGTGAAGATGGAGACTTGATATACGTGCCCGATCAAGTGTATTTGATTTGGATGGCTAAAATGACATTTTTTTAATCTAACCCATCATATGCTGAAATTTCGTGTACGCTGCGCTTCTTTACGCTAGCATTCTAGATTTCTATCGGACGTGGATTAGCTATCTCGCTGACGAAGTGACGTAACCGAGTTCTGTGGGTCCTACCATGATGTTTATGTTGTATCCACACCGTCCATCCACTCGGAGAGATGATTTTAGGGCCTGAGACAAATAATGGGGCATATTCAAAGCTCAAGTGGACCCCACCATAGAAAACAGTGGGGATTGAATGCCCACCATTAAAAACTTCTTGGGACCACATAAGTTTTTGATCAAGCTGATATTCGTGTTTTCCCTTTTTCCTTGTCTGTGTGAACTTATGAACATGTTGGATCTCAAATAATCCACATCCATTTCTATCACACCTTTACAGGGGGAGTTTTTTTCGTACACTAAAAGCTCTGTGGGTCCCACCATGATGTATTTGTTTCATCCACTTCGTCCATCCATTTTTACAGACCACTTTAAGGTTTTATACTAAAAATTAGGAAGATAAAAATCTCAAGTGGACCACACCATAGGAAACATTGAGGAGAATGTTGTCCACTGTTGAAACCTTTTTGGGGCCCACAGTAATGTTTATTTGTCATCCAACCTTTTCATAAGATCAAAAAAATCTGGATTAATGGAAAACACAAATATCAGCTTGATCCAAAAGTTCTGTGGCCCCCAAAACTTTTCCTACGGTGCATGTTCAGTCCCCACTGTTTCCAATGGTGTGGTCCACTTGAGATTTTTAGCTTCCAAATGTTTTCTCTAGAACCTTAAAATGATATTTAAAAATAAATGGACGGCGTGGATAAAACAAATACATCATGGTGGCACCCACAGAGCTTTGACACCAGCTCCCTGGCTGGTGTTGGCATCACAGGCGTCCAGTTTTTTGGGGCCACTAGCCAATGGCTATGGTCGCTGTTCTGTAGACCCCACCATATTGTATGTGTTTCATCCATTCTGTCCATCCATTTTTTTTTCAGATGAGTTTAGAGATTAATCCCAAAAATGAGGCAGATCTAAATTTCAGGTAGACCACATAGCAAGAAACAACGTTGATTTACTACCAAGTTTTCGATCAAGCTGATAATTGTTTTTTTCCCTTCATCCCTGTCTGTATGACCTAATCAACAGGTTGGATGTCAAATTAACATTACAGCTGATAATTGTTTTTTTCCCTTCATCCCTGTCTGTATGACCTAATCAACAGGTTGGATGTCAAATTAACATTACAGTTGGCCTAGGACGTTTTTAATGGTGAGCATTCAAAAACTAATATTTTCCAGTGGTGGTTCACCTGAGAATTAAATATGTTCCTTTATTGGATGAAGCCCTAAAATGATCTGAAAAAATGGATGAACGGTGTGGATAAAACACATACATTATGGTGGGGCCCACGGAGGATAGCGGCAGTGTCACTAGCCAAACGCACGTTTGTTTTTAGCATCAACCGGCACAAAAAAATAGGCAGTTCTGTCCATCAGGTTGATCGCATCATCAGCATCCCTGGTGGTCTGGATTGTCTTATTTTTTGTAGCAGGCGATGTTTTTGTCCTTGCCTCCTTCTGAACGGCTCAGATGTCATGCATAATCACATGTGCATAAGATGGACGGTAACTAAACTTTAATAGCATCATTGATAGTACATGAAAATAGAGGAGAACGTAGACGAAAAGATTGCTATAACGAAAGGAAACCTGTCCAAACCATTACATTTGCACCGGCACGTTGGCTGCCTCTTGGAAGCGAATTGCCTGTGGCTTGACCACCGAGCTTTTGGGCCCTGCTGGTTTGGGCTGGGCTTGGGCTTGGTCCCAAAATTCAAGCCTGCTCATTTTTTTTGCTTGGGTTGGTGATTTCAAGTCCCAGTATATAACCTTGAGGGGTCGTTTGGATCTTAAGTTGCTTAACATAGACTACTTAGACCTTGAGTAGCTTAACTTGGTTTCTACTCATTCAACATATAAGTATGTTTGATAAACAACTTACTAGGGCTCTCAATAGGTCGGATCTGGATCGGATCGAGTTGGATCTGGCTCCAAGTCCATATATCTGTTGACGGATTCGGATCGGATTCGGAACCAACTCGGATCCAAAAGGTGATATCCATATCTGATCCATTTATAAACTGTTAGATCCATTTCCGATCCAAAACCCATATAACCATCAGATTCGGGTTGGATCTAGGTCCGAATCCACCCCCATTACAAATCTAAAAAAATATATATAATATAATATATTTAATTTAGTAGAAAAATTATGCAAATCCCACTATTTACTGTGGCAAGGTCGACCTAAGAGTGGCATGTCTCAATTTTCAGACATGGCCTAAGATAATCTGTAAAACAGATGGCCAGAATGAATATAACATATACAATAAGGTGACAATGAGTCAGATCTTAATCCGATTCGGATCGAACTTGGATATGTTCTTGTGAATCCAAATCCGGTCCATTTAAGTATTCGGACCTATTTTAAGATCCAAATCCGGTCCATTTAACTAATCGGACTTATTTTAAGATCCAAATCCACATTATACGGATTTGAAGCGAATCGGATCTCAGATCTGACCCACTCCATTGAGAGCCCTACAACTTACTTGTTATTCGTCTGTCCTTATGTGCAGCACACCGTAATACGAGTCATCCATCTTGTAGGGCCCACCTTCAAATCCACCACCATCACCCACCTTTGACATGGACCCTCCATCATGTGGGCCCACCTTCAATGTGGCCCATCCATCATGCGGGGCTTGCGTTGAATGTGGACCGGTCATTATATGGGCCCGACTTGATGTGGGCCCACCTTCAATATCCACTACCCATCATGTGAAGCCCACCTTTGATGTGGACCATTCATCATGTAGGCCACACCTTCAATGTGGGCCATCCATCATGTGCGGTCTGCCTTGGATGTAGGCCATTCATCAGTAGGGGCCAACCATTGGCATGGAACAAGAATTATATGGCCCACCTTGATGTGGGTCATCCATCATGTGCAGCCCACCTTCAATGTCCATTGCCCATCTTGTGAAGCCCAACTATGATGTGTATCATCCATCCTGTGGGCCCCATCTTCAACGCGCGGTCTATCATGCAAGGCTCGCCTTGGATATGGACTATCTATTGTGTGGGCCCACATTAATATGGATCATCCGTCACGTGGGACCCACATTTAATGTGGACCGTCCATTGTGTGGGCTCCACCTTCGACCCATCTTGTGGAGCCCAACTTTGATGTGTATCATCCATCGTGTGGTCCCCATCTTCAATGCGCAGCCTATCATGTGGGACCCACATTTAATGTGGACCGTCCATTGTGTGGGCTCCACCTTCGACCATCGATCATGTGGGACCTCTCCTGATATGAACCATTCATCACATGGAGAGGTGAGAGGAAGAGAGATAATCATCATGGGCCAAGCTTAGATGTTTGTCTTGACCTGTCATGGCCTAGGCCAGATTTGAGCCTAGGATTTACCAGCAGACAGGGCTTGTACAGAACTATGCTAGACCTGGGCCCAGCCCATTGACAGGCATACCATCATTGAGAAATCTAGTGGGCCCATTTACATTCCAGCGGCAGGGACGCGGATTAGCTGCTCGACAGTAGCGAGTTTGGCTATTGTAATGACGTCACCATGTTCTGTGGGCACCACAATGACGTATGTGTTATATCCGCACCGTCCATCCATTTGGAGAGATCATTTTAGGGCATGATCCAAAGAATTATGCAGATCCAAAGTTCAAGTGGACCCCACCATAGAAAACAGTGTGGATTGAACGCCTACCATTAAAAACTTCTTTGGGCCACAGAAGTTTTCAATCAAGCTGATAATTGTGTTTTCCCTCATTCCAGGTATATATGTGTAAACTTATAAACAAGTTGGATCTCAAACAAACATCATGGTGGGACCTAGGAAAGTTTCAACAGTGGGCTTCGCTATTCTCACTGTTTTGTGGTGGGGTCCACCTGAACTTTAGATATGCCTCATTCATTGCCACATGCCCTAAAGTGACCTCTACAAATTGATGGACTGGTGTGGATATAACACATACATCATGGTGGGGCCCAAAGAATGTGGTGATGTCACTTCAGTAGCCAAACTTGCTACTGTCGGGTTCATGAGCCAAACAGGCAAAGCATTTGGGCAGCCATTTTGCATAGACTCTGGATCCTCTTATGGTTACCAAATAGGAAAACCCTGTTAGGAGCGTTTTTATTCATCCACGTCATCATATAGGTCCACAACCTACTCACATCCTCAATGCAAACTAATTAAACTGACATCATGCAATGTGATGTGGATCAATGAAAAGGCTCCAAACAGGATTTTCCTATTTGGGTGCCAACAGAGGATCCAGATTCCTTCCATAAAATCTAGATCCGTTGTTGGATGCCAAATAGGAAAACCCTGTTTGGAGACTTTTTATTGGTCCACGTCATCACATAGGTCTACAACCTAGTCACATCTTCAATGCAACTTGATCACATTGACGTCATGTAGTGTTCTGAAGTGGACCAATGAAACAGCTCCAAACAGGGTTTTCCTGTTTGGCAGGCAACAGAGGATTCAGACTCTTTCCATAAATTCCGAATCCTCTGTTGGCTACCAAATAGGAAAACTATGTTTGGAGCCATTCTATTGGTCCACGTCATCACATAAGTCTGCAACCAAGTCACATCCTCAATGCAACCTGATCATGTTGACGTCATGCAGAGTAATGTGGACCAATGAAAAGGATCCAAACAGGTTTTCCTGTTTGGCAACCAACAGAGGATCCAAACTCCTGACATAGAATCTGGATCCTCTGTTGGCTACCAAACAGGAAAACCTTGTTTGGAGCCATTTTATTGGCCCACATCATCTCATAAGTCTGCAACCTAGTCACATCCTCAGTGCAACCTGATCACACCTCAGTGTAACCTGATCATATTGATGTCATGAAGTGTGATGTGGACCGATAAAAAGGCTCCCAACACGGTTTTCCTATTTGGCAGCATACAGAGGATCCAAATTCTTTATGTAGGCTGCCAAACAGGAAATCCCTGTTTGGAGCCTTTTTATTGGCTCACGTCATCACATTGGTCTACAACCTAGCTAGTCATATCCTCAGTGCAACTTGACCACATTGACGTTATGGAGTGTGATGTAGACCAATGAAAAGGCTCCAAACAGGGTTTTCCTGTTTAACAACCAAGAGAGGATCCGGACTCTTTCCATAGAATCTGGAACCTCCATTAGTTGCGAAACAGAAAAACCATGTTTGGAGCCTTTTAATTGGTCTACGTCATCACATAGGTTTACAGCCTAGTAACATCCTCAGTGCAACATGATCACACCGCAGTGCAACCTAATCACACCGACGTCATACAGTGTGATGTGGACCAATGAAAAGGCTCCATATGGTGTTTTCCAGTTTGGGAATCAACCTAATCACTCTTTTTATTGGTTGATGTCATCACATAGGTCAGTAACCTAGTCACATCCTTAGTCCAACCTGACCACACTGACATCATTCAGTGTGTTGTGGACCAATGAAGATCGCAAGGTTGTGTTATCATGATCAAGTGGTTTAAAAGTAGAGTGGATGGGCAGATGCCTTAGTGTAGCCATAAATAACAATTTCAACAATGGCTAATTAACTGATTGATTATATGAAGGTATTGAATTTCAAAGGTCATTACAAAGTTATGAGGGTCTAAGCTAGTGCGAAATTGCATACAAGCCTGAGTTGAAGCACGATTTTCAAATTGGGATGCACACGAGGATAAGCACACGTGTACGTGTATGAGGTGAAAATTTTTAAGGCATTATAGAAAATTCCATACCTTTCCAAAATATGCCTCCAAGAGAGAGAGAAAGAGAGAGAGAGAGAGAGAGAGCGTGTGTACGGTGGAAGATATCAAGCGACCTAAAATTTCGGAAAAACAACAAGGGTATACAAAGGAGGAAAAAAAGAAAGCAAAAAAAATGCCAACCTCTCCCTATAAAAGAAAGGGTTAAAGACTCCAGCATCAAATTTCAAAACCACATAGGTGATGTCTGTTGGAAACTTGGAATCAACTAGGTGGTTTTGGAAGTAGGCAGAGGGAAATTATGGACGAGCCAATGGAGGTTTAGACTGAACTTAGCTTGATCTCAGGCCAAACTTGGCCCAAGCTACTGACCGAACTGAGCCGAGCTGGCTAGTACAGCTCGAGGACTGAGCTGAGCCAAATTCAAGCTGAGGTAAGCTGCTGGCTGAACTGAGTCGAGTGTGGCACAACTCAACTCAGATCACGTCAGTGTCCAGCTCTACCAATATAGTTGGAGAAATCTCTCTGTGCTATACGGATGATGGAAAGGTAGCTATTTGGATACTATAAGTGACAATGGAAGTACGAACCCATTACATACTTGAGAATTACATAAAGAAGCTACATATTTCTACATTTCTTCGTAACACTTTCGTGATTAAAGCAAAGTGACTAAAGCATAGGATAAACAAGCAAGAAAGATGCAATTAGTGAGAATGAAGTGGCTGTAGGATAAGAAGCTTGCATGGCAATACTACATAGGCCTTCTTCAGCATCAACATCCCTTTCCATCCTTATGTATCTGTCTTCACCCCAAGAAGTCCCCATGAATTCTTCACTAGCCAATACTTGGTCCCATCATCTATGTCCCATATCCAACGGCTGTCACTCCATGATCTAGTTCAGTACCACAATCTCCTATAAAGACATCGCTTGAGTAGAACTGGAAGGCAGATCCGCTGGCGTCAATTGCCACAGAAACAGGTTGGTTAGCCACAGCCTTCAATAGAGCTTTCTCACTGTTGGCTGTTACATCTTCATAACCATTGATCTTGGCCACATGGTTGGTTGCCTCCTGAGAGTTGCAAGTGCCATATTCAACTCCCTGGTAGGGGTAGTTGGCTTCTGTTGTAAGTCCTCCGTTGTGTTTGATGAAATCGAAGGCGTCATCCATGAGACCACCTTCACAGCCTTGATCCTCACCGTTGACATCACAATCCACCACCTCTTGCTCAGACAAAGAAAGCAACTTCCTTGTCTTGAGTTGGGTAATCCCTTCCATGGCCGCTACAGCTGAAAATGCCCAGCAACATCCTATTTTGCAACATCAGATAGCAAGTTAGATAACACTAGATTGTAAGTATTTCTATAAGGTGGGCCTAATTGATCAATGGTATGGATCTACCTAAGGGTTGAATATGATGAATGGGCATACAGACCCACTAAAGTTGTGATTAATCTAAATCATATAGAAATGGTGCTTACATGTAAGAGTTTCTATGGGTTTTATATAAACTCATCATTCTCATTAACTATTTAAACAAGGCTGCTGACAGCACCAGTGGGTGCGTTGCATGGGTGGATTGCACGACTAAAAGAAGAAGAAGAAAAAAAAAAAAAAGCAGCTTCTCTAAGGGCATGTTTGGTGCATGGACTTGAGTGAGATTACTTGGGATGAAATTGTAATGAAGGTAATAATAAGGATTGTCACGGAATTTAAATGTACACAATAAATTTCATTCCATGTTTAGTATATAAAATCTTTGAAGGGTGGTCTGGTACAAACCTCAGATGGTGTTTAGAACATGCACCATAATAGCAGGTGGAGCACTATTCAACGTCTAAGGGCTATTCAAATCCGAGAGAGATAGATCATATCCCATCTCCGGACAGCATAGCACTGGCATGGCTTCCAATGCATAAATTCGTCCGTTGAGGAATGACGCGCTGCCCAAACACTTGTTCGAATTTCCAATGTGGGATGTCTGAGTTCCATCCACCTAATCCCACTTAAGTCCATGCACAAACACCCCTTGACAGTGTAAGATGTGGAAGACTACAATATTCAATTTCCAAATATGACATCCCAACTAGGTATGAATTTCAGTTTAGATTCCTATCGATTCCCATCATTTATGAGAAGGTTATAAAGCTCTTGTTTGAGTAGGCCTAAGTCCGTTGCGGCCAGCCTTGAACTCCTTGTTGGTTTGGCAGCAGACAGGGTTGGACAGAACTATGCTAAACCTGGGCCCAGCGCATTGACAGACATACCATCATTGGGAAATCCAGTGGGCCCATTTACACTCCAACGGCAAGGACGCGGATTAGCTGCTGAGCTTCGACAGTAGCGAGTTTGGCTACTGTAATGACGTCACCATGTTCTGTGGGCACCACAATGATGTATGTGTTGTATCCACACCGTCCATCCATTTGGAGAGATCATTTTAGAGCATGATCCAAAGAATTATGCAGATCCAAAGTTCAAGTGGACCCCACCACAAAAAACAGTGGGGATTGAACGCCTACCATTAAAAACTTCTTTGGGCCACAAAAGTTTTGGATCAAGCTGATAATTGTGTTTTCCCTTATTCTAGCCAAACTTGCTATTGTCCGGTTCAAGAGCCAAACAGGCGAAGTAATTAGGCAGAGGAGCGTTTTTATTCATCCACGTCATCATATAGGTATGCAACCTACTCACATCCTCAATGTAAACTAATTACAATGACATCATGCATCGTGCTGTGGATCAATAAAAAGGCTCCAAACAGGTTTTCCTGTTTGGGTGCCAACAGAGGATCTAGATTCTTTCCATAGAATCCGGATCCGTTGTTGGATGCTGAATAAGAAAAACCTTTTTGAGACTTTTTATTGGTCCATGTTGTCATCACATAGGTCTACAACCTAGTCACATCCTCAATGCAACCTGATCACATTGACGTCATGCAGTATTCTGAAGCAGCCTAATGAAACGGCTCCAAATAGGATTTTCATGTTTGCCAGCCAACAGAAGATCCAAGCTCTTTCCATAAAATTTGAATCCTATGTTGGCTACCAAACAGGAAAACCATGTTTGGAGCCATTTTATTGGCCCACGTCATCACGTAAGTCTGCAACCTAGTCACATCCTCAGTGCAACCTGATCATATTGACGTCATGCAGAGTGATGTGGACTGTTTGCAACCAACAGATGATCCAAACTCTTGACATAGAATATGGATCCTCTATTAGCTACCAAACAGGAAAACCTAGTTTGGAGCCATTTTATTAGCCCACGTCATCTCCTAAGTCTGCAACCTAGTCACATTCTCAGTGTAACCTGATCATATTAACATCATGAAGTGTGATGTGGACCAATGAAAAGGCTCCCAACACGATTTTTTGATTTGGCAGCATACAGAGGATCCAGATTTAGGCTGTCAAACAGGAAATCCCTGTTTTGAGCCTTTTTATTGGCTCACATCATCACATTGGTCTGCAACCTAGTCACATCCTCAATGCAACCTGATCACACTGACGTCATGGAGTGTGATGCAGACCAATGAAAAGGATTCAAATAGGGTTTTCCTGTTCGACAACCAAGAGAGGATCCGGACTCTTTCCATAGAATATAGAACCTCTATTGGCTGCGAAACAGAAAAACCCTGTTTGGAGCCTTTTAATTGGTCCACGTCATCACATAGGTTTGCAGCCTAGTAACATGCTCAGTGCAACATGATCACACCTCACTGTAACCTAATCACACCGACGTCATGTAGTGTGATGTGGACCAATGAAAAGGCTCCAAATGGTGTTTTCCTGTCTGGGAATCAACCTAATCACTCTTTTTAGACTGAACTTAGCTTGATCTCGGCCGAACTTGGCCCGAGCTACTGAGCGAAGTGAGCCGAGCTGGCTAGTACAGCTTCAGGACTAAGCTGAGCCAAATTCGAGCTGAGGTAAGCTGCTGGCTGAACTGAGTCGAGTGTGGCACAACTCAACTCAGATCACCTCAGTGTCCAGCTCTACTAATATAGTTGGAGAAATCTCTGTGTGCTATACGGATGATGGAAAGGTAGCTGTTTGGATACTATAAGTGACAATGGAAGTAATTAACCCATTACATAATTGAGAATTACATAAAGAAGCTACATATTTCTACATTTCTGCATAACACTTTCGTGACTAAAGCATAGGATAAACAAGCAGGAAAGATGCAATTAGTGAGGATTAAGCGGCTGTAGGATAAGAAGCTTGCATGGCAATACCACATAGGCCTTCTTCAGCATCAACATCCCTTTCCATCCTTATGTATCCGTCTTCACCCCAAGAAGTCCCCCATGAATTCTTCACTAGCCAATACTTGGTCCCATCATCTATGGTCCCATATCCAATGGCTGTCACTCCATGATCTAGTTCAGTACCACAATCTCCTGTAAAGACACCGCTCGAGTAGAACTGGAAGGCAGATCCGCTGGCGTCAATTGCCACAGAAACAGGTTGGTTAGCCACAGCCTTCAATAGAGCTTTCTCACTGTTGGCTGTTACATCTTCATAACCATTGATCTTGGCCACATGGTTGGTTGCCTTCTTGGAGTTGCAAGTGCCATCAACTCCCTGGTAGGGGTAGTTGGCTTCTGTTGTAAGTCCTCCGTTGTGTTTGATGAAATCGAATGCGTCATCCATGAGACCACCTTCACAGCCTTGATCCTCACCGTTGACATCACAATCCACCACCTCTTGCTCAGACAAAGAAAGCAACTTCCTTGTCTTGAGTTGGGTAATCCCTTCCATGGCCGCTACCGCTGAAAATGCCCAGCAACATCCTATTTGGAAACACCAGATAGCGAGTTAGCTAACACTACATTTTAAGAATTTCTATATGGTGGGCCTAATTGATCAACGGTCTGGATCTCCTTTAGGGTTGGATATGATGAACGGGCATATGGACCCACTAAAGTTGTGTTTAATCTAAATCGTATAGAAATGGTGCTTACATGTAGGAGTTTCTATGGGTTTTATATAAACTCATCATTCTCATTAACTATTTAAACACAGCTGCTGACAGCACCAGTGGGTGCTTTGCTTGGCTGACTGGGTGGGTGGGTTGCATGACTAAACTAGAGGATAAAAATATAAAAATATAAAAAATATATATAAAAAAAAAAAAATCCTTCTCTGAGGGCATGTTTGGTGCATGGATTTGAGTGAGATTACTTGGGATGAAATTGCAATGAAGGTAATAATTAGGGAGCATCAAGGATTGTCGCAGAATTTAGATGTACACAATAAATTTCATTCCACGTTTGGGATATAAAATCTTCAAACGGTGGTCTGGTACAAACCTCAGATGGTGTTTAGAACATGCACCATAATAGGAGATGGAGCACTATTCAACGTCTAAGGGCTATTCCCGAGAGAGATAGATCATATCCCATCTCCAGCCAGCATAGCACTGGCATAGCTTCGAATGCTTAAATTCGTCAGTTGAGGAATGCGCTGCCCAAACACCTGTTTGAATTTCCAATGTGGGATGTCTCAGTTCCATCCACCTAATCCCACTTAAGTCCATGCACAAACACCCCTTGAGAGTGTAAGATGTGGAAGACTACAATATTCAATTTCCAGATATGACATCCCAACCCGGTATGAATTTCAGTTTAGATTCCTCGATTCCCATCATTTATGAGAAGGTTATAAAGCTTACCACATTGTCCTTGGTCTTTGATTGGGGTTACAGCACCTTTCTTCCTCCAATCCATGCTAGACGGCACAGTCACGTTCTCATACCTAAACGGCGTAACTCTCGATGCTCTTGTTTGAGTAGGCCTAAGTCCGTTACGGCCAGCCTTGAACTCCTCGTTGGTTTGGTCTGCAAATTCATTTACACTTAGCTTGTAAGATCGGTCCTCAGCATTGTTGAAAGATTCTATGAATCCCACATTGTCTTTGAATATCTTGAAACGTAGCTCTTTCTCAGCTGCATCTTTGTATGTGCGACCATATCTAGCCATCCATTGCTCATGCCTGTCTGAAATGGACGCTTCCTGTAGAGTGCGGCCCATGGTTTGAGAAGCCCACACTCCCAAGATAAACAAGGCTACGCAGAAAGATTTGGTTAAAGAAACCATGGTGCTGGATGGATGATCTGATGATGTGATTATGGAAGTGGGTGCATGCACTGATTCTAAGCTGAGTTTATATATATAGGGGACATTGGGTCCCACACGATTCATTAATATCCATTGATTTATTGTTACTGTGGTGGAGATGGAGACTTGATATACGTACCCGATCAAGTATATTTGATTTGGATGGCTAAAATGACATTTTTTTAATCTAACCCATCATATACTGAAATTTCGTGTACGCTGCGCTTCTTTACGCTGACGAAGTGACTGTAACCGAGTTCTACCATGATGTTTACGTTGTATCCACACCGTCCATCCATTCGGAGAGATCATTTTAGGGCATGAGACAAATAATGGGGCAGATTCAAAGCTCAAGTGGACCCTACCACAGAAAACAGTGGGGATTGAATGCCTACCGTTAAAAACTTCTTACGGACCACATAAGTTTTTGATCAAGCTGATATTTGTGTTTTCCCTTTTCCCATGTCTGTGTGAACTTATAAACATGTTGGATCGCAAATAATCCGCATCCATTTCTATCGCACCTTTACAGGGGCAGTTTTTTGTACGTGGTGTCAAAGCTCTCTGGGTCCCACCATGTTGTATTTGTTTCATCCACTTCGTCCATCCATTTTTACAGACCACTTTAAGGTTTTATACTAAAAATTAGGAAGATAAAAATTGCAAGTGCACCACACCATAGGAAACAGTGAGGAGAATGTTGTCCACTGTTGAAACCTTCCTAGGGCCCACAGTGATGTTTATTTGTCATCCAACCTCTTCATAAGATCACAAAAATCTGGATTAATAGAAAACACAAATATCAGCTTGATCCAAAAGTTCTGTGGCTCCCAAAAGCTTTCCTAGGGTGCATGTTCAATCCCCACTGTTTCCTATGGTGTGGTCCACTTGAGATTTGTATCTTCCTAATCTTTTTCTCTTGAACCTTAAAATGACCTTTAAAAATGAATGGACGGCGTGGATAAAACAAATACATCATGGTGGCACCCACAGAGCTTTGGCACCAGCTCCCTGGCTGCTGCTCCTGTCACAGGCATCCAGTTTTTTGGGGCCACTAGCCAATGGCTATGGTCGCTGTTCTATAGACCCCACCATAATGTATGTGTTTCATCCATTATGTCCACCCATTTTTTTCATATGATTTTAGAAATTGATCCCAAAAAGAGGCATATCAAAATTTCAGGTAGACCACATAGCAAGAAACAGTGTTGATTTAGTACCAAGTTTTGGATCAAGCTGATAGATTGTTTTTCCCTTCATCCCGGTCTGTATGACCTAATCAACAGGTTGGATGTCAAATTAACATTATAGTTGGCCTAGGACGTTTTTAATGGTCGGCATTCAAAAACAACTATTTTCCTGTAGTGTGGTCCACCTAAGATTTAAATATGCTTCTTTTTTTTATCAAGCTCTAAAATGATCTGAAAAAATGGATGAACGGTGTGGATAAAACACATACATCATGGTGGGCCCACAGAGGCTAGTGGTAGTCTAACTAGCCAAACGCGCGTTTGTTTATTAGCATCAACCGGCACAAAAAATAGGCAGTTCTGTCCATCAGGTTGATCACATCATCAGCATCCCTGATGGTCTGGATTGTCTTATTTTTTGTAGCAGTCGATGTTTTTGTCCTTGTCTCCTTCTGAACGGCTCAGATGTCATGCATAATCACATGTGCACAAGATGGACGGTAACTAAACTTTAATAGCATTATTGAAAGTACGTGAAAACAGAGAGAACGTAGACGAAAAGATTGCTATAACGAAAGGAACCCTATCCAAACCATTACATTTGCACCGGCACGTTGGCTGCCTCTTGGAAGCGTATTGCCTGTGGCTTGACCACCGAACTTTTGGGCCCTTTGGGCTGGGCTTGGGCTTGGTCCCAAAATTCAAGCCTGCTCATTTTTTTGCTTGGGTTGGTGATTTCAAGTCCCAGCAGGGACCCTTTACGGCTCGTTTGGATCTTAAGTTGCTTAACATAGACTACTTAGACATTAAGTAGCTTAACCTGGTTTCTACTCATTCAACATATACGTTTGATAAACAACTTACTTGTCAGCCAACAAGTAGAAAAGTATGTTGGGTTTCTGACATCACATGAATAATTATTACTCAATTTTGTTTGGTCCACCCGTAGTTTCCGCCGGTCCATCATGTGGGGCTAACTTTGGATGTGGACAGTTAGTTATGTTGGGCCACATCTTGTCTTCAATGTGAACCATCCATCATGTGCAGGCTCGCCTTGGATATGGACTATCTACTGTGTGGGCCCACATTAATATGGATCATCCGTCATGTGGGACCCACATTTAATGTGGACCGTCCATTGTGTGGGCTCCACCTTCGACCCATCTCCAAGAGCCCAACTTTGATGTGCATCATCCATCGTGTGGGACCCACATTTAATGTGGACCGTCCATTGTGTGGGCTCCACCTTCGACCCATCTCCAGGAGCCCAACTTTGATGTGTATCATCCATCGTGTGGTCCCCATCTTCAATGTGCAGTCTATCATGTGGGATCCACATTTAATGTGGACCGTCCATTGTGTGGGCTCCACCTTCGACAATCGATCATGTGGAGCCTCTCCTGATATGAACCATCCAACACATGGAGAGGTGAGAGGAAGAGAGGTAATCATCATGGACCAAGCTTGGATGTTTGTTTTGACCTGTCATGGCCTGGGCCAGATTTGAGCCTAGGATTTACCAGCAGACAGGGCTTGGACAGAACTATGCGAGACCTGGGCCCAGCCCATTGACAGATATACCATCATTGGGAAATCCAGTGGGCCCATTTACACTCCAACGGCAAGGACGCGGATTAGCTGCTGAGCTCGACAGTAGCGAGTAGGCCTGCACACGGGTCGGGTTGGGCCTAACCCTGGACCGAACCTAAATATATTTAAAGGTCCAGATTTCGGTCCGGGTCGTGACCGGGTTGGGCTGACCCAACCCTAACCTTACCCTGCTTTTAAAAGGGTTAACCCTAACCCTACCCTACCCTATATGCTAAACCGGGTCGAGTCGGGTTGGGTTAGGACTATGTTTGTATGGCGTGGTCCACCTAAGATTTGAGTCAGCTTCATTTTTTGTATCATATCCTAAAATGATCTTTCAAAATAGTTGGACGGTGTGGATTTAAGACACATAGTCAGGGGTCACCCACCTTGGTGGATCCCTGATGTCACCTAATCCGCTCCCTATGAGTGTAAGATGAGCGTAGCTTAGGTGAGAGTGGTGAGACCGGAACCAGCCATGAGGGTGAGACCCTAACCATGAGGCTCACCTCGATGTATATATTGTAAATCCATGTCGTCCATCTACGTTTCCAGATTATTATAGGACATAGTCCCAAAAAGGAAGCAGATAACAGCTTTATGTAAACCACACCATAAAAATTAGTGGTCATTGAACTCCCACCATTAAAAGATTCTAGAGTCCACCCTAATGTTTATTGAACATTCAACCTATTGACAATGCTGTATAGAAATTTCTAAAAGTAATAAACTAGTATAAACAGGGCGGTTTGGGTCGGGATACACGGGTCGGGGTACGGGTCAGGCCGAGCGGGTTTGGCATGTACCCTAAACCGTACCTAAATTAAAAACGGTCCAGCCGAATCTACTCGAGACCGGACCGTTTTCTCAGCCGGGTCGGGACGGATCGGGTCAGGCGGGTTGGGCGGGTTAACGGGGCAGATGTGCAGCCCTAGTAGCAAGTTTGGCTACTGTAATGACGTCACCATGTTCTGTGGGCACCACAATGATGTATGTGTTGTATCCACACCATCCATCCATTTGGAGAAATCATTTTAGGGCAGGATCCAAAGAATTATGCAAATCAAAAGTTCAAGTGGACCCCACCACAGAAAACAGTGGGTATTGAACGCCTACCATTAAAAATGTCTTTGGGCCACAGAAGTTTTCGATCAAGCTGATAATTGTGTTTTCCCTTATTCCAGGTATATATGTGTAAACTTATAAACAAGTTGGATCTCAAACAAACATCTAGGTGGGACCTAGGAAAGTTTCAACAGTGGGCTTCATTGTTCCCACTGTTTTGTGGTGGGGTCCACCTGAACTTTAGATCTGCCTCATTCTTTGCCACATGCCCTAAAATGACCTCTACAAATTGATGGATGGTGTGGATATAACACATACATCATGGCGGGGCCCAAAGAACGTGGTGATGTCACTTCAGTAGCCAAACTTGCTACTGTCAGGTTCAGAAGCCAAACAGGCAAAGCAATTGGGCAGACATTTTGCATAGAATCTGGATCCTCTGATGGTTGCCAAATAGGAAAACCCTGTTAGGAGCGTTTTTATTCATCCATGTCATCATATAGGCCTACAACCTACTCACATCCTCAGTGCAAACAAATTACACTGACATCATGTAGTGTGATGTGGATCAATGAAAAGGCTCTAAATAAGGTTTTCCTGTTTGGGTGCCAATAGAGGATTCAGATTCTTTCCATAGAATTTGGATCTATTGTTGGATGCCAAATAGGAAAACCTTGCATGGAGACTTTTTATTGGTCCATGTCATCACATAGGTCTACAACCTAGTCACATCCTCAGTGCAATCTGATCACATTGACGTCATGCAGTGTTCTGAAGTGGACCAATTAAACGGCTCCAAACAGGATTTTGTTTGGCAGGCAATACAGGATCCAAACTCTTTCCATAAAATCCAGATCCTCTGTTGGCCACCAAATAGGAAAACCATGTTTGGAGCCATTTTTTGGCCCACATCATCACATAGGTCAGCAACCTAGTCACATCCTCAATGCAACCTGATCACATTGACGTCATGCAGAGTGATGTGGACCAATGAAAAGGATCCAAACAGGGTTTTCCTGTTTGGCAACCAACAGAGGATCCAAACTCCTGACATAAAATCTGGATCCTCTGTTGGCTACCAAACGAGAAAACCTTATTTGGAGCCATTTTATTAGCCCAATTCATCTCATAAGTCTGCAACCTAGTCACATCTTCAGTATAACCTAATCATATTGACGTCATGAAGTGTGATGTGGACCAATAAAAAGGCTCCCAACATGGTTTTCCTATTTGGCAGCATACAGAGGATCCAGATTCTTTCTGTAGGATGCCAAACAGGAAATCCCTGTTTGAAGCCTTTTTATTGGCTCACGTCATTACATTGTTCTACAACCTAGTCGCATCCTCAGTGCAACCCGACCACACTGATGTCATGGAGTGTGATGTAGACTAATGAAAAGGCTCCAAACAGGGTTTTCCTGTTCAACAGCCAAGAGAGGATCCGGACTCTTTCCATAGAATCTGGAACCTCTGTTGGCTGCGAAACAGAAAAACCCTTTTTGGAGCCTTTTAATTGGTCCATGTCATCACATAGGTTTGCAACCTAGTAACATCCTCAGTGCAACATGATCACACCTCGGTGCAACTTAATCACACCAATGTCATGTAGTCTGATGTGGACCAATGAAAAGGCTCCAAATGGTGTTTTCCAGTTTGGGAATCAACCTAATCACTCTTTTTATTGGTTGATGTCATCACAGAGGTCAGTAACCTAGTCACATCCTTAGTCCAACCTGATCACACTGACCTCATGCAGTGTGTTGTGGACCAATGAAGATCGCAAGGTTGTGTTATCATGATCAGGTGGTTTAAAAGTAGAGTGGATGGGCAGATGTCTTAGTTTAGCCATAAATAACTATTTCAATGATGGCTAATCAACTGATTGATTATATGAAGGTTTTGAATTTAGAAGGTCATTACAAAGTTATGAGGGCCTAAGCTAGTGTGAAGATGCATACAAGCCTGAGTATCATTTTACTAGAAGCATGATTTTCAAATTGGGATGCACACGAGGATAAGCGCTCATGTACGTATATGAGTGTGAAAATTTTTAAGGTATTATAGAAAATTCTATCCCTTTTCAGAATATGCCTCCAAGAGAGAGAGAGAGAGAGAGAGAGTGTAGTGTGTACAGTGGAAGATATCAAGCGACCCAAAATTCGCTAAAACAACAAGGGTATACAGAGGAGGGAAAAAAAATAGCAAAAAAAATGCCATTGAGCCAAAACTCCATCAACCTCTCCCTATGAAAAAAAGGGTTAAAGACTCCTGCATCACAATTCAAAACCACATAGGTGATGTCCGTTGGAAACTTGGAATCAACTAGGTGGTTTGGGAAGTAGGCAGAGGGAGATTATGGACGAGCCAATTGAGGTTCAGACTGAACTTAGCTTGATCTCGGCCGAACTTGGCCTGAGCTACTGACCAAACCGAGCCGAGTTGGCTAGTATAGCTCGAGGATTGAGCTGAGCCAAATTCGAGCTGTGGTAAGCTGCCGGCTAAACTGAGTCGAGTGTGGCACAACTCAGGCTCAAATCGCCTCCGTGTCCAGCTCTACCAATATAGTAGGAGAAATCTCTGTGTGCTACACGGATGATGGAAAGGCAGCTGTTTGGATACTGTAAATGACAATGGAAGTTATGAACCCATTACATATTTGAGAATTACATAAAGAAGCTACATATTTCTACATTTCTGCATAACACTTTCGTGACTAAAGCATAGGATAAACAAGCAGGAAAGATGCAATTAGTGAGGATTAAGCGGCTGTAGGATAAGAAGCTTGCATGGCAATACCACATAGGCCTTCTTCAGCATCAACATCCCTTTCCATCCTTATGTATCCATCTTCACCCCAAGAAGTTCCCCATGAATTCTTCACTAGCCAATACTTGGTCCCATCATCTATGGTCCCATATCCAACGGCTGTCACTCCATGATCTAGTTCAGTACCACAATCTCCTGTAAAGACACCGCTCGAGTAGAACTGGAAGGCAGATCCACTCGCGTCAATTGCCACAGAAACAGGTTGGTTAGCCACAGCCTTCAATAGAGCTTTCTCACTGTTGGCTGTTACATCTTCATAACCATTGATCTTGGCCACATGGTTGGTTGCCTTCTTGGAGTTGCAAGTGCCATCAACTCCCTGGTAGGGGTAGTTGGCTTCTGTTGTAAGTCCTCCGTTGTGTTTGATGAAATCGAAGGCATCATCCATGAGACCACCTTCACAGCCTTGATCCTCGCCGTTGACATCACAATCCACCACCTCTTGCTCAGACAAAGAAAGCAACTTCCTTGTCTTGAGTTGGGTAATCCCTTCCATGGCCGCTACAGCTGAAAATGCCCAGCAACATCCTATTTGGCAACACCAGATAGCAAGTTAGCTAACACTAGATTATAAGAGTTTTTATATGGTGGGCCTAATTGATCAACGGTCTGGATCTCCTTACGGGTTGGATATGATAAATAGGCATACGAACCACTAAAATTGTGATTGACCTAAAATCGTGTAAGGATGGTGCGCTTGTGTTATATGTGGGAGTTTCAATGAGTTTCAAATTCTTCCTTCTCAATAACTATTTAAAAACAGCTGGGTGCCAAGCTTCTCTAGGGAGATGTTTGGTGCATGAACTTGAGTGGGATTACGTGGGATGAAATTGCAATGAAGGTAAGAATTATGAAGCATTAGGGATTGTTGCAAAATTCAAATTTACACTGCAAATCTCATTCCGTGTTTGGGATATAAAATTTTCTAATGGTGGTCTAGGACAAACCTCACGTGGTGTTTGGGATATGCACCACAGCAGAGTGTAGGCCAAGCACTATTCAACGTTTGAGGGCTATTCAAATCCGAGAGGGATAGACCATCTCCCATCTCCAGCCAGCTCAGCACTGGCATGGTTTCCAATGCTTGAATAGGAATGCAATGCCTGCCCAAACACCCGTTTCAATTCCCAATGTGGGATTCTGAGTTCTATCCATCTAATCCCACGTAAGTCCATGCATCAAACAAGTACCATTTCCGAATTTCAATTCCTGTGGGATGCGGAAGATACGGTATTCGATTTCCATAGATGGCATCCCAATCAGTCAATTCCCATAATTTATAAGAAGGTTATAAAGCAAGCTTACCGCATTGTCCTTGGTCTTTGATTGGGGTTACAGCACCTTTCTTCCTCCAATCCATGCTAGACGGCACACTCACGTTCTCATACATGAACGTCGTGGCTCTCAAAGCTCTTGTTTGAGTGGGCCTAAATCCGTTACGGCCGGCCTTGAACTCCTCGTTGGTTTGGTCTGCAAATTCATTTACACTTAGCTTGTAAGATCGGTCCTCAGCATTGTTGAAGGATTCTATGAATTCCACATTGTCTTTGAATATCTTGAAACGAAGCTCTTTCTCAGCTGCATCTTTGTATGTGCGACCATATCTAGCCATCCATTGCTCATGTCTGTCTGAAATGGACGCTTCCTGTAGAGTGCGGCCCATGGCTTGAGAAGCCCACACTCCCAAGATGAATAAGGCTAAGCAGAAAATTTTAGTTAAAGAAACCATGGTGCTGGATGGATGATCTAATGATGTGATTATGGAAGTGGGTGCATACACTGACTCTAAGCTGAGTTTATATATATACGGGGACATTGGGCCCCACATGATTCATTAATATCCATTGATTTATTGATACCGTGGTGTGGTGAAGATGGAACTTGATATACCTGCCCAATCAAGTGTATTTGATTTGGATGGCTAAAATGACATTTTTTAATCTAACCCATCATATACTGAAATTTCGTACACGTTGTGCTTCTTTATTTCTATATTTCTATTGGACGTGGATTAGCTATCTGGCTGCTGAAGTGACGTCACCAAGTTCTGTGGGCCCTACCATGATGTATATGTCGTATCCACACCGTCCATTCATTGGGAGAGAATCATTTCACGGCATGAGACAAATAATGGGGCAGATGCAAAGCTCAAGTGGACCCCACCACAGAAAACAGTGGGGATTGAACTGCCCACCATCAAAAACTTCTTGGGGCCACATAAGTTTTTGATCAAGCTAATATTTGTGTTTTCCCTTTGTCCATGTATGAACTTATGAACATGTTAGATCTCAAATAAACATCATGATGGATCCTAGGAAGGTTTCAATGGTCAACGTCGCTGTCCCCACTGTTTTCTGTGGTGGGATCCACTTGAGCTTTGGATGTGTCTCATTCTTTGGCATGCCCTAAAATGATCTCTCAAGATGGATGGACGGTGTGGATACAAAACATATATCATGGTGGGGACTGCAGAACTTGGTGACGTCACTTCATAGCCAGAAAGCTCCTGAAGCCGCTAGCAGCTCATCCGTATCCATATATCTATCACGCCTTCACAGGGGCAGGTTTTTCGGTAAGCGGTTTGGCTACTGACCCTGCCACTAGCCAATGCCTATGGTCGCTGCTCTGTCTACCCCCACCATGATGTATGTGTTTCATCCAGCTGTCCGTCCATTTTTTTCAGATGATTTTAGGGCTCGCAATCAACACCGTTTCCTGTGGTGTGGTCTACCTGATATTTAGATCTGCCTTGTTTTTTGGATTAAACCATAAAATGATTGGGAAAAATGGATGAACGGTGTGGATAAAACACATACATCATGGTAGGCCAACAGAACACCAGCCACTAGCCAGGTGGCTAGTGGCAGTGTCACTAACGGCACCGCGTTCGCTTATTAGCATCAACGAGCACAAAAAATAGGCAGTTCTGTCCATCAGGTTGATCACATCATCAGCATTCCTGATGGTCTGGATTGTCTTATTTTTTGTAGCAGGTGCTGTTTTTGTCCTTGCTCAGATGTCATGCATAATCACATGTGAACAAGATGGACGGTAACTAAAGTTTAATAGCATCATTGATAGTACGTGAAAGCAGAGGAGAACGTAGACGAAAAGATTCTATAACAAAAGGAAACCTGTCCAATCCATTACATTTGCACCGGCACGTTGGCTGCCTCTTGGAAGCGAATTGCCTGTGGCTTGACCACCGAACTTTTGGGCCCGGCCAGTTTGGGCTGGGCTTGGCCTTGGTCTTGGTCGCAAGCCTGCTTACTTTTTTGCTTGGGTTGGTGCTTTCAAGTCCCAGCATGGACCGTTTAGGGCTACTTTGGATCCTAAGTTGCTTAACATAGGCTTCTTAGACCTTAAGTAGCTTATCATGGTTTCTACTCATTCAACAGATAAGTATGTTTTTGATAAACAAGTTGACGTGGACCCACCATCATGTGGGCCCACCTTCAAATCCACCACCATCACCCACCTTTGACGTGGACCCTCCATCATGTGGGCCACCTTCAATGTGGGCCATCCATCATGCGGGGCTTGCATTGGATATGGACTGGTCATTATATGGGCCCGATCACCTTCAATATCCACTGCCCATCACGTGAAGCCCACCTTTGATGTGGACCATTCATCATGTAGGCCACACCTTCAATGTGGGCCATCCATCATGTGCGATTTGCCTTGGATGTGGGCCATTCATCAGTAGGGGCCAACCTTTTGCGTGGAACAAGAATTATATGGCCTATCTTGATGTGGGTCATCCATCATGTGGAGCCCACCTTCAATCTCCATTGCCCATCTTGTGACGCCCAAGTATAATGTGTATCATCCATACTATGGGCCCCATCTTCAATGCACAGTCTATCATGCAGGGCTCGCCTTGGATGTGGACTATCTATTGTGTGGACCCACATTAATATGGATCATCCGTCATGTGGGACCCACATTTAATGTGGACCGTCCATTGTGTGGGTTCCACCTTCGACCCATCTCGTTGAGCCCAACTTTGATGTGTATCATCCATCGTGTGGTCTCCATCTTCAATGTGCAATCTATCATGTGGGACCCACATTTAATGTGGACCGTCCATTGTGTGGGCTCCACCTTCGATCATGTGGGGCCTCCCCTGATATGAACCATCCATCACATGGAGAGGTGAGAGGAAGAGAGATAATCATCATGGGCCAAGCTTGGATGTTTGTTTTGACCTGTCATGGCCTGAGCCAGATTTGAGCCTAGGATTTACCAGCAGACAGGGCTTGGACAGAACTATGCTAAACCTGGGCCCAGCCCATTGACAGACATACCATCATTGGGAAATCCAGTGGGCCCATTTACACTCCAACGGGCAGGGACGCGGATTAGCTGCTGAGCTCGACAGTAGCGAGTTTGGCTATTGTAGTGACGTCACCATGTTTTGTGGGCACCATCATGATGTATGTGTTGTATCCACACCATCCATCCATTTGGAGAGATCATTTTAGGGCATGATCCAAAGAATTATGCAGACCCAAAGTTCAAGTGGACCCCACCATAGAAAACAGTGGGGATTGAACGCCTCCCATTAAAAACTTCTTTGGGGCACAAAGGTTTTCGATCAAGCTGATAATTGTGTTTTCCCTTATTCTATCCGAACTTGCTACTGTCAGGTTCAGGAGCCAAACAGGCAAAGCAATTGGGCAGACATTTTGCATAGAATTTGGATCCTCTAATGGTTGCCATATAGGAAAACCCTGTTAGGAGCGTTTTTATTCATCCATGTCATCATATAGGTATGCAACCTACTCACATCCTCAATGCAAACTAATTACACCTACGTCATGCAGTGTGATGTGGATCAATGAAAAGGCTCCAAACAGGGTTTTTCAATTTGGGTGCCAACAGAGGATCCAGATTCTTTCCATAGAATCCGGATCCGTTGTTGAATGCTGCATAAGAAAACCTTGTTTGGAGACTTTTCATTGGTCCACGTCATCATCACATAGGTCTACAACCTAGTCACATCCTCAGCGCAACCTGATCACATTGACGCCATGCAAGTGTTCTGAAGTGAACTAATGAAACGGCTCCAAACAAGATTTTCATGTTTGCCAGCAAACAGAGGATCCAGGCTCTTTCCATAAAATCCAGATCCTTTGTTGGCTACCAAACAGGAAAACCATGTTTGGAGCCATTTTATTGGGCCATGTCATCACATAGGTCTGCAACCTAGCCACAACCTCAGTGCAACCTAATCATATTGACGTCATGCAGAGTGATATGGACTGTTTGCAACCAAACAATCACATCCTCTATTAGGATCCAAACTCTTGACATAGGATATGGATCCTCTATTAGCTACCAAACAAGAAAACCTTGTTTGGAGCCATTTATTAGCCCACGCCATCTCATAAGTCTGCAGCCTAGTCACATCCTTAGTGCAACCTAATCACACCTCAGTGTAACTTGATCATATTAACGTCATGAAGTGTGATGTGGACCAATGATGGACCAATGAAAAGGCTCCCAACACAATTTTCTTGTTTGGCAGCATACAGAGGATCCAGATTCTTTTTGTAGGCTGTCAAACAGGAAATCCCTGTTTGGAGCCTTTTTATTGGCCCACGTCATCACATTTGTCTGCAACCTAGTCACATCCTCAGCGCAACCTGACCATACTGACGTCATGGAGTGTGATGTAGACCAATGAAAAGGCTCCAAACAGGGTTTTCCTGTTCGACAGCCAAGGGAGGATCCGGACTCTTTCCATAGAATCTAGAACCTCTATTGGCTGCGAAACAGAAAAACCCTGTTTGGAGCCTTTTAATTTGTCCACGACATCACATAGGTTTGCAGCCCCAGTAACATCCTCAGTGCAACATGATCACACCTCAGTGTAACCTAATCACGCCAACGTCATGCAGTGTGATGTGGACCAATGAAAAGGCTCCAAATGGTGTTTTCCAGTTTGGGAATCTACCTAATCACTCTTTTTATCGGTTGACGTCATCACATAGGTCAGTAACCTAGTCACATCCTTACTCCAACCTGATCACACTAACATCATTCAGTGTGTTATGGACCGATGAAGATCGCAAGGTTGTGTTGTCATGATCATATATATGGTTTAAAAGTAGAGTGGATGGGCAGATGTCTTAGTTTAGCCATAAATAACTATTTAAATGATGGCTAATTAACTGATTGATTATATAGAGATATTGAATTTCAAAGGTCATTACAAAGTTATGAGGGTTTAAGCTAGTGTGAAGATGCATCCAAGCCTGAGTATCATTTTACTAGAAGCATGGTTTTCAAATTGGGATGTACATGAGGATAAGCACTCATGTAGGTATATGAGGGTGAAATTTTTTAAGGTATTATAGAAAATTCTATCCCTTTCCAAAATATGCCTCCCAGAGAGAGAGAGAGAGAGAGAGAGAGAGAGTGTACAGTGGAAGATATCAAGCGACCCAAAATTTCGGAAAAACAACATGGGTATACAAAGGAGGAAAAAAATAGCAAAAAAAAAAATAATGCCATTGAGGCAAAACTCTATCAACCTTTCCCTATAAAAAAAAAAAAAAAAAAAAAAAAGGGTTAAAGACTCCAGCATCACATTTCAAAACCACATAGGTGATGTCCTTTGGAAACTTAGAGTCAACTAGGTGGTTTTGGAAGTAGGCAGAGGGAAATTATGGACGAGCCAATTGAGGTTTAGACCGAACTTAGCTTGATCTCGGCCGAACTTGGCCCGAGCTACTGACCGAATTGAGCCGAGCTGGCTAGTACAGCTCGAGGACTGAGCTGAGTCAAATTCGAGCTAAGGTAAGCTGCTGGCTGAACTGAGTCGAGTGTGGCACAACTCAGCTCAGATCACCTCAGTGTCCAGCTCTACCAATATAGTTGGAGAAATCTCTCTGTGCTATACGGATGATGGAAAGGTAGTTGTTTGGATACTATAAGTGACAATGGAAGTAATGAACCCATTACATATTTGAGAATTACATAAAGAAGCTACATATTTCTACATTTCTGCATAACACTTTCGTGACTAAAGCATAGGATAAACAAGCAGGAAAGATGCAATTAGTGAGGATTAAGTGGCTGTAGGATAAGAAGCTTGCATGGCAATACCACATAGGCCTTCTTCAGCATCAACATCCCTTTCCATCCTTATGTATCCATCTTCACCCCAAGAAGTCCCCCATGAATTCTTCACTAGCCAATACTTGGTCCCATCATCTATGGTCCCATATCCAACGGCTGTCACTCCATGATCTAGTTCAGTACCACAATCTCCTGTAAAGACACCGCTCGAGTAGAACTGGAAGGCAGATCCGCTGGCGTCAATTGCCACAGAAACAGGTTGGTTAGCCACAGCCTTCAATAGAGCTTTCTCACTGTTGGCTGTTACATCTTCATAACCATTGATCTTGGCCACATGGTTGGTTGCCTTCTTGGAGTTGCAAGTGCCATCAACTCCCTGGTAGGGGTAGTTGGCTTCTGTTGTAAGTCCTCCGTTGTGTTTGATGAAATCGAAGGCATCATCCATGAGACCACCTTCACAGCCTTGATCCTCGCCATTGACATCACAATCCACCACCTCTTGCTCAGATAAAGAAAGCAACTTCCTTGTCTTGAGTTGGGTAATCCCTTCCATGGCCGCTACCGCTGAAAATGCCCAGCAACATCCTATTTGGCAACACCAGATAGCGAGTTAGCTAACACTACATTTTAAGAATTTCTATATGGTGGGCCTAATTGATCAACGATCTGGATCTCCTTTAGGGTTGGATATGATGAAAGGGGCATGCAAACCCATTAAAGTTGTAATTAATCTAAAATCATGTAGGAATAGTGGGCTAAACATGTGTTACATGTAGGAGTTTCAATGGGTTTTAAACTCTCCATTATCAATAACTATTTAAACACAGCTAGGTGCCAACCTTCTTTAAGGGGCTGTTTGTTGCATGGACTTGAGTGGGATTATGTGGGATGAAATTGCAATGAAGGTAAGAATTAAAGAGCATCAAGGATTGTCAGAAAATTCACACGTACACAATAAATCGCATTCCATGTTAGGGATATAAAATTTTCAAACAATGTTCTGGGACAAACCTAGATAGTGTTTGGAACATGCCCCACAGCAGAGTGCCGGCCAAGCTATTCAAATCCAGAGAGGGATAGACCATATCCCATCTCCAGCCAGCATGGCACTGGTGTGGTTTCCAATGCCAGCATTCCTCGGTTGAGGAATGCGCTGCCCAAACACACGTTTCAATTTCTAATGTTCGATTCTGAATTCTATCTACCTAATCCTACTTAAGTCCATGCACAAAACACCCCGTAAGAGTCTAAGATGTGGAAGACTATGGTATTCAATTTCTAGATATGCATCCCAATCAAGTACGAATTTCAGTTTAGATTTCTCAATTCCCATAATGTATGAGAAGGTTATAAAGCTTACCACATTGTCCTTGGTCTTTGATTGGGGTTACAGCACCTTTCTTCCTCCAATCCATACTAGACGGCACAGTCACGTTCTCGTACATGAACGACGTGGCTCTCAAAGCTCTTGTTGGAGTGGGCCTAAATCCGTTACGACTGGCCTTGAACTCCTCATTGGTTTGGTCTGCAAATTCATTTACACTTAGCGTGTAAGATCGGTCCCCAGCATTGTTGAAGGATTCTATGAATCCCACATTGTCTTTGAATATCTTGAAACGAAGCTCTTTCTCAGCTGCATCTTTGTATGTGCGACCATATCTAGCCATCCATTGCTCGTGTCTGTCTGAAATGGACGCTTCCTGTAGAGTGCGGCCCATGGATTGAGAAGCCCACACTCCCAAGATGAACAAGGCTACGCAGAAAGATTTGGTTAAAGAAACCATGGTGCTGGATGGATGATCTGATGATGTGATAATGGAAGTGGGTGCATACATACACTGATTCTAAGCTGAGTTTATATAGGGGACATTGGGCCCCACATGATTCATTAATATCCATTGATTTATTGTTACTGTGGTGAAGATGGAGACTTGATATACGTGCCCGATCAAGTGTATTTGATTTGGATGGCTAAAATGACATTTTTTTTAATCTAACCCATCATATACTGAAATTTCGTGCACGTTGTGCTTCTTTATTTCTATATTTCTATTGGACGTGGATTAGCATCTCGCTGCTGAAGTGACGTCACCAAGTTCTGTGGGCCCTACTACGATGTATATGTTGTATCCACACCGTCCATTCACTCGGAGAGAATCATTTCAGGGCATGAGACAAATAATGGGGCAGATTGAAAGCTCAAGTGGACCCCACCACAGAAAACAGTGGGGATTGAACGCCTACCATCAAAAACTTCTTTGGGGCCACATAAGTTTTTGATCAAGCTGATATTTGTGTTTTCCCTTTGTCCATGTATGAACTTATGAACATGTTAGATCTCAAATAAACATCATGATGGATCCTAGGAAGGTTTCAATGGTCAACGTGGCTGTCCCCACTGTTTTCTGTGGTGGGGTCCACTTGAGCTTTGGATGTGTCTCATTCTTTGGCATGCCCTAAAATGATCTCTCCAGATGGATGGACGGTGTGGATACAAAACATATATCATTGTGGGGACCGCAGAACTTGGTGACGTCACTTCAGTAGCGAGAAGCTCCTAGCCGTCAGTAGCTCATCCGAATCCATATCTATCACACCTTCACAGGGGCAGGTTTTTCAGTAAGCTGTTTGGCTAGTGACCCTGCCACTAGCCATGCTGCTTTGTACCCTACCATGATGTATGTGTTTCATCCACGCTGTCCATCCATTTTTTCAGATGATTTTAGGGCTTGCAATGAACACCGTTTCCTGTGGTGTGGTCTACCTGAGATTTAGATCTGCCTCGTATTTTGGATCAAGACATAAAATGATCTGAAAAAATGGATGAACAGTGTGGATAAAACACATACATCTTGGCAGGGCCCACAGAACACCAACCTCTAGCCACCTGGCTAGTGGCAGTCTCACTAGCCAAAAGCGCGTTTGCTTTTTAGCATCAACCGGCCCAAAAAAACAGGCAGTTCTGTCCATCTGGTTGATCACATCATCAGCATTCCTGATGGTCTGGATTGTCTTATTTTTTGTAGCAGGCGATGTTTTTGTCCTTGCCTCCTTCTGAACGGCTCAGATGTCATGCATAATCACATGTGCACAAGATGGACGGTAACTAAACTTTAATAGCATCATTGATAGTATGTGAAAACAGAGGAGAACGTAGACGAAAAGATTCTATAACAAAAGGAAACCTGTCCAATCCATTACACTTGCACCGGGTTGGCCGCCTCTTGGAAGCGTATTGCCTGTGGCTTGACCACCGAACTTTTGGGCCAGCCCATTTGGGCTGGGTGGGCTGGGCTTGGCCTTGCTCTTGGTCCCAAGCCTGCTTGTTTTTTTGCTTGGGTTGGTGCTTTCAAGTCTCAGCATGGACCTTTTAGGGCTCGTTTGGATCCTAAGTTGCTTAACATAGGCTACTTAGACTTTAAGTAGCTTATCTTAGTTTCTACTCATTCAACAGATAAGTATGTTTGATAAACAACTTACTTGTTAGCAAATAAGTAGGAAAGTATGTTTCATTTCTAACATCCGATTAGTAATTATTCATCAATTTTGTTTGGTCCACCTGTAGTATCCACCGTCCATCATATGGGGCTAACTATGGATGTGAACAGTTTGTTATGTTGGGCCCACATTGGCCTTGTCTTCAATGTAAACCATCCATCATATGCAGCTAACCTTCAATGTGGACCATACATTTTGAGAGGCTCATCTCCCATGCAGGTTATCCATCATGCAGGGCCACCTTGAATGTGGGCTGTAGCATTGGATGTAGGTCATTCATCATTACGAACCAACCTCGATGTGAACTGTCCTTATGTGCTGCACACCGTGATACGAGTGATCCATCTTGTGGGGCCCACCTTCAAATCCACCACCATCACCCACCTTTGACATGGACACTCCATCATGTGGGCCCACCTTCAATGTGGGCCATCCATCATGCGGGGCTTCAATTGGATGTGGACCGGTCATTATATGGGCACTGCTTGATGTGGGCCCACCTTCAATATCCACTACCCATCACGTGAAGCCCACCTTTGATGTGGACCGTTCATCATGTAGACCACAACTTCGATGTGGTCCATCCGTCATGCGCGGTCTTGGATGTGGGCCATTCATTAGTAGGGGCCAACCTTTGGCGTGGAACAAGAATTATATGGCCCACCTTGATGTGGGTATTCCAACATGTGAAGCCCACCTTCAATGTCCATTGCCAATCTTGTGAAGCCCAACTATGATGTGTATCATCCATCCTGTGGGCCCCATCTTCAATGCGGTCTATCATGCAGGGCTCACCTTGGATATGGACTGTCTATTGTGTGGGACCACATTAATATGGATCATCCGTCATGTGGGACCGACATTTAATGTGGACCATCCATTGTGTGGGCTCTACCTTCGACCCATCTCCCGGAGCCCAACTTTGATGTGTATCATCCATCGTGTGGTCCCCATCTTCAATGTGTAGTCTATCATGTGGGACCCACATTTAATGTGGACCGTCCATTGTGTGGGCTCCACCTTCGACCATCGATCATGTGGGGCCTCTCCTGATATGAACCATCCATCACATGGAGAGGTGAGAGGAAGAGAGATAATCATCATGGGCCAAGCTTGGATGTTTGTTTTGAACCGTCATGACCTGGACCAGATTTGAGCCTAGGATTTACCAGCAGACAGGGCTTGGACAGAACTATGCTAGACCTGGGCCCAGCCCATTGACAGACATACCATCATTGAGAAATCCAGTGGGCCCATTTACACTCCAACGGCAGGGACGTGGATTAGCTGCTGAGCTCGACAGTAGCGAGTTTGGCTAGTGTAGTGAGGTCACCATGTTCTGTGGGCACCACAATGATGTATGTGTTGTATCCACACCGTCCATCCATTTGGAGAGATCATTTTAGGGCATGATCCAAAGAATCATGCAGATCAAAAGTTCAAGTGGACCCCAACACAGAAAACAGTGGGGATTGAATGCCTACCATTAAAAACTTCTTTGGGCCACAGAAGTTTTCAATCAAGCCGATAATTGTGTTTTCCCTTATTCCAGGTATATATGTGTAAACTTATAAACAAGTTGGATCTCAAACAAACATCATTGTGGGACCTAGGAAAGTGTCAACAGTGGGCTTCACTGTTCCCACTGTTTTGTGGTGGGGTCCACCTGAACTTTAGATCTGCCTCATTCATTGCCACATGCCCTAAAATGACCTCTACAAATTGATGGATGGTGTGGATATAACACATACATCATGGTGGGGCCCAAAGAACATGGTGATGTCACTTCAGTAGCCAAACTTGCTACTGTCAGGTAGAGGAGCCAAACAGGCAAAGCAATTGGACAGACATTTCGCATAGAATCTGGATCCTCTTATGGTTGCCAAACAGGAAAACCCTGTTACGAGCGTTTTATTCATCCATGTCATCATATAGGCCTACAACCTACTCACATCCTCAGTGCAAACTAATTACATTGACGTCATGCAGTGTGATGTGGATCAATGAAAAGGCTCCAAATAAGGTTTTCTTGTTCAGGTGCCAACAGAGGATTCAGATTCTTTCCATAGAATCTGGATCCGTTGTTGGATGCCAAATAGGAAAACCTTGTATGGAGACTTTTTATTGGTCCATGTCATCACATAGGTCTACAACATAGTCACATCCTCAGTGCAACCTGATCACATTGACGTCATGCAGTGTTCTGAGGTGGACCAATTAAACGGCTCCAAATAGGATTTTCCTGTTTGGCAGGCAACAAAGGATCTAGACTCTTTTCATAAAATCTGGATCCTCTGTTGGCTACCAAATAGGAAAATCATGTTTTGAGCCATTTTATTGGCCCACGTCATCACATAGGTCTGCAACCTAGTCACATCCTCAATGCAACCTGATCATATTGACATCATGCAGAGTGATGTGGACCAATGAAAAGGATCCAAACAAGGTTTTCTTGTTTAGCAACCAACAGAAGATCCAAACTCCTGACATAGAATCTGGATCCTCTGTTGGCTACCAAAGAGGAAGCCTTGTTTGGAGTCATTTTATTAGCCCACATCATCTCATAAGTCTGCAACTTAGTCACATCCTCAGTGCAACCAGATCACACCTCAGTGTAACCTGATCATATTGACATCATGAAGTATGATGTGGACCAATAAAAAGGCTCCCAACATGGTTTTCTTGTTTGGCAGCATACAGAGGATCTAGATTCTTTCTGTAGGCTGCCAAACAGGAAATCCCTGTTTGGAGCCTTTTTATTGGCTCACGTCATCACATTGGTCTGCAACCTAGTCACATCCTCAGTGCAACCTGACCACACTGGCGTCATGGAGTGTGATGTAGGCAAATGAAAAGGCTCCAAACAGGGTTTTCCTGTTCGACAGCCAAGAGAGGATCCAGACTCTTTCCATAGAATCTGGAACCTCTGTTGGCTGCGAAACAGAAAAACCCTGTTTGGAGCCTTTTAATTTGTCCATGTCATCACATAGGTTTGCAACCTAGTTACATCCTCAGTGCAACATGATCACACCTCAGTGCAACCTAATCACACCGACGTCATGCAGTGTGATGTGGACCAATGAAAAGGCTCCATATGGTGTTTTCCAGTTTGGGAATCAACCTAATCACTCTTTTTATTGGTTGACGTCATCACATAGGTCAATAACCTAGTCACATCCTTAGTCCAACCTGATCACACTGACATCATTCAGTGTGTTGTGGACCAATGAAGATCGCAAGGTTGTGTTATCATGATTAGGTGGTTTAAAAGTAGAGTGGATGGGCAGATGTCTTAGTCTAGCCATAAATAACTATTTCAACGATGGCTAATTAACTGATTGATTATATGAAGGTATTGAATTTCAAAGGTCATTACAAAGTTATGAGGGTCTAAGCTAGTGTGAAGATGCATACAAGCATGAGTATCATTTTACTAAAAGCACGATTTTCAAATTGGGATGCACACGAGGATAAGCACTCGTGTATGTATATGAGGGTGAAAATTTTAAGGTATTATAGAAAATTCCATCCTAATTCCAAAATATGCCTCCAAGAAAGAGAGAGAGAGAGAGAGAGAGAGAGAGAGAGGGTGTACAGTGGAAGATATCAAGCAACCCAAAATTTCAGAAAAATAACAAGGGTATACAAAGGAGGGAAAAAAATAGCAAAAAAAATGCCATTGAGGCAAAACTCCATCAACCTCTCCCTATAAAAAAAAGGGTTAAAGACTCCTGCATCACATTTCAAAACCACATAAGTGATATCCGTTGGAAACTTGGAATCAACTAGATGGTTTTGAAAGTTGTAGGTGGTTTTTGATGGGACTTTTCCTCCTCAATTGTCAGAGGAGAGAGATTTGAATCTGGGTGAGGTAGGGCACCCTGACCATTTTTGGCATGGCGACCGAAATTCCTCCCAGATGGATGTTTGGCTGCTGGACTGTTTTGGGCCTGGCCGGGCGCCCGACGGTCAATATGATCGGGCGCCCGATGACTTGGCCGGGTGCCCGATCATATTGGTCCAGGCACCCGAAATTGGGATTTTTCCCATGTTTTCTCACTGACGATTTTTGGGCATGGCCGGGCGCTCGACGGTCTGGTGACCAGGCGCCCGACCCGGCGCGTACTGCTTAGACGCAGGTTTCCTATTTGGGCTCTAATTGCTCCGTTTTCGTACTTAAGGAGTTCTAAAACGGGATTAGGGCATCCCATTAGAGTGTTTGCACGTCCAATGTGAAAAAAGAGAAAAAGAGGAAGAGAGAAACAGAAGAGAGAGAGAGAGAGAGAGAGAGAGAGAGGGGGGTTGTAGAAGGGAGAAGTTGCTGAAGAGGGATTCTTCTGCGCAACCGTCATCTTAGCGCTTCTACGTCCTCGGGATCGGTGAGATCGCTCCTCCTTTGTTATTCTCTTGTTGTTTATCCATCCTAAGTGGGTGAGGAAGGTTTGATCCAAGCGGTGTGTGCTTGAGATCGGTTGTAACAATTCCCTGAGATAGTGGATTGTTGATCTGGACTAGGTCCCGTGGTTTTTACCTCTTTTAAGGGTTTTTCACGTAAAAACTCCTTGTGTCATATGGTTTATGTTTATTCTTGATTATTGCATTATCATAGTCCATAATTCTAGTGTATTGGGGGGCGCTGAGATCCGAAGGTTTGTGTGAAACGCACCCAACAAAATGGTATCAGAGCGTTTAGGTTGTTTGAACGGTGTGGGATCGATTTTGAATTATGGAAGGTAGCTCATCAAGGATGATCAGTCTCAATAGTTCTAACTGGACCACATGGAAGGCTAAGATGGAGGACTTGTATGCTCCAATTCTAAGCATATTAGCGAAGATAGAGGATATGTCAAATGATAATTGGTAGAAATTGGACCGGAAGGCGGTGGGGTTCATTAGACAATGGTTGGATGATTAAGTTTTCCACCATGTGTCTACAGAGACCTCAGCCGCTAGCGTATGGCTGAAATTGCAAGGGCTATATGAGAGGAAGACAGCCGGCAATAAGATATTCCTGATAAGACGACTTGTGAATCTCAAGTTCAAAGATGGTGGTTCTGTGGCTGAACACATGAATGTGTTAGTGCACTTCTCCGTGGCATACTAGTGCACCTTGTTTGTCAATCACTTACAGCTAGTGAGTCTTGTGTCGGTTGAGCCCAAAGAAGACGAAGAACGAAGACTCAAGACGTCCAGCCACATCAAGGAAGAAGATTCAGGTATATGAGATGCCTTGGTGCCTTAACCTCGACCAAAACCTATCCCCTTTGTATCATTGATGACCTTGACCATATTTAGAACCCTTTAGGCATCATTGATAGGCCCTAGGTGTCCCATTTGAACATCCCAACCTTGGCCTAAATCACCAAGCTGAATCATGAGGAGTTCAGCTTTATGGAGGGGAGAACCAGGCTGGTCCGACCGGTCATGACCGGTCGGCCAGCAGCCTTGCTGCAAATGCTCATATAGGCAGCCGACCGGTCATGACCGGTCGGCCTTCACAATGGCTGAAGGAACAGCATGTACAGCCGACCGGTCATGACCGGTCGGCCTTCACTAGCCTTGAAGACCAGCAAGGGGGTCCGACCGGTCATGACCGGTCGGCCTGGAGCATTTGGCTTGTCCAGTGAGGGGGTCCGACCGGTCATGACCGGTCGGCCCATATATTTGGCCGTTGCTATTGATGTCCTCCAGCAAAGGGGTCCGACCGGTCATGACCGGTCGGGACAGGTCGGCATATAGCCGTTTTCTGACCGTTGGGGCTCTATTTCCCTATATATAGAGCTCCGGTTTTGGGCTTTGGAGGGGGATTTTTGAGGAAAGAAAGCCACCATTGAAGGAGTTCTTTTGAGGCTTATTCCTTGACCTATGCAAGGCATCTTCCTTGTGCTTTAACACAAGATTAAGAGCATTCCAAGCTCATGAAGAAGATGACCTTCATCCCCTCTTGATCTCTAGAGTTAGGAAGTTTCTTGATTGGTATATCCTTGTCCTAAACTCGAAGATGAGATCGTTGTAGGTAAGAGACTCTAGGAAACCCATTCCCACTAAGTAGTAGAGTTCTCAAACCCATCCTCCTAGCACCTTGGGCATTTCAAGGCATCGAATGCAAGGTGTTTGATCGAATGTGGCTGAGGCATTGGCGACGCAACAGCGGCACGATCGAGGGAGCAAAGGGAAGCTGATTGAAGCACGGGAGAGCGGAGATCAAGCAACCCAATCCGGCGCTAAACAAGGGGCTCATCCGACAAGTAGGTTGTCTTATTTGAGAGTCCACTTTAGAGTTTGTTTTCGAACTCGACCCAGGGACGTTAGTCGTTCCTTGGCCAGTCAGCCGGGCCTAAACTAAGTCTCCAAGGGGGAGCCTCCGACACGGGAGTAAACGTGCGATAAGGTTGAGAGTTAGCCTATGTCTAAAACTCCGGATACGGTTGAGAGGTGAACCGATAAAACCTCCGTGTAAAGGTTGAGAGGTGAACCTCATTTAAAACCTCCGATAGTGAATGCCGGTGTGCTCAAAGGGGTTGAGTACTTGAACCGGGAGTGGAGTAGACACGTAGTCGAACCACTATACATCCTTGTGTTTGTGATTGTTCTTGAGCACATTCATATTGTTAGTTTAATTGCTTAATTATGAATGCTAGATAAGAATGTATGCTAGGCACTTTATAGGCATCCCCACACAAGATGTACCTTCACTACTTGTGTAGACTTGAGCTCATCGATCCACTCTCATAAGTCTACACAAGATGCATAGGTTAGGAGCTTGATTAGTTGTATCATTTTCTTCCTATGCATGCTTAGACTAGGTTCATTTATTGCTTAACCTCTTGCTAGTCTTTTGATTGGACCCACCAAGGCTTGGAAGCCGAGGTGTTCTTGCTTACAAAGCTTATTTTATTGAATTGCATAAGTAGGCGAAAAGAATTTGAAAAAGGTCCATATCACCCCCCTCTAGGTCCTTAGACATATCTCCGAGTATCTCTACAAGCAGCAAAACCGCACTTTCATAATGAGGTCAGCAAAATTGTGAACCAGCTCTCCGCCAAGAAGATGGTCCTGGATGATGAACTTCAAGCTTTGCTACTGCTTAGTTCATTGCCTGACAGTTGGGAGACATTGGTAGTGCCTCTAAGTAACTCCACGCCAGACGGAAAGGTATCCATGGATCAGGTAACAAGTTATCTCTTCAATGAGGAGACAAGGAGGAAGTCTCTAGGGCTTACTCAATAAGAGGCCCTTGTGACACAAGATAGGGGGATGAAAGAACAGAAAAGGCTGAAAGGCTCGAGATAAATCAAGAGGAAAGTCAATTGTCAGGAAAGATGTTGAATGCTGAAATTGTGACAAGAAGGGCCACTATAAGCATGAATGTCACAAGAAGAAGAGTGACAAGAAGGGTAAAGGAAAGGAGAAGGAAGATGATTCAAATTCTACTGCGGTCGCCTCAGATGGTGACGTTGTTGTTATTCTTTCGGCAGATCACGATATTTGTCTCATAGCTTCGAGTCAGGACACCGACTGGGTGATAGACTCGGGAGCCTCATTTCATGCGACTCCACGCAGAGATTTCTTCACAAGCTACAAGTCAGGTGACTATGGGATAGTGAAGATGGGAAATTCTGGTGTTTCGAAGATCGTAGGGGTCGGTGATATTTGTTTAAAGACTGATGTGGGCTGCACATTGGTTCTCAGGGATGTGAGACACATTCCAGACCTTCGTCTCAACTTGATGTCGACGGAAAGGCTTGATGATGATGGCTATGAAATCCGGTTTGTTGGTGGACGTTGGAAGCTCATCAAGGGTTTGTTGATTGCTGCCAGAGGAAAGAAGTATTGCACCCTTTACAAGGCAAGCGTCAGTGTATGCAAGAGTGGATTGAACGCAACGGAAGATTCAGCTACTGACGTGTGGCACAGGCGTCTAGGCCACATGAGTGAAAAAGGGCTTCAGCTACTAGCGAAGAAGCAGCTCATTCCAGACGTGACAGGTAAACCTCTCAAAACCTGTATTGACTGTTTATCTGGGAAATAGCATAGAGTTTCTTTTATTAAAACTACTTCTCATACTAATAAAGTACATGCATTAGATTTAGTTTATTCTGATGTTTGTGGTCCTATGAGGACAAAAACCTTGGGTGGGGAATTGTATTTTGTCACTTTTATAGATGATGCATCTAGGAAGGTTTGAGAGTATGCTTTGAAATCCAAAGACGAGGTCTTTGGTGTGTTTAAACTGTTTCATGCTATGGTCGAGAGAGAGACAGGCAGATCATTGAAGTGCATCCGCACTGACAATGGTGATGAATACATAGGTGACTTCCACGAGTATTGCAAGTCATTAGGTATACGACATGAACAATCAGTTCCCAAGACCCCCCCAGCATAATGGTGTGGCTGAGCGAATGACTCGCACTATTGTAGAGAGAATCAGATGCATGTTATCCCATGCAAAGTTGCCTAAGATGTTCTGGGGAGAAGCAATGCACACGGCGGTGTATTTGATAAACAGGTCTCCATCAGCCCCGTTGAATGAAGAAGTACTTGAGAAGGTGTGTACTGGACGTGATCCATCGTACAGTCATCTCAGGGTGTTTGGATGCAGGGCATCCGTTCACGTACCAAAGGACGAAAGGTCCAAGCTCGATATGAAGATCAGGCAGTGTATATTCTTAGGGTACGATGATGAAAAGTTCGGTTACAGGTTATGGGATCCGACCGAGAAGAAGCTCGTCAGGAGCAAAGATGTGATTTTCATTGAAGATCAGTGTATAGAAGACATTGGAAAGCCAGAGAAGACCCAACCTAGTTCAGGTGAACTAGAAGACACGGATCCGATTACTCCTCCCGTGGTGCCTGATGACGGGGGAGTATAGCAAGGTGTAGAGGATGAGGGAGTCCCTATAGAAGATGAACAGGGGGAGCAGCCCCAACTTGATACTCCACCTGTTGAGTCGCAGGTGAGGAGGACATCAAGGGACAGACATCCATCCAAGAAGTACTCGCCGCATGAGTACATTATGCTCACTGATGGGGGAGAGCCAGAAGATTATTCTGAGGCCCTGGCCGACGAGCATAAGGGGGAGTGGTTGAAAGCTATACAAGAGGAGATGGAATCCTTGTATAAGAACCACACCTATGATATGGTGAATTACCTAAGGGCAAGAAAGCTCTGAGCAACAAGTGGGTGTTCAGAAAGAAGAATGAGCAGAAGAATTCACAGACAAGGTACAAGGCCAGACTTGTGGTGAAAGGGTTTGGTCAAAGGAAAGGAATAGACTTCGAGGAGATATTCTCACCAGTGGTGAAGATGACATCCATTCGGGTGTTGCTTGGGTGGCGGCTAGCATAGATCTGGAAATAGAGCAGTTAGATATCAAAACTACCTTTTTCCATGGTGACTTGGAAGAAGAGATCTACATGCGCCAACCAAAAGGGTTCGAAGTCAAGGGAAAAGAGCATATGGTGTGCAGGCTTAGGAATAGCTTGTATGGGCTGAAGCAAGCTCCTAGGCAATGGTACAAGAAGTTCGACTTGTTTACGTTGAAGCATGGATATGACAGAACGGAGTCGGACCACTGTGTGTTCACTCGCAGGTTCTCAGATGATGATTTCTTAGTTCTGCTATTGTACGTTGATGACATGCTCATCATGGGAAAGGACATCAAGAAGATTGACAGGCTGAAACAGGAGTTGGGCAAGTCGTTTGCGATGAAAGACTTGGGTCGGCAAAACAGATCCTAAGAATAGAGATAACCCGTGACAGAAGCAGCAGTAAGCTTTGGTTGTCACAAGAGTGGTATATTGAGAAAGTACTAGAGCAGTTCAACATGAATACAGCGAAGCCGGTCAGTACTCCACTGGATGGTCACTTCAAATTGAGTGACAAGCAGTGTCCCAAGACGAAGTCAGAAGTGGAAGAAATGCGGAAGATACCCTACGCGTCAGCGGTAGGAAGTTTGATGTATACTATGGTGTGTACGAGCTCAGACATAGCATATGCGGTTGAGGTTGTCAGCCGGTATCTTGCCAATCCTGGCAAAGAACATTGGGCAACAGTGAAGTGGATACTACGGTATCTGAGAGGCTCATCCAGGTTAAGCCTATGCTATGGTGACGGAAAACCTGTGTTAGAAGGCTACACAGATGTAGATATGGCAGGTGACATAGACTCCAGGAAGTCTACATCGGGGTTCATGTTTACATTTGTAGGGGGAGCGGTCTCTTGGCAGAGCAAGCTACAGAAAGTCGTAGCATTGTCGACGACAGAGGCCGAGTACATTGCGGTCAAAGAAGCATGCAAGGAGATGCTTTGGATGAAGAGGTTCCTACAGGAACTTAGCCTGAAGCAGGAGGAGCATGTGGTCTATTGCGATAGCCAAAGTGCTATACACTTGAGCAAGAATCCAAGTCAGCATTCCAAGTCGAAGCACATAGAGATTCCGTATCACTGGATCAGGGATACTTTGGAACAGAAGGTGTTACAGATTGAGAAGGTCCGCACAGACGATAACGGGTCAGACATAATGACCAAGGCTTTGCTCAAGGGCAAATTTGAAGTTTGTAGAAACCTTGCTGGCTTGAAGAAGATGAATTTCTCCTGAGTCGGAAAGGGGGAGATTTGATGGGATGTTTCCTCCTCAATTGTCAGAGAAGAGAGATTTGAATCTGGGTGAGGTCAGGCGCCAGGACCATTTTCGGCCGGGCGACCGAAATTCCTCCCAAATGGATGTTTGGCTGCTGGACTGTTTTGGGCCTGGCCGGGCACCCGACGGTCAATATAACCGGGCGCCCGATGACTTGGCCGGGCGCATGACCATGTTGGTCCGGGCGCCCGAAATTGGGATTTTTCCCATGTTTTCTCGCTGACGGTTTTTGGGCATGGCCGGGCGTCCGACGGTCTGGTGACTAGGCGCCCGACCCAGCACGGACTGCTTAGACGCAGTTTCCTATTTGAGCTCTAATTGCTCCGTTTTCGTACTTAAGGAGTTCTAAAACGGGATTAGGGCATCCCATTAGAGTGTTTGCATGTCCAAGGTGAGAAAGAGAGAAAAAGAGGAAGAGAGAGAGAGAGAGAGAGAGAGAGAGAGAGAGAGAGAGGAAGCTTGTAGAAGGGAGAAGTTGCTTGAAGAGGGATTCTTCTGCGCAATCGTCGTCTCAGCGCTTCTACGTCCTCGGGATCGGTGAGATCACTCCTCCTTTGTTATTCTCCTATTGTTTATCCATCCTAAGTGGGTGAGGAAGGTTTGATCCAAGCGGTGTGTGCTTGAGATCGGTTGTAACAGTTTCCTGAGATAGTGGATTGTTGATCTGGACTAGGTCCCATGGTTTTTACCTCTTTTGAGGGTTTTCCACGTAAAAACTCATTGTGTCATATGGTTTATGTTTATTCTTGATTATTGCATTATCATAGTCCATAATTCTAGTGTATTGGGGGGCGAGATCCGAAGTTTGTGTGAAACTCACTCAACAGCTTTGGAAGCAGGCAGAGGGAAATTATGGACGAGCCAATTGAGGTTTAGACTAAACTTAGCTTGATCTTGGCCGAACTTGGCGTGAGCTACTGACCGAACCGAGCCGAGTCGGCTAGTACAACTCGAGGACTGAGCTGAGCCAAATTCAAGCTAAGGTAAGCAGCTGGCTAAACCGAGTCGAGTGCGGTACAACTCGTCTCAGATCGCTTTGGTGTCCAGCTCTACCAATATAGTTGGAGAAATCTCTGTGTGCTACACGGATGATGGAAAGGTAGCTGTTTGGATACTATAAGTGACAATGGAAGTATGAACCCATTAAATATTTGAGAATTACATAAAGAAGCTACATATTTCTACATTTCTCTGCATAACACTTTCGTGACTAAAGCATAAGATAAACAAGCAGGAAAGATGCAATTAGTGAGGATTAAGTGGCTGTAGGATAAGAAGCTTGCATGGCAATACCACATAGGCCTTCTTCAGCATCAACATCCCTTTCCATCCTTATGTATCCATCTTCACCCCAAGAAGTCCCCCATGAATTCTTCACTAGCCAATACTTGGTCCCATCATCTATGGTCCCATATCCAACGGCTGTCACTCCATGATCTAGTTCAGTACCACAATCTCCTGTAAAGACACCGCTCGAGTAGAACTGGAAGGCAGATCCACTCGCGTCAATTGCCACAGAAACAGGTTGGTTAGCCACAGCCTTCAATAGAGCTTTCTCACTGTTGGCTGTTACATCTTCATAACCATTGATCTTGGCCACATGGTTGGTTGCCTTCTTGGAGTTGCAAGTGCCATCAACTCCCTGGTAGGGGTAGTTGGCTTCTGTTGTAAGTCCTCCATTGTGTTTGATGAAATCGAAGGCAGTCATCCATGAGACCACCTTCACAGCCTTGATCCTCACCGTTGACATCACAATCCACCACCTCTTGCTCAGACAAAGAAAGCAACTTCCTTGTCTTGAGTTGGGTAATCCCTTCCATGGCCGCTACAGCTGAAAATGCCCAGCAACATCCTATTTGGCAACATCAGATAGCAAGTTAGATAACACTAGATTGTAAGAATTTCTATAAGGTGGGCCTAATTGATCAATGGTATGGATCTCCCTAAGGGTTGGATATGATGAATGGGCATATGGACCCACTAAAGTTGTGATTAATCTAAATTGTATAGAAATGGTGCTTACATTTAGGAGTTTCTATGGGTTTTATATAAACTCATCATTCTCATTAACTATTTAAACATGGCTGCTACGGCACCAGTGGGTGCGTTGCATGACTGACTGGGTGGGTGGGTTGCATGACTAAACGAGAAAAAAAATAAAATAAAATAAGCTTCTCTAAGTGGATGTTTGGTGCATGGACTTGAGTGAGATTACTTGGGATGAAATTGTAATGAAGGTAATAATTATGGAGCATCAAGGATTGTCACGGAATTTAGATGTACGTACACAATAAATTTCATTCCATGTTTGGTATATAAAATCTTCAAATGGTGGTCTGGTACAAACCTCATATGGTGTTTGGAACATGCACCACAATAGCAGGTCGAGCACTATTTAATGTCTAAGGGCTATTCAAATCCGAGAGAGATAGATCATATCCCATCTCCAGCCAGCATAGCACTGGCATGGCTTCCAGTGCTTAAATTCGTCGGTTGAGGAATGTGCTGCCCAAACACCTGTTTGAATTTCCAATGTGGGATGTCTGAGTTCTATCCACCCTAATCCCACTTAAGTCCATGCACAAACACCCCTTGAGAGTGTAAGATGTGGAAGACTACAATATTCAATTTACAGATATGACATTCCAACTAGGTATGAATTTCAGTTTAGATTTCTCGATTCCCATAATTTATCAGAAGGTTTTAAAGCTTACCACATTGTCCTTGGTCTTTAATTGGGGTTACAGCACCTTTCTTCCTCCAATCCATACTAGACGGCACGGTCACGTTCTCATACATAAACGGCGTAACTCTCGATGCTCTTGTTTGAGTAGGCCTAAGTCCGTTACGGCCGGCCTTGAACTCCTCGTTGGTTTGGTCTGCAAATTCATTTACACTTAGCTTGTAAGATCGGTCCCCAGCATTGTTGAAGGATTCTATGAATTCCACATTGTCTTTGAATATCTTGAAACGTAGCTCTTTCTCAGCTGCATCTTTGTATGTGCGACCATATCGAGCCATCCATTGCTCGTGCCTGTCTGAAATGGACGCTTCCTGTAGAGTGCGGCCCATGGCTTGAGAAGCCCACACTCCCAAGATGAACAAGGCTAAGCAGAAACATTTGGTTAAAGAAACCATGGTGCTGGATGGATGATCTGATGATGTGATTATGGAAGTGGGTGCATACACTGATTCTAAGCTGAGTTTATATAGGGGACATTGGGCCCCACACGATTCATTAATATCCATTGATTTATTGTTACTGTGGTGAAGATGGAGACTTGATATACGTGCCCGATCAAGTGTATTTGATTTGGATGGCTAAAATGACATTTTTTAATCTAACCCATCATATACTGAAATTTCGTGCACGTTGTGCTTCTTTATTTCTATATTTCTATCGGACGTGGATTAGCTATCTCGCTGCTGAAGTGACATCGCCAAGTTCTGTGGGGCCTACCATGCTGTATATGTTGTATCCACACCGTCCATTCATTCGGAGTGAATCATTTCATGGCATGAGATAAATAATGGGGCAGATTAAGCTCAAGTGGACCCCACCACAGAAAACAGTGGGGATTGAACGCCTACCGTCAAAAACTTCTTTTGGGCCACATAAGTTTTTGATCAAGCTGATATTTGTGATTTCCCTTTGTCCATGTATGAACTTATGAACATGTTATCAAATAAACATCATGATGGATTCTAGGAAGGTTTCAATGATGAAAGTCACCGTCCCCACTGTTTTTTATGGTGGGGTCTACTTGAGCTTTGGATCTATCTCATTCATTGGCATGCCCTAAAATGATCTCTCCAAATGGATTGACGGTGTGGATACAAAACATACATCATGGTGGGAACCGCGCCTATGGTCGCTGCTCTGTGTACCCCACCATGATGTATGTGTATCATCCACACTGTCCATCCATTTTTTCAGATGATTTTAGGGCTTGCAATCAACATTGTTTCCTGTGGTGATCTACCTGAGATTTAGATCTGCCTCATTTTTTGGATCAAGCCATAAAATGATCTGGAAAAATGGATGAACAGTGTGGATAAAACACATACATCATGGTGGGGCCCACAGAACACCAACCAGTACTAGCGACCTGGCTAGTGGCAGTGACACTAGCGAAACCGCGTTTGTTTATTAGCATCAACCGGCACAAAAAAATTGGCAGTTCTGTCCATCAGGTTGATCACATCATCAGCCCCTGATGGTCTGGATTGTCTTATTTTTTGTAGCAGGCGATGTTTTTGTCCTTGCCTCCTTCTGAACGGCTCAGATGTCATGCATAATCACATCACAAGATGGACGGTAACTAAACTTTAATAGCATCATTGATAGGTATGTGAAAACATTGGAAAACGTAGACGAAAAGATTCTATAACAAAAGGAAACCTGTCCAATCCATTACATTTGCACCGGCACGTTGGCTGCCTCTTAGAAGCGAATTGTCTATCATGCAGGACTCGCGTTGGATATGGACTATCTATTGTGTGGCCCACATTAATATGGATCATCGGTCATGTGGGACCCACATTTAATGTGGACCGTCCATTGTGTGGGCTCCACCTTCGACCCATCTCCTGAGCCCAACTTTGATGTGTATCATCCATCATGTGGTCCCCATCTTCAATGTGCAATCTATCATGTGGGACCCACATTTAATCTGGACCGTCCATTGTGTGGGCTCCAGCCTTCGATCATGTGGGGCCTCCCCTGATATGAACCATCCATCACATGGAGAGGTGAGAGGAAGAAAGATAATCATCATGGGCCAAGCTTGGATGTTTGTTTAGACATGTCATGGCCTGGGCCAGATTTGAGCCTAGGATTTACCAGCAGACAGGGCTTGGACAGAACTAGTGCTAAACCTGGGCCCAGCCCAGTTGACAGACATACCATCATTGGGAAATCCAGTGGGCCCATTTGCACTCCAACGGCAGAGACGCGGATTAGCTGCTGAGCTCGACAGTAGCGAGTTTGGCTACTGTAGTGAGGTCACCATGTTCTGTGGGCACCACAATGATGTATGTGTTGTATCCACACCGTCCATCCATTTGGAGAGATCATTTTAGGGCATGATCCAAAGAATGATGCAGATTCAAGTTCAAGTGGACCCCACCACAAAAAAACAGTGGGGATTGAACGCCTACCATTAAAAACTTCTTTGGGCCACAGAAGTTTTCGATCAAGCTGATATCTGTGTTTTCCCTTATTCCAAGTATGTGTTAACTGATAAACAAGTTGAATCTCAAATAAACATCATGGTGGGACCTAGGAAAGTTTCAACGATGGGCTTTACTGTTCCCACTGTTTTGTGGTGAGGTCCACTTGAACTTTAGATCTGCCTCATTCTTTGCCACATGCCCTAAAATGACCTCTCCAGATGGATGGATGGTATGGATACAACAGCCCAAAGAACATGGTGATGTCACTTCAGTAGCCAACTGTAAGTTTTAGGAGCCAAACAGGCAAAGCAATTGGGCAGACATTTTCCATAGAATATGGATCCACTTATGGCTGCCAAATAGGAAAACCCTGTTAGGAGCCTTTTTATTCTTCCACGTCATCATATAAGTCTGCAACCTACTCACATCCTCAGTGCGACCTAATCACACTGACATGTGATGTGGAACAATGAAAAGGCTCCAAATAAGGTTTTCCCTGTTTGGGTGCTAACAGAGGATCCAAACTCTTTTCATAGAATCTGGATCCGCTATTGGATGCCAAACAGGAAACCTGTTTAGAGATTTTTTTTATTGGTCCACGTAAACACATAAGTCTGCAACCTAGTCACATCCTCAGTGCAACCTGATCACACTAACGTCATGCAGTGTTGTGATGCGGACGAATGAAATGGCTCCAAACAAGGTTTTCCTGTTTGGTAGCCAACAGAGGATCCAGACTCTTTCCATAAAATTTGGATCCTCTGTTGGCTACCAAATAGGAAAACCTTGTTCGGAGCCATTTTATTGGCCCATGTCATCACATAGGTTTGCAACCTAGTCACATCCTCAGTGCAACCTAATCATATTAATGTTATGCAGAATGATGTGGACCAATGAAAAGGCTCTAAATAGGGTTTTTCAGTTTGGCAGCCAACAGAGGATTCAAACTCTTTACATAGATTCTGGATCCTCTATTAGCTACCAAACAGGAAAACCTTGTTTGGAGCCATTTTATTCGCCCACGTCATCACATAAATCTACAACCTAGTCACATTCTTAGTGCAACCTGATCACACCTCAGTGCAACCAAATCACACCGACGTCATGCAGTGTGATGGGGACCAATGAAAAGGCTCAAAAGAGTATTTTCCTATATGGCAGCCAACAGAGGATCTAGACTCTTTCCATATAATCTAAATCCTTTGATGGCTACCAAACATGTAATACCTGTTTTGAGTCTTTTTATTGGTCCATGTCATCACATACGTTGCAACCTAGTTACATCCTTAGTGTAACCTGATCATACTTCAGTGCAACCTCATCACACTAATGTCATGCAGTGTGATGTGGACCAATGAAAAGATTTCAAATATGATTTTTATGTTTCGCTGCCAAATACGAAAACCCTGTTTAGAGCCTTTTTATTGGTCCATGACATCACATAGGTCTGCAACGTAGTCACATCCTCAGTGCAACCTGATCACTATGATGTCATGTAGTGCAACCTGATCACACTAACATCATGCAGTGTAATGTGGACCAATGAAAAGGCTCAAAACAGGGTTTTCCTGTTTCGCTGCCAAATAGAAAAACTCTATTTGAAGCCTTTTTCTTGGCCCATGTCATCACATAAGTCTGTAACCTAGTCACATCTTGAGTGCAACCTTATCACACCTCAATATAACCTTTTTTTTTTCTTTTTCTTTTTTTTAGGGGGGGGGGGGGGGGGGTTTGGTGGTTAGTTCACACACCCCAATGTTAGTACCCCCACCCACCCCTGTTAGTCACAATACAATGTTAGCCACCCCCACAATTGGAACCGATACCATGATCTCAGTGTTAAAACGAGGCTATCTTCATGCAATCTAATAGTGACGTCATGCAGTTTGATGTGGACCAATGAAAAGGTTCCAAACTGGGTTTTCCTGTTTGGCAACCAACATAGGATACAAACTATTTCTATAGAAACCAGATCCTTCGTTGGCTGCCAAATAGGAAAAACTTTATTAGAGCCTCTTTATTTATCCACGTCAGCCCATAGGTCTGCAACCTAGTCACATCCTTAGTACCACCTGATCACACCTCAGTGTAACCTATCACACTGACATCATGCAGTGTGATGTGGACCAATGAAAAGGCTCCAAACAGGGTTTTCCTATTTGGGAGACAACAGAGGATCCAAACTCTTTTCATAGAATTCGGAGCATAGGTCTGCAACCTAGTCACATCCTCAGTGCAACTTAATCACACTGACGTCATGCAGTGTGATGTGGACCAATGAAAAGGCTTGATACAGGGTTTTCCTGTTTGACAACTAACAGAGGATCCAAACTCTTTCCATAGAATATGGATCCTCTGTTGGCTACCAAATAGGAAAACCTCATTTGGAGCATTTTCATTGGTCCACGTCATCACATAGGTATGTAGCCTCGTAATATCCTCAGTGCAACCTAATCACACCTCAGTACAACCTAATCACACTGGTGTCATGCAGTGTGATGTGGACCAATGAAAAGGCTCCAAACAGGGTTTTCCTATTTGGCAACCAACAAAGGATCCAAACTCTTTACAGGAATCTGGATCCTCTATTAGCTACCTAACAGTAAAATCTTGTTTGTAGTCACCTTATTGGCCCACGTCAACACATAACTTTGCAACCTAGTCACATTCTCAGTGTAACCTGATCATATTAACATCATGCAGAGTGATGTGGACTAATGAAAAGGTTCAAAACAAGGTTTTCCTATTTGGCAGCCAACAGCGGATCTAGACACTTTCCATATAATCTAGATCCTCTGTTGGCTTTCAAAAAGGAAATCCCTATTTGGAGCCTTTTTAGTGGTCCACGTCATTACATTGGTTTGTAATGTAGTCACATCCATAGTGCAACCTGACCACACTGACGTCATGCAGTGTGAGGTGGAACAATGAAAAGGCTCCAAACAGGGTTTTCCTATTCGGCAGCTAACAGAGGATCCAGACTCTTTCTATAGAATTCTCTTTTGGCTGCCAAACAGGAAAACCCTGTTTGGAGCCTTTTTATTAGTCTACGTTATCACTTAATTCTGCAACCTAGTCACCTCCTCAGTGCAACCTAATTACACAGACGTCATGCAGTGTGATCTGGACCAATGAAAAGGCTTTAAAAAGGGTTTTTCTATTTCACAGCCAACAAAAGATCCGATCTCTTTTTATGGAATCCGGATCCTCTGTTAGCTACCAAACAGGAAAACCCAATTTTGACCTTTTTATTGGTCAACGTCATCACGTAGGTCAGTAACCTAGACATATCCTTAGTGTAACTTGATCACACCTCAGTGTAACCTGATCACACTGACGACTTGCAATGTGATGTGGGCCAATGAAAAGGCTCCAAATAAGGTTTTCCAAGTTCGGATAATATGTTTGTTGCCAACCAAGAAAATCCTGTTTAAAGCCTTTTTATTGGTCCACGTCATTACATAGGTCTGTAACCGAGTCACATTCTCGGTGCAACCTGATCACACTGACGTAATGCAGTGTGATGTGGACCAATGAAAAGGCTCCAACTAGGGTTTTCCTGTTTGGCAGCCAACAGAGAATCCAAACACTTTTCATAGAATCCAGATCCTCTATTGGTTGCAAACAAGAAAACCCTGCTTGGAGAATTTTTATTGGTCCACATCATCACATAAGTCTACAACATAGTCACATCCTCAGTGCAACCTGATCACACATCAGTACAACCTAATCCCACTGACATTATGTAGTGTGATGTGGACCAATGAACAGACTCCAAACAGGGTTTTCCTGTTTGGCAACCAACAAAGGATCCAAGCTCTTTCTATAGAATATGAATCCTCCGTTGGCTGCCAAACAAGAAAATCTTGTTTAGAGCCTTTTGATTAGTCCACGTCATCACATAAGTTTGCGACCTAGTCACGTACTCAGTGCAACTAGATCACACCACACTGTAACCTGATCACACCAACATCATGCAATGTGAAGTGGACCAATGAAAAGGCTCCAAACAGGGTTTTCCTGTTTGGCAACCAACACAGGATCCAGACTCTTTCCATAGAATCTAGATCCTCTGTTGGCCACCAAACAGGAAAACCATATTTTGAGCCTTTGTATTGGTCAACTTCATCACATAGGTCTGTAACCTGGTCATATCCTCAGTGCACTCTGATCACACCTCAGTGCAACCTAATCACACTGGCATCATGTAGTGTGATGTAGACAAATGAAAAGGCTCCAAACAGGGTTTTCCTGTTTGGCAGCCAACAAAGGATCGGGACTCTTTCCTTAAAATCCGGGTTGGGACTCTTTCCCTAAAATTCGGATTCTTTATTGGATGTCATATATAAAAATCTAGTTTGGAGCCTTTTTATTTGTCTATGTCATCACATAGGTCTGCATCCTAGTCACATCCTCAGTGCAACCTGATCACTATAACGTCATGCAGTGCGATCTGAACCAATGAAAAGGCTCCAAACAGGGTTTTCCTGTTTGGAGTCTTTTTATTGGTCCATGTCATCAAATAGGTTTCTAACCTAGTCACATCCTCAGTGCAACCTAATCACACCTCAGTGTAACCTTCTTCTTTTTTTAGTACACCCACCCACCCATGTTAGTCACAATATAATGTTAGCCACCCCTACCATTAGAATCGATACCATGACCTCAGTGTTGAAACGAGGCTATCTTCACGTAATCTGACACTAACGTCATGCAGTTTGATACGGACTAATGAAAAGTCTCCAAATAGGGTTTTCCTGTTTGGCAGCCAATAGAGCATCCAGATTCTATTGAAAGATTCTGTATCTTCTGTTGGCTGCCAAATAGGAAAACCTTTTTTGGAGATTTTTTTATTGATTCACGTCATCACTGAGGTTTGCAACCTACTCACATCCTCAGTGCAACCTGATCAGACCTCAATGTAACCTGATCACACTAACATCATGCAATGTTATGTGAACCAATGAAAAGGCTCCAAACTGAGTTTTCCTGTTTGGCAGCCAACAGAGGATCCTTTCCATAGATTCCAGATCCTCTGTTGGCTGCCAAACAGGTAAACTATGTTTTCAGCATTTGTATTAGTTTACTTCATCACATAGGTCTGCAACCTAGTCACATCCTCAGTGCACCCTAATCACACCTCAGTGCAACCTAATCACACTGGCGTCATGCAGTGTAATGTCGACCAATGAAAATGCACCAAACAAGGTTTTCCTGTTTGGCAACCAACAGAGGATCCAGACTCTTTCCATAGAATCTGGATCCTCTACAGGAAAACCTATTTGGAGACTTTTCTTGGTCCACATCAACAAAAAGGTTTGCAACCTAGTCACATCCTCAGTGCACCCTGATCACACCTCAATGCACCCTGATCACACTGGCATCATGCAATGTGATGTGCACCAATGAAAAGGTTCTAAACAGGGCTTTCCTGTCTGGCAGTCAATAGAGGATCCTGACCCTTTCCATAGAATCTGGATCCTCTAATTGCTGACAAACAGGAAAACCCTCTTAAGAGCCTTTTTATTGGTCCACGTCATCACATAGGTCTGCAACCTAGTCACGTCCTTAGTGCAACTTAATCACACTAACGTCATGCAGTGTGATGTGGATCAATGAAAAGGCTCCAAACAGGGTTTTCCTGTTTGCAAGCCAACAGAGGATCTAAACTCTTTCCATAGAATACGGATCCTCTTTTGGATGCCAAATAATAAAACCCTGTTTAGAGACTTTTATTGGTCCAAATTATCACATAGGTTTGCAACCTAGTCACATCCTCAGTGCAACCTAATCACACTGACGTCATGTAGTGTTGTGATGTGGACCAATGAAAAGGCTCCAAACAGGTTTTCCAGTTTGACAGCCAGCAGAGCACCCAAACTCTTTAAAAAGAATACGGATCCTCTGTTAGCTACCAAACAGCAAAACCTTGTTTGGAGCCATTTTATTGGCCCTCGTCATCACATAGGTCTGCAACCTACTCCCATCCTCAGTGCAACCTGATCACACCTCAGTGCAACTTGATCATATTGACATCATGCAATGTGATGTGGACTAATGACAAGGATCCAAACAGGGTTTTCCTATTTGGCAACTAATAGAGGATCACACCTCAGTGTGACTTTTTTTTGTTTGGGTTAGTTCAAACAGCCCATGCACCCCTGTTAGTCACATCACAATGTTAGCCACCTGCAATATGGGAATCGATACCATGAACTCAGTGTTGAAACGAGGCCATCTTCCCTCATTCTGACACTGACGTCATGCAGTGTGATGCGGACCAATGAAAAGTCTCCGAACAAGTTTTCATGTTTGGCATCAAACAGAGGATACAAAAACTTTCTGTACAATCCGGATCGTCTGTTAGCTGCCAAACAGGAAAACCATGTATGAAGCCTTTTTATTAGTCCACATCATCACATAGGTTTGCAACCTAGTCACATCGTCAGTGCAACCTAATAACACTAAAGTCATATAGTGTGATGTGGACCAATGAAAAGGCTCAAAATAGCGTTTTCCTATTTGGCTGCAAAAACAGTAAAACCCTGTTTGGAGCCTTTTTATTAGTCCATGTCATCACATAGGTCTGCAACCTAGTCATATCATCAGTGCAACCTGATCACACCTAAGTGTAACTTCACACAGACGTCATGCAGTGTGATGTGGACCAATGAAAATGCTCCAAACAAGGTTTTCTTCTTTAGCAACCAACAGAGGATACAGACTCTTTCCATAGAACCCAGATCCTCTATTAGCTGCAAAATAGGAAAACCTTGTTTGGAGCCTTTTTATTTCTCCATGTCATTACATAGGTCTACAACCAAGTCACATCCTCATTACAACTTGATCACACTGACGTCATGCAGTGTGATGTCGACCAATGAAAAGGCTCTAAAGGCAATAGAGGATCCAAACTCTTTCCATAGAATCTGCCAAACAGGAAAACTCTATTTGGAGCCTTCTAAATGGTCCACATCATCACATATGTCTGCAACTTAGTCCCGTCCTTAATATAATCTGATCACACCTAAGCGCAACCTCATGACATTGACACAATGCAATGTGATGTGGACTAATGAAAAGGCTCCAAACAGGGTTTTCTTGTTTGGCAGCCAACAGAGGATCTAGACACTTTCGATAGAATCCGAATCCTCTGTTGGCTGTCAAACAAGAAAACCCTGTTTGGAGTCTTTTTATTGGTCCATGTCATCACATAGGTCTTCTTATTAGTCCAGGTCATCACATAGGTCTGCAACCTAGTCATGTTCTTAGTGTAACCTGATCACACCTTAGTGCAACTTCATCACACTTACGTCATACAGTGTGATGTGGACTAATGAAAAGGTTCCAAACAGGGTTTTCCTGTTTAGCAACCAACAGAGGATCCAGACTCTTTCCATAGAATTTGGATCCTCTATTGGTCGCCAAATAGGAAAACCCTATTTAAAGCCTTTTAATAGGTCCACGTCATCACATCAGTGTAACCTGATCACACTGACGTCATGCAGTGTGATGTGGACAAATAAAAAGGCTCCAAACTGGGTTTTCTTGTTTGGTTGCCAAAGAGGAAACCATGTTTGGAGCCTTTTTATTGGTCTACGTCTTCCCATCAGTCTGTCAACCCAGTCACATTCTCAGTACAACTTGATCACACCTCAATGCAACCTGATCACACCTCCATGTAATCTAATCACAATAACGTCATGCAGTGTGATGTGGAACAATGAAAAGGCATCAAACAAGGTTTTCCAGTTTGGTAGCCAACAAAGGATCGGGACTCTTTCCCTAGAATCTGGATCCTCTGTTGGATGCCATACAGGAAAACCCAGTTTAGAGCCTTTTTATTAGTCCACGTCATCACATAGGTTTGCTGCCTAGTAACATCCTCAGTGCAACCTGATCACACCTCAGTGCAACTTGAACACACTGACGTCATGCGGTGTGATATGGACCAATGAAAAGGCTCCAAACAGGTTTTTGTTATTTCGCTGTCAAACAGGAAAACCATGTTTGGAGCCTTTTTATTGGTCCACGTCATCACATAGGTTTGCAACCTATTCACATCCTGAGTGGAACCTGATCATACCTCAGTGTAAGCTTTTTTTTTGCGAGTTAGTTCACACACCCCATTGTTAGCACACGGTACACCCACCCACCCCTGTTAGTCACTATACAATGTTAGCCATGCCTCACAATTGGAACCGATACCATGACCTCAGTGTTAAAACAAGTCTATCTTCACGCAATCTGACACTAACATCATGCAGTTTGATGTGGATCAATTAAAATTCTCTAAACAGGGTTTTCCTGTTTGGCAGCCAAAGGGGATCCAGACTCTTTCCATAGAATCAGGATCCTCTATTTGTTGTCAAACAGGAAAACCGGTTCGTAGCCTTTTTCTTGGTCCACGTCATCACATAGGTCTGCGACCTAGTCACATCCTCTGTGCACCCTGATCACACCTTAGGGCAACCAAATCACACTGATGTCATACAGTGCAATGTGGACCAATGAAAAGGCTCCAAAAAGGGTTTTCCTATCTGGCAGCCAACAGAGGATCCAGACTGTTTTCATAGAATCTAAATCCTCTGTTGGCTGCTACACAAGAAAACCTTGTTTGGAGCCTTTTTATTAGTCCCCGTAATGACATAAGTCTGCAACCTAGTCACATCATCTGTGCAACCTGATCACACCCAACGTCATGCAGTGTGATGTGGACTAATGAAAAGGATACAAAGAGGGTTTTTTTGTTTGGTAGCCAACAGAGGATCAAGACTTCTTCCTAAGAATTTGGATCCTTTATTTGTTACTAAACAAGAAACCCCTGTTTGGAGCCTTTTTATTAGTCCACGTTATTACATAGGTCTGCAACCTAGTCAGATCCTTAGTGCAACCTAATCACACCTTAGTGCAAGCTAATCATAGTGACATCATGTAGTGTGATGTGGAACAATGAAAAGGCTCTAAACAATATCAACCAAATAAGAAAACCTTGTCTTGAGCCTTTTTATGGGTCGACGTCATCACATAGGTCTGCAGCCTAGTCACATCCTCGATGCAACCTAATCACACCCCAATGCAATTTTTTTTTTTTTTTTTTTTGGGCGCGGGGGGAAGGGATTGTTAGAAAGTTCACCCACCCCTGTTAGTCACATCACAATGCCACCCCCACTACGGGAATCGATACCATGACCTCAGTGTTGAAACAAGGCTATCTTCACTCAGTCAAACACTGACATCTTACAGTGTGATGCGAACCAATGAAAAGACTCCATACAGGGTTTTCCTGTTTGGCAGCCAACAGAGTATCCACTCTTTCCATAGAATCCGGATCCTCTGTTGGCTGCCAAACAGGAAAACCTTGTTTGGAGCCTTTTTATTGGTCCACGTCATCACATAGGTCTGCAACCTAGTGATATCCTCAATGCAACCGTATTAGACTGACATCTTGTAGTATGATGTGGAGCAATGAAAAGGCTTCAAATAGGGTTTTCCAGTTTAGCTGTCAAACAGTAAAACCCTATTTAGAGCCTTTTTATTGGTCCAGTCATCACATAAGTTTACAACCTAGTCACATCCTCAGTGAACCCTGATCACACCTCAATGCAACCTAATCACATCGATGTCATGTAGTGTGATGTAAACCAATGAAAAGGATCCAAACAGGGTTTTCCTATTTGGCAGCCAACAGAGGACCAGACTCTTTTCATAGAATATGGATCCTCTGTTCACTGCCAAACAGGAAAACCCTGTTTGGAGCTTTTTTATTAGTCCACGTGATCACATAGGTCTGTGACCTAATCACATCCTTAGTGCAACCTGATCACACTGACGTCATGCAGTGTGATGTGGACCAATGGAAAAGCTCCAAACAGGGTTTTCCTCTTTGGCTGCCAAACAGGAAAACCCTGTTTGGAGCCTTTTTATTGGTCTATGTAATCACATAGGTGTGTAACCTAGTCACATCATCCGTGCAACCTGATCACATTGACGTCATGCAGTGTAATGTGGACCAATGAAAAGGCTCTTTCCAACAGAGGATCCAAACTCTTTCAATAGAATCTGGATCCTCTATTGGCTGCCAAAAAGGAAAATCCTATTTGAAACCTTTTTATTGGTCCACATCATCACATAGGTCTGCAACCTAATCACACTGATGTCATGCAATGTGATGTGGACTAATGAAAAGCCTCCAAATAGGGTTTTGTTGTTCAACAACCATCAGAGGATCGATACTCTTTCCTAGAATATGGATCCTCTATTGGCTGCCAAATAGAAAATCCCTGTTTGGAGCCTTTTTATTGGTCCAAGTCATTACATAGGTATAAACCTAGTTAGATCCTCAATGCAACCTAATCACACCTCAGTGCAACCTGATTAGACTGACATCATGCAGTGTGCTGTGGACCAATGAAAAGGCTCAAAATAGTATTTTCTAGTTTGGTTGCTAAACAGGAAAACCCTGTCTTGAGCCTTTTTATTGCTCTACGTAGTCACATAGGTCTACAACCTAGTCACATCCTGAATGCAACCTGATCACACCTTAGTGAAACTTTTTTTTTCTTTTTTTCTTTTTTTTAGGGGAGGGGGGCGTGGGGGTTAGTTCACACTCCCCATTGTTAATACTCCCACCCACCCTTGTTAGTCACATTACAATGTTAGCCACCCCCACTATGGGAATCGATACCATGACCTCGGTGTTGAAACGAGGTTATCTTCACTCAGTCTGACACTAACATTATGCAGTGTGATGCAAACTAATGAAAAAGGATTAGTATGCCCACCCACCCATGTTAGTTACATCACAATGTTAGCCACCCCCATTATGGGAATCGATACCATGACCTCAATGTTGAAACGAGGCTATCTTCACTCAATCCGAACTGTGTGATGCAAACCAATGAAAAGGCTCTAAACAGATTTACCTGTTTAGCAACCAACAGAGGATCCAAACTCTTTTCATAGAATTCAGATCTTCTGTTGGCTGCCAAACAGGAAAACCCTATTTAGAGCCTTTTCATTGCTCCACATCACACTACATGACGTTAATGTGATCAGGCTTTCCATAGAATTTGGATCCTCTATTCGCTGCCAAATAGGAAAACCTTTTTTGGAGCCTTTTTATTGGTCCACGTCATCACATAAGTCTGCAACCTAGTCACATCCTTAGTGTAACCTAATCACACTGACATCATGTAGTGTGATATGGAGCAATGAAAAGGCTCTAAATAGAGTTCTCCTGTTTGGTTGTCAAATAGTAAAACCATATTTGGAGTCTTTTTATTGGTCCACGTCATCACATACATTTATAACCTAGGCACTTCCTCAGTACAACCTGATCACACTAACGTCATGCAGTGTGATGTGGACCAATGAAAAGGCTTCAAATAGGGTTTTCCTGTTTGACAACCAACAGAGGATCCGTACTCTTTTCATAGAATCCGAATCCTTTATTGGTTGCCAAATAGGAAAACCTTGTTTGGAGCCCTTTTATTGCCACGTCATTACATAGGTCTGCAACCTAGTCACATCCTCAGTGCAACCCGATCACACTAACGTCATGCAATGTGATGTGGACTAATGAAAAGGCTCCAAACAGGGTGTCAAGCCAAAAGAGGATTTGGACTCTTAAATTCATGAGGAATCTTTATTTTTTACAAAATAATGCCTAAGACGAGTGCAAATTACATGGATGTGCTTTTTGATGGATGGAATTATGAAAATGACCTCATCTATTTTTCTTTAGAAAGACTTGTGGGCCCACATGGTATATGTTTAACATCCAACTTATGCACCCCAATCTGCTGACAACATGAACAAAAATTAAGCTGATCAAATCATTAGTTGAGCTATACTTGAATTTGGATATTTTGAGTGGTGCATATTATTTATTATGAATTGGCCCACCTTATCCACCATATTTTTGGTTCATCTAATAATCATGTTGGTGTGCATCTATTGAATGGATTAGATGTCAGACGCATACCAGTGGGCCCCACAATTCTCAATTCTAAAGAAGAAGAAAAACAGATACCTCTAAAAAAGTAGCTTTTGGGAATGTGAGGCACCATTTGGTAAAATGGGAATCCTGAAGGAATTTTCAGGTAAAAATCCGTTTAAAATATCGGTCTAGTAGCTGGATTGAACTGATAATTAGGCCGACTACTAGCCAGATTGGCAAATATGTACCACATCCAGACCGTTCATCATGTGAGCCCTCAGATGGACATACCCTCAACCATGAATCGGATTCATCCATTCATCAAGTCTGCCGCAATTTGACAGAGAGGGACAACAAAAGAAAAAAAAAAAAAAAGCTCAATGGTCTATATACATCATCACACGGCAGCCCAACTGATATATCAGCAACTTATTTTTCGGGTCAGGATATTTCTTAAGTGGGCCCCACCTGATGAATGGCCCAGATCTCACACACGTAAGCCAAGTTGTAACCTATGCAACACTATATCTTCAATCTGTCCTGCACAAATGAGAGGAATTGTATGATCCCCGACTAGAGGATATGCAAACCATACTCGAGGCCAGTGTTTTAATGATCCAGACCAGTGTTTTAATGATCCAGACCGCTTATAGTTAGGCACAACTGCAGAAAGATTGTGCCAATCTCCGAACCAGCAAATCCTAGCCGTCGGCCATTTGCCTTTTTCGGGCCACATCACGTAGATGATGGGCCCACCAAATTAACAGCCTGAAATCTCATAGGCATTCCAATCTAGCACTCTTCAATCATGGGCAAGTCCGATTGTCGTTAAAACAGACTACTCTAACAAATTCATTTCAAAATATTTAAGAAACGTATTTAGGTGGGAGAATTTACAAATCAGTTGCGCTGGAGTTGTTCTTCTAAGAGATCATTTTCCTTCCTGATAGCGTCGAGGTCCACTTGGAGTTTGTCCGTGTCGAAACTGTGTGAGGCCATGGCGGCTAGCTTTGCTTCCTGGTCAGCCGCTTCCCTTTGAGCTCTGTCAGTGGCAAGGATCTTGTTTGACATCTGTTCGAAGCTGTCATGGATGGTGGTTAGAAGCCTATAAGCCTGCCGCCTCACCGGGTCACTTTTCGCATCCCTGCACAAATGGTAGCACAAACAACAAGCTATAAGAATTAATGAGTACAGTGTTGGCGACAGGATGTGCTAAGCAATGCCAACATCTCAAATAGCACAGGCCTGGCCCCGCCAGTCCAAATTCCAACCTGGAGCCAATTTCAGGACCATCCATTTGATTAGGGCCAGCTGAATCTATGAGATCTTGAGCACATCATCCATCTGTTGTGGGGCTAAGACACCAATGATCTGGATCACTTAAACCATGGGCCCCACTGTGTACTGTGCACATCCTCAGGTTGAGAGGAGAATCAAGCATACATGTAGCCCACCTAATTATTGGACCATCTTGATTTTTAGGAGGCCAGGGCAGCTAGTTATGACACCCATGTGTTGGTTGATGGAACAAGCACTTTTTTAATGAGCAACGTCAGGCCCAGCCATTTGGTTTAGGGTCTGTCAACCTGGGAGATTTTGAGGGCATCGGCCATCTGCCATGCGGTCCAACAGATCAATGATCTGGATCATTTGAACCATGGGCAACACCTAGTATACCTTGGCACATCATCAGGGTGAGGAGCACTGAGTAAGGAGTATGCATGTGGGGCCTGAACATGCGTTAGTCTCAAGGGTCGAGAGCAATGATCACGTGAGAATTCCCATTACCATGATTTTAAGACTCTGTTGACAAATCTACTTGGATTCGGTGGTGCCCAATCCAGTTCAATACCACGAGTAAGCCAGGCGAATCATGACTCAGCTCAGTGCTGAAGGAGTTGACCCGGATCACTGAGTCTTTTAACCAGGCCTATTACTGTATTATAGTGAAATTTCCTTTGGGATCCAGAAGGGACCACCAATGACTGCTAACTTTAGTTGGATAGGAGGGGCCACAAAATCATCCCTAGGGCCTGCAAAAATGGACCATTGAGACCATTTCTAATCCTACCATAATTTTTTCAGGCCCTTAATCAGATGTAGTGACGTCCCACTGTCATCCCTAGTAACCCACCTGGGCCCCACAGAGGAGTCTACACTACAATGCAGTAACAACTATTACTGGAGGTTTGCTATATTCAGCTTGCCACCATCTCTGTGCCCACATACACCTAAGGTTTTAAAACTCAGCTTTGGAGCGCAACTCGTCTTGTGTCTAGAAGAGTCTGTTGCCGATACCAATACAATGTGTCTGATACAGAACAAGTCGCCTTGACAACAAAAAAAACTATTTTAAAAATCAGAAAAATAAAACCTGTCTGACTCGGTCCATATCAGCCTTGACTGGGTCCAAGTTGTCCTGACTCAAGTGCATATCGGCCCGAATTGTTCAACTCAGTCCCAATTCTTTACACGGCATCAGTCCAACAAGTTCGAATCACCAAATTTTGATGTATAGGTGGTCCAAAACGGACCAGTTTCTACCAAAACTGATACAACTCGGGCAACAATGAGTTGTGTCGGACTTTTTTTTATTATTGTAAGTTAGGCTCGAACCTAAGCCCTGTTGAAGTGCAGATTGTCTACCGCTGAGCTACGGACTTAAACCTGCAACTAGGTATGGTAGGTATTGGACAATGTAAAACCAAGCATCCACCACCAAAAGCCTTGCATAAGGTGGGTTACACAATGTAGATGCCCGCCCAAGAGTCAGAGAGTCCATTGATCAGGTGCCACATGACCTGGCCCAAATGGTCATGTATACTTGGTGATCCTCGACCCGAGGATGTGCAGTGTGTTCATTGTGGCTCATAGTTCAAGTGATCCAGACCATTGATCTGTTAGGCCCCCACCATTAGATGGACTATGCCCCAAAAGTCTCTCGATCCAAAGTCCCTAACCACCAGGCTGAAGCCTATTTCTTTCCATTTGAATCTGGACCTCTTTTTTTTTTCAAAGATAGCTGAATTTGGACCATTACTTCATTACTGTTACTATATTACCATTGATTTGAATTTTGAAGGCCACACAAGTTAAGAGTTTTGTGATTGTCAAGAGATCTTTCAGTCGCCATCCATCCACAGTTAGTCCCAATAAACCAATAGTCTGGATTGCTGAACCATGGGCCCCACTTGTACAAGCTAAAAAATCAAACTCAAATACCAAATGCAAAGAGATGAACAGGAACGGCACAACACCCATACCTGAATACAGTTTCATCTACCACCATGTAAGTTCGATGAAGACGGTCTTGGATGGAATTACTCTCAATCTGAACCTGCCGAGTCTCTTGTAGTATCCGGTCTATGTCCGCATCTTGTTTCCTGCTGTTCTTCGTGATCTCAGTTATCCGCTGAATATAGGACTTTCTAGAAGCAATCTTTGGCTGGGTCTCGAGCTCCGCTGAAAGCTTAGAATTTTCCTCCTCTCTAATACCAATAAAAACAACAGAGCAGAAGTAAAAGAAAAGTCGGAATTAGGATATAAATGAGAAGCTGAAACTGTGTCTTTATCAATAAAGCATTTTCTGTTTGCTATGAGCTTTTGCTATGCCCATGTGCACCTCTACACACAGCCACAAGCAGTGTTTCAAATAGCATGTATGCTACGTAGCATAAATCCCTATAGCGTACGTTACAGAGGTCATAGCGTGTAGCATTTGTAGCATACGCTATAATGTATTTTTTTTATTTCGAAAGAGTGATTAGAACATTTATTTTTGTTTGTTAAAAATGGTGTAAAACTCATATTATAAAAAAAATTAAGAAAAAAAAAACTTAAAATGTAAAGTTAAAACCAAACCTTTCTTTGATTACTTTCACTTAAAGTTTGTCTGAAACTCACATGCTTATAAAACCTTTAAAACCAAACTTAAAAGGAAAAGGATTTTGAAAGAGGGTTTTCTAAAACCCCCTTTTGTATAGATGACATTTGTATTGTACTTGATACTCTTTAACCTGTGGGATTTTTATTTCTTAGCATACTTGTGAGTTGTGAGTTGTGGTTTCAATTCGACATCATTAATTAAAGTGGTTAGATTCAAAATAAATTAAGTGGTTTGCTTAGGAAGTTGTTGATGTGATAATTATTTGATTTGGTTTGTGACTTTATGTGGATTAGCTTTTGATAAATGATAATTAATAACTTGTTTGAATACGCTTATACTTGAAAAAATGAATCACATTTTAGGCTTTTTTATATTGTTTGTTTTTTCTTACTATTTATCATATTTTTCCTATATTTAAATTAAAAAAAAAAAAAAAAAAAATTAGAAGTATCATGTAGCTTATGCTACACGATACAGAGGGTTAAACGCAACGCAACACACTACCACTATTTAAAACACTGGCCAGCTTGTGGAACCCACCAGCTTGGATGTCCTACACATGCCGCATGCAGGGGTGAATATTAAGAGGCAAGCGCAAGCTGAGCGAAACTCTGTTTTCACATTTTAAAGAAAAGAAAAAAGAAGAAGAAGAAGAAGCTCACCATACAGATGAGTAATGCCTTCAATGGTTTCAATGGAAACCTTTCCCAGATCGGTATAAAAGTGAATAGAAATCAAGGATTACCTCTTTAGAATTTCGGATGTGGTGGCTTTTATCTCCAGCTCCACTTTTTCCAGCTGTAAGAGCTTTTCCCTTTCACCAGATTTTATTTTTTGTTCATGAAGAGACTGCTCCAGGCTCATCTTTTTCTCCTCCAGAGGTCGTTTGAAAGCATCCCTGAAAGAGGCATGCTTATGATCGACTGATTGTGTAATAACTCATATGATAATGATTAGTGAGCCATTTTTTTCCACTTTTCAAAATCAAAGGTGTTCAAATACCTATCCTTGAGGTATTTTGCCCACTCATGTAAGGGCCCTAAATGCCTACTCTTGAGGCATTTCGGCACTTTTCAAAGTTAAAAATCTACGTAAAGGCACCTAAACTCCCATCCTTGAGGCATTTTGTCACGTTTCAAGTTAAAAATCTCTGTAAAGGCACTAAAATGACAACTCTTGAGACCTTTTGCTCACTTTTTCTATACCACATACAAAGTGCCAGTTTACACTTTAGTTAAATGCCATTTGTGTCCTGTGAGTGTACTATCCTGCAGTGTTTTCTGTGCATGTGCCTTCAGCCTATATTTGTGCCTGATCCAATACGTACATTCAGCGGGTCACACTTTAAGCATGCCATGGTGAAGAAATGGAGGGGATAGGCATGCAATGTGTGTAGATTTATGATAAACTTGCCCACATCCGTTGGTTTGTTTCACAACGTGAGGACAATCCAACAAGCTGATGTGGTTGATTCCATATCTAGACTTTTATGATAGGAAATTCAAGATGGACGGCTTGGATCATTCACTTTTGTCATGTTGTGACCTGCCTTGTGCGTACATGGGTTGCCTCTGTAGTGGGTTACACTATTTGCACAGGGGTGGACTAATTTGTTAGTTGCACCATTTGGTGGTGGTCCATCCTCCTCATACATAGGGCTAATGTACAGTAATGAAAACCAACAAAACCATGGGTCCACAATTGGATGGAGAAGATCTCTAAAATCATACTTATCAAGCAGTCCTAACCGTATAATTTTAGTAGCTATCAATTGGATGGTTAAAAGTAATACAGTGAGTGGTTCAAATTCAACGGAAAAACAAATAATCAAATATTTTGTGGTTTTTTATTTCATGCTCCATCAGTAGTTGGGTCAGTTATTTGAACGGCCAAGATCTCTGTGCAACTATGCCATGGTATTTTATTTGTACATGCCAAAGACGTGCCATCTGGTCCACTGCATGTGGGCCCCAATATTGGAAATAGGTGAATCAGTTAGAAAGCTTCAGCTAAGTTTTTCAGAGACATACATTTGTTTGTGCAAACTGTGGCCCACCTGATCAGTGGATCAACCTGCTTTTTGGGCTAGGGCGTCAATATAGTGGCTCCTTTCTAATGGATGGATTGGATCTCAGACCTATCATGCCATGCTAGCACGCGTGTGGCGTGTGCATGAGCTTTATTGCCCATGCGCACATAGCAAAGCTCACATAAAGAACCACAAGTTCTTACCACTGCAACTCCAATTCCATGAGATTGTCCCTTCTTGTGTCCACTTGCTTATTGAGCTCTTCGATATAGAACCCATTAGGATGTTGATCATCAAATGCCATTTCTACCGCGCCTTTTAAGAGCATGTGATCATCTTCTAGATGCTGAACTTCCAAAGTCCTCACACTCACCTCTTCCATCAGCATCTTTTCCTGCCTTTGCAAGTCGTTGACTTCTAATCTCATCTGCAAAAGATCAAAAGAACCAAGAATCCATCAGGAAAACTTGTTCCCATCATGACAGATGCATTATTTCTACAGAATGAGAAGCCATTGACCGTCTTTTTTCATTCTAAAAAGACAGATCTTGATGATCATTTGACACTTTATATCAGCATCAGTGTTATAAAATCCAGACAAGTTAAAAGTGCAACTGCTGGCCCAAACCCATACACATTGGTCCAACCATCAAATCTGGTCAAGCTTGACCTGTTCAACCAATTTGACAGGCAGATTTGGCTAATTCAAGCCATTGCTAGTCTTTAGTCCAACCAGTTTTCTATATTTTGTTTCGGGACTTGATTTAGATGTTTCAATGGAAGATACCTTATTTCCATAGTGACAAATCTTGCTAACAGCAATTTCTCAGCCTGGAAATTTCTTGGGAGATTTTCAGACTTGAGGTTTTTCTTAGGATGTTATCAGAAAAAAATCCTGCCAAAAATAAAACTCTTTAAAAATATTTAGTATAGGGCTTTGCTAACACAACCACTCCCCCATACCTTCTGAATGACGTGAGACGTCCAATCATCGATCGGGACGGTTCATTCAATAGTACCAATGAGAGCAAGCCATTGTGTAAAAATCATACCGATCGAATGATCCTAATGTCCGATCAATATAGCAAAGAAACAAAATAGCTCCAATCATCATCTACCTATTTCTTCTTCTTCTTCTTCTTCTTCTTCTTCTTCTTCTTTTGGACATTGATATTTTATTAAATGAAGGCAAATGCCTAAAAAATACAAAGACCGCAAATAGGCCAAGTCACCAAACTTTCCTCCCAATCATCTACCTTGCATTGCTTATGATTCCAAAATAAAACTTTGGTTTGATAATTCTAACCATGTGATCTATGGCTCTTAAACAATGGATGGTTGTAACAAATTTGACCACATTCAAAGTAGCACTTTGGTTTTCCATGATATTGATCAGACACTTAGTACCATCTGATTGGCATATTTTTACCTCATGTGCTTCTCCTAGTTGTATGAATGAATGAATTTAGATTGATGCTAGATTACCCCATGTGCCATTTAAACACTTCGGAGAAGTTGCAAACATCCCCCATCAAAGTGGGAATGTTAGCAAAACTCTTCAGTATAATTAATAAATATTTTCAAATTTTAAATAGAAATTTATATAACAAATTCTTGTAAGGTTTTTAGTATTCTCCACGATAAGATTGCGATTGAAACGCGATATTTTAAAATCGATTGATATTTTGAGAATCTCGCAATAATATCATTTCGTGTATCTTTTTCGCAATGTTGTCGCAAAATTTCAAAAATCTCAGGAATATTTATCATAATGCTTAGTTCTATAAACAAGAGCTTTACAGCTTCAAGTGAGTTCAAGGATGAACTATTTTTAACAAGGTTAACTGGATCATGGGTTGCTCCAGTATGTAGTACAGGAAGGCATGCTACTTCATCTAGTACATGGTACACTGGGGTTAGTGTAATCCCCCATGTTCGGTAGCCACTCATTGGCACGTCGTGAGATGTCATTGACTCAATGCAAACCAAGTGTGGTACATGGACAGAGTTGCACAAGCGGACCAGTGCAACAGTAGGACTATGTGCTGGCAGTTGAGGCACATGCATGAATTCCAGCAACCACGTGCACAATCTGTCACATGGGATAAAGGAAGGCAGTTATTGCAGGGAGGGCTGCTATGAGAGTTGGCACTCAGTTATTGGGCCTGGCACACTTGTCGGCTAAGGACCTTGGACATAAGGCAGCAGTTGTAACTAGTTATGACTACTTAAAACCATATTCGTCTCTTTAAGATGACCCCATGGGCATTGTAGAGGAGCCATGAGTGAGAGTATTGTTTATGTACCATTTCCTTAGTGAATATATTAAAGGTTGGGTTGGTGCCTCTAAAATTGAAAGTCCATGTGTGTGTGTGGTTGATGTTCTTTTTCTCCCTTAGCCTCTATCCTTGGCAAATCAGTTGTACCAAGGACTGCGAACCTTAGGCACCACAACTTGGTGTCCATTCTCAGTTAACCCCACGAAAGTTAGGATCTGCAGGCATGGTATTCTATCATATGCATGCTATTGCATAACTCAAAAAGTTTTTATCTTATTTTATTTGTAATTCTGCCGACCCCAATTAATTGGGACAGGCTTTGATTATGATGATCGGAAATGTGTATTTCTCTACATTCTAAATATAAACATTACAACTTTTGCAAAACTAAGAGTATAGAACTATTATTTTGGGTCTACTAAAATATATCCAGATCACACAATTCGTAATAGAAAATGTGCACGTGTGCACGCGCGCGCCGGGGGGGGGGGATTGGCCGACAAAGTCAAAATGGGACCTGGCAAAGCATAGAAAATCATTACAAGCAATAAAAGAATAAGAGAAATCAGAGAATCTGTATGTGTGTAGTATATGAGCATTTTAATAATTCTTCATTTCTGAAATCTTTCTCCTTACACATTAATGGAAAGAATATACAATTCCCGCACACGCGCGACTAAATCAAAGTGGAAACTGGCAAAGTATAGAAAATCATACAAGCAACAAAAAGAATAAGAGAAATCAGAGAGAGAGAGAGAGAGAGAGAGAGAGAGAGAGAGAGTGTGTGTGTGTGTGTGTGTGTAGTATACGGGCATTTAAATAATTCTTCCTTTCTGAAATCTTTCTCCTTGTACATGAATGGAAAGAATATACTATTCACAGAAATAACATCCGATAAAGGGTATCCCTAGACAATTCAAGAATTCCATTAAGAACCAAGGAGCAATACAACAATGACTACAAACCATGGGCTCAGAAACCCAAAAAATCAACTCAACTAGGAAGTCCATTGGGTCTTTTTACTCAACTGGAAAGTCAGAAAAACTCAAGCATAAGACTCGGTTTAACAATAATGTACATAAAGGAAAGGGAGATGGCAGAAAAGACAACAAAGTGCGGAGAAAACAAAATGGGGGTCTGATTCCCTCTATGATACCATGAAGATTGTAGGAGATTTTCACAGTAAAAAAGAAAAAGAAAGGAGAAGGAGAAAGAAGGAGAGATGGAAGGAAGTGAGAGAAAATACAATTAGGGTTGGACACAGACCGACCCCCCTCTTCTTTTTTTATTAAGAATAAAGCAAACAAATACATGTAGTACTCCATCACACAACTAAACCCCACACAAATCTACTTATTTCACTTATTCCTCTAAAATATTAAAATAGTAAAATATATTATTAAACGTCAAAACTTTACTCTGGGGGTTGCAAGACTCGAATGATCGCAAACCAGGCATGAGTAAGAGTTCGTAGGACAATAAATATCAATTTCAATGATTAATAAACCCAAGGGGTAGCTATGGATCAATCAAATCAAATGCCATCATCATCTTTGTCATCTAAGCCTTATCACAGATTCCCAACTAATTATAAAAACCCCAGTAATCTAATGCGAGGGGAATAATCAGACAGTAGGCAATTTGGAACTCGACGCCTGATCAGATGAACCAATATGGAATCAATCTATCGTTGGGAGAAGGCGCGGACGTCGTCACTTTCTTTGAGATGGTTCACACCCCTCAGTCTATTCGGCCAGTGAAGAGGTTCTCAATGCACTATCCCCAAAATACAATGGCCAACAATCGTATTTTTCTGGCATGCACAGGCTGAGGAAAATCCCAAGAACACTACCTCCCTCGTCCTTCGAATGCCCAAAGAAAGAAAATCGATCAATTTTTTTTAGAAGGAATTGCAGAAGGGAAAGTTAGGGTTTTTTGTGTGTTTCTAATAAGAGAAAAACTGTCTTTGTATTAAAGGATAAAAAAGCCGTTTGGAAAACGGATTGTGATAAAACCAAAAAGATGCACCCATTTGAGGCCCGCGACACCCATTGAGATGCGCCCATTCGAGGAGGCACGTCTCACACGATGGAAACGGCCTTATGATGTGTGGGCCAAATCCAACAACTGCTATGAAAAAGAAAACCATTGTAGATTTTGGCAAAACCCGACACACGCCACGCCCGATTAATTGGTTTCGGGCACAGTTTTCCGACTAGGCCAAGCCCATGCATAGTGTTGCACCAATTCAAAAGTCTTATGTGAAGGATGCTTTATAAGCATACTTTTCTCCCCTTTCCCATCCAATGTGGAACAAGATTTTGCCTTGGAAAACTAAAAAAAAAAATCAACACAATGATTCCCTCCTCTTTTTTGTAATTTTTAAATACCACAACACTAATTGGGGTCGGCTACATGAATCCTTTTCCTCCATTCCATTCTATCAAGGGCCATAACTTCAATTACACCATAGATCATCAAGTTTTTTCTTACCACCTCCACCCAAGTCCTCTTGAGCCTTCCCCTTGCCCTCTTAGAGCCTTAGCAACTGGGCATTGTTGCAGCACGTCACTTCTGATGGACATCCTAGCCAACCCTTGCCCAATTCTGAATGCACACAGGTTCTAATGCAGCGCGACACTTACAGGAAATGCACTAGCATGAGTTTGGAATGTCGTATTGTTTAGATTCATGTTGAAAGTTTTGGCATAAGTTTTACATCAGCTGCCAACTTTGAGGTAACCCTCCTTTATCCAGGCTGGGGACTAGCAATGAAAGCATAAAACTCCCACATGTGCAATGTAATAAAGACTATTACATAGGTTGATTACAATCAATTGCTACCTAATAGTCTATAACATGACAATTTGGCTTAGTACAATTAACAAAGTCTAATGTGTACGACAGACTAATGTCCACTTAGACAAACTTTGGTATGAGGATGTTTTTTCTTTCCTTTTTTTCTTTCTTTTTTTTTTTTTTTTTTTTTTTTTGAGAGAGAGAGAGAGAGAGAGAGAGAGAATATAACAAAGATTTATTGAAATTAAATGTGGGAAACACAATTTCCAAAATACAGGAGGGGCGGAGAACCCTAGCCTCAGCTAAAGAGAAACAAGGATCATTAGGAAAACATGGAGAACAAGCACCTAAATTTACAGTACTCTTCTCAATAAAGTGTCAAACATGGACATTGCACCCATTTGAAGTGTCTAGACAACATAAGTATCTGAAAAACCTTTTGATACACATTCAAGTGCAGATACATGAGCACAAGCATGTATTAATTGCAATAGATATGCATCGACCCAAGGGGGAAAAAATAGAGCCTCTACCTCAAAATATTTAGCATCAAGATAAAAAGGTCAATATAAAGATGTAAGTGAAAAGAGAAAAATAAGTATCGGAGTTACTTAGATAATTCATAAAGCTGCCATAAACAGAATCTTTTTCCAATGTTACATCGTGAAACCATGCTAGGAAAGAAATAAGTCATAGAAATAGAATCACATGTTGCTGTAAATACAAGTTTCCACATTGGCCATGTCGAATCATATGTTCACAGACATTCTAGTAAAGTCAGTACTATGTAATATTTCTTTACAGGTAAATCATTTTCACAATGGAGAAAGCTACATGAGACCAAAAAAATAAAAATAATAAAAAAACAATAATTCACTGGTATTTTCAATGAGAATTGTTCACCACGTGCATCATTGTATGCTTTTTTTTTTCTGCTAATGTGTCACTTAGGTGGAACATCTATTCCGTGAAAAGAATTGGCCAAACAATGGAGATCGCCTGGAGTGAAAATTGGAACAATCCACTCATTGAGTCAAACACTTGGCTCTCCATTTATTTTGATTGTGTCACCTGCCTGACAAAAGAACCATCCTGGTTTTCACCCCAAGTGATCTTTACGATGCATCCCACATTTTGAACAGCTAGGATATTATACATAAGTGACATTTTTGCTGGTAAAAAACCAGTGTATATGAAAATTGACGTATGATGTTGAATGTGAACATTCCTCTGTTTTGACAAGAATTTAACAGGGCAAAACATAACAAACATTACCCTCTTTCACGTAAATTCACCTTGGATGATTGTTCCAGGAGAGAAGCCAGTTTCTGTTCAAGCTCTCTAATAGATCTATCATTTCTCTGTTCCATGCTTTCTCCATCTACAGATGGGTCACTTATCAACTTCGCAGGTTCTCTCAACGGCTCTCTAACATCCACATCAGCCCTATGTCCCTCTTTCTCAGCAATTGTCGATTCATCCATCTGCCCCGGCATAATGCGAGCTTCAAGCAACCCATGTTCAAAAACATCCTTGGCCACAGCATTTGAAGCCTCTGGTTTTGCTTGGCAGGTTATGGGCCGTGCATCCTTCTTGTCAGACTGAGTTTCCTGATTCCCTATCCTCAAAGATCTTGTCCTGGATGGAACCGTCCGATTACTCTGATCTGCACTTGGGGGATCGCCGCCTTCAATCCGGTCCTTTAATGCACCACCAACTTTATCAAAAAGCACTTTGCTTCCGCGGAATCTAGCACTGATCTCATTTTTTCCAGCAACATTTCTTCCTTCTGATGTCTGGGACAGCCTCTCCACCAAGAATCTCACCAACTTATACGAGTCCTCGTCGGAAGGATACAGGAACTGCCGGAATCAACACATTTCTGCTTCTAAGAATAATTTTGGAGCAATAAGAAGAATGGCAATTGAAATCAGAAGAAAAGGAAACCAAATACGCAATAACAGATAACAACAATAAAATCATTAGCCAGAGACATCCAATCTTTGGAAGAAAATGGAAGGATCTTCAAGCAATATATTTACATCCTTTTTTTCTCGCACAACTCAATCATTCTCTTGGAAAAAAGAAGCAAGCCTGTGTTTCTGTAAGCAAGTTTACTCCATGTGCTGTTTAGCATGTTGTTACTAGACAGTGCAAATGAAATATATGAATAAGATGTGTGTACAATGTACATGATGAGGCAAAAGCCAGATGGGGCAGATTGATGATTGAAGACTTGCATGATTGTTGCAAGCAAGGGTGCAACTTGGGCAGGTTGGGTCGGGTTGAGGATCAAGCACGCCCAACCCAACCCCAAGAGGACCCAACCCACAACCCGACCTGACCCAAATTCCAAACCAAGGTGCCCAAACCAAAGTCCTCTATACTTGACCCAACTTGACCTGACCCAACCCAAATGCATGTGATTATTCCCAACCCGACCTGAATTTGCTCAATCGAAACCCAAACCAAATTCCAATCAAGTTGGCATTTTCCGACCCAAACCCCAAGTCGAAGACCTTGACAACCCGACCTGAACTCAGGTTGGGTCAATCGGGTTCGGGTTGACCCGAACCCAAGCTGCAACCCTAATTGTAAGGGGCTCCCAAAGTTTAAAAGATGGACTTCTGACACAACAAGTTTGTTAATCGTGCACAAGGCACCCATCAACACGCCATAACATGTGCCACCATCCAACATGGCATATGGGAATGAGAAACAATTTGCCAATCAGATGTGTCCAACTGTTTAGATGCCCTGACCCAAAAATCAGCCCTACCAATTAGTCAAGCTGGCCCATTTTATGAAATAAATGGATTGCTGAAAGGACATGACCAGGTTTTTCTGCTCTGTCCATACGTTTCTAACGGTGCACAAGTCATTAGTTGATCAGACTGATTTTTGGGCCAGGACATCTGCATGGTGGCTGCCACCTGTTGGATGGCTTGCAGCTCCCACCAATTGGACTTGGCACATCTGGTGCTGTGCAGATTGGCGAACTAGCGCATGCATGTGGATTAGAAAACTTATTGACACATCTGGTGCTGTGTAGATTGGCTAACTAGCACATGCTTGTGGATTAGAAAACCTATTGACACATCTGGTGCTGTGTAGATTGGCTAACCAAAAATGCTGAAATCCAGCGTACTTGGTTTTGGGGGGGGGGGGGGGGGAGCAAATGGGCCTTTCCTGAAAGTTGTGCTTGCAAATGGACGTATAAAACTCACTGGTTTAAGGTAAGAAACCACACCACTACCAGCATACTCTCCATGAGACAGGACATAGAAGCACAGAAGAGAGAGAGAGAGAGAGAGAGAAGAGAGAGAAGAGAGAGGAGATGCACAATGGGCCTTTCCTGAAAGTTTGTGCTTGGAGAGAGAGAGAGAGGAGAGAGAGAGAGAGAGAGAGAGAGAGAGAGAGCAAATGGGCCTTTCCTGAAAGTTGTGCTTGGAGAGAGAGAGAGAGAGAGAGAGAGAGAGAGAGAGAGAGAGAGAGAGAGAGAGAGAGAGAGAGAGAGAGAGAAAATGGCCCTTTCCTGAAAGTTGTGCTTGGAGAGAGAGAGAGAGAGAGAGAGAGAGAGAGAGAGAGAGAGAGAGAGCAAATGGGCCTTTCCTGAAAGTTGTGCTTGCAAATGGACGTATTAAATTCACTGGTTTAAGGTAAGAAACCACACCACTACCAGCATACTCTCCATGAGACAGGACATAGAAGCACAAAAAGGTATTGAACATGCAAAGAAAACAGCAAGAGGGTATGCATGAGATGATCCCAGATTTCCTACGATTCTAAGGACTAGTGGCAGTGTAATTAGATTTACTGGAATTGAGCAAGAGAAATGGGAAGGCCACTCGCCAAAGTAGGATCCCATTGTTGACACACATCAAAGTGTCACACATGTGCAAGATCTAAGTAATCCATCAGGTGGGTCCCACCATGCATGTACTGCAGACAAAAAAATCAGGCCAGTCTGGTCATGAGGTGTGCTGCACGAGCACAGAAAATAAAAAGAATGGCTAGAAAAAAGGGCCTGGATCATGGTCACCCAGATTGCAGTTTGACCAATCGTGTTTAACTTCACATTCGCAGTTCGATACTTCTCAAGATTTCTTGGCTCGTTGGGGTTAGACTCATTTAGTTAATTTTTTCAATTAGCCCATTTTGTAGTTCAGGTTCACCTAGCTCAAATTTCAAAAGATCAGTACAATAATCTAGTTTAACATAGAATGATCCAATTCACATAATCAATAAACCAAATTCAACGTAAAAAAATGCCAGTTAGCTAGAAGTTAGGATCATTCAATGAATCTTAGTTTTGAGCAATACCCCACCTACAGTGTGTCCATTCTTTTCTCATCACATCCATAATAAATAAATAAAAATGCACATGTGCTGGTGAGAATGGCCCTAGAATTAGTCTTTTGGTAACTTGAAAGAACTGGATAATTTAATAAGCTTTGTCGAGCAAAAATGATCTATAAACAATTAAACATGCAAACAGCGTTTCATACCTTAATCCACACTGCAATTTGTTGGCCTGGTTGTGACGAGGCCTAAGCGGCTAATCCAAAACACATGCTAAAGAAATGTACCAAACTCCCTAATTTGTGGGCATACAACTGATGGCCAAAATGAGACATGGTCCATGATCCAAAAGCCAACAAAGAAATGCCCATTATTAGAAAGTAAGGTGTGATAAATTTGATTTTGTGTTCATGCCCATGCAAATTGGGCCCAGCCATTAGACCAGCTTGGATTGAGGGTGTGTGTGTGTGTGTTGTAGGTGTTGCATTCATGTGGATAATCAGGGACAACCGGAGTACCTATTTTGTCTTAGTAGAGAAATGTTTGCATGCAAGGTTCTATGCTAACTTTCAAGTTAGAATGCATTTTCTCCTACCAATCTGTCACTTTTATAGAACATCTGGCCATGCAAAAGGTGGGCCACATGGCCCCACACCATAATATCACCTGGGGAAAAAGCCAAGATGATTGACTCATCAGGTGGGCTGCACCATGAAAATTAATGAACACTGAATAATTTGAAGCAATGTTCATGTGTGGCCCACACAATGAGAGACTTGGACCAATTTTTTCCCTACATGATCATTATGGTGCAGCCCGCCTTTTGTGCAGCTTCGACACATTAGGATAAAAAAAATCGTTGTGTGTGGAAGTTCACATCCAATGTTTTATGGGATCATTTCTCTTTCTGAGTATCGGGTTTAACATGGAAAATGACTACAGTGGTAGTTTAACACTATTGTCTTAAATGATGGTGGCTCATCCTTTGTCCACATTCCATGCATGTATGTGGGGACAGCTCACACTGTATTGCCTTTTTCAATGGAACATAGCATCAAAATCACATTAGTTGAATAGGCCAAACTATCCAATTGGTGATGAGCAAATGAATGGTCACAAATAAATTGGTATGGTTTCTAAGTTCGAGGACAATATCAGAGGCTAAGATATCCTATCAGTCTGGTCAGCAGGATAGATGGCATACCACGTATCTGATGAATGGTCACCACCATTTTGTAGATGGTGGTAAAGTATCACCAGTCTTAACTCATTTTCTCTCTTGCATCTAGGTTTTTTTTCGCCCTTGCCCAAATTCCATCACCCACTGACTCTTGCCAGTGGCAGTACATCCAGACCTTTTCCAGGCAGCCACCACATTTTATGGTGTTTCTTCCTCCCTTGTCATGTGTTCCTTCTTCCGCTTCTTCTCTAACTCTTTCTGTTTTTTCTCTTCTCGTCCTCCTAAAACAGAACTCAGTTGATTTGATTTACAAACAGGACTGAATTAGTCCAATCCAACCATCAGGTTTTTTTTTTTTTTTTTTTGAAAGGCAACCATCAGATTTTGGGCGTATCGAACTACGAATTTGTTCAACTGATTTGCAGTTCAGGGGTGATATGGGCAAACTGGGCAACTATGGCCCGGATCTCACACACACGTGCGACATTGGCAGAGTTGATTGCAGTGGCCATGAGTAACATCAGCAACATTCCTTGGAGAAAGGGAATGAATTTGTGGAACACTGCCCTTAAACTCGCCAAAATTCGCCGATTAGTTAGAAGCTTCTGACTCTTAATTCAAAACTACGTAATTTGAATTAGCCAAAATGGAAGATTCAAACACAGCACATGTAATATGACTGATTCTATCAACTAAGGGCCCATTTGGACAGCCACCAATCTGCAGTTTGGTGGATCCACATGCACTCTCACCCCTGAATTGCAGGAATGAGTGTTTGGTCCGATCACAAAATGTGGATACGATGACGGTCTACCCTACTATTCTCCTGCAATTGACAGATGGGATGACCTGCGAATTGGGTGGACACCAAATGGCACACTTGGGAATTGTGCACCCCTCCACAAAGGCACCAAATTGAACCAACTGAGCCCATGTCTACCAATTGAGCAGGCAGATACTTTTTTTAAGCTAACTGGAAATTTTTATTTAAAAAAAAAAAAAAAAAAAAGCACAAGAAAAGGAGATACAGAAAGGATGACAAGAGATCATCCAGCTAATACAAAGAAGACGACTTCCCCCAGTTGTCTTGAAAAGCCTCTAAGTGGCAACCCACAAAAAATTTGTTAGCTCTAGCCCATTCCATGACCAAGCATGTAGCATTGTAGAAGGCTTGGTTTGGAGATGAAGCTTCATCTTGAAAAGTTCTGGCATTCTGCTCTAAGCCTCTAACCAAATAAACCATATGATGGATAAAAGAACTAGCTGCCGTATCATCCTTTTCTTCCTTCCTTTTCTGGAAACATGCCGCATGGATAGCAACTTCCCAAAGTGACAAGGCATGACCCAACAAACCTCCAAAAGTGAAAAGAACCTTCCCACACATTCCTGGTGAAGGGCCAATGTACAAAAAGACGGTCGATATTTTGCTTGTCTTGGAGACATAAGATGCAAACATTCAGAAGAATCATTGTGTTTTCCTTAGGTTGTCCAATATCAGGATCTTATTTTTTTCCGGCTAGCCATCCAAAGGCTACCTCCTAGTTGGGTCCTAGGTATCTCCGTATTGGCAAATCAGGTCCTTTTCTTGCTACAGCTGCGGTTCTTGGAGCACTAAATAGAAGGATCTGACCATTAAGGCTTCGAAACTGCTCGGTTTCCAAAGCTAAATATCCCTTTCAGAAAGCAATTTTCCATGATCATGAAGTAACTCCATCATCCTAAGATATACACTAACTTCATCATCCAAAAAGTCCCTTTTACACATGCAATTCCAAACCAATTATTCCCCCACTCTCATGATGCATTGAGCGACGGAACCATCCCCTATCACTAGCCACTAGGTATAAATGGGGAGAAGATGCATTGAGGGGTATGTTGCCACACCAATTGTCTTCCGAGAACCTTATGCAGGATCCAACTTACAAATCAAAGCAGATCTCCTCTTTGAAAGAATTTGCCACCTTTAGCACTGTCTTTGAAATACCTGAGTCCATGTACGAGGAAGAAATTGTAAACCAATACCCACTTTCCTCACCAAATATACATGACAACACCTTTGTCTAAGGCCCTGGGAACTCTTAAGAAAACCTTTAGGAGAACCATTTATAAGATCTGGGAAGTGCACCAAACCCATACATTCCATCATCCATCTTTGTCATTTAGTGTTGAACCCCAATCCACCCAACACATATTTAACGAATTCCCAGTCCATGTAATCATTGGCCTTTTCCATATTGACATTACAAATCACCCCCGGATCTCTAGCTCTAGTCTGGAATCAATGGATTCATGCACTATCAAGGCACCATCCAGTACTTTCCTGCCGAACAAGAACAGCCCTTAAGCCTTCAAGATGACATCTCCGAGAACCTTTTCTAAGACTTGCTGAGAGAATGTTAGCAAGGATTTTATTGGGGCTGCCAATTAAACTAACTGTACAATAATCTGCTAAGTAAGCTATCCGCCCCTTCTTTCTTGGGAAGCAATATAATGAATGTTGCACTAAGGTGCTTGGATAGATGCCCTCTATCATGAAACTCAGAACCAACGTCAATCAAGTCCCCTTTGACAATGTCCCAGGCGATCTGAAAAAACGCCATCGAAAAACCATCCAGACCGGGGGTTTTGTCCCTCCCTAAGGATTTCAAAACTTTGAATACCTCCTCTTCATTGATTTGTAGGGCTATCAACGGGTAAGGCTTCGGGCTGCATTTTGATTTGTTCAGGCCAGGCTTTCGGGTCAGACCAAATCAATTTTTTTCCATTTGCTGTGCCCAAGCCCAGCCAATTGACAACCCTATTCATTAGTATCTCCACTTAAGCTACTTCTGCTTCCCAAATCTGGCCGAAGCAATGTTATTCAATGTCGGCTAGTTCCAGTCATATCCCTTGAGGAGAAATGAGGAGATTTTTATAAAATCAGATGACCTCCACACATATTTCACCTTACTTTCTAATCTCATTCCCTCCACCATTAGACTATGAATAGGATTGCTTCAACCCCATTTCCAAAGCCATGAAATTAACTTGTATTTTTATCACCTTCCTTTAGCCAAACCGCCCTTGATTGTTGCCTCCAGTTGATTTCTTCCTCTCTTAAAATCCTTTCCCGCTCTTGATGCCTGCATGTACCCCTTCAGATAGGAGAACTCCCTCTCCAATTCTTGAGCAGACAGACACTATTTTTTACCTGAGGGATTCGAATTAGCTCCCCGAATCGTAGTTCTCCCGAGATGAAGGAAAAGATAGGCAATCTGTCTTAGATACCAATTGTCATTCCAAAGACTCCACCTGTTTTATTTATTCCGAAAAGTTTAGGAATGAATATGTACAGAGCTAGAGAGATTCCGCCCAAATTTAATTGACCGAATTATGAAGATCAGACGATTCTAACTGCCAATTAAATCAACATATCCCCTATCGAATTCGAATGCTTGCTGCTAGCCGTCTATTTGACGGCCACCAAATCAAGAACTGCTATGGGTTTCTGGTTGACAGGGTTTTTGAAGCCAAGCCCAGATCCACAGTGGGGCTGGCAACTTGGATGGTTCCGATCAGCAATTGAGCAGATGAATGCTACCAGATCTAATTCTATGAAAAATGAAACGATGAGACTATCCAATCAAATTCGAATGCATTATATCCGTCCATTTGACAGCCACCAAATTGGCAACTATTATCAGTGTCTGACTAGGCAATTGTCGGGGCAAAGTGGCATTGACAGTGGGGCCAGCAAATTGGATGGTCCGGATCGAGCGTGCAACAGCGGAGTACGATACACCATACTCCAGCGGAGTATTATAAAACAACTTCCTCGGAAACAGAGAGAGAAATGGAGAAAATCTATGGACCTGATGGAAGCTGAGATCGCCTCTGTAGCCAAGGCCTTTGACGGCGGAGGCAATGTCCGTACATATCTTGAATCTCTCGGCCATGGAGATGGGCAAGGAGGTGGGGAAGGAAGATGAGCCATCAATAAGGCGGAGGGACTGGGCGCAGATGGAGACGAGGGCCCCAGGGGTGAGGCCTTTGATGGAAGACACGCCTGTGGGGAGAGAGATTCCAGAACCTTCTAGAGAATTCAAGAGGATTTCATGCGCTTCTTCCATTGCTGCTGCAGCTTCTTCTTCTTCTTTTCAGAATTTGGAGAAGGGTTTTACAACTCTAGGCAAGGAGACGAGGTTGGCCGAATAGGGGCGGAGGACTCAATGGAGTCTAGATGCATACGGAGATCCACCGAGGTCGATGGATCCCTAACTGTGAGGCCCACCTTAAATCCACGCCGTCCATCCGTTTTGACAGATCATTTTAGGACATGTTGACAAAAACGAAGCAGATCCAGACCTTTGGTGGACCACACCACAGGACCAGTGGTGACTGAATACCCACCATTAAAAACTTCTTGGGGGCCAAAGGAATGTTTGTTTGCCATCCAACCTGTTGATAAGGTCGCAAACACCTGGATGAAGGGAGCTTGATCCAAAGATTTTGTGGCCCACGAGAGGTTTTTAATGGTCAATCACCATTGTTTTCCTGTGGTGTGGTCCACATAAGATTTGGATCTGCTTCATTTTTAGGATCATGCCCTAAAATGAGCTGACAAAACGGATGGAAGGCGTGGATGTAAGGCACATTAAGGCACATGCATCATAATGGGCCTCACAGTCATGGACCCACCTCGATGGGTCGGGTTGAGGATTTTCAACCCAAGGCTAGACCAACACAACCCAAATTTCGGGTTGGGCGAATTAGTATCGGGTTGACCCAGCGCAAGCTGCACTTAATATAAATATTGTATCCAACGACTATGCTATCATAATCTTTTATTATATAACATTGGCTTCGTTGCCCTAAAATGTTTATTTCTTTATAAATGCGTCTGTCTTTAGGCTTGGGAGTGTATTTTTAAGCCCATGGGTTGGGATCAGGCTTATTTGAGGTCCAGCCCACACCATGGATCGAAGACCTGGCGGCTTGGATGGGCTCACTCGGCAGTGACTCGAGCCGGGGACTCCAGGTTGACTCATCTGAGTCAATATGAGTCTAGTAAAGCTGAACATGGGCCAAACCGAGTGGAGCTTGGCACAGCTCGCCTCGATTCGGCCAGCACCCTACCCCGGTTCTACTTCAGTTCCACTGGTCAACTTGGCTGGGCTTGGTCAGCAACTCGGCCAGCTTGACCCAAGTTCAAGTTTAAGTATTCGAGTTGAGTTGAGCTTGGACTTTTCCTTGTTAGTTTTTACCTTGGCAGGCCTTTTTTTTATATTATATATAATATATTAATTAAATTATATATAAATATAATATTACATATAACATGTTGTCACACGAATTTGGCCAACAGATAAGACCATTGCTCAGCCTTGTGGTCTTTTACACCCTTATCTTCTCAAGACAAAGCAAAACACCCTGGGGTTGTCGGCCTTATAAGAGAGAACAAAAATAGGCAGGGGGAGGTGCCGGTAATCGGCTGTAAACTCTCTGATGCCTACGTCAGGCCAATCGAACTCAAACACAAGGATTATGTAGATGAGGAATGGCATACCTTATTTTATAGATTGGAGCCATATTCACGAGACCTGAACGAGTTATGGGCGCTAGAGTCATTCACAGATACGTTAAGAGAGATAATTAGGTGGGAGTCGTCCCATAACTATAGGAGAGATTTACAGGTAAGGTAAAGCTAAATCCATATTTCGTCAGTGTTTAGCGGATTTTTCATGGACTTGTCATGTCGCCTCTCTGACGGTAGTCGTCCTAGTCTGCTCGGAATGTGGAGCTCAAGGTCCGAACTCCTTCCCTTTGGGTTTCTCACCCGAAGTGTGGATATCCTTCAGAGGATGAGGTCAAACTCTGCCTTTGTTGGTTCAGCTTAGCATCTTATCCCCAAGGTTAAGTAATTGTTTACTTAAATAATCTTTGTGTTCGAGCCATCAGTCGGTGCTCTCGGCTCTTTTTTTTATAGAGAGTTAAGGATATAGACTTTGCTTTAACTTTGGCTTTTGCATACGTTAATAGGATCATAGTAGGAAGCTTGACAGTTAGTACCCCTCAACTCACTTATTTCATTGGCCTCATCGCTCTTCAACTTAAAGGAAATGGCCGAGGACTTATAATTGGGCTTTTGGGCCTCTAGGCTTTCTTCCGTGTGTGTGAGACTAATTCAACATCCCCCACAACATAATATATCAATATTATATATATATATATATATATATATATATATATATATATATATATATATATATATATATATATATATAGGGAAATGGTACTATGAGGTCGGCCTCATGGGAACTTCCCATGAGGTCGAGCTGTGTGGGCCCCACCGTGATGTGTGTCGCACATCAACACCGTGCATTTGATGGGTCCTCTTTAGTTTATGAGATACCCCAAAAATCAGCTGAATAGGGAACTCAAGTGGGCCATACCATCTAAAACCATGTGAAGATATGCCTAAAATATCTAAAATCACTTGGTGGGGCCCACCTGAGTTTTGGATGTGCCTAATACCTGGTCTGAACCCTCTTACAAGTGGAACACACATGATGGATGGTCTTGATTTGTGAATCACATCTCAGTGGGCCCAATCAACGATCATGAATATTTTAATGGGTGGATAACCCCTCCCAACTGTTTTCTGTGGTGTGTCCCACCTAAGTCATGGATTGACCTGATTTTTTAGCATGTGTCCCATCATTGAATGGTGCATCTAACTAATGTAGTAGATGTTCAAAACACATCAAGGTGGGGCCCACACAGCTCGACCTCATGGGAAGTTCCCATGAGGTGGACCTCATAGTACCATTTCCCATATATATATATATATATATATATATATATATATATATATATATATATAGCTCAAGCTAAGCCAAACAGAGTCAAGTTCAGGCCAAGCTTCAAGCTCAGTTGAGTTGTACTCGGGTCAGCTTGAGCTTGGCTTAAATATTTTATGAGCTTAAGATATCAGCTTGGCTGAGGCCAGCTTTTGAGTCGAACCGAATCAATCTTATCTAAGTTGAGCCTGTCGAGTTAACCAAGCTAGCTTGGTTTGCGTACAGCTCTAGGGTCCGATATATTTTCAACGCTAATTCATGATTGATTTGGCTTAGACCTAACTGAGTAAGTCGAGTAGAGCAGTCATCCATGGCCAAATTTAAAAATAGACCCATTCATGGCTGTTATGGACGGGGGACAATTACACATTTCAATATGGTCCTCAAATTCGCCGGAGAGAAGTAGATCTCCAGTATGAGAGATTTGCAGAGAACCATCCACCAATGGTGGGCCCATCAGATCGACAATTCCGATAGCCAAACTATTGGATCCGCCTGTACGAATCATACAAGTTTTGCAGTTCCTTGATCATTGAATAGAATGGTGAAGATTGTTGATTGGACTGTTTTTATATGAACGGTTTTACCCATCCATTGTGGATGGGGCCCCATTAGATCAACAGTTTGGATCACAAAACCATGGGCTCCAGACTTTAGAATCATGCTAGTCTTGTGGCACGTTGATTACCAAATTTGGACGAAGCCATAAATGAATGGTTAAGATTGCTTGACAAAGGGGTCCTTGATGTCCCCAACAAACAAATGCCACAAATAGTTGATTGGACTGATGTATTGACTATTAGATTTTAGATAGGTGGAATGGTCCACTTCGTATGATTTTTGTCATGGTGGCCCATGAAACATATGTTGGATCTAATGGACAGTCCAGATCCATCGATTGTGCTGACATGTCCAAACTAGGGCGGGTGTGCCATTCAATATTCACATGGCTGTACATGCACCCTACATGTGCCAACAATCACTTTCAATTTCCTCACACGTGTCATACGTGCCACATAGTATTTACCATCTTTATTTCAGGTGCTTGACAAATAAATTGTCCCAAATGGAAGCGGATTGCAGACTTATCCTATATTGTTCATCTATTTTATCAGCTCATTTTAGTCCACGAGCTCAAAATTGAAGCCTATCCACAGCTCAACTGGACCACACTAAAGGAAACGATCTAAATTGAATGCCTATTGTTGAAAACTTCTGAGGAGCCATGGAAGTTTTGGATCAAACTGATTTTTGTGTTTTCCTTTCTCCCATGGCTGTATAACCTCGTGAACAAGTAGAATGACAAATAAATGTCTCTGTGGGCTCTAAGAAAGTTCCAATGGTGGACTTCATTATCCTTGCTGTTTCTAGTGTTGTGGTTCACTTGAACTATGGATATGCTTCAATTTCAGGCTCATTCCCTAAAATAAACTTGAAAAACAGATAGACCAGGAGGATAAAACAAATGCATCCACTATAGCCTCGACAAAGCATACTAAGTAAGTCATTAAGGGCCTTTATGGATTCATGAATCCTCTTGTATTTTTATAATAATTATGTCTTTAAGGTGAAATCATCGAATTTCTAAAAAATATCATAATACTATTCATTTCAAGTGGTTATGGCTTAGTTGAAGCAAATTCTAATTACAATAATACATCGATGAGATATTGTGCATCCGGAAGCTGTGACTTTACTACACTTTACGACTATTTCCTAAAATCCAAACAAGCCCTAACTAATCCACTTCCTTCGGGAATGTAACTATTGTTGCATCCAGGCTCTAAAGCTCCACAATATATGTATATTGTTACTCATGCCTTAGTAGTAGACTCACTAGAATTTCAACACGCGGTCATAGCTTCAAGCACCCATTTTGTAATTAAAAAAAACCTATTGTGGTGTAAAAAAAAAGGGCATGAACAGATTTACTTGACTAATGAAATAGCATGATTTTTGGAAGTTCATGTAGTTTGCTCCACTTGGGATTTCGAATAGTGTGATTCTATCCCTTCATCCTAGTGTCAGCGCATCTGATGAAGGGATTAGATGGCATGTAAAACGATGCAGCAGATCCCACAAGTAGTGGGGAAGATTTTATCGTTTGGGTGTCTCCTCCCAACTGCTCCTCAAAGTGTGGCCCACCTGATCTATATCTGCGCTGATCTTTGGCCCAATGGCCTAACACCAAAGGGCACATCTAATGAACATGGTGGATCTCATGCACAGTTGATGCGGGCCCCACAGTAGCCCCATACCACCACTGGCTGTGAAAGCACCTCATATTCTAAATGCTATCATTAAAAAACAAATATATAAAAGAAAATAAAAACTTGAAAAAAGAACTGACAGTCTTGGAGTTTTTAAACGGTCCCAATTATCATATTTTAACAAAACAAGCTTGTGACCAACCAAACCTTCTTTAGAAAAATAAAATAAAATTGGAATATTTGGCAAGCTTTTGGTGTGTTCTAGTTGAAATTCTCATCTCCTTATAGTGCTTGAATTCACTCCATTTGAGAGGACATTTGAGTCCCAAAACTTGCTACTTCAGCCCCAGATTTTTAGTGTTTTCATACCAAAAGAATGGAAATTGGGAGAAGAGGAACAAAGGGAGGAGATGGCATTGACACTCCCTACAATGCAAATGGGATGGGAACAACCGCTTTGGCCACAACATAGAATACATGCCCCAGGCATGCAATGTGAGGAATAGAAATGTAGAGATAGATATAGAGGTGGGTCCCAATACATGGAAAGATAGTCCCCTTCCCATATTCCTTAAGGTACGCTCTCTCTCTCTCTCTCTTTTGGTGGACCCACCTGGCCAGGACTTCACCAATATGGTTAATGACTCAGTGTATTTACTTGTTTGATCTTGAGTCGAGTCGTGACTCACCCAGCTTCAGTTTTGAACTTTGGTCATAGGGTTGGGTTGGGTTGCAACTTGGGTTTGGCTCAACCCGAACACGACTGACCCACCCCAAACTTTTGGTTGAGGTGGGTTGGGTTGTTTGGGTCCTCAGGTCAGGTTAGGGTTGGAAAACTTCAACCTAAGTTGAAAATTGGAATGGGTTTGGGTTGACCAAATTCAAGTAGAGCTGGGTCAGGTTCCGTCGGGTTGAGTTGGTTGGGGTTGAATGTAGAGGAATTCGGGCTGGGCTCTGGCTGGGCCACCTTGGGTTGGAATTTGGGCTAGGCCAGGTTGCGGGTCGGGTATTTGGATTGACCCTCACCACGAGCCAACCCCCCTAAGTTGCACCCCAAGGTCGGAGCTGGGCTTTATTTAAATGTATGTGAACATGAACCCATGTTGGTCGGAGCTGGGCTTTATTTAAATGTATGTGAACATGAACCCATGTTGGTCTGACCCAATCTCATTTCAAGACCATTTATGTTAATATGGATTGGACCCAGGTGAAATTTGTGCCCGAATCAGTCTGGGCTCGGGTTCGCTTTTGACGGGCTGATCCTATTCCAGACTGACATGGCCCATTTCGACGCTAGCCTGGCCGATCGGGGATCACATCCATCTTGCACGCACATATGCATTAATGGTTAAATGATCCAAACCGTCCACCTTCAGGGTGCTACAATGGATGGGTGACATCCAAAAAATCAAGTTCAACAGAAAGTCACAGCTGAGTAGAATCTGGATCACTGAAGACCAAAACCATCATGGCCCATATTAACCCACTAATCGATTATCATGACCACTCATCCAACCTGGCTTTTTGAGCCTTAGAAGATGGACGGTTCTGATCATCCATCCATCTCCTCACGATCTCATCTCAGACAAAACAAGCAGTGCTATATTATCCCCATCACATGATCACACGCTAAATTAACTAAGATTTGATGATGCAGTTTGAGGACGTGCAATATAAAGTAAGGGGCAGCTGTGGATCGTCCAACCCTCTGAAGTCTATAATGACGAAAGTAGCCTCACAGCTGAGCCTGGAGCAAGGGAATTACAAGCACATCTTGAAGGGCATAACGGGAAGCGTGGGGCCAGGAGAGATCCTTGCACTGATGGGCCCCTCTGGGAGTGGGAAAACGACATTGCTGAAGATAATAGGAGGTAGATTGCATGAAAATGTTAGTGGGACCATCACTTACAATGATATTCCTTACAATCCGGCTCTAAAGAGAAGGTACGGCTACAAATCACTCTCTCCCTTACTCTCAAAATGGGTCTGGTACTTCTATCCCGGACCCGACTATCTCATCCAAACGGGTTGGATATTTGTATCCGGACCCGGTAAGGGAGTCGCATCTGGGACTCTGTTGAATAGCATGTTCCATCCATGGTGAGAAGTAAAAGGCCAATGGTTTGGATAATCAAACCATGGGACCCGATTGTCGAAATTGAAAATGCAGGCAGAAAAATAGTTCTTCGTTGTAAGATACATCTAGACTCTGGATATGGATCTGGACCGTCCAAAACCCACAACCCTTGTTGGACGACGGATAGCCATGAAATCACAATCCTTCCTGGCCCACCATGAATTGGCAGATCCATTTGTTAGTTTGGATTGATCTAACCACCCACTCGAGTGGTTGATGTCATTTACCAAATGACACCAGATTGATCACGTTATATCTGGTCTCATATGAGATTAGGTCTGTCAACAAGGTTTTAAGACTCAGGTCGACTCGTTCAGCCCTGAGTTGACTAGTCACTCAGCCGAGTCAAGCCGAGTCACCCCTATTCTTGGACCTGGCTCAGCTGTGCTGAATTGGATTGGACCAAATCCATCGTCAGACCAGCAGACAGGCTTGGCCCACCCCGTTCAAAATACGTGCCAAAGCCCATCTCAGGCTCAAATCCCATTGACAAGATTATACATTAATGGCAAGATTATACCTTTCTTATTTTTTTTTGGTCGGTTTGAAATTGAACAGGATTGGATTTGTAACGCAAGACGACGTGCTCTTTCCGCAGCTTACGGTAGAAGAAACTCTTGTTTTCGCGGCATTTCTAAGGCTCCCTGGCGACATGACTCGGCAACAAAAATATTTGCGGGCTGAAATGATTATGAAGGAATTGGGTCTAGAAAGGTTTGTTTGGGTAACCAATAGGGTCTTTTCATGGGCTGGTATTGGACCATATCAGTAGGTCAGAGCCCAGGTAGGGTTGGATTTTCAACTAGTCAGGTTAAATGATACAGTGACTCAGATTGACTCGTTCAGTCTCAAGTCGAGTCACAACTCTCCTGAGTCAGGGGTGAATCAGCCCGACTTGCCTGAGTCAATGGTGACTCAGCATACTGAACTGTAGACCCAGTCCGAGTTGACTCAGACAAGTCACACGAGTCTTAAAACCCTTACTCAGGCTGGCCTGTCAATGGTTCGGGTTCAAGTTGGAGACTGACCCATCGAACCCAACTAACAGATTCGTAATCGGGGCTTGTTGGGTTCACACACGGGTTTCATGAGGTATTGGATCCGTAGCTGACCGGACCCCATGAAGTCCTATCGAGTCTAGCTTCGAGCATGATTTAAATATGGCTTGCATCCGGAAACATAACTAAAACCAACCCGATCGCTAATTGGGGTTGAAATCAGGATCCAGACCCGGTTATGTCAGGTCAGCTGCCTTGGATATCTATGAATCCGGATGCACTAGTCAGAATTTAAATTTTGTTGAGTTTGGACCCGGCCCATTTTCAGCCCCACTGATTTCAGGGGCCACAAACAAATGGGACGGGCCTGAGCCGTCGTTCTCTGCTGATGGGGGCCTTGTCTAGGTCCATTTGTGGCTGTTACAGGCTGGGCTCGATCTTGACTTTAAGGTAGGGTTGCAACTTGGGTTTAGGTTTTAACCCAAACCCAACCTGAGCCAACTCAAGCTCGGGTAAGGTTGGATCAGGTTGTCAAGGTCCTGGGTTGAGCTAATCCGGGTCAGGTTAGGTCGGGTCGGGTTGAGTCTAGAAGACTTCGGATTGGGTTTAGCACATTGGGATGGGTTGGGTCCTTTTGAGATTGGGTTGGGCTCGGGTTAAGACTTAACCTGATCCAAAACGCGAAGGTGCAACCCTACTTTAAGTCCCATGCAGTGGGTTTGTCTAGATTTCGGACCCATAAATAAGCGGTCGAGCATGAACTGGGCCAAATGGACCCATCAACACTATAAGTAACAGAATCTACAATAATTATCACGAATTAACAATGTCGGTATATGACCTTTCCATCGGAATCGCAGATGCCGTCATACACGAATCGGAGGAGCATTTGTTAAAGGAGTATCAGGGGGCGAAAGGAAAAGGACTAGCATAGGCTACGAAATACTGGTGGACCCCTCTTTGTTGCTGCTCGATGAGCCCACATCCGGCCTCGATTCCACCTCTGCAAACAGGCTCCTGCATGTTCTTCAAGGAATTGCCAAGGTAAGATGGGCTTTTGCATCATGTTAATTAAAAATCCAGGCTGTCCATTAGGTGAGCCCACCATATACATCCTGTGGTCCTAAAATAGGTTGTGCTGGTAATTGGTTTGCCGCACATATTCATCACATGTAATTCACATAGAAATGGGTCAGGCCAGCTAATTCACATAGAAATGGGTCAGGCCAGCCTATGGGTCAAGTAGCCCAACCCACTTCCAAGGCAGGTTTGAGCCAAGCTAAATGGCTAGTGGGTCGGGCTATGGTTAGAAAATGCGGCTCATTTAAGTAGATGGGTTGAGCTTGTGTTGAACCTTACCCAACCTGACCTGAGCATGTGAGTTATCAATGGACCGGGCCCGGCCAATGTTTGTATCTTAATATGTATTCTCCAATTCGGTAGGGTTGGGTTGGGCTCAGTGGTTTCTTAGTGGGTTGAGTTCGGGTCAGGCCACACAATAACGGGTTGTGGGTCGGATTCAGGTCAGATTTCTTGACCCATTTAGTAAAAGGGTTGGGCTCAGGATAGCCCTGACCTGACCCAAACCTGACCGATTGCCAACCCTACCGGCCACCGCGCATTTCTCATCTTGATGGTTGTGTTGGTGGGCCCATAGGCAGGAAGGACAATCATCACGACGATCCACCAGCCATCAAGCAGGATGTTTCACACGTTCGACAAGATCTTGTTGATATCTGACGGCTATCCGGTGTATAATGGGAAGGCAGAGAAGCCATGGAATACTTCTCATCGCTGAGGTTCGTGCCTGAGCTAGCCATGAATCCTGCAGAGTTCCTTCTAGATCTAGCGACGGGCCAGGTGAACGATGTGAGTGTCCCGGATGATTTACGGTCGACCATGCGGGCCGCGCAGGAGTTCGAAAGAGATGTGATCAAGGTAAGTAACCATTGTAAATTGGCTGACTCTCTCCCCATGTGTCAATGTAACATTTGCGCAAGATACGAGCCATTCATCAGGTGGGTCCCACCATGAACACTCCTTAACCTAGAAACTAGGTTGATCCACAAATCAGGTGGGCTACATCTGTTTGAGAAAAAAAAAAAGAATGTTGGAGAAAATGACCAATTGTCCACGTAATGCTGACAAAAGGTGAGCCTGGCTCAGAAAATCAAAATTTTGAATAGGGCCCATCTGGTGAATGCCCCATTCTCTCCATGTGGCCAGGAGTAGCTTTTCACATTTCTCTTCTTTGTTTTGTTTCTATGGCATTAGTATCTACAGAGGAAGTACAAGACACTGGTGGAGCCCAGAGAGAAGGAGGAAAACCGTCGATCAGGGAAGGCCCAACCAAATCTCCAACTAGCCGTCCAAGTTAAGAAGGATTGGACGATGACATGGTTGGAACAGTTCATGATCTTATCAAAGAGAACTTTCAGAGAAAGATGTAGAGATTACTATGATAAGCTCAGATTGGTGCAATCCATTGGAGTTGCCGTCTTACTCGGCCTTCTTTGGTGGAAATCTCAGATTGGAACTGAGGCCCAGCTGAGAGATCAGGTGCTAATTGCTAGTCTCACATTATTTTGATAATTTCCAAGATTTTAATAGAAAACATCAGAGCCGTACAAAAGGTGGGACACACCATAAAGATTGCTCTGTAAGAAAATTGGACCAATCTACTCATTACATGGCCCACACTGCAGGTACATTCACTCAGACCATCAGCTGTCAATTGATTTTCCCGGTGTAGCTTGATGAGTGACCCATCCTGGTTGGTGGGACCAAGTGGTGATTTTTTTGGTGGGCCCCACCTTCTGTACAGCTCAGATGCATACACAAGTGACACGTTGGCAGGAAAGAAATGTTCCGTGGAAAAAGTCACATGCAACATTGCATGTGAAGGTGTAAAGATTTCTCACTTTGGAAGGAGAAATGATGACATAAAATATCGTAGAGCAGGCAACTCTTTTTAAAATTCAGCCTTGTTTTCGTCGATGCATCCCGCCTTTTTGCAGTGATAAAATGTTATAGAAAGGTGATATATTAGCAAAAAATAAAAATATTATATATTAACATACAACATATGTGACCCATGACGTATGTATTATATTCGCACCATCCATCTATTTTACAAGATGATTTTAGGGAATGAACTTAAATAAAAGTATATTCAAAGCTCAAGTGGACCAAACAAGTAAAATAGTGGGCATCCAACGCCCATCATTGAAAACTTCTTAAAGGCTATTGAAGTTTTGGATTAAGCCAACAGTGGTACTTTCCCCCTATCTAGGTTTGTCGTGACCTTATGAGCAGGGTGGATGGAGAATAAACGTTGCAGTGGGCCTTATGAAGGTTTCTTCGCTAAGAGTCATTGTCCCCACCGCTTTTTGTGGTGCGGTCCACTTGAGGCTTGGATTTACCTTGTTTCTGGGCTCATTCCTTACAATGATCTCACAAACTACATTTACAATGCAGTATAACACATATATCATGGTTGGATGCACAAAACTTTGCCATTTCAACACACCTCTTATGTCAGCACACCACATAATCTACATCCATGACCCTTAACTCTAAATATGCTAAAACTGCCTTAAAACCAAGCTATGAAAGTAAAATTAAGAAATAACTAAATGTTTAAAATAGTTCGATCTATAATCTTTTTAAAATATATCTTTCATTAACAACCGATTCCAAAACATGTTATATAAATAGTACCAGAATCACTTACAAATGTCTTTAAGCCATCCCTTCTTTTTTATTTAATAACAATTGCTGCTAAAGGGTTAGAGTAGGCCATTCATCCTTCGACCGGATCTTATCCGACTTGGACGCCAGGCCTAGATTCCAATTCTAGACCCATCCTTCGCCTACATTCCAAGCCCAGGCCCTAACCTTACACATGGCAAGGTCGAGCTGCCCAGCCCATTGCAAAAATGTTATATACGTGATCATTTCTCATTGGAAATTGTTAGAAATGTTTATGTAAACATTGTATGTTCGTGAACTTACTCACAGAACATCTTTTTTGTCAACATATCCCTGGTAAGACGCCTATCAGGTGAGCCACACATGATCATCAGCTTAGATTTGACTATTGAAATATTCAGATTGAGCGATTTAGTGGGCTCCACTGCAGTTGTGATCATTCAGATTGCAGTCCCTTTTGTGTGCATACTCCAGGACTGGACCCAAACCGGACCCATTGACAACCCTACAATAAACTACAATGGTCGTACTTGTGCCCCAACGATTACAATTCAAACCCATAACCATCTCTCTATATCCACCGTGCATAGGTGGGCCTCATGTTCTACATTTGCATATTTTGGACATCCACATCAATATTCGGAGCAGTGTACGTCTTCCCATTCGAGAAGATCTACTTGGTGAAAGAGCGGAAAGCCGACATGTATCGTCTCAGCGTCTACTACGTCTGTAGCACGATGTGTGATATGGTGGCCCACCTGTTGCACCCCACCATTTTCATGATCATCATCTACTTCATGGCAGACTTCAAGAGAACCGTCCCTTGCTTTTTCATGACATTGCTCGCAGTACATCTGATTGTCACCACAAGCCAAGTAAGTCGAAATCCCAAATCTCAATCCAAACAGATTGCAATTTGCAACGACAAAGGAGGTATTATATTATGAGAAAAAATTTGATACTCTGGTAGCGTGGGATGGATGATACACAGGCATTTAGAAATTGTTTATAAATTGCAAATGTTGCATTTTCAAATTAGACTGTCCAAACTTTGGGTCCCGGTTTAAGATGTTTCATGAACCAAACATCACATTTGTTTCATTATATTGGATGGGTGGACATTTATTGGACGGCTAAAGTTGAGTGCCTGCGTATACATATCCCTTGCCAGAGTATCAAATGACTCCTCATATGTGAGATGGTATGGTAGAGCCATATCTCTACAGAACAGCTGGCAGGATAACGTAGCCATCGTGACCGTCCATCTAGTGGGCCTCGTTATGGATGGCTATGATCGTAAAATAACACTGAGCTAAGATTATCCGATCCATGTATATCTTGAAACAATAGCCGTCAGTATGGAATGCTAGATGGACGGTCATGATTGACGCGTCACCATGCCATGGGTAGTCTTCTTTTCTTTTAGCTCGGCAATGGGACAGTTGGGGCCATGTTTTAGCAATCGAAGCCGTTCAACTGGTGTATCAACTCATGGGATAGCAGCACCATCTGGATGTATCACACAAAGAAATAGCGGTTGGAAAAGGGCAATCACTGCCGATGGTCCATATTTAATTGGATGGTTAAGATCATCCAATAAGCGAGATTTTCCATGAGTAACTGCCACATGAAAGGTGGGCCCCACATGCACTGGTCCAAACAAAGTGCTCTATAGAATTTTCTCGGTTTCGTCTGCGGTATATACGTGATGCTCGAGCGAGTAAAGAGTGTTTTTTTATCTCTCGGGCAATGTAATAGGTGGGGTCCACAATATAGCAATCTAAGCCGTTCATTTGGTTGGCAACATCATGGAAATTCCATGCCGCAGTGCATCCACTATCTAGCTGCAAATTGGCAATGGCTTTCAATCGTCGAAGTTTAACTGGATGGCCAGGATCATCGGATGAATGATACTCTTTTTCTGAAGTAAATGCCACCCATGATGGAGCCCCCCATATGGAAGGATTATCATAAGGTGGGCCCCACCGACTTGAATCAGAATTTGAAGGGACTGGATTTTGTACTTCTTCAGGGGGCAGGTGAACTACTTGGAGCTGCGGTCATGAGCGTAAAGAGGGCAGGGATGATCGCTTCGTTGGTTCTTATGTTGTTTCTTCTGACCGGAGGATATTATGTCCAGGTAATCCTTTGCATATTTCCATTCCTTATGCCCCACCCATCAACTCCTGGTGGGGCCCACATGATCAAACGGTTCTGATCATCAATGGTGGGCCTCGTGCTGGGTAGAGGTCGAGAAAATTCAACCGCCTACGAGGATTCCACCCTTGGTGATCAAAACCGTTCATTTGGGGCCCACCAACTTGGACGACACGTGATGAATATGTCCAACTGATTGGGTAGTCTCAAGGGGCTCATTGTGGCCCACCAATATTTCCCATCGGACCTGATTCCTTCCTTAGAAGAGAAGAACTTTGATACTCTGGCAGTGATGGATGATATGCAGGCACTTATAAATTACGTATAAATTGTAGAGTTGGCATGCAAGTAATTCAAATCAAACCCAAATAATGGTAATCTTACATGTATCATAAATAAAAAATTAATTTGATTTGATTATCTGACCATCCAATTGGTGGGCGTTTATTTGAGGGTAAATAAATAAATCCAACGGTCTCATTTCAAGGAAGAAGTGTCCATCAGAGTTGAGGGTTCTTAAATCAATATGATTTTTGGACTACAGCTTAGCAACAACGGGTTCCAGATTTAGTCAGTTTAACTTGAGCTAATATATGTCACGTGTACCATTTCTACGGTGCCTGCGTATTAAGCATCACACGCAGCCAGAGTATCAAATAACTCATCTCAATGGACCGCCTGATCAGACCATCCATGACACACCCCATCAGAAGAACAGTTCCAGCTAGGAGCTGTGCCTATTCACACGCAACCATCATTCCAATATGGAGTGAGCGTGTGAGGTCTGAGTTTTTAATATGGTTGGATCTTCTACCTAAAAACTCAGCTACCTCCACAATTTAGACTGTTAAATCAATTTTATTCTGGCCATCCATTTGTTTGGTGTGCTGTCACCCCGAGATGTGAAATGTCTCGAGAAATATCATCTACGTCGGTTGCATTAGAAGTTCTGGTACATCCATTTTTTACCACCAACATGTCACTTGTGGAATATTCAATCTCTGCCACCGATATGAAAATCAGGCAGATGCCGCAGATCCACTCATTGGGTGGGCCACGTAATATATTGAGTGGATCTGCAATACTTTTCATATCAGATGATCATCGTGTTGTGGCCCACCATTTTCACGGATTGCCTATTTCTCAGCATGTGGCACTTTTGTAGGAAAACTAGCTGTTTCGTAGCTTATGATACAGCCCTTGTATCTTATCAGTTTCTTTTTGAAGGGGGAAGAATAGGCTAATTTTTCACGAAATGAGAGAAAATGATCTATGGCACAATAATTTTTACTTGAGGAAGAGTATGACCCTAAGCGTGAGATTAAATGATCAAAATACCATAGTATTTCCATAAGTATAATTTACTTGGCAAGGGAAGGTCAAGTGAATTTCAAAATTCACTAAAATCTCTGCATGAAACCAAATGCAATTCCATGCCACCTAATCCAATTCCTTCCCTTGCCTCCAAACCCTAGTAAAATTTGCAAGGAATCAAATGCCCTTCCATCCCACTTAATTCCTTTTAAGTCCATGTGCCAAACAATTATGTGTCCTTGCCAACCACCTTGGCTGTAATAAACTAAGCAAGATGCTATTGGTGTTGCCATATATAGTTAGACATGGCCCATTCTTTTTCAATGCAGTTTGGCTTAGCTGGTGACCTTAACACCAGCTAGCTAGCTTTGTCAAAGCTCTCTGGACTCCACCATGATGTATGTATTTTATCCATGTCAATCATTCATTTTTCCAACTCATTTAAAGAGATGAGGCAAAAAAACGAGCCATATCTAAATCTCAGGTATACCATACCTCAAGGAACAATGGGGATTGAGCGCTTACCCTTGCAAACTATTAAGAGGCAACAAAAGTTTTAGAATAGATTGATATTTGAGTTTTCCTTTCATCCATGTCCATGTGAGCTTATTAACGGTTGGATGGCAAATAAACATTAAAGAGAACCTTAGGAAGTTTTTAACGGTGGATGTTCAATCAATATTGTTTTCCTATGGTATGGTCCCCCTGTGATTTGGATCTGCCTCATTTTTTTGAGCTGAAAAAATAGATCAACCGCGTGGATAAAACATATTCTCCATGGTGAAACCCACAGAGCTTTGACACCAGCTTGCTGGCTGGAGTTAGGGTCACAAGCCAAGCCGTGTCTATTCTTTATTAGGATTTCTTCGTCCCACCAATCGCATCTCGCCACACATCTCTTGTTAACGACGGTGAAAGTAACAGCCCCCTGCATCCCTAGGAAAGTCGCGCAACAATAATGAGCAGGATGACGACTTATATCATACTCGGCCTACGTATGACACTTGATACGCTGGCACTCAGAAATTATACGCATGCAATAGAGTAACTAAATAAACTGAATAGATTTTTACAGCCGTCTCTTTCAAAGCCATGATCCCAACCATTAGATATTTTTTCATTTTTAACCGTCCAATGGATGTCGACCAATCTGATAGTCCAAGAATCAAATAAGCTTAGTTTTTTGGTTGATGATACATCCATATAAGGCAACATAATTGTGACGGTTTAATCAGCACCACCTGCGCAATTCCTAATTAATTTCTTAGCGCCTGCATATCATCCATCACACTCTGCCAGAGTATCTATCATTTATGTGTCTGATTTTTAAGTCCTTTTTTTTGCGCAGCACATACCAAAATTCATACGATGGTTGAAATACATATCATTTATGTACCACGGATTCAGGCTGTTATTGAAAGTGCAGTACTCTGGAGACCAGCTGTATGATTGCGATAACAAAAGCGGGTGTCGAAGTTTGCAGAGCTCTCCATCGTTCGATACCGTGAATTTGGACGGCGGATTGAAAGAAATCTGGATTCTGTTGGCCATGGCCATCACGTATCGGTTCTGTGCTTACATCTGCCTTCGCAAACGAATCAGCATCTCTCCATGTTGATCAGATCGTGGGGCCCACTACTCACAACCATCTTTTCTTTTCTCTTTTTCTTTAATGATCAAATACACAGTACAACCGGTTGTTGGTTAGCTTAAGATACAGCCCATTGCAGGTGGCTGTGCCAAGTGTAAATGGGCGTGGCATCCAAGCTGTTGAAATGGATGGCCACATGAAGATCGCCGACAGTGCAAATCATCAGACGGCCCACGTTGTTAGAAAATAACGGACGGTTTAAGTAGATCAGCTGATGGTCTGCTTCAACGTACATATGTGGCCCACCTGATGATTAAAGGACTGGTTTTCATGCTGGATGATCTTCATGGTGGGACCCATCTCTTTCACAGCCCTGATGTCACACATGCGCAATGAGTTGCTATGTGTGATGGGTTGTAGCTTGAGCTTACCTACAGCCGGTTGTAGGCGATCATTCCTCTCTTTCCATATATTCGCCGGTACAATGGTACAAATTATAAAGTAGGAATATTGAATTGATTATAGAAAAGGGTGGGTGTAAATATCAATCCAAAACTTTGTTACTCTAGTAGAGCGTGATAAATGATACACGAGCACTTAAATTACTTGGAAATTGCACACTTGGAGTACAATTAATTCAAATTATACTGTCCAAGTTATGGGTCCATTTTAGATGTACCATGAACAAAATATTAAGCTTTTTTTTTTAATTGAACTGTTGGATTGGTGGACAATAATCGGACGGTTAAAAATGAGATATAACCCATGGTCCTATTTTAACAAACAAGTGTCCACTAATCATAGGTTAGAATTGGTGGAAATTTTACTTGGCTACAGTGAATTTCATGATTTAGGGGATATAATGATGTATTCCACATTTGTAATATCTAAATGCCTGCGTATCAAAGTCATATGCAGCCAGAGTATCAAATAACCATCGGTTGGATTTTCTTCCTTTAAAGCATTTGAATTTGCTTCACGGCTCTTTAGATTCAAGAGAAGCATAAAAGTATTTAACCAAAAACCTAATCTTAACAAACTTAGGAAAGGAAGGAAAGATTTTCTTATTTGTTTTTCAATAAAAAAAATTTGTAAAGTTTTCATAATCTATTTTCAAATTTAGTATTTGTAAAATAAAAAGTTTAAGCCTTCATTAACATAGGATAGTATGAGTTGAATTGTGGCACACACCATACATGTGAGGTACTTGAAGCTATATAGTGGCACATGTGTCACAATACCTGCATTTGTAGGTTTGACACATGAGCACTTAAAGCTAGATGCCAGCACTTAGTGTACAATGAAACCATTGGCATAGCGCATATTCAGAGCCCTTGAAGATGGATAATAGCACGTGGCATATTGCTGCATGTGGAGTACTCTGTACATATAGGGCATGGGAGAAGAGTAATGGTACATAGGACACATTAGTACATGTGAGGTGCAAGAGAATGTGAATTGGTATTACACTTGACACACATGAGATGCTCTACACATGTAGGGTGCAAGAGAACACAGATAGAGATGTGAATTGGTCTGAACCCTAGTCAGACCTTCAAGCATCTGACCAGATATGTGTGGGAACCCTTTGTGCCGTAACTATTTATCCACATTGTTCATCCCTTTTCTAAGATTATGTCAAGGGATGGGCAAAACAAATGAGGCATATCACCAAATAGTAAGCTTAGGTTGCATTAAATGCAAGAGTCATGTCCAATCTAATCCACTAGAGTGTTATATCTACCTCATTTTTTTACCCATACTTTAACATGATAAAAGGGATGGCTGGCGTGGATATACATCATGGTGAGCTCCCAAGTAGATTTGGTATGCTTAAAGGTCCCACTATGAGTCGGACACAATCAGCGCCCACATAGTAACACATTTAGCAAAGTAGTTAGGCGTAATTAAAGATCAACAATGGCTTATTCGGCTCACGAGCACATGCAACACATGCTATCTTATCTCTTAATAAATCTATTTTCCTTCCATTGGAAAAATGCCTTGGTGTGCTCAACACATGCTATCTTATCTCTTAATAAATCTATTTTCCTTCCATTGGAAAAATGCCTTGGAAGTTTTCATTTTTCAATAAAGATAGAAAGTATTTCTCAAAGATTTCCACAAAGAAAAGCTTTCAAACATCGAATTTCATGGTTGCTTTCCATGAATCCAAGCAAGCATCAAGGAAAAACGCATTTGAATTTTATGCTGGGATTTTGTCACTCCTACGAGTAATAACTTAAGCCATCCTCCCGCTGCTTTGTAACAATTTCAGAACATCCGGTCCACACAAATGGTGGGCCTCATGATTAGTATGATCTGGCTCAAAATTTATGATGGACCAGTCATAAGGTGCGCCACACCGTGAGAATCAGTGGAAAGCCAATTTTCAGACTCCACTTGCATCTTTGGCCCACTCAATGACTGGATCAGGAGGATTTCTATGATAAATGATTTCCATGGTGGGCCCAACTTTCTGAACGGGTCATATGTCCTACGCATATGATACTTTAGGGATAAAGAGGGTGTCGCATGCCTAGTGTAGGTGATCGTTTCTAGTCGAAATTGTACCGAAAGGCTAATAAAGCAAAAGCTTTCTTTTCCAAAGTAACATGCAATGAGATGAAAAGAAGAGAATCCTTATGATGAAGAGGAATTATAATGTCTAGATACATCCGACCGTGAATAGAGCTCGTGGTTGGTTGATCCAGGCTGTTGATTTTATGGACCTCACCGTGGATGGGAATCCTGGAATAATCTCCACAATAGAGGCTTCTAGCACTTCAATTTAGATGACTAAGCAGCAGGGTTTAGAATAAAGATAAATGATTTCGAAGATAAAATCACCTAATTTTAAAGAATTTTTTTGTTGAGGTGTGGAGCCATAACACCGGCAGATTTACTAGCCTATGGTGGTCGGGTGCCCGGACGGTCAGTAACCGGGTGTCTGAAATTCACCCAAAAAGACTAGAAATCTCAACACTGTTTTTTTACACAGTCGGGCGCCCGATTGTATGTTGACCGGGCGCCCAACCATGTTGGGTCTGTTGGGAAAATTGGCAGCGGAAGCGGAAGCCGAAACGTGTAGAGCAATGTGAAATCAAACGAGTAAACAAGATGCAATCAATCACACACAAGCATTCACCACAAGAGAATCCAATTTTACGTGGAAAAAAACCCTCAACGAGTAAAAAACCACAGCACAAAATAATCCACTATGAATAACAGAAGATTACAGTGATTGACAGCCCACAAGCAAAGAATAAACAGATAAAACCCCAAGTTCTCTCTCACACACTCATCTCCCCTCTTCTTAACACGAATAAAAAACCTTGGACACCTTAGGATACCATCTGAGTCCGGATACATCCCTATATATATAGTAGGAAACCCGAAAATAGAAGCCTCTTACGCACTACCGTGTAATGCGCAAGAAACAGCGTGCACAGTTGACCGATCGCCCGACTGGTCGCACCTCGCATAGAACCAGTCTAGAGGAAAAACATCAACACGCTGCCTCACAGTCGACTGGTCGGTGACAGGTCGGAACCCCCTCCAGACCAGTCGCCCGATCGGTCTAGGGCCACACAGAAAATGTTCTGTCTTCACGAGCATCTGGGCCACAAACGTCAGACCGGTCGTCACCCGACCGGTCTGAGCACCCAAACGTGCACAAGTTTGAAGACTCCAACAATCTCCACCAAAGCTTCAAACGTCGAATCAAACACCATCCTCGCAACGTCATCTCATCTTCAATTATAGCTCCACCGCTTCTTGTGCCACCATCGACCCTAACCTTGCAAATTCACGCCCTTTATCGGTCTTCTCATGTGGCCCTTGGGCGCTTGCCACATACGAGCAACCATGGATCTCGCTGCCTTTTCTGCAACTCCATCGTGAATTATGCTCCTGATCAACATGTAAAGATGGTCACACCTTCGTGCCTTCATGCACATGAGTGCCCTCTTCATCACTTCACAACAACAATTGCGGCTGATAAACACACACCCTTTTACCTTAAGTGCACCAAGAGAAATCACATTCATCTTCATCTTGGGGAGGTGCTTCACTATCTTCCAGGGACTCGTTCGACCCCATCAAACATCTTGATGTGCACAAGTACCAATACCCACAATCTTTTGAGTGAATTTATCGCCCACAAACACCGATCCACCACCATACTCCCTGTATGTCGTGAATGAACTTCTGTCAGGACATACGTGACATGAAGCCCCTGAATCTAGGATCCACTCACTACTGTGAGATCTTTTGCCAGATACAGTTAGAACTTCACATAGATCGTCACCTTCCTCTACGGTATTAGCTCCCTCTCTAGAAGAATTTTCATACCTCTCTTGCTTCATCCTGAGATTCTGACAATCCCCTCTCATGTGGCCCTCCTAGCCACAATTCCAGCACTTCACCTTAGCCTTCCCTTTGCCCTTGGCCGTAGATCCCGATTTCGAATATCCTCCATGCTCAGAACTTCTTTCCCTCATAACCAGTGCTTCTAAGGAATAACGGAAAGACACGTCAACGCTTTTCTTTTTCATCGCCTTCGACTGGAGAGCTAAGATAACGTCTCGACGCTTATGGTTCCCTCCCTGCGCACACAGACTCCCTAAACGACTCATATGAATTTAGAAGAGAATTCAACAGGATGCATGCTTGGTATTCATGCTTCATCAGGTTCATCGATCTCCACCAACTTGCAAATCAGCCCATTGAATGTGCTTAGGTGGTCCTTCACCTCAGTTCCCTCAGTCATCCTCAAGGTGAACAACTGCATCAACACATTCATGCAATTCTCTAGAGATTTTTTGGCATAAACCTTCTCTAGCTTCGCCATCGTTTCAGCCGCAGTCTTCTCCTTCATGACATGATAAAAAACATTATCCGTAACGTTTAACAGGATTGAGGTTCTAGCCTTCTTATCGAGCCTCGTCCACTTATCATCTTTCATAGCCTTGGGTCGCTTTCCAAGAGCTTCATCAAGCCCTTGATGAACCAGGAAGGATTCGACCTTTACCTTCCATAACTCAAAGTTATTTTTCCCGAAAAATTTCTCTAACTCGAACCTTGTGCTTGATCCAATCTTCTCGTCTTAGATTCGAATTCTACCCCACCCCAACGATAGCTCTGATACCACTTATTGGGAAAACCAACGACAGAAGCGGAAGCCGAAACACATAAAGCAATGTGAAATCAAACGAGTAAACATGATGCAATCAATCACACATAAGCATTCACCACAAGAGAATCCAATTTTACATGGAAAAATCCCTCAACGGGTAAAAAACCACAGCACAAAATGATCCACTATGAATAATAGAAGATTACAGAGATTGACAGCACACAAGCAAGGAATGAACAGAGAAAACCCCAAGTTCTCTCTCACGCACACCTCTCCCCTCTTCCTAACACGAATAGGAAACCTTGGACACCTTAGGATACCATTTAAGTCCAGATACATCCCATATATATAGTAGGAAGCCCAAAAATAAAAGCCTCTTACGCACTACCGTAATGCTCAAGAAACCGCGTGCACAGTCGACCGGTCGCACCTTGCACAGAACCAGTTCAGAGGAAAAATATCAACACGCTACCTCACAGTCGACCGGTCGCCCGACAGCTCGGAGCCCCCTCCAGACCGGTCGCCCGACCGGTTTAGGGCCACATAGAAACTGTTCTGTCTTCACGTGCATCTGGGTCACAATGTCAGACCGATCGCCTGACTGGTCTGAGCACCCAAATGTGCACAACTTTGAAGACTCCGACAGGGTCGGACTGTCCAAAATTAGGCAGTTTTCTCGATAACTCTCTGGACAGATTTCACATGTGTCGGGCGCCCAACCAGTCTGGGCAAGCGCCCGACCTTGTGCAAACTGTTTACGCACAGTTTTCTATTTTGTCTCCGATTTCCGTTTCATGCTATATAAAGGGCTGTAATTCGAGATTAGGATAAGTAAATAGTATTTCTATACGTCTGAGGAGAGAGAGAGAGAGAGAGGTTAGTAAAAATGGTCATTTCTGTGCATGTAAGCATATGAGGAGGTGAGTTTATCATTGTAACTTCAATTTTGTTTATAGTGGAGATTGCATTCGTGGTTTTTTTTTTTTTTTTACCATTGTTGGAGTTTTTCCATGTAAAATTTTGTCTTGTGGTTGTTGGTTTAGATTGAATTCTGCTTATAGTTATTATTTTTCCTATTTATCATTTGTGGGTGATATCGGAGATTCGATCTTGGTTCACCTTGCGTTGTTGGCTTGCTGCGCAACATTTTTTATCAACCTGGTGGATCTGATATGATCAACTAGAGGATCAAAGAGCCATAGCCCTATTGGTAAGAAATGGTTACATTAGCATACACTAACCAGGCTCTTATTCATAAGAGACTCATCTTAATCGTGATGACAAGTCTTGTTCTTGACAATTTCTTTGAAGATTTTTTAAATTTGAGGTTATTTCGAGATATTATTATATTATCACGAAAGTCTGGCCATAAATAAAAAATATTTAAAAGCTTTTTTTTAAATTATAGATAAATTTTAAATATAAAATTGTATATGCATAATAAAATCCTTAAATCTTTTTACTATTTTATTTGAAAGGCAAGAAAAAGACTATTATTTCTTTTTTCCAAAAGGTAAGCTGCTCAAACAATATAAAAAGGCATGAACCTTGCACTAAGAAAGAAAAGAAAATAAGAAAAAAGAAATAAAAAGAGATGTTCTGCAATTGTGACAGCGAATTAGGTGAGACCCTCGGCCTTACCCAGGATTGTACAGCCCTTACAGTGGGGTTACCATGGGGCCCAACTTGATCTATGTATTTTGTACCCATTCCGTTCATCCATTTTTCCATATCATTTTATGACACTATCCAAAAAATGAAACAGATCTAATTATCAGGTGGACCATACCATAGGAAATAGTATTGATTGACCATTAATGAGCCACAAAATGACACAGGGAGGACGTGTGAGGTCGATCACCATCTTCCTCACTGGGTAGGTACCTTGAATAAACAAGGTGTTCCTCGTAACCACGAGAAGATAAAGAAAAATAATTCTTAGAAAATATTGAATAATAAATTGAATGAATAAAATTGCCTCTACAATACTTTAAATAATAAACTAAACCCTAGTGAGAAGTATCAAACTTCAACTCAAACTCAAACTCCTAGAAAACCCTAACTTACTATAAATAGTAAACTTACTGTTTTATAGAAGTCTCTTATTTCTACTAGAACTCATGGTTTTTTGCCAAAAATAGAAAGTTTTCAATCCGACCCAACCACATGGTTCTGCACACTTTTCTAAGCTCTTTTTGTGTTGGGCACGAATTCTAAAGCCTTATGGATCAAAATATATGATAAAAACAAAACTTACTATAAATAATAAAATTGAAATAAAACTGAGCTAACGACTGAAAATTAGATCAAATCTCGCAATTTTAGCTTGGGCAACCCTGACATAACATGGTTGGTAGGCTTAAGCAGCTCGAGCTACCACAAAATCATATATTATATGTTCAAAAACTCATTTCAGATTGTGGGATATGACCGTTTTATGATCTTGATGGTCTAGATCACTTTCGACCCCGACCGATCTTCTTTTGTTCTATTTGGCCATGAAATAATCAGTGACCCACTCTACATCACAAAAATTTTGGATCAAATTAATATTTATTTATTTTTCCCCTTCATCCAGGCTTATGTGACCTTATCAATAAGTTAGATAGTAAATAAACACTATAGAAACATTAATGCCTGCCCTGAGAAGTTTTTAATGGTAGGACTGTCAATCAACACTGTTTCTTATGGTATGGTCCACCTAATAATGGGATCTGCTTCATTTTGGGATAATGCCCTAGTATGATGTGGCAAAAATGGATGGATGGCGTGGATACATAATATATACATCATGATGGGCCCTAAGGTAACCCATCATAAGGGCCACTGATATCTTTGGGGGGGGGGGGGGGGTGGTCACCTTAATCGTCTCTTAATGGAAAGATGGCATAAGTGATTACTTGTGTGAGTGACAAAAATCCCATCATCAAAATCCAATGAAAGTTCAGTGTTTATGAGCTTTTCTTTGTGGAAATCCATGGGAAACATTATTTCTCACTTGTTATCTTTATTCCATAATAACTTATTTTTCACCTCCACCCTTATAAAAGACATTGGAAAAAAGAAAAGAAAAAAAAAAAATTCTTAAGGCCTCATTTAGCACCGTGGATTTAAAATATTCGAATTAAAAATCTCTTAGATTTGAAATACTCTGGATTTAGAATCCTCCGGTTGTCTTTGGCACCCTAAATTCAGGATCCCCTCTAATCCAAAAGTAGTTATGCATAGTATATTTACAAGAGTTTGAATTTAATTACTAAATCAACTTTAATATCCCTAATTAGTGTACTATGTAATATTTAACACAAGGATTGTAATAAGCCTATTGAAATAGATACTTTGGCCGAAAATGAATGAAATTCTAAGTCTCAGATGAGCCACAAGCATATGATCAGAACCAAGTAACTAACTAACGATTTTTAACCATTGATTTACATGGACAATGTTTGGACTGCGCAGATCATCCTATTGAATGTAATTTTAATGATGCAATTGATAATCTGATTGTTTTGAGATGCTATCGGTGAGCCGCATGCCTAATATACTAGTAAACTTATGACACACATGTTATACATGCAACTCATGGGATGCTTTTAGATGAAATCTTAAGCTTCCACCTTGGATTTCAAACTCTCTCTTCGAGGAGATTTGAAATCCCGAGTTACTTTATGGTCCTAAATAGATAGTGGATTTGAAATCCCCCAAATCCATGGTGCCAAACGACCCCTAAAAGTTAAAGCATGCATGTTTCAACTATGCTCATTTAACTTTTGAAATAGCCCATGGAATTCTTTATATGCGGCACAAGGTGGCAAGAGCGCTAGGCTAGAATAGAGCATGCTTGCCCAGTGTTTGGCCCATATAAGTTGGCCTTGTCGGTTTAGGTGTCACTAGGAAATGAGTTATCACATTTCAATTAATCACAATTAAGTGCACTGTTTGGTCTGATTCATGAGAGGACTGAGCACTTGAACCCGTGACTTGACTGAGCACTTGAACCCATGACCTTCGTGTTTAGACACGCCTGTGTCTACCACTGAGCCATGGATTGGAACCCAACGATGGTGATGCTGGTTATATTTTGGATCATGTGAACTTCCACTATTTACTCTGGGTTTTGCAAAGTTTGTGTGTATAAATTGCCATGTTGGTTGCTGGACATGGTTTGGTTGGTGACCTCAACACCAGAGCTTTGTGGATCCCACCATGATTATGTGTTTAATTCACACTGTCCATCCATTTTGCCCATTCATGAGCCCAAAAATGAGGCAGATCCAAAGCTAAGTGAACTACACCACAAGACTAAGTTCCAATAAAACACTTAGGGCTGAAAACTTCTTTGTAGCCCACGGAAATATTTATCAGCCATCCAACCAATTCAAAAAGTAACATAGCCCAGGATGCAGAGAAAACACAAATATAGGCTTGATAACAAATATGTAGCCTCCAAGAAGTTTTCAAAAGCAAGCAGTCTATCCCCACTGTTTCCTGTGGTGTGGTCCACTCGAGCTTTGGATCTGTCTCATTTTTTGGCTTATTTCATAAGCTGGCAAAATTGATGGATGAAGCGGACAAAGCACAAACATCATGATAGAGCCCATGGAACTTTGACATCATATAGTTGGCTGGTGCTGGGTCACCAGCAAAACCACATCCCTTGTTGCCTCATAAGCGCACATGTCCTTGCTAGCAGATATGCCCTAGAAACGAGGCTTTCCATCAAGTGGGCCACGCTGCATAAATCTCTCTATTATGAAAAGTCAAGCCACTTATGGCCTTCGATCTGCTCTCCTGTACGTATGAGAGGATTGCATGCAGCGGAAGATTGCACATGAATTATTATTTTTTTCCCTGCCAAAAAAATCTTCAAAGTTTTCAGAGTTCTCTAGAAACTTTTGACACCTAAGCATGCGTGGAATAATCTTAGCCGTTGAATGAAGGTCATACGACAAAATTTAAATCATTAACGTGACGTGTGGACGTGGGTGGTTTTGCAAGCCAGTCATGCATGGATGAGTCTGAAAAGTGGTCTTTGCTTGTTGAATTAATGACACGTAGCACGATTAAAGACATTAACCTGACTCTTAACTCATTACTATTGCAATATTCAATAGATTGCGGAATGCAAGCATCATCAATCATCACGTGACTGCCAATATATAAATAAATGCAGAGCTACAAAGGGTCCTTTTGTGGCCGTACATTTGTTTTGTAAAATGTGGTCATTCAAAGATGAGTGAACCAGATGCGTCGTGACAGTGGGGCCCACCTTCAGGGAATCTCATGATCCCACACACGTGTGTTACATTGGCATGCGTGTTGGCTTGTGGAGGTGGGTAGTGCTTAACAAGCGCGTGGGCTTAGCCGTTCCCAGAACCAGTGATGTGGGTGAGACCTGGCCCCACCATGATGCATGCATTGTATATCCACTTGGTTCATTTGTTTTTACCAGATTATTTTACAGCATAATCCAAAAATAAAGCAAATATAAATTTCAGGTGTACCACCACGTCAAAGGAAACAATAATTATTAGCTATTAAAAACTTTTTTGTGGGCCATAAAAGTTTTAGATCGTATTGGATGGTTAATAGGCATTATGGTGGATCTAAGGAAGTCTCTAACGGTGGGCATTCAAATGATCACTGTCTCCTCTTATGTGGGTATATCTAAAATTTGTATTGCTTCATTTTTTAGCTCACACCTTAAAATAAGTTGGCAAAACGGATGGACGGCATGGATATACTATGCATACATCAAGGTTGGCCCCACAGTCAGGTCCCGCCCACATTTTTAGTCCCTGTGGTTGCGACCAAAATTGCGCATGGGGTTAGCAACTCACAATTTGCACAGGGCTCTCAATGGAGCTGGTTAGATCTGACATCCAATTCGCATCCGAATTCATATAATGTGGATTTGGATTTTAAAATAGGTCTGATTAGTTAAATGGATCGGATTTGGATCTTAAAATAGGTCTAATTATTTAAATGGACCAGACTTGGATTCACGTGAACTTATCTAAGTTTGATCCCAATCCGTTTAAGATCCGACTCATTGTCACCTTATTGTATATGTTATATTCATGCTAGCCATTCATTTTTCATATTATTTTAGGCCATCTTTCAAAATTGAGATATGCCACTCTTAGGTCAACTATACCACAGTAAATAGTGGGATTTGCATCATTTTTCTACTAAATTAAATCTATTATATTGTATATTTTTTTAGATTTGTAATGGAGATGGATTTGGACATAGATTTGACCCGAATCTGTATCCAATGGTTTTATGGATTTTGGATTGGAAATGGATCTAACAATTTATAAATCGATCGGATGTCACCTTCTGGATCCTAGAGGGATCCAAATCCCATTTGAATCTGTCTACCGATATACAGACTTGGAGACGGATCCAACTGAATCTGATCCAAATCCAATACATTGAGAGCCCTAAATCTGTACTGAGTATCTTGATTGCCCGGTTTGTACAGGTGTGTCCAACTGTCCAACAACATGTATTACAGACCGTAGATCTGATGGGCCCTATGGTGTAGGCATGGTCCCATCCCCGTAGAACCTAGTCATCGGCTACTAGACATCAGACAATTATTTCTTTCCGTCTTTCAACGGTGGGGCCCATTCGGTGACGTGCATGTATCATTGGAACACGGTCCAACTTGGATCATTCGAGGATTTCGTGCGACTCTTGACGTTTGTGAAAAATCTACTGTATTCATCTGTCTCGTCCATGAGCGCGGTTTCGGTGGATCCCCGGATCCACCGAGGTGGGTGAATCCCTGAACGGGGGGTCCACCGTGATGCATGTTCCTTATATCCAGGCCATCTATATGTTTTGTAAACTTATTTAAGGGTATTATACAAAAAATGAAGTAGATGGAAATCTCAGGTGGACCATAATACAGGAAACAGTGGTAATCAACCATTTAAGACTACTACACAAAATCTTTGGATCAACCTGATATCTGTGTGGTCTCTTCATCCAGGTCGTTTTGACCTTATCAACAGATTGGATGGAAAATAAAAATTTTGGTGGCCCCTGTGAAGTTTTTAATGGTGAGGATTCAATCAAGACTGTTTCCTGTGGTATGGTCTCCTAAGTTTGGATCTGATTCATTTTTTAACTCATGCTCTAGAATGAGCTGTCAAAATGAATGGATGGTGTGGATGTAAGGAAGATACATCACAGTGTACCCCACAGTTAGGGATCTATGAGCCTCACTATGATATGTGTTATGTTGGCTATACACGCGGAACACGCCGGCCATCAGATCATTTCACGACATGATATAAAGAATGAGGCAGATCCAAAGTTCAAGTGTATCCCACCACCGTTGAAACCTTCGGCCACCATGATTTTATTTCAGATCCAGTCCGTTGATAAATTCACATAGACATGAAAGAAGGAAAAACACAAACATCAGCTTGATCGAAGACTAATGTTGCCTCCAATCCCCACTGTTTTACGTGGTGGGTCCATTTGAGCTTAGTATCTGCCTCATTGTGTCCACACAACCCATACAATATGGTGGGTCCCACAAATTTTGGTGAAGTCAAATCAGTAGAGAGATAGCTACCGAAGGGAAGCGGATTGGCTGGGCGGGGCAATCAGGACATCTGTAAGAAATCCCTTCCATCCATCCGTCTTTCCAGCTCATGTCATGGCATGTGTACATAATCAGACAGATGAAAAACGCAAGCAGGCTATACCTTCAGGATATTTAATTAGAGGTAAATTAAACAAAAATATAATGATATTTTGGACGCGACTTGAGTGAGACCCCGGAACCAGGCGAGGTGGGTGGGACCCTGAACCTAGGGCCCACCTGGATCTATTCTTTGTAGATCCATGCCGTTCATCTGTTTCTTCATATTATTTTAGAATGTAGTCCTAAAAATGAAACAGACCTAAATTTTAGGTGGACCACACCCCAAGAAGCAATTATCATTCAACCATGACCATTAAAACCTTCCTGAAGTCCACCGTAATGTTTATTGACCATCCAATCTGTTGATAAGGTCACGTAGACAGGGATGAAAGGAAAAAACAAATATCAGGTTGATAGAAAACCTTTGTGGCACACAAAGGGTTTTTAATGGTCATTAACCAGTATTTCTTATGTTGCAGTCCATCCAAAGTTTTAATCTTCTTCATTTTTGGTACCATACTACAAAATAATCTAGAAAATCATATTAACAGCATGGATCTACAAATAATACATCCATGTGGGCCCTAGGTTCAAGGTCCCACCTACATAGCTAGCTCTGGGGTCTCACCCAAGTCGCGCCCATGATTTTTATATCAATTTAATAGAGAAATGAATTCACATATAAAATTATGTAAATTTCAATCTCTTTTCAAAACAAAAACTCTATGGCCCCACCATGATGCATGTGTTATATCCACATCACTCATTTATCCTTTTAAATTATTTTATCACTCATTTATCCTTTTAAATCATTTTTTAGGACCTGGGTCAAAAAATAAGACAAATCCAAAGATCAAGTGGACCACACCATAGATATCAATAGGTTCAATGGTAGATGTAATTATTCTTATTGTGGACCACACCATAGATATCAATAGGTTCAATGGTAGATGTAATTATTTTTATTGTGGACCACTAGAACTTCAGATCGACTCATTTTTAGGCTCATGCCTTAAATTGATTTGGAAAAAATAAATGGATGGTGTGGATATAACACATGCATCATAGTGGGGCCATGGGATTTTAATACATGGCACTCTACCCAATGTAACTTTTTGGGACAACGTGCACTTATAAGGAAATGGAAATGTAAGTAAGAGTAACCCTTATTTATTTACATTCATTTCGTTTAATGTCACAGCTATCAAACAGGCCATTAATAAGGCTCACTACTGAGATGAACCAAAAATACAAAAATTTCAACGGTGGATAGGCAGACAGGCCTTCAATCTCCACTTTTTCCAATTCCTTGGTCTACTTCAGTTTGTGGTCTGCCGGAAAATGAATGGACCCTACCTAGCTTCGGACGGCAAAAACTTCATGGAGGCAATCAATCAACGTCCCCAAACTTTCATCTAATGGGGCAATCCAAACCCTTCGATCAGTTGTCCACAAAATAAACGGCACAAAAGAACACACCAACGGTCATCATTCAACTGAAAGTACGTTTAAAAAATTGGACATCGATGTTCTTCAGATCTTGGAAATTTTTGGGCCCAGTCTATCAACAGTCAACCGCATCATATCAACGGCCTGGATCATTTTACCATGGGTCCCACACTCAGAATTCTAATTCCAAGGATAATATAATTTTATTACGTAAGTAGGTACGTTAATCCGACCTAATTAGAGCCAATCCACAATCCCCATAAACATTCAAAATAAAGATCCGTCGCGTGAATATTCAAATCCCCGATCCAGGCCCTGTCACCGCCACTGCCCGGTAAACCACCCGTACGGTCGCTGATAGGCTGAGTCGATTACCGGATACAACCGGTAACCCCACAAACAGGCCACGCCACTATGTAAACCCCTCCCATTTGCTCTCTGCCATTTTCCGCCCTCTGAATTCCGCTCGTTCATCTCCCTCCGATTCTCCTACCCATTTCTACTTCGATTCTCTGCGATTTTGCCCTTTATCGACTTCTCTATCTATAAGAGGACGGATTTCTCTTCAGAACGAGCTCAAGATCGAGGGATTTCGCCAAATCCCTTCTCGAATCTCAGACGCGGCTTTGTTTCGAAGATCAGCGTTTTTTCACGAGATTTTTGAGAAACGGAACTGAATCGGACTCGAGAACGCTCTCAATCGGCCTCGAAACTCGCTTTCATATAAAATAAGCTGTGATTCAACCAGTCCGGCGTCCAAATCATAGTTATTTGAATAGTTCCGGATCTGCTGCGATTTGAAACTGAAGTTCTGTTTGAAACGAGCTCGACACCGAGAGATTTCTCCTCTGGATTCGGAACCTTCAGATACCACTTCGGAAATGGTGATCTGAGAGGAATTTCCATGTAAATATCAACTGCAGTCACACGATTTTGATACAGAGTTTTTCTCATTCCTTTTCGCCTGTAGTAGGTAGGGTTTGAGGTCGATTTCTCCTTAAATTGACTTGATTGGAGTTTTCTCAAGGCAGCAATTCGATCTCAGATTCAGATCCCATCTGAAATATCTTCAGAGTCCTTCCAATTTCACTAGATTTGGTCTTTTGTTCGGGAAGGAGTGTTTTCTTGGATGGGTTTTGCTTGGGAGTAGAAGCTCGATCTGACAATGCAGGGTTTTAGAGGGAAATGCAGAGTAGTTGCTCTGGTTGTCTTTTCGGTGTGGCTAGGTCTTGCTGCTATATACGGTCTACTAAAGCCGGTTCCGAATGGCTGTATTATGACCTACATGTACCCGACATATGTACCAATTTCTACGCCCCAGAACGTTTCCTCTGAGAAGTATGGCTTGTTCTTGTACCATGAAGGTTGGAAAAAGATAGATTTCAAGGAGCATATTAAGAAGCTGAGTGGTGTTCCGGTTCTCTTCATTCCAGGCAATGGTGGTAGCTACAAACAGGCAAGGTCCTTTTCATCCATCTTACTTATGATATATGCAAGCTCTGATGTGATTTTAGAACTAGGAAACTGTCATGAACTGCTGTTGTACTATGTATATGCACACAAACATGCATCTGACAGGAAGGACATCTAGTCCACCTGGGTGGATGGAAAATTTTTCCTTCTTTACACCATATGCTTGGTATATGATGATCTGAAGAGTTCATTATCTTATATAAATAAAAAATCATAAATATGGGACAATTCCACTCCACCAAGGTGGATAAAAAATACTTTATAGTGAATTGTCTTCCATTTTTAATGACTAGGATTGTCCAATCACCATAAATTTAGGCCCACGACCTGTTCATGACTGTCCATGATGGAAGAACAGTTTGGATTATCATCTGCATATGCTACATACACATGTATTCTTTTATATCATTTTGCAATAAGTGTAGACTGGGAACCTATGCAATTGCCCGAGCTAGGAATAAGGTGCTTGCGTCCATGAGGACATAGATGACCTTTTGGCACATATATTATCTTAACATTGGTACACACAAGTATGATTGTAAGTGCCATTTGTTATTAAATAAAGAAAATCCTAAGTCCTTTCTTTGTCTGGAAATAGTTCTATAAAGGGTAGGGGTGATGGGTTGGTTTCTTCCTTGCATTGTGGGTGGTTACTTGACCTTACGTGATCCACATGTGATCACCTAACACCTTGTGCTCTCACCCAGGCATATAGAAAGCCTAGAGCTTTACCCTAGCCAACAGACCCAGTTCTAGTTGCCCAAGCAATCACATAGGTGCCTAGGCTAATTGCCTCGACTCCATTTTCTAGATTACCGGATTTTTTTTTATCATCAATCTGCCTGGTTCAGGTTGTACTTGATAAGCAAAAATATACTGTGCGGATGAACTCTACTGTCTCCACTCTACAGCTTAGTTGCAGGATCCTTCTAACTAGGTGCAGCTCCTGCTTTGAATCATGCTTTGGACTTGCACTCCCGCCCTTGCTTCCTGGCATTTTTATACTTGATGACATTTTCACACAAACAGCTTCCCCACTCCCGCACCCAATTCTGTTGCTGTTTCTCTTCATGCTTTGTGCAGCTATGCTCTGCACCACTCCATGACATTCGTAACTACGGGCCACTACATCTTCATACCTCTCCATGTTTTTCTTGTCTTGGTAGTGGAAATACAGCATGAAACACTAGTTCTGCATGGATTTTTCATGTGATTCATGGTTTTTTATTTATTTTTATTTGAAAGGTAATGATTTTATTGAGAAGCCGCCATGAGCGTAAAAGAATACCAAAATCAAAAGGAAACAACAAATTCAAAAGCAAAATTACAGCCCCAATAGGGCCAGAACCCAGAAGGATATAAACATCAAGATCCTTGATTCCGGCTGCCCAATCGAGCACCCAACAAATTGCTTTTCACGCAATTGTCCCTGCCGCAGCCAAGTTGTTTTGGAAGCATCGCCTGTTCCTATCTCCCCAAATGGCCCATAGGCACCCCATTGCCCCTAGTCACCAAATCACTTTTCCTTCTTTTCCAACACCTTCTTCATGCCAAGACTTAAGGATGATATGGATGCCAGCATAACCCAAGAAACATTGAGAGTTTTAAGAAAGAACTCCCACACCCTTGAAGCATAAGGGCAATGAATGAAGAGGTGGTCCACTAACTCCGCTTCTTGCATGCACATAATACATATATTTGGAAGAATCATTCCTTTTTTACGAAGGTTGTTCTCTGTTAGTATCCTTTTCATTCCAAGCAACCAAATGAAAGATGCAACCTTCGGGGGGCCTCCGTACTTCCAGAAACGAAAATTATGAGATGATGGGGATTGAGAGTCAGGAATAATCTTGTAAAAAGATCCCACTTGGAATCCACCTGAAGTGTGTCCTTTCCATATCATAGTCTTCCGTCAAAGGTTCGATCGTGATGTTGTTAAGTTTATCCAGGACACTTAATAAAGCATCAAATTTTGTGTCTGATAGATCCCTTCTACTAGGGGGCACCCGCACTATCCGACCTCCTTCCATCGAAAAGCATCTCTTCACCGAGATGTACGTGTCTGGGGCTAGAGATGCCAAAGCAAGGAACGGCTCTTTAAGCAAGCAGTCTCCTATCCATAGATCATCCTAGAATCGTATGCGCGACCTGTCTCCAACTGCGAAAGAAGTACCTTCTTTAAACTTGGCTTCTACCGACTTAATGGTAGTGTGATTTGTGTTTAGGGTGATGCAAAAAGTATTCCTGGCTGGGTCCAGAATTGTGGTGTTTCCTTGTCTTACTTGACAATTTTTTATTCCATCCCTTTGTGTTTCGTTAAGGTTGTTTATCACATAATCTTTCTTTGATTTTTTGTTTTTAATCGGCAACAGAATAACTTCATAAAGAGGAAAATAGAAGTAAATCATCTATAATGATTATGGATAGAATGAGCAAGGTATTCCATAATGGTAACGGTGGCCATAACGGCCACCATCGTTACCTTTACGATACGACCCGTAATGGCCTTTACAGTCTTTTTTTTTTATTTAAAAAAAAAACCTTGAAAACTTGTAGCTGCATTGTAATGTTAAAAAAAACCACAAAAACGTATATCTGCCTATAACAGACAATTACAGGGCTGTTACTAGCTTTTACAGCGGGCGTAATGCGCCATTAATGGCGGTTACAGATTATTTTTTCCATAATGGCTGTTACGGCCTTTACGACCCCATAACGTGTAACGGTTGCCACCATTACCTTTACGTAATGGCCTTTACGACCCCGTAATGGCCTTTATGGCACACCATGAGAATGAGAGAAAACAGGACCAGACAATCAAGAAAACTAACAAAAGGCATCCCTATGTGAAGTACAATGATAAAAACCTGTTTCTTTTGTCCATAGTTATTTTAAGGATCAATGTACTTGGATTGAGGTGGTGAGAGGGGGTATGAAGGAAAATGAGATTTAAGAATCACCTTTTGCTTTCTTGATATCCTTTAAACTTGTTCAGGCACTAACTTCTTGATAGTTTGACGGAGGAGTGACATGGGGATCTTCATAGTTTGGGGGCACCCTTCCATTGTTGCTTTGCTTTTCTTTTATTGAAATTGTTATGTATCAAAAAAGAAAAAAAAAAAAAGGAAAAAAGAAAAAGAAGGGAATCGAGGGATATGATTTATATTTTTCACTTGGCATGGTATGGCCTTAGATAGGAAGTTTTGGCAAGCATTTGTAAATCTGACCCAAATAGTTAGGACAAGACTTTGATGATGATGATGTTGCTAATATGGTCCTCTGTTTTACCATGAGAAGAGCAGCATGATTTAATTTTGACTGAGAGAGAGCTTGTTGTCCAATGATTTTTGTGATAAATGGACCAGGCTGGTACTTAAGTCAAGGGGAACTCTACATATTTTCTTTTAGGGCTTGTTTGGATACCACCCAATAAATTACCTTTTTAACTTATGTTAGTCAATAAGTTACTTTGTTAACTTAAGTTAGCTTGGTAAGAATCATTGCAAATGTAACTGATGTGATAAAAGCTATTTATCTCCATAAATTTTTTTCTTGCTTTTGAACTCATTACTTTTCTACTTCTCTCTCCCTCTCTCTCTCTCTCTCTCTCTCTCCATCTCTCTCCATGTGATGGACAGCCATATCAAAGGAGGCCCCACATGATGGATGGTCCACAATGAAGGCGGGGCCCACATGATAGATGGTCCACATAAAAGGTGGGCCCCACATGATGGATGACCCAATTAACGTGGGCCCACATAATGGATGGTCCACATCAAAGGTCGGCCCTTAACGATAAATGGCCCACATCCAAAGCGGGCCTTGTATGATGGACAACCCAGTTCAAAGGTGGGGCCCGCACGATGGATAGTCCACATCAAACGTGAGCTCCGCATGATGGGTGGTGGATAATGGATGGTCCACCTCAAAGGTCGGCCTTTAACGATAAATGGCCCACATCCAAAGTGGGGCCTCGTATGGATGACCTAGTTCAAAGGTGGGCCCCGCATGATGGATGGTCCACATCAAAGGTGAGCTCCACATGATGGGTAGCGGACATTGAAGGTGGGCCCTACATAATAAATGGTCCACATCAAAGGTCAGCCCCTAATGATGGATGGCCCAAATCCGAGGCAGGCCCTACATGATGGACGACCCACTTTGAAGGTGGGCCCACAGATGGACGGTCCACATCAAAAGTGGGCTCCACATGATGGGTGGTGGACGTTGAAGGTGGGCCGCCCGTGATGGACAATCATTAATGGTGGGCCACACACGATGGATGGTTAACATCAAAGGTTGGCCCCTTAAGATGAATGGCCTACATCCAAGTTGGGCCCTGTATGGTGACTGTCCCTTTTTCTATGATGGAAAAGTTACAACTGAGAAAAATAAATAAATAAATAAATAAAATCCAAGTTTACTCTGTTTATTAGCCTTGCCGTGTGGGCCCCACTTTTCTACTTCCGATTTCTACTGGCGCTGCTTTTTCCATGAACTGCTCTGCACTGGTCTCACATGGGGGATGAGGCACATTTGTGTGATATGGGAGCCACTGGAAAGGAGATTCCCACTGTGTAGGTATGGGTTCTTAAAAATATGCTTGGTATCAAAATCAGGTGGTCCATGGTTTTATAAAACAAATGAACGGTTGAGAAAACCAACATGCAATATTCCATATATGGTGTCCTTGTTGGCCCACCTGATGACTAGCTTGACTCTTGAGACATGACATCTTAGGGCTGTTGGGAAAACCGGCAGCGGAAGCGGAAGCCGAACGCGCAGAGTAATGCAAGATCAAACGAGAAACACTATGAAATCAAGCCATCCACAAGCATTCAACCACAAGAGAATCCAAATTTACGTGGAAAAACCCATCAACGGGTAAAAACCACAGCACAAAGCGATCCACTATGATTAACAGAAGATTACAGAGATTGACAGCCCACAAGCAAGGAAACCCAGAGAAAACTTAAGCTGTCTCCCTCTCAAAACACTCTCCCCTCTTCCTAACGCAAATAGGAAACCTTGGACACTTTAGGATACTTGCTTACCTCGATTACAACCCGTTTTGTAATGACCCAAGATTTTGAGTGCGTGTAGATACGCAAGTGAGTACGCACACTACATTAGTTCAAGTATATGCATATATAAATTCATCAACCCGTTGATTTCCAAGATGAACTATCAATTACACTTGTTCATCAAAACCAGCCATTTAATTAATTATTCATCACTAGGTAAAGGTATCTGACCGTCCACTTCAAATTTGGACAAGCCGATCATAGTAAACTAAACCCTTGATCCCCATAGCTGCTCATACACAAATCAATTTAATATTCTGATCCGTTCATCTTGTTTATCATACATTGACATGCTTAACCTACCGTTAAAACTGTGATCTGATGAAATTTCATGAGTAGACAAGTCATTAAAGTCTAACGGTGTATATGTCTCACCAATAGGCTACCCAAAGACCATATTAGGAATATCAGTTTAAGAAACTGACCGTACAATAACTCATACTTGTGTTTAAGAACATAAACATCTAATTAGAAAAAAATTAGCCTTTCATATAACCATCCATCGAATTCGTATCTGCTAATTGGGCCACCCAAATAACAAACCGAACCGATCATTTCGAAGATCATAGGATATATACCAAGGCTACTGGTTAAATTTTCTATTGGATATGTACAAACGTCACTTTGGATCATCGAGTGTGATGGATCACTAAAAAGGCATCTTGGTCATCTGTAAGGGATCAAGGCCCAAACTTAACCCGTATAAAGAGCGCGAAAAATGACAGTCCTTGGTGAAGTTTCACCGAAAACTGATGGTAAACGGGATCACTACAGGTGGTTGAAGTCAAAAACAAAGAAAAGGGTAAACTTGGAATTAACTCAAATATCTATATTGTTGAATGGTTACTGTAAGTTTTAACGTGATGTTTACTTACCCATCTCTTGCATGGAGCGGCCCACCTAAACATCGGATCTGCCTCAATTTCTGTGTCACACCCTAAAACTCCCCGGCCTAACTAATGAGCGGAGTAGATTTGTCACATACATCACGGTGGGACCCACGTGCACATCGTGCACGTCATCCCTATCGGTCAACGGACGTTGACCGCGTATACAAGAAGAAGCCAGCGTCTTCTTCGCTGGGCGCTGCAACAGCGAACGGACGCTGTCCGTCCAAACCATCCACGTCGTCCGTATGTGGGCCCCATATCTAAGATCTAAACCGTCCATCCTCCTCCTCTAACCCACATATGGAGTCCCTTTGAGTTTCTTTCACATCGGTTGCCAATCCAATCTTTTCCATACCACCGTCCGAACCAAAAGATCCAAGATCCGGTCCGTTGCTCTGCATGGAGGGACCAGACTTCTTCCGGGAGTTCGTGTGGACCCCACCTAGGTCTCCAACGTCTCACTTGTGGCTTTGTCTGCAAGAAACGAAAAGTGGAGTCCTTCTCCAACTCAAACTCTACCACCTTCGGTCCGGTTGTAGTACCGCGAACTCAGGCCATTCAAGTCCATCTTAGACCGTCCAATCTCATCTAGGGTGGTGTATAAGACCCCCCTAGGTGTCGTTTCCTAGAAGAGAAATGTAGAGAGAGAGAGAAGAGAGGGTGGAGAGAGAAAGAGAAAGAGAGAGAGAGAGAGAGTGAGTGCGAGTAGAGAGAGAGAGAGGTTTTGTGGAGAGAGAGAGAGAGAGAGAGAGAGAGAGAGAGAGAGACTCGTTGCTGCACGTCTGGAATCCAGCAACTCTTGCTGGACGTGGAATCAGGAGGAAAAAGAAAAAAAGAAAAAAACATTCAAAACGTGAGTTCATCTCATAACGTTTTTCACTTTGTAATTTCAGGTTTTTTGTTGCTTCGAATTCGTTTTAAACTTTCGATTCTGAATTCGGGTTATGTTTTAAGATTAATTTTGATTATTGAATTTTACGTGGTTCAGAATTTTGAGATGTAATATGTGAGTTTCTTCTCATATTTTTTTTCACATGTTTGTGTTCGGTTTAGTTTAGAAATAACTAATTCAAAAAAAAAATAATCTTCTAGGGTATTCCCTTATCTGGAACCGTTTCCTCGAAGCCTTCTAAATCATCACCTGCCACTACGGTTAATCGCATAACACTGCGTTAGCGATAAAAGCCGGTGAGCATTCTTATATAGTTTAACACATGTAATTCGATGTAGAAAACCACTTGACCATTAAAGTACAAATCACTACAATTTCAATAGTAATTTCATCAAATCAAAATCTCTTAAACATGCACGTGATGCATAGTATGCAAGTATGTTTCAACAATCTCAGTACAGTTATCAGTAGAACATCCAGAGCCAGTTTATAATCGGGCCTACACTGTTTCACAACTGCAGAGTTGGTCTCTTGTACACACTAGGGAACTCACCCAACCTGCTAAAATCATCTAATATCCACCGGGTACTCTAGTATGGTATCTTGCACAAACCAGGGAGCTTAACCAACCCGTCCACAATCGATGGACTATCAGAAGGGTATATTGCACACACAGGGCGCTCAACCAGGGACTGTTGCACACACTTGGGCGCTCACCCAAACAATCTTCAATGGGCCTATTGCACACACCAGGGTGCTCACCCTACGGTAATAACTGGAGTTCACAAATCGTGCCATGCATGAATCAAATTATTACTTCAAATCCCCTTAAAGGAAATCCACACTCAGTTAATACATGTACAACACAATTTAACTGAAAATCTCCACAAAAATATTTAAAATTGATGCAAATCATAATCACTTGAAATAGACAATTACAAACCGAGATCCGACACTTAAACTTCCCATTAAAGCAAAGTAGATACCAAAGTAAATTTAAAAAATAAATAAAAATACTCAGAATTATCATGTAGGAAAAAAATATGAGAAGAAACTCACATATTATATCTCAAAATTCTGAACCACGTAAAATTCAATAATCAAAATTAATCTTAAAATATAACCCGAATTCAGAATCGAAAGTTTAAAACGAATTCGAAGCAACAAAAAACCTGAAATTACAAAGTGAAAAACGTTATGAGATGAACTCACGTTTTGGATGTTTTTTTCTTTTTTTCTTTTTCCTCCTGATTCCACGTACAGCAAGAGTTGCTGGATTCCAGATGTGCAGCAACGAGTCTCTCTCTCTCTCTCTCTCTCTCTCCACAAAACCTCTCTCTCTTTCTACTCGCACTCACTCTCTCTCTCTCTCTCTTTCTCTTTCTCTCTCCACCCTCTCTTCTCTCTCTCTACGTTTCTTTCTAAGAAGCGACACCTAGGGGGGTCTTATACACCACCCTAGATGAGATTGGACGGTCTAAGATGGACTTGAATGGCCTGAGTTCGCGGTACTACAACCGGACCGAAGGTGGTAGAGTTTGAGTTGGAGAAGGACTCCACTTTTCGTTTCTTGCAGACAAAGCCACAAGTGAGACGTTGGAGACCTAGGTGGGGTCCACACGAACTCCCGGAAGAAGTCTGGTCCCTCCATGCAGAGCAACGGACCGGATCTTGGGATCTTTTGGTTCGGACGGTGGTATGGAAAAGATTGGATTGGCAACCGATGTGAAAGAAACTCAAGGGGACTCCATATGTGGGTTAGAGGAGGAGGATGGACGGTTTAGATCTTAGATATGGGGCCCACATACGGACGACGTGGATGGTTTGGACGGACAGCGTCCATTCGCTGTTGCAGCGCCCAACGAAGAAGACGCTGGCTTCTTCTTATATACGCGGTCAACGTCCGTTGACCGATAGGGATGACGTGCACGATGTGCACGTGGGTCCCACCGTGATGTATGTGACAAATCTACTCCGCTCATTAGTTAGGCCGGGGAGTTTTAGGGTGTGACACAAAAATTGAGGCAGATCCGATGTTTAGGTGGGCCGCTCCATGCAAGAGATGGGTAAGTAAACATCACGTTAAAACTTACAGTAACCATTCAACAATATAGATATTTGAGTTAATTCCAAGTTTACCCTTTTCTTTGTTTTTGACTTCAACCACCTGTAGTGATCCCGTTTACCATCAGTTTTCGGTGAAACTTCACCAAGGCCTGTCATTTTTCGCGCTCTTTATACGGGTTAAGTTTGGGCCTTGATCTCTTACAGATGACCAAGATGCCTTTTTAGTGATCCATCACACTCGGTGATCCAAAGTGACATTTGTACATATCCAATAGAAAATTTAACCAGTAGCCTTGGTATATATCCTATGATCTTCGAAATGATCGGTTCGGTTTGTTATTTGGGTGGCCCAATTAGCAGATACGAATTCGATGGATGGTTATATGAAAGGCTAATTTTTTTCTAATTAGATGTTTATGTTCTTAAACACAATTATGAGTTATTGTACGGTCAGTTTCTTAAACTGATATTCCTAATATGGTCTTTGGGTGGCTTATTGGTGAGACATACACCGTTAGACTTTAATGACTTGTCTACTCATGAAATTTCATCATATCACAGTTTTGACGGTAGGTTAAGCATGTCAATGTATGATAAACAAGATGAACGGATCATAATATTAAATTGATTTGTGTATGAGCAGCTATGGGGATCAAGGGTTTAGTTTACTATGATCGGTTTGTCTAAATTTGAAGTGGACGGTCAGATACCTTTATCTAGTGATGAATAATTAATTGAATGGCTGGTTTTGATGAACAAGTGTAATTGACAGTTCATCTTGGAAATCAACGGGTTGATGAATTTATATATGCATATACTTGAACTAATGTAGTGTGCGTACTCACTTGCGTATCTACATGCACTCAAAATCTTGGGTCATTACATTCTACCCTCCTTAAAGGAATTTCGTCCCGAAATTCAAAAACTTCCACGATGTATAGAGATAATAGTATGTATAATTCATCATATGAACTCGGGTTCTTACAATCTACCATCCTTAAAGAATCTCGTCCTTGAAATTAGAGTACATATGTATCAATCTTCAATTATCATAAGCCACAAGGGAGAATCAACCGACAAAGTTTATTTTAATAGTCCTCAAAATATCGAATCCTCCAAATATCCGTACATGATTTAATATTTCAATAAATTATTCAATCTTTGATCTAGGTCGGTTATGTCTCTCCATATGTTTGTTTGATGGAGGTTTCGCAAGAAAATCGGGTGGTTGGATAGGCAGTTACTCTACAATTTATTTCTACCAAACCATATATCCAATCGACTTGAAATTTGGAACAGATGTTACTGACTTCAAGGTGTATCACCAGAAAAATTTTCAGCTTAAAATATCTACTAATTCCTAGGTTTTCTCCCCGATTAAGGCAGTAATATGTTGCTGTCCAGCAGTAAATTTCACGTTTCTCAGTCTACTTCTAGAATATTTAAAATTTTTCTATAATTTCGTTTGTTCTGAAATTTTACAGGGATATCAATGGGTATGTTTCTGACCTCCAGGAAAATTTTGAAAATTTTTAGACTTGTATTTTGCCGTGTGTGATCATAGGTATGAATCTGGTCCATAATTTCAGTCTTATAAGTGAAAATTAAGGAAAAATTCAAAAATATCGATTTTTTGGTCAATCCACTTGTTGGGATTTCGTGGGAATGTCTTTATAACCCTAAGAAAGATCACAGAGGTTAAAATTTTAATTTTTATGACTTTTGATTAGGTAAAAGGTTTACTAAGGTGGGAATTCACTTCTCATGGTACCTAGGTACATGTGTCTAAATTCAATGGCTATCCTAAAAGTATTTGGGAGCCTATGTTTAGATTTTCTACTATTCATGAAGCTACCCTATATCTTAAAACTTTAGTGGACTTTTTTTCCCAAGGCACAGTTTATCTCATTCCTATCCTCTGATACCAACTGTAACGCCCCCAAAATTCGACACTCGAGTATATAACTCAAATTTCGAAATCAAGGGTGTTATGTAAGTACTGAATGAATCTTTCACAATCACAACTGATATTTTTTCCTTTCCATTCACAAGGTACCAAATATATAGAATCAAATTAAACCAAGCTTTGAAAATTAAACTATTAATTAATGAGTCGATGAAATTATTCCAAACTGTCTAAACTAATGGCCATCTAATGGGCCTTATTACATCAATGCTTTCAAACAAAAAATCAAAATAATTAATTCAAAAAAAAAAATAATCTTCTAGGGTATTCCCTCATCTGGAACCGTTTCCTCGAAGCCTTCTAAATCATCACCTGCCACTACGGTTAATCGCATAACACTGCGTCAGCGATAAAAGCCGGTGAGCATTCTTATATAGTTTAATATATGTAATTCGATGTAGAAAACCACTTGACCATTAAAGTACAAATCACTACAATTTCAATAGTAATTTCATCAAATCAAAATCTCTTAAACATGCACGTGATGCATAGTATGCAAGTATGTTTCAACAATCTCAGTACAGTTATCAGTAGAACATCCAGAGCCAGTTTATAGTTGGGCCTACACTGTTTCACAACTGCAGAGTTGGTCTCTTGTACACACTAGGGAACTCACCCAACCTGCTAAAATCATCTGATATCCACCGGGTACGCTAGTATGGTATCTTGCACACACCGGGGAGCTTAACCAACCCGTCCACAATCGATGGACTATCAGAAGGGTATATTGCACACACAGGGCGCTCAACCAGGGACTGTTGCACACACTTGGGCGCTCACCCAAACAATCTTCAATGGGCCTATTGCACACACCAGGGTGCTCATAGATGTAATAAGGCCCATTAGATGGCCATTAGTTATTTTGATTTTTGGTTTGAAAGCATTGATGTAATAAGGCCCATTAGATGGCCATTAGTTTAGACAGTTTGGAATAATTTCATAGACTCATTAATTAATAGTTTAATTTTCAAAGCTTGGTTTAATTTGATTCTATATATTTGGTACCTTGTGAATGGAAAGGAAAAAATATCAGTTGTGATTGTGAAAGATTCATTCAGTATTTACATAACACCCTTGATTTCGGAATTTGAGTTATATACTCGAGTGTCGAATTTTGGGGGCGTTACACGTTTAAATAGGCAACAAAACAAAAAATAGCAACCTCTTATGCACTACCACGTAGTTGCTCAAGAAAATGCGTGCGCAATCGACCGGTCGCCCAACCGGTAGGAGCTTGCACAAAACACTCCAGAGGAAAAGCATCCATGCTGCCTCACCTTAGACCTGTCGCCCAACCGGTCTAAGCCCACCTTAGACTTGTCGCCCGACCGGTCTAAGCCCCCTACTAGACCTGTGTCTAGGGTGAGAAAAAATAGTCCAGAGACCTCTGTGCATCTGGGCCGTTACGTGTAGACTGGTCGTCCAACCGGTCTGAGTACCTAATCCGTGCATCGTTTGAAGGCTCTCTAACAAAGGGCCTGTTTGGATTTGCGGAAAAGGTGAGAAAGAATTGTATTTCTCAAGAAATCTTAATTCCAGGAAAGTATATGAAATGAAATGTTAGTTCTCATGTTTGTTTATCAATAATATTTTCTTGAGAAATTTGAGGTTTATTTTCAAATCACATGTTTGGCAAAATAAATTTTTTTGAGTAAATTTTATTGAATGGTGGAGCATTCAATAATCATTGTTTCCCATGGTTTGGTCCGCTTGAGATTTGGATATGCTTCCTTTTTGTGGTCATGCCATAAAATGATATAGGAAAACGGATGGACGGCATGGATGTTGAATGCACACATCATCAAGGTGGGACCCACGTTAAGTGCTGCGGTGTCTTGGACGAGGCAGGTGTAGCACCTAATCCGCTTCCTATTTGAGTGGGATATGATAGTGGGAAGCGAATTAGGTGAGACCCCACTCACCCAAGATGGTGCGGCCCATACTGTGGGGCCCACCATGATGTATGCATTCTAAATCCATGTCGTCCATATATTCTTCCAGATCATTTTACAACACTATCCCAAGAGTGAATTGTTTTCAATTATTTGGTGGATCATACCATAAGAAAGAGTGGTGATTGACCATTAATGGACCACAAAAGTTTTGGATCAAGCTGATATTTATTTTTTTACCTTCATCCAGGCTTAGGTGACCTTATCCTCAACGGATTGGATGGAAAATAAATACTATGGAAACATCCTGGTGCGCCCTAAGAAGTTTTTAATGGTAGGGCGTTCAATCACCATTGCTTTCTATGATATGGTCCACCTGATAATTGAACATGCTTCCTTTCTGGATTAATGCCCTAAAATGATTTGGAAAAACAGATGGATAGCGTGGATACAGAATATATACATGAAGGTGGGCCCCATGGTAAGGCCTGCACTATCTTGAGTGAGTCCTGGTCTCACCTAATCCGCTCTTGTTTAGTAAGTGCGGGAAAAGATATATGTGCCCAACCATGATATATGTGTTTTATCAATGCCGTCCAGCCAATTTTTCATCTCATTTTAGTGCATTTGCACAAAAAAAAAAATGCATATCCAAATCTTAGGTGGACCATACTATTGGAAACAATGGTAGTTGAACGTGCACCATTGAAAACTTTCTAAGGCCCACTATAATGTTTAGTTACCATCCAACTTGTTGATTGGGTCCCACAAACCTGTACAAAGGGAAAACACAAATATCAGTTTGATCCAAACTTTCGTAGCACAAAGAAGTTTTTAATGGTTGGCATTCAATTACTACTGTTTCCTATGGTGTGGTCCACTTGAGATTTGGATGTCACATTTTTTTTTTGGTTCATGCCCTAAAAATGAACTGGAGAAATGGATGAACCGCATGGATAAAACACACATATTAGATGGGCCCACAAAGCTTTTTCAGTACGGCATGCATGGTCACAAGCGAATCCAATTGCGAGGCGATTAGCGGCACCAGCTTCGCCCAAGATGGTGTGGCCTTTACCGTAGGGCCCACCTTGATGTTATTCTGTATCTATGTCATCCACCTAACTTTTCAGATAATTTTAATCCTAAATATGAAACAGATCTATATCTCAAGTGGACCATACAATAGGAAATAGTGGTGATGGTCATTAAAAACTTCTTGTGAGCCATAAAAGTTTTATATCGTAGTGATATTTTTTTATTGTGGTCTTCTTGTGGTCTTCATCCATGATTGTGTGACCTTATCAACAGTTTAGATGGAAATTAAACATTATGGTGGACCCTAGAAAGTTTTCAATGGTGGGTGTTCAATCACCACTGTTTCTTATAGCATGGTCCACTTGAGATTTGGGTATGCTTCATTTTTTAGTATGTATACTAAAATGATATGGAAAAATAGATGGACGGCATGGATATATGAGAAATACATCAATGTGGGTCCATGGTAAGCATTGCACCATCTTGGGTTAGGGGGTGCACTTAATCCGCTATCGAGAAAATGTAGGAAAGGAAATGTCCTTTCTTATGTGTCGACGTGAGAAAATAAAAGGGCAATTTTGAGGGAAAATCGGCTGCGTGGGAAATTGGGTTTCCTTTTCTTTTCTATAATTTTGGTGTTTACAAACAATGAAAAGATAATTTCTCGAGAAACCTTGTTTCCTTTCCCACCATTTCACCGAATCCAAACAGGCCCCTAGTAGTGGGGCTTCAATGAGGAGCGACTTTGATAGAATACATGTGTGCCTCGTGTCTACTTTCTACAAGTGAAATGAGTGTAGTTGAGGAATGTCGTAAAACTGGGTTACTAGGCCGTACCCCATCCTGTTTACTTTACGAGCCTAAAAGATCATTTCCAAGCCTGGATGATTATGGAGTAGAAATTTGGAATTTTGTATCAAGGAATGGGCTGGGCTGGGCGGATCATTACACCATAAAAAGGGAGAAGGTGGCCCCAACATAATAAATGGTCCACATCAACGGCTTGCCCCACATGACGGACGGTGGATATTAAGGGTGGAATAAACAAAGTTGAAGGATAAGTACTTTTGTAATGTTGGAAACCCAATGTACTTTTCTACTTTTTGACCGATAAGTATGTTGTTCACTAAACGTACTTATCTGCTGAATTAGTAGAAACCAAGATAAGATACTTGAGGCATAAGTAGCTTATGTGAATTACCCATCCAATTGATGGGGAGGATCCACCCAAGTGTAGGCATCTCCAATCTAAGCACAATAATTACACAAAAGTAGAAAGAAACGATCTCGAATTTTTATTCTGTTCAAAGGTGCTTTGATAGTACTCCTCCTAGACCCTTAGATAAGATTTTGAAATGTACATATAAGGAAAACTCATAATGTCATTGACAACCAATGACTTATTACTTATTACAAATATGGAAAAGAAATAAAAGAGATAAGAATGCATTTAAAAATATTTGACTAATGGATTATTCATAGCTAGCTGATTGATTTTTAGTAGCTAATTACCTAAATAAGCTAGCTTACATAAATAGGAGGCTTGGGCCTCTTTGGCCCAGCTCTAGTGCCTGGGTCTGGCCCATGGATCGTGGGCCCAAATCAGTCAGCATCAATTAACTTACAATCCAAACGCCCCCTTAATGTCTATAGAGTGGCACACTTCCTTGTATGGGGATATCTTCTCTTCCAAAAACAAGGAGTGAATGGATCACTTTGATTGAGAAGTCAACTAAAAGAAACCTGTCTTGTGTTTTTATGCCACCATCAGCTGTAAATGCCCTAGGGATTTAGCTCTATAACTTCTTTACTGAGGGTTTGTTGGGTGCTGTTTATGCAATACAGGTTTAACAGCTCTCTTTTTGTTGAAGAGAACAGTTAAGAGTAAACTTTTTTTTTTTTCCCTTTCTTTTTTAAGTCTTATAAGGCTTTTACAAAAAAAGTCTTTTAAGATTTTTTTCAGATGGTAAAATTTAGATGTCGGTTCAATATTTGCATCTTTAAATTAGCCCATAAACGAGTTGTGGCCAAGCGTTGGCATATTTATTTCATGGTTCTCCATTTTTTTTTCCCGCCATTTATAATTTCTTGTCTGAGAGTGATTTTATAACCCTTTTTCCTTGCAAACGTTATCCATTAGTCTACACTTGTGCTTGTTTAAGCCCTTTTTTCCTATTGAAAGTAGTTCTTGTTTCATTTGTAGCCGATAAGTTATAACAGATGCTGCTTCTCCTTCCATTTCTTTTGGTCCCTTTCCTGTTTCCAGGTGCGCTCCTTGGCAGCAGAATCTGATAGGGCTTATCAAGGAGGTCCACTTGAGCTTGCATATTATCAGGAGGCAACCCTCACACCTGAAGAAAGAGGAGGGGATAGGGCGTTGGAGGACACTAATGGCCTTGCACCACCCAACCAGTACACTTGCATGCTGGACTGGTTTGCTGTAGATCTTGAAGAGGAACATTCTGCTATGGATGGCAGGATACTTGAAGAGCATGCTGAATATGTTGTATATGCCATACACAGGGTAACACTTAAATCCTCTTGCTTTGTACATAATTTAAATTTTAAGTGAAACGAAATAAATCATGGTTGCACCAGTAAAATACTTCAAATTGCCACAAAAAAGCCTTTGTTGATTAGCTTGTTATTCAAATATAATGGAGTGTTTCTTTCAAGTACTTGGCTTTCTTAACTGCACTCCTTTTCTGTTCTGGGTTTTGTTCTCGTGTAAATTAAAGGCTTTTGCACGAGTCTTAAGTACATTTCCTCTTTTTTTTTTAATTTTTTTTTTTATGCTTTACAAAAATATATAACCTTCAAGTATGATGATGTTTGACTGGGTCAGGCCAGTCACACTGATCATGTTTACTAGCCTTTTAGATAACTAGTCTTCCCCCCCCCCCCCCCCTTTTTTTTGTTACATGACTAGTCCTTGACAAGATTTGAAAGATAATTGGATTCCACGGAATGAATTTGTTGGACTCTTAAGGGGAATGTGTTAGCATTATAATTATTAAACACGGACAAGAAATTTACTTGCAATATGTTTGGAGCACATTTTTCCTATAATCTTGCAAGGCAAGCAATAGATGGCCAGTTTTTACATGTATTACCCATCCTCCAATATGAAATTTTAGTTTGAATAACATTAGGCACGAGCAATAATCCTTTCATATTTGTTAAGTATTGGACTCTTATGTTATTGGAGGCATGCACTCCACATCAATATTTGCTCTTGTACATGTTGCAGATTTTCTTCCACTAATCTATTCATGTATTCTGTATCTCTTTCTCTACACTTCTCATGCGTACTGAAATTATGTTGTCTGATCCAGCCTGCATCTTTGAAGATTTTGGATCAATATCAGGTGTCACGTGATGCTCGATCCAAGGAAGGTGCTGAAGTGTCTGGAAAATTGCCCCGAAGTGTGGTTTTGGTCGGGCATTCTATGGGTGGTTTTGTTGCCAGAGCTGCAGTTGTCCACCCACATTTAAGGAAGTCAGCGGTTGAGACTGTTCTCACTCTTTCAAGCCCACACCAGTAACCTTCTTAGCTACTTTTTACTCTCTTCATTGTAGTTACAAATCTTATGCATCTTCTTGTTCCAGTCACTACATGCCTGACAAAATCAAATGACTTATACAGGTCACCTCCTGTGGCATTACAGCCATCTTTGGGTCATTTCTTTTCACGAGTCAATAGAGAATGGAAAAAGGGATATGAGGTCCAGAGAACTCATACAGGCCGCTGGGTGTCAGGTCCTACGCTCTCTCATGTTGTTGTCATCTCCGTTTCTGGTGGTGTTCGTGATTACCAGGTTTCATCCTTGGACCTTGCACTCTGGTACTTCTAGTGGACTGCATGTTTTTTTTTTCTTCTGGGTGAGACTGCACATGGAAGTCGTTGATCTATGAATTCAATCCTATGTTCTGTGTCTTAACTAAGTGAGAATGTGATTTTACAGATGATGCCTGCCTGTTAATCAATATAACATGTGCTTTATTTATTTAATATTCATGAAGTTTCCAATCTTGTATACAATGTTGTCAAATCATGAATCGTAATCGGGTCTAAATCGTATCGTATTGTAAATCGTAAGATTTTTTCAGATTTTCATAAACATATCATAACAAAATACAAAAAATTGTAAATAAATCAGAAAAATTAAAAAACATATTACTCATCCATTTTCTCATGAATATGCTAAAAAAAACAATTTAACCATAACATGATTCTCGTCATTAATTGTATGTCTGTATCCTTGTATAAATGTATCATTGTGTTGTATCATGTCATAATTAAGTTAAAAGAAAAAAACCCCTTTCATATATCCCATCCGATGTACATGTAAGTTTTTTGTATGATTTCAAAAAATAACCTTTTCCCATCTCCATTTACATATATAATTATATATTCACTTCATCACTTGTTTGTATTAAGAAAACAAAAAGTCTAAACAAATCTAGTCTTCGTCGACCGCGGCGCCATCATCATCATCATCCTCATCATCAATGGCATCAACATCAGTGACATTATCTTCATCCTCAGAATTTGACGTTGAAATAAACTCTGCTTCCTCCTCTTCTACCACTTTTGCTTTCCCCTTCGCTTTACTTCTTATTGCAAATTTTCTAGGACCTACAAAACAGTTTATGAATAGTGCATTATGCTCGTCGCTTATTAGTTTAGCAATTAGCAATTTAGCATAACTAAATGAAAGCAAACTATTAGTTTAGCAATCTAACCACGTTGCCTATCTGGTCGTGAGGTAGACCCGCCTACACCTGGCACATCCTCCAATCCCTCAACAAAGCATTCACCCATGTCCATCCAGGTGTTATCTGTAGGAAGGGTAGGATCCTCCTTCTCAGTGATCCACTCATCATCGGATTCCATATCCGATAAGCAGATAGGGTTAAGCCCTTGGTCTTTCTCTCTTTTTGCATGTCGGACTTCAAGCTGGAGATTGTACTTCACAAAAACCAGAGCGTTCAATCTCTGCTGCTCGAGTCTATTTCTTTTTTTCGAATGTATCTGTAATGAACGCGGAATTTCATAAGAACCAAAGGTACTACATGTGAATTCATAAGATAAGTAATGAATTGAATAATTTCTCACCTGCTTAAAAGTGTTCCAGTTGCGCTCACAACCAGTAGCACTACATGTCAAACTTAAAATACGGATCACAAACTTTTGCAATTCAGGACACTCATCTCCGTAAGTCTCCCACCATAAACCTACGAATCAATCATAGATAAATATATAAATAAACTAAATAATCTAAATAACTACTTAGTTACTTTAGTAACTTTACTTAAAGACAAGCAAAAGAATTGAAAAATTACCTGGTTGTTTCGTCGTTCTTGTTAATTTTGCAGTCTCTCGTCCAAACAATCTATTGACCTTTTTGAACTTGTCCATTTGTTCATCAATGATCACCCGTTGCCTTGAATCCGGGATCATTATTTCAATACAATCATATAGTCCTGTTTTGATTTCTAAATCCGGATGGAAACTATCATCATATTGAAATCTAGGATTTAGAAAGTAAGCCGCCGCATGTAAGGGCCTATGTAGCTGAAGATTCCACCGTTGGTCTATAATGTCCCATATAGCCGAATACCTCTTTTCACCTCTCCCAAGTTCTTTGCTATCGATTCTTTTGCCTGATCCATTGCTTCATAAATATACCCCATGGCTGGCCTCTCATCTGAATCAACTAGTTGTAAAACTTTAACTCATGGGAGAGTGGTTTTCAAGGAAAACTTGATAGATGGCCAAAAGTCAACATCGGCCAATACAATGTCTTGAACATGCTTCTCTTTCGCGGTCTTCGAGAAGCTGCTACCTTCCCAATCTTTTGAGGTAAACATCGACCTCAAGCTAATCCTATTTTCATGGATGCTTTTTAAAGTTAAGTAACACGTCGCAAATCGTGTCACCGCCGGTCTTGTCAACTCTCCATTTGTATGCTTCCTCATTAGGCTCAAGACCCAACAATGCTTGTAGATGTAGACTGTTATAGCCCTTGCCTTTGCCACGGTTTTAGAATGAACTTGTAGTTTTCCAATGTCTGCAAGCATAAGATCTATGCAGTGGGCCACACATGGAGACCAAAACAATGTCCTTCTCTTTTCCATCAACATTTGACCTGCTTTGATATAAGCGAATGCACTATCTGTAACAACTTGAACCACGTTTTCTTCACCTACCTCATCTATAATAGATTCAAGTAAATGTAACAAATTGTCTGCATTTTTTAAAATATCGGATGTATCTATTGATCTTAAAAAAACTGTACCACTTGGACTATTTACGAAAAAAATAGTAATAGATCGATTCACGCCATTGGTTCACCCATCTGACATCACGGTGCATCCGGTCTTTGCCCATTCCTTCTTATAAACCTCGATTGATTTTTCTATAGAGTCAACTTCTATTTTCAAAAATTTATTCCTCACTTCATAATATAACGGTAGCTTCAACTCCGGCCCAAATGAAGCAACAGCTTTCATCATAGGTGCAAAAAATGGACTCTTTACAAGATTAAATGGTAAAGCATTTGCATATAAAAATATAGAAATCGAAAGACATACATTATCTCGTTCTCCCTTCTTCTAAATTTTGTTAAGAGTAGCCTGTTGCTTTTCTTTCGGCCCACCTTTTCTTCTTACAAAATCATCCATAGTCCTTTTTCGTTTTCCTCCAATTTCTTCCACGTCTTCAATAATGGGAACTCTCTCAACATCGTATGCCTGCTCTTCTTGTTGCTTCTTCTCATTGATATTACCCTCCAACAACCTCTTGAATTTTTCGGCGACGTCATCACCCACTTGACTATACAAAGCAACATTCTTCTTGGTTCAGGCAATGTGATGTTTCATTCGAAAAACACCTCTCCAATAACTCTTCCCACAAAAATTACATTTAAGATGGAGATTATTGTTCTCATCCACCTTTGAACAATACTCCTATGTATGGTCATTATCCTTCAACTTCGACTCCTTTCCCATCTCCAACACTCTAAGTTGAATCAACACCCAAACCTACCGAAAACTATAAGAAACAAGTCAAACGTAAAAAATGTTAAAAATCATTAAGAGTCCTTAGAAGACCGAACCAAATGATGTTTTATTTAAAAAATTGAAGAAAGGAAAAAGAAAAGATTAAACAAGGAAAAGATGAGATATTCTAATGTAGGTGGTGTGTGATTGTGTCTTGTATTATGTTTCCTTAGACCTCTAAGTGCAATCCCTACAAAAGGGGAGGGGGGGTGTTGTTCACTCCCCAAGTGTAGGGTTGCGAAGTAGTAATAATTCGGAAAGACCGAGTATCATTCCCACAGATTTATGAATGGGTATTCTCAGAATTTGTCTAAAATAACTAGTAATTAAGATCTTATTAAGAACTAAAACTGGAAAATAACAATTTGGGTTTAAACAATGAATGTGTAAGGTAATTTCAATCTAAAAAGGCACTAGAGCGCCAAGGATCCACTTTTGACAAGTTTTAATGCACCAACACAACTAGGTCTCTCATAACTCAATCGGAATCGAATTCATATCTCTATCCGATCGGAATATAGAGCGGTTCAATCAGCAATTATCCAAAACAAGTGTTTATTCATTGATTTGATTCCCACAACCATGCTCAGGCCTTGGGCACACTCAATTGTGTAGGCCAAGCCTCTCTCCAATCTAGTTGAGATTCATAACCATAGCTTTCATCAAATCCTATCACTAGACCTGATTACAACTAATGATTAGAACTCTAATTAAATCAAAATCAATAAGCAAACAATTATTTCAGATTATAATAAAAAGATAAGAACTTTAGTTGAATGAGTTCCCACATGAAGATCGGGCCATTGCATACAAGGCAATCAAAGAATCTACCATGCCCGGAGTCAATGATAGATCAATGAATTACACAAGCATAAACAATGCTCAGAAGGTAAGCTACCAAGTTAGGATCACTAAGAATCACATGAGCCCGGAGTCATCAAGAGATCAAAGTAAAAACCCAACTAGTACTTGATTCAAACTCACATTAACTAAAATTCATCAATTAAATCATCAAAAGGAAACCTAGGTTGCATCAATCCATAAAAAACGAATCAAAAGCTTCACCTCTTAGCTCTAGCTAAGAGGTTTTAGTTCATCTCTAACATCCTTGAACTAGAAAGCCTCAAAAACATAAAAAACAACTAAAACAGGAAGAAAACTAGAAACTCGAAGTAGAATCCGTCTCCTAAGCAATTCCCACGTCCTAGCATGCTTTGATATGAAGGGAAGAAGTCCTTTTATAGCTTGGAGGTGTCCATTGCGTAAGAAACTTCCAGATTTTGCATAAGGATACGCAATTGCGTAGAGAAATTCGGCGCCCGAATTAGAAGCTTCCGTTTTTGCATGGCCGACCGGTCGGACGACTGGTCGGACTGGCCTGGCCGACCGGTCACGACCGGTCGGACCCTGTATTTCCTCTATCCAGCGAGTTTTCTTGGCAGGTAGTGGGTTGGCCGACTAGTCTTGACCGGTCTGGCTCCCATGGCCGACCGGTCGTACGACCGGTCTAGGCTCTTCTTCTTCTTGATTTCTTTCTCCGCTATGCTTTCTTCTTTCTTTTCTTTCTTCTACCCTTTCATGCTTAATCTTGTGGTCTTCAATGCTTGTAATGAGCTCTGTTTAGCCTTGAATCAGTGAAATCTCCATCTTGTCCCTACAATTACAAATCATACATTAGAGTAGTCCTTTAAACATGTAAACCGTGCATAACGAGTGATGAATTGGGGTTAGAATATGCACAATTAAGAGCTCAACAGGTGTGGGGGTTCTCTCCCCACTATTCGGAGCCAGGGGGTCTAAGGGGGGCGGCTTCGAATAGTTGTAAAATCAAGCAAAATCACAATTGTAAAATCGCACAGTTTGAAGAAAATAGAATGAAAGATTAAAGAAGTAATTTATATGTTTTCATGCCTATTTTAATGTAGAAAACCAACGAAACAAGCGTGGTTTGATTTTGTTGAACGATGCAAAAGATATGAGAGCTTCTTTCTCCAAGATTTCTTGGCCTCACAATCTCCGAATCTCTCTAATCTCTCTCAAAAGATGTAAAAGAATGTATATTCTAATGAAGGTGGACCCTAAATAGCTTTTAGTAAGTAAAGCTCTAAAAAAAATGAGAAAAAAATGAAAAAAAGACGAAAAAAAATTGATTTTTTTTCGATTTTTAACGTCGGTTGTCAAATCGTACGATTCATGATTTCAATCATACGATTCAGTCCGGAATCGTACGATTTACTTAAAATTGCGATTTGGCCATACGATTTGAATTGTACGATTCAAATCGTGAATCGGACGATTTTAACAACACTGCTTGTATATGGTTATACATTGCAATGTGGATGCTGCGAAAACCTGTAGCCTTGTATGAGCTTGGTTGGAGCTAGTCGTGATTATTACTGGAAATGATTGCTTAATCATAGTGGGATGATTGCATGGAAAGTATAATCAAAAGAAGTATTTAGCTGGAATCGCGTACACTACTGATGTTAGTTTTCTATCTCTTGTAGCCCTAAATACTCTCATGTATGACTGTCTGGTAACTTCTATCAGGATAGCTATCATGCATGTATAAGTATAATGTATGGATATTGTTAAAAGCCAATCGACATGAGATCAGTAGGATGAGATGGTGTTGGTATTATTCAAAGGTTATCACACATCAAATGCCACCTTGACAATTATTGGTTGGAATCATGGATGCCTTTTGTTTATCCTTAAATATGTGAAGGTTATTAAGTTTTCATTCATTATTAAACTTTTTCATATTACATATGCAAAACCAGACGTCTTTACATGTGTTAGGCCTAATTTCTTGTATTTCTGGACCCTCTTTGAAGTTTAGGGGTTTCTTTTGCTGAGTTCATGGATATTTGGATCAGTGTTTCAAATAGCGTCTATAGCGTAGCGTAGCCGTAGCGCTACATAGCGTAAATCCCCTGTAGCAGGTCGTAGCATACGCTATAGCTACGTAGTGTGTAGCGTTTGTAGCGTACGCTACAGTGTATTTTTTCATGATCTCTCTAAAAAATGTATTTTTTTTTATAATTTTTTAATTGTTGTTTTTTTTAAATGGTGTCAAAGTCACAACATAAAAAAAAAAAAAAAAAAAAAAAACTGAAAATGAAAGTCAAAACCAAACATTTCTATGTTTACTTTCACTTAAAATGGTGGTGATCCTTTGTTAAAGTTGGTGTGAAATTCACACACTAAAAAACCTTTAAAACTAAAAAGAAAAAGGGTTTCAAAAGAGGGTTTTTGGAAACCCTTCTTAACCTTTAGGATTTTTATTCTTTTCATACTTGTGAGTTGTGTACTTGTGGTTTCAATTAGACATTATTAATTAAAGTGGTTTGCTTAGAAAGTTGTTGATGCGATAATGATTTAATTATTGATTTTTTTTTATAACTTTCTATATGTGGATTAGCTTTTGATAAATAATAATTAATAACTTGCTTGAACATGCTTATAGTTGAAAAAATGAATCATTTTTTAGGCATTTTTATATATTTTGTTTTTTTTCTTACTAATTATCATATTTTTCTTATTTTTAAATTAAAAAGTAGAAGTATCATGTAGCGTACGTTACACGCTACGCTATTACGCTACATGCTACAAAGGGTTGTACGCTACGCAACATGCTACCGCTATTTAAAACACTGATTTGGATATAGCATCTTTTTCAGTACTTGGATAACTTGCAATTGCCTCCCTTTAACTACTCTCTTACTTGAATGCCCATTCTCAACATTGCAAATTTAATGTGGCACATATGGTTTGTGTCTTTACCTTTTCAGGTTCGGTCAAAGTTGGCTTCACTGGATGGTATTGTGCCTTCCAGTCATGGTTTTATGATTAGTAGCACAGGTATGAAGAACGTTTGGCTTTCAATGGAGCACCAATCTATTTTGTGGTGTAATCAATTGGTTGTACAGGTATATCACAGTTAACTCTCTTTCTTTCAATGCATATTTCAGTTTCTGTTGCATTCATCTCTGAATTATATTATATTGCAGATCTCACACACACTTCTGAGTATGATAGATTCAGAGACTGGTCAACCATATCTAAGCACACAAAAGAGACTTGCTGTCTTTTCCAAAATGCTTCGTAGTGGGATACCACAGGATTTTAATTGGATGAGGCAGGTGCAGTTGCCCCAGATGACAGGGCATGTTTCCGACAAGAATGAAAAGAATGTTCCTGGTATGTCCAGTGTCCCCGTTTTCCTTCCTGCATGGCATGGGTCATCTTTTGTTCTATTGCTTAGAGAGATTTGAGGTTTTTTGTTGGATCATCTCTGGTTCTACTGTTTCAAGTGATCTTATTTTTTTACTATTTTTTTAATGTTTTTTTTGTTGTTGTTGTGGAAACACGGGATGCCGAAGTGCGAAGGTTACTTTGGCTTTATGATTACGCAGATCTTTTATCTTTTATGGCTTCTGATCATTACTTTTTCTTTGAGAGATAACTTTTGATTATTACTTTGCGATGCTTACTACTAATTTGGTATTGGAACACTTCCAATGAAAAGAATGGTATTCAAAGACTCGTACCCAGAAGTGGGGAAGACATTATATACCCAGACCAGAATACCTGTAAAAGCCATATGCTCGGGTTTCTCATAATCAACAGTCAGAGACTCACTAGCTCAGTTCTGTGCCGACCCTCACAATCAATGATTAGACGAGCAACCAAGAAAGTTAGGAGCCTTCTCATGCCTACAGCAGTCCCATTTTAAAGACTTGCAATTGCGCCACTGTAGAACTTCCATGCATAACTCCCATTTGTGCAATCACAAATTTTCTGCACAAATTCTTAGTGATGCTTTTCATTGTTGAACCACCCTAAGAACATCCCAATTGCCAACATCATGTTTACATCCCCAAAGTTTAAATTTTATACTATTCAACTCCACAAGTACACATCTTCGATTTCTAGTTTCAGAGGTTGGTTTGGTGACTAAATTACTAGTTTCAAAATCTTCTTTATGTTCTTTCACTTTTAGTTCAAAATTGGCTTTTGCAAATTTTTTTTTTGGATGAATAGCTTGAATTTATTAAGAAAAAGACAATAAGAGGAAAGATAGAATCAGCTACTAAGGCTTTGAAAAGCCAGGTAGAAAACTAAAACCAGGTGGACTACGGTAGAGACATAAAACATGAAAAGATTGTATCTCCAATCGATGGTCTGAATTTGTTCCCTAGTGGAGCCCTCTTTAGCTAACCGATCAGTGCTGAAATTTGTCTTGTTGCACATGAGAAAACACTCATTGATGAACAGGCATAAGTCCCTAGCTTCCTTGGTAATTCCCCCATGGAGAGGATCCAAATTTGATCTATATGATTGCATTACTTGAATCCCCGTCCATAGTGATCAGGTAGTGTTCCAAGAGCATCCAATTTGACTCCTTTGAGGAGGAGGTACACAACTTTGGCATAATTTGAATTTCAGATACCCACCCGAAGGAGCAGAAAATTAATTCAAAATTTCACTCCTGTTATTCTTGATTAATTCACCAAACCCAATTGGCCCGGGTTCCCCAAAGAGCTGACTTTGAAGTTGAACATTAAAATTAAAATGCCTTTGTGAGGATTGCACTGGTTTTCTTTGATGGTTTCAAGGGGACATCAGATGTCCTACTCGAGTGTACCAGAGGCGGAGGCGGCTACTTGCATCAGCACAACTTTTCTTATAGATGGATGACGACTTCTAGACGGGGCCTGCAGGGCCACTTTGAAGACCCTACATGCATTGGACGTGCATCAGGAAGACCCCACACTGGGATGATGCATGTGGATTGCTTTTTAGGAGTTTTTAGCCATATGTTTCCAGTTTTGGGTCCATCGGACCGTTGAATCATCTTGATCGGGCCATAGGACTATCAGATCTTCCTAATCTGGGCCCTTGGACCCTGGTTTTTTCTTTTATGTTATTTTTAGGATTTATTGGATGATTTGAATTATTTTTAGTTGATTTGGATGTCTAGTTTTGAGAGTGTCCCATCGAACTTTAAGTAAGGTCATAATTGTAATTTTTTTAAGTTTTAATATAAAAGCCTGGAGGGGCATCCAACACTATGGTGTTATTGAGCATAAAAAAAGGAAGAAGAAAAGCTTGGAGTTTGTTCTCTTACAAAAAGGTTTCTCCCTCATCTTCCTTTAGGGTTTGTGCCATTCCAATCAAATTGTGGAAGGGTAGAGCATAGCTTGGTGGTGGATTCCTCTAATAACAATTTTTTTTTTCTCTTCTTCTTCATACAAGGTACACAAACTCTACTTTTCTTCGTCTTCTACCTATCTTGTAAAACCTAGAATCCCCCCATCTTCTTCCTCTTTCCCATTCAACCCAACAAAACCCAGCCCCAAAGGGACCACATGCATGTCCGTACGTGTGTCCATACGGAGTCTACGGACGACCCTTCCTTCCCCTTTTCTTCATCCCCTTCATTAACCCTTTCCCCTACTATCTTTTTTCACTCTAACCCTAAAACCCTAACCTTAAATCCCTAACCCTAATACCCAAAACCCTAATTTTCAATTTCTTAAACCCTAACCTTAATACCCAAAACCCCAATTTCCAATTTCTTAAACCCTAACCCTAAAATACCCAAAACCCCAATTCTAAAACCCAAAACCCCCTTAGAAAAATCTGATTTGAACCAAAACCCTTTATCCCCAAATCTGAATTTTAGTGGCATCATTGTTATTTGCGTGGATATGGCATTACCTATATTATATTGGAAGTTTTATTTTCCAAGTGGGCCATTCTTGAGATATTTCATATTTTCATGCACCGTGCATGTGATTAACCTAGGACCATTTAATTGTTAATCTGAATTTCTAAGTTTATGGTGTGAATTTTTTTTTTGTTTTTTGAAAGGTGATGATTTTATTAAAAAACTCGCAAAAAGTGAGGAAAGAATACAAGAAAAGGCAAAAAGAAAGCCCTGCAAACAACTTAAGCTGACTTAGCAAACATAGACCAATCTCCCAACAGAGCTTCAACCTTCGATGTAACCTCTTCAACCTTTTGTGAATTTGGTTGCATTTACATGTTGATTGTCTAGTTAATATGTATTTTGATCTCATCTTAGTCATCCTACATCAAATTTGGTATTAGAGCCTCGGTCTAGCTTATGTTAGTATCTTCTCATTCGAGTCTAGAGTTATTAGGTGCATGTACAGGCTACAAACATCCCATTGCATGCCTAGACTAGTATTGCATTGAGCATCATCAAGTCTGAATTTTTTTAGCGTCGCATTTGGGTGGTATGAATTTTGCATTGCATTCATCAATAGTTCGCATACAGTCTAAGTTGTCTTTCATTAGGGTTGTTTAATGTATGCAAACGCGAACAAGTCGTGGTTTCGGTCTGTTCCCCACCATGAACCCGGATCAGAGTGTCGAGGCTCTTGAAAAGATTAACCGCTGTCTGATTGCCATTGAGACACACGAGAGGACCACAACCGCACAATTGATTGCTAGCAACCAGCGTATCACACAACTAGAGGCTACCTCTCCTGGTACCCTCGCCACTGGACTGGGGAAGACCACCAGTCTCAGGCAGGAGAGCCAGAGGATGAGGAACCGGTTGAGTAGGGTCCAGTCCAAGCAGAACCTATTAGGGGTCGCAATAGGAATTTTGGCCTGGGAGTAGGTTATGTAGGTCTGCGCGCCTACATACCCAATAGAGAGTCATGGAATCCTTACGACCTTGAGGAAAGGGTCATGAAAAGCATCAAAGTCGATGCTCCTAGTTTTGATGGCCGCTTGAACCCAAAGCACTTCCTTGACTGGCTAGCTGACATGGACCATTTCTTCGAGTGGCATAACATGTTGGATCGCTGTCGAGTAAGGTTCGTTAAGATGAAGTTAACGGGTCAAACCAAGCTATTCTGGACCAATATGGAATGGAAGGCAGAGCGACGTGGAGATGAGCCCATCACATCACGGGTTGAGATGAAGGAACTTCTTAGAGCAAAATACGTCTTGCTCTCCTACTGTGATCACCTTTTGGACCAGTGGCAGTCTTTGATTTGGACATTACAATATTCAGTTACTCGAATATTTGTACATTTATGTTTGAGGGTAAAAAAAATTAGATTGAGTCCCCTTCCACCCAAGAGGACACCGGAAAAGAAGGAAACCACCAAGATGGGTGAGCCTGGAACTTCGAGGAAGTCCCAACCTAAGTCTCTTCACATTATTAACGTGAAAGAATTTGAAAGAGAGACTAGAGCAGATTCAGAGGTGTATGCCCTCATGGCTAGAGATGCTACACCCCAAGTTGGTGTATAGTTGCCTAGTGAGGTGATTCCGGTGATGGAGGAGTTCAGTGACGTCTTTCGACCTCTCTGATGAGCTTCCACCTATGAGGGACATCTAGCATGCTATTAATCTTGTCCCCAGGTCGACTCTCCCAAACCTTCCTCATTACAGAATGAACCCCACGGAGCATGCGGAACTCAAGAAGCAAGTTGATGAGCTTCTCAGAAAATGGTTCATTCAGGAGAGCATGTGTCCATGTGCCGTGCCCGCCCTTCTGACGCCCAAGAAGGATGGCACATGGCGTATGTGTGTGGATAGCAGGGCCATCAACAAGATTACCGTGCCTATAATGCCTACCACACTGAGACTCAGAAGTGAGGGGCAGGAGCGGAAGTGGATGAGAAGACACTCCCTTTTTCATTTATGAAATGTTACATAATTATTTAGGAAAGGGCCATAGCAGGAGCAGATTCCAGGTACCCAAGTGTGCTGCTGTAAGTGAATTCGATATCGAATTGTTGGAAAGAACTTACAACCATGTTTCTAATGTCATCCTAACTGAGTTACATCTAGTTGAATTGGTTTCAGTGGGCAATGGAATGAGTTCCTGGGTGAGTCATACTCTGAACCAGACAGCCGAATGATTCTGATTGAGCTGGAATGAGTTGGGCGAGTCATACCGGTTTCTATCTCCAGGTGAGACACTCTCCAAAATTAATATCTAAAACCATGCCTATAATGCCTACCACAGCCGAATTGGTTTCAGTGGGCAATGGAATGAGTTCCTGGGTGAGTCATACTCTGAACCAGACAGCCGAATGATTCTGGCTGAGCTGGAATGAGTTGGGCGAGTCATACCTGTTTCTATCTCCAGGTGAGACAATCTCCAAAACTAATATCTAAAACCATGCCTATAATGCCTAACATACCTAGCCAAGATAGGTCGAGTGCAGACGATGATATTTGGATTAGGGCAGTGAACAGGAAACGGTTGAAGATTGGCTATGCTGTCAACCTACAGAGGTTTTGTATTCTGTGAACAGTCTCTTTGAGGATTGAGGTAATAGCCCATAACTTTGCTATTAGGAAATAAATCAGTAGTTTCTGGAAGTTCCTATGGCTATGTGTCACTGTCAATAAAGACGGTGATTCCTGTTTCTCTTTATGGTTTACGCTTCACATTGAACTTGAAAATTCTGAACTGAGAAATATTGCTTGCATCTTCTGGATAACTCTGCAAATCTGTGATGATCCTTTTCTATTATTGACATTTCTATATTTGAAGCATGTTCCGAATTTTAAGCCCAAAATGGGTATTTAGCTATTACTGCATGGAGAACTGTCTGTTTCTGGGTTAACGTGGATAAATAGGTTATGCGATGTTGGGACTTGGAATTATTGTAAAGTTCATACTTCTATTATTCAGATTTCAACTGTTCTTTCTAATGAATTTATTTGTTTTATTTTCTTTTGCTTACCTTTAAAAACTGGAAATTCTGAAAGAAGTGAATATTTCGTTTACAGGATCTGAATTGCAGAGCTTTTCTCCTTGCCCAAGATCTGTTCACTGGGCAGAGGATGGCCTTGAGAAGGATTTATTCATTCAGGGGACTACTGTGACAGTTTTAGCAATGGATGGGAGGAGGAGGTGGTTGGATATAAGGAAATTGGTTAGCTCAGTTGAAACTGTCTTCTTTCCAAGCATGTTTAGGTCACTGAAAGAGTGTATTTGGTGTGCTGCTCATGCTATGGGGTTCAATCCTCAAGTTGGCAGTCCGTCTTCTTCTCAATCTTATATTGTGACCTTCCTAAGCTCACAATATTATTAGATCTGTTACTACCCATGTAACTATGAAACAGACATGTATCAGTATCCAAACCAACATGAGGTATTACTGTATCAGGCATGGCAACTCTAGCAAATCTGTCTAGTTGATACGCCCTCACAGCTGTTCGACAATATTGAAAGAATTGTTATTTAACATGAAAAAAGGCAATAGGAGTGAACAAATTTGAGCATGACTTCAGTGTGCACAGTGAGCACCGAGAGTGTTGCACACATTATCTCCTGCCACTAAAAGATGGTTGGCGGGAATCTTGCATGCATGTCAAGATAGGATATGTGCAAATTGACTATTGTGCAAACCAATCGCTTCATATGAGTGATAAAACTATCTAACTCAACATAAATACAACTTACTCCCCTCCCCATCACCACCATCTAAGCCTTATCCCAACTAATTGGATTTGGGGCGGCTACACAAATCCTATCCATCCATTCCACTTGACTATATCTTCAGTTAAACCATAGGTTATCAAATCTTTTTTTGAATGTTATCAGACCTTCCCCTTGCCCTTTAGAGCCTCCAACTTGAACCGGCTTACTCCTAACAGGTGCAGTTCTTGGCCTTTGTTGCACAGGCCAGACCATCTTAGTTTCATGCTCCCCATTTTATTACCTATTGGTGCTAATCTTAAGTTCGTTGAACACGTTCATGTCTAATTCTATCCTTGCCTTTCCTCACATCCATCTCAACATCCTCATTTAAGCTACACTTGTGATATGAACATGTTCCTTGATTACCCAACATTCTGTCTCATAAAGCATGGCTGGTCTTAAAGCTATCCCCCGCCCCCTCTCTGTGCACATGCACATGCGACGAACGCACACATCATCGCAGGATTTTGAAGATATAAGTACCCTTGGGATAATGCATGAATATTGAACTTATTCATTTCATATAATCTATGCTTGCTTAGTGAATAATGCAAATGGGTTTTGCAATGCATTCTTAGTTGATATTCAGAAGTCACAATTTCACCTATATGCTCTCATTGGTCAGGGATCTAATGGCAAAGACCACTTCATATTCGCTACGAACCTTGCTCCATGTTCTGGGGTTAGAGTGCATCTTTGGCCTGAAAAGCATGAAATTTCATCAGAAGGGGAAGTGCCTCCTAGCAGAAGAGTTATTGAGGTGACCATGAAGATGGTCCACATCCCAGCAGGGCCTGCACCAAGGCAGGTACTAAGGCCCATATTTCTGATGTTGATGCTTCTGCAAATTATCCTTTTGCAAGATTTCTTTTCAGATATTCTTTATACCAGTTTTGTAATTTTTCCTTTTCAGTTGAATCAGTGTACACTGCATCATCTCATGAGCAAATTTTGTATTAATGTCAACATGGAGTTGTCAGAGAAGGATAACAGGAACTGTCTCATTATGTTGTTATAGTTATTTTGTAGTATGTACTGAAGTGGTGTTTGCTTGCCAGATCGAACCAGGCAGTCAAACCGAACAAGCACCTCCATCTGCTGTTCTTCGGCTGGATCCTAAAGATATGCATGGTTTCCGATTCTTGACTATTTCAGTTGCTCCTCGTCCGGTATATTTACTCCTTTCACTGTCTATTCTTGTTGCGTGATAATGTTTCCATCCCCCCCTATTAATGAAAGGCTTTTAGGTATTTGATTGACTCTCTGCGAGTTTCGTGCTAACCCTTATCATTGTCCAGAGCGTTTCAGGCAGGCCTCCCCCTGCAGCTTCCATGGCAGTCGGACAGTTCTATAATCCAGAGGAAGGCAAGAGAGAGTTCTCTCTTAGTTCACTGCTTCTTTCTAGCTATGCTCAAGAGGTTAGTAATTTTAGGAAAATCATCAGTGTGTAATGTGTATGTTTGGATTTTTACTATTTTTGTACATGTAAATATCAGGTCACTTTAATTTTGTTTCATATTCCATTGGAGTAACTACTTATTGATTTTATCGTATAGGAAATCTTGTTGAAGGAGGATCACCCTTTGGCTTTGAACGCTACATTCTCTATAAGTTTAGGCCTCTTGCCTGTTACTTTGTCAGTGAGGACAGCAGGCTGTGGAATAAAAAATTCGGGGCTTCCCATTGAACAAGCTGGAGATGTGGAACATAGCAGTAAGGATTTTTCAACCTAATTTTCTGCTTTATTCTTAGAACCTGTGATAAATCTTTTATTTTTTTTATTTGTGTAAAGAATTTGCTAATACTGCCAACTGTTTTACTGATTATGCCGTGATGAAAATATCTGGTTAATATTCAACACTCATCTTTGAAGTTAAAAAATTGTTTTTGTCAGTTGTAAGTCCCAATATTGGGTTAATATTCACAATAGGAAGGAAAAATCTCCTAATACCCTTGAGTGTCATTTGCCTCTTTCTGCACAAGCAATGCAGCATCGTCCATGTGCTAATCACAAAATGAGAAATAATCACCATGGCTTGGAATTCTGTGAAAAATCCCAGGTCATAAGATTCCTTGGATCCCCTTCAAACAATGAGTTCTTGAAATGACAGTAACACAGCCATTCTCAAATCCTCTTTAAATGCCTTTGATCCTTGTCCTCCCTTATTCAAATTGCACCATCCTGCAGGCCTAGAATGGGTAATTTTGATGACCCTTTTCAAATCCATCTCTACAATTGCAATACCACAATTCTCTGCTACTGTCCTAGAAAACTCCCTTGACAGTTTAGTGTCTGTGTACTGACCTCACTTACATGAAATAAATTAGGATATCCTGTAGCCGTGGGATGTGCTGCACCAAACATCCAACCAAAGGTTGATCTCACTTACATCATCTAGATTGCATCTGCTATGCTTTCCAAAATTGCTGATAGACATTCCCAATCCTAGTTATCTGATAGCTGAATGACCTTCTCACTGATTACTCTGATATGTCATGTATCTTCAACTGTAGAAGTGCCAAATAATTCCTGGTACATCTCTTCAATAATTTCAGAATGTCAGGTCAATGGTCACTGCAGCTCAAAGCATTTCCTTCTGCTATATCCCTCTTCTCGTGGGTTCACATACTTCCATACACAATTTTGTGCTTACTTTTAATGATTGCATTTGCATGAAGAAACATGTTTTCACCAGTATTGAGATACGATATTACATACTTTCCTCAAGTTAATGGAATGTTTCCATTAAGGTTGTGGAAACTCATTTTAATGATGGCTCTATGTTAGTACTGCAGGCCTTTGCAAATTGCGTTGCTTCCCACCTGTAGCACTAGCTTGGGATTCAACATCGGGTCTACACATCGTTCCAAATTTGTATTCTGAGACAATTGTTGTGGATTCATTCCCAGCAGTTTGGGGTTCAACTCGAGGTTCTGAGAAGACCACTGTTCTGTTAATGGTATGAAGTTCTTTAATTATTGTTCGTTTCTCTTCATATATTTGGTAAAACAAACATTCAGAGGAATATTGTTGCAAGAAATTTGATACAGAAACTGCTAAACAAACATTCAAATCAGTTTCTGCAGGCTTGTTTGGATAGGAAGAATCCAAATGGTAGAATATCGAAAACCTCAATGGAAAACTAAAAATGTGGAAAACCGAGGAAAAGAATCAATAGCCTCCATTGTTTGTTTTGTAATTCAAATTTCCTGGGAAATAGATTTATTTTTCCTTGGACATCGTTTGGATAGAGTTTATTTTTAGTTTGGAAAGTATAAAGAATCCTCAATGGTTGGTTGGTGTCCCCCATAAGGAGACGATACACGGCTGAACTTTTTTTGGGAGAAATCAATTCCACTTGTTTTCAGAGGAAAACTGTAATAATGACAATCTATTTCCACATATATTTTGTAATACAAACAAGGGAAAACACTGTACACATGGAAATTGATTTCATTTCCAATGATTTCCATCTTCCCAAAACATCCCTGGGCCTGTTTCGATTTGTGGAAATTAAAATGGAGGAAATGATGTTTTCTACGAAACAATGCTTATGGGAAATTGTGAGAAAGAAAAAGCTATTTCCCTTATTATTTTTCAACAAGATTTTCTTAAAAATATTCCTCCGTTTCCGAATCTGTCGCTTGACAAACTGGAATTTTTCATGGAAATTTTACTTGAAGATTGAGGTTATCAAACCTTGAAATGCAATGCTTAAATCACAGGTTAAAGCTTCACAATTCATTTGAATCAGGTTGCAGATTGATGCAGAAGCAAATATTCAGACAAATTTGATCGTTGCAAGAAATTCGATACAAAATTGCGAAACAAATACTCAAATCAATTTCTGCTAATCAAGTTTGATTCACAATTGCTGAAACTGAAATCATTCTAATTGGTCAATGCACGAAACTGCTAATCAGCTAGATCCATATAAATATCATAACAAAAGCATTACAAGGAAAATGACAGTACTGAACTCTTATATGCGATTCTCGAAAGAGTGTCTCAAATAGTGCATTCCATGTGGCTATAGTCATGTTTCTGGGTTTACTGCCCCGGCTTATGTGTGCGGACCCTACTGCCCATTGCAGCAGTGCTAGGGTCTTTGTTCTGGTCATGGTGGTTCCCCTGGTTTCTGTTTTGTCTTTTGTTGCTTAGAGATGGCCATTGTGTCAGCACCAATGTTCGCAGTATCGGTATCGCGTTACGTTTCGCACCCTTGGGATACAGATACATATCGCGTGTCGGTGGGAAATATCGGTTGTATCGCGGAATGTATCGCACTTGTTGGTAAACATGGGGAAACATTGGGATATTGATTGAATTTTCCAATGAAACTTCAGGGATTGTTAAAATGGACCTCAATACATACATTTAAATCATAATATGTAAAAAAAGAAAAGAAAAAGTCCACATAATGGAGTTCCTTTGTAAAAGGATCCTAAGCTATGCGCTATCTGACTGAACTGATGCAACCATTGTATAAATTGATTCCATAACAGATACAATTGTAACAAGACATTAATGTAAACACAACCAATTTGGGAGGAATTGGGAAATTTCCCCCAAATTGGCCCCTATATCTCAAATCTCCAAATCAAAGGTTGAAATACTTGATTTTTCGTACAAACATGAAGAATCAAGTAGTTCAACTCATTAGAAACAAGTTGTAGTTGAATTAAACGGAAAGAAAACGAGATTGGAAGAAAAAATCATCACCGAGTTCAATAGTGGGCCACCTTTGGATTTGCTTTGAAAGCAACCGTTTCCTTTGAGATTCTTGCAATAGAAGCTCCGTAATCTTCCCAAAATCAAGTTAGGTAGGAGAAAATTGAGAAAAAATAGGCCTCCCCAAGTTTTTTCTCCAAAAAAACCCAACTTTAGAAATGTTCCAGTGTTTCTGACGGATACCTGGACGATGTCGTCCAGATATCGACGATATTTGGAGCTGTCTTAAGAAAAAAGCACGATATTTTGATGATATATCGTGCGATATCGATACATAGTGCGATATTATCGATATTGCACGATATATCGTGCGATACCAAGGAATCAGACATTTTCTGTGTTATTACTGGGCCGATATTTATCGGTGCCTACCGATATCGATAATATCGGCTGATATTATCGATACTGCAATCACTGGTCAGCACTAGGGTCTTGGTTCTGGTCATGGTGGTTCCCCTGGTTTCTGTTTTGGCTTTTGTTGCTTAGAGATTGCATGGGTGGGAGGGAGGGAGCGAATGCACAGTTCCAACCACTCGCAAAATTGCATTTCGGGTTTAGTGCTTTCTTTTTCTTGTTATGTTTTTGCTATGACACTTTGAGTGGATTTGGCTGATTAGCAGTTTTATCCATTGATTGTTTAGAATGACTTCAGTTTTAGCAGTTTCTATTTCAAATTTGATAAGCAGAATTTGTTAGAATGTTTTTAACAATTTTGCGTCAAATCTTTTTGCAACAATTGGTTTTTCTGAATGTTTGTTTCTGCATCAACTATCAACCTGGATTGCAATATTGAGGCCCTCACCACCTGTGGAAAATTTCCGGTTTATGATTATTGTTTGTTGAGCTTGGAAAACTCCACAGCGCAATATTTTCCATGAAAACCAACCGGGACTCTAGAAAACTTATTTATTTTCCCTTTGCTATGTGAAATTGATTAGTTTTACTCCCCTCTACAGGTAGATCCACATTGTTCATACAAGATCAGTGCTTCTGTCTCTGTCACTGCTGCTGCAGGCAGATTTTTGCTTTTATATTGTTCACAGGTGATGTTTTTAACAGCCTTGATATGGATAATCTACTTTTTTTTTTTCAGTGTATTTTTTTTTTTTAATCTGCCACTCTTGTATACTGTTGAATTACTTTTGGCTGAAGTGAAACATCAAACATGTGACTTACATTCAGTGTTGTATAGAACTCTTGCAATATACATTATGCCTTCTGCATGTGGTATGTATCACTTGTATGGATGTGAAATTCTGAACTAGAAGCTAAAATGCCATCATTTAGATTCCTTGCCCTTCTTTTTCTCCTGTCTATTTCTAATCTTGCCGTGCTAGATTTGAAAGCGGAAGGGGAAGAGCTGTCAGAGGAGGAGCTGGCTTTACGGTCCAAATTAGCTTCTGACTACTCTAATCAACTCAAAGAGGAGGAGACTAAATGGAGGTAAAGATCACGTGCTACTTGGCTCAATGAGGGGGACAACATTACAAGATTTTTCCATAGTGTTGCGAGTGCGCGTGCTAGAAACAATAAGATTAGTAGCATTGTGGTGGATGGGGAAAGATTAGTTGACAAAGATATGGTTTGCTCGAAGGTGGTTAAATTCTATGAAGCTCTTCTAAAAAAGGAAGATTGGATTAGGCCTTATCTGGACAACCTTGTCTTTAGTAGGCTATCCAATGAGGGTTCATCCTCTCTTGAGCGGCTGTTTTTGGAGGAAGTCAATGAAGCAATTTTCTCATTGGGTAGATATAAAGCCCTGGGCCTGGATGGTTATCCTCTTACTTTTTTCCAAGTTTTTTGGGACACGATAAAATGTGATTTGATGAATTCATACATGAGTTATTTGTTAGAGGTCGTCTTTCTTCAAAAATTGGTGCTCCTTTCATAACTATTATTCCAAAGATTTTGAGGGCGGAAAGGCTTAAGTAGGCCGATAAGTCTCATTGGTGGGCCTTACAAAATTCTTGCAAAAGTCCTTGCAACCAGATTTCTACGTGTTCTTTCTAATGTCATCTCTACGCATCAAGGTGCTTTCATTGAAGGGAGGCAAATCTTGGACAGTGCACTCATTGCTCATGATGTATTAATTCAAGATACAGCGAAGGACTTTAAAGGGGAGGTTTGGAAACTTGATATCGAGAAAGCCTATGACTACGTTGATTGAGACTTCTTGGATTACGTATTGGAAAGAATCGGGTGTGGGGTTGTTTGGAGAAAATGGATTTTGGAATGTATCGGTTCGGTTAAATTCTTGGTTTTGGTGAACGGCTCCTCCAAAGGGTTTTTCAAAAGCTCGAGAGGCATTAGACAAGGTGACCCGCTATCTCCATTCCTTTTCGTTGTTATAGCTGAAGTGCTTAGTAGGATGCTTTCTAAGGGATAGGAAGTGGTCTTGTTTCAAGGTTTCCAAGTGGGTCGATCAATTCCCTCGATTTCCCATATTCAGTTTGTGGATGATATGCTTCTGTTTTGTGAGGCAGTCGTTGCAAAGTTCGACAATCTTGGTATGATTGTCCGTTTCTTTGAAGTAACATCGGGGCAAAAGGTTAACTAAGTGCGAAATCCTTGGAATTCGTATGGACATGGTTGAAATTGAGGAATTGGCCAGTTCACTTGGGTGCAAGGCGGGCTCGTTTCGTTCCTCATATTTGGTCTTACTCTTTGCGTGGGAAGGCCACCCATATCTTTGGGACAAGGTGGTCGAAAGATTTGAAAGAAAATTATTGGGGTGGAAAGGCGTTGTCTTTAGGCGGGAGGATTACCCTCACCAAAGTAGCCATAACTAGTTTTCCCATTTACTTCATGTCCCTATTCAAATGCCCAACAACGATCCTTTCTCACCTGGACAATCTTAGGAGGGATTTTCTGTGGGGAGATTCGGTTGACAACAAAAAATTCCATCTTTTGGATTGGGGCATGCAAACCTTTCGATGAAGGAGGTGCCAATATCTGCCCTCTCAAGGTAATGAATTTTGCCCTTTTAGGCAAGTGGCGGCGGCAGTTCAGAACGGAGAAGGGAGCTTTTTGGAGGAAGGTTTTTACTAGCAAATATGGGTGCTCGCCTTAAGGATGGTGGACCAAAGAGAGTTTGGACTATAAAGCTTCGGTGTGCTGGAAAGGAATCTTAAGTACAAGACCTAAGTTCTTGGAAGGTTTGGTCTTCTCCTTGGGAAACAGAGCGACAATTCATTTTTGGAAAGTTGTGTGGAGGGGTGACTTGCCTCTTCAAGTAAGATTCCCGGCAATTGCTAGCCTTGCCCCGGATCGGGATATCACGATTGATAGGTGCTTTGAGTTTCGCGGAGAGACGGTTGTATGGGCTCTGCCTTGTCATCGCCTCCTTCAAGATGGCAAGATTGAGGAGTACGTTGATCTATTGGAGTGGTTGATTCCCTGTAAACCGTCGATCGAGGAGTGTGGCAGTTTGGTGTGGCCCAAGCAAGGTGTCCCGTATCGGTTTCGGTGGGCGTAACAGTGCCCACCGTTTCCGATACGGATACGGGCCGTATCGGCCGATACGGCCCCGTATCGGCCGATACGCCCCCCCGTAACGGTCAACTTTTTTTTTTTTGCCAAAAAATTTTAAAAAAATATGGATTAAATCCAGAAAATTCCAAACATCCCAAATATGCATTCATTTATAATTTTGAACATGTTTATGGTGGTGAAGCGGTCTACTCTTTGGTGAAAAAGCTGTATCGGGCTGTCTGGTGAATTTATGAAGCTAATAACCTGGAATTAACTGCAGAACTTATAAATTCAAATTTCTAACTGTCTAATACCAATAATATGTATATTAGAATAAATGTAACATCAAAGTATTTCAATTTTCACATGTACTATATTTTTTTATAATTTACTTTATATTATTTACAATTTATTTTCATACCTGAGGAGTGAGGAGTGAGGACTTGCAAAAAATAATGTATTAAGACTTCTCTTATCTTGAATCTATGACCGACTCTTGTCCTGCCAATTGAACAGTCTAAAGTAGAAAAAAAAATTAGTAATACCTGATATACTCCCCTGCAAGCATGTTGATTAAAGATTACTTGACTGGTTGTCACTTGTCAGGGGAGTTATTTTAAACACAAGTTCAACAATGTAAAGTGTGTGTTTTTTTGGTGAATGTATGACCATGTGGGTAATGGAAAAGACTCACCAAATCGGAACTCACCACCAAAATGAAAACCTGCTTTGTTGTGGTTGCTCAACCTCCACGTCGTCGTCGTCGTCGTCATCATCATCGTGTTGTTGCGGTCTTGTTGTTGCATATCCATAATATTCAGTGCCAGAGGGAAAGATCAGGTCAACGAAACCTGATGATGACTGATCCTGACTAGGCAAAGATTCTGACCCTAAGTGAGGATATCTACTAGTGCCCGTCGAATAGCCGTGCCCATACTGGTACTCGTATTCAGGGCCAGGCTGTTGAGATTGAGATGAATAACTTGGATTTGGTTCATATGGTAGATGTGGAACAGCGTCAGGAGGACTACTCCAACATGAAAGTGGCGGAACAGGTTCCCTATAATCCCATTGGTTGTAAGAATACCCATAATTCCTCGGATCATAGCCATACGCATGCTGATGTTCCAGATCTGTCGGTGTAGATTGCGGTGCAGGAGCAGGACCTGTAGGTGCAGGACCTGCAGGTGCACTACTGGAGCCAGGCTCTTGCTGGCTGTATCGTGACTCAGTACACTCATAAGTTCGACCCCCTCGGCCCCGCCTGCTTCGTCGAAGTTCATCAGCCTCGCGATCCGTAGACGGCTGTATGGTATCAGTAGCCCCGGTGGGTTGAGCAATGCCAGAAGTGGGAGGACCAGCATTATGTGCATCATCATCATCATCATCATCATCATCTGTTTTAGTATCGCTAGAGCTCGCACTCTTCTGCTGAGTTTGCATGAAATCCGCCCCCCTTTCTGGGTCCAACACAAATGCACGACTCTCTTGCTGTGCCCTGCGTATTTCTGGGTCTTCAACTTCTATTTCTTCACTATCATCTTCTATTTCTTTTTCCCTTACTTCCAACCAAGGTAGAAGTGGGTCATCCTCATCATAAATATTGTCCAAGTTTATTGGACAATAATCCCCATCACAGGCATTACTGGTAGGCCTCCTTGAATGCATGCGCATTCTTAGCCTCATGTTGTAATGCATAAAGACAAGTCTATCTAACGTCCTAGTCTGAATTCTATTTCTATTCTTCGTATGAATAAGTGCAAAACAACTCCAATTTCTTTCGCAACTAGAGGAAGACGTTGTTTGGCTCAAAATCCTTACTGCAATTTTTTGGAGAGCCGGTGTAGTCTCTCCGAAATTTATCCACCAGTCGGCGGGGTGCAACTTAAGTACTGCATGTTGTGCAAGAATATCTCCAAAGCTACCCTGGCGAGTTCCAAATATATCCAATTCATTCAAAGCCTTTATTTGTACATCTAAGTCAGGCTCTAATCTCTTTATCACGTTCTTTAATCCAATACGAATCTCATCATCCATAACAAATGATTGGGCATATCTATACCTAGGATTTAGGTAATAACCTGCTGCATGAATATCGTGGTGGAGCTGCTTTGTCCATCTTTTGTCGATCAAATTCCAGTAAGATTGCCAGCTTGAACAATCACGTTGAATTGCCAACTTCGCTTTATCCATGGCGTCGTAGAGGAAGCCCATCGTAGGTGCTTCATCGGTTTCAACAAGACGAAGTACCCTCATCAGTGGTTCCATCACCTTTAAAATTTTCTTAACCCTCTTCCAATATTTGTTGTCTCTTATGGTGTTTACAACATCAACCGGCGTCCCTGATGTCTTCTTCCCATATTTTGTGTTGAGCCATTGTTGGGAAGCAAACATTTCACTCAACTCTCCCCTATGCTGATACAAACTCTCTAAAGCTATAAAGTTTGTTGCAAATCTAGTCGCCGCTGGCCTAAGCAACTCTCGTCCCTTCGTGAACTTCCTCATTATTGCAACTAGGTGATTATGGTTGTAAATAAATGTTGTCACTTCTTTTGCTTTTTCAACCATTTCTTTGACATTCTTTCTCTTTCCAATATCTTCCAATATAAGATCAATACAATGTGCAGCACACGGTGACCAAAATATATGTGTTCTCTTTAGCATCAACAAATTTCCTGCAGACTTATATGTTGCTTCATTATCTGTCACAATCTGCACCACATTCTCCTCCCCAATCTCATCCACTACTTTATCCATCAAGCTAAAAATATATTTAGCATTTTTTATTTCATCCGAGGCATCAATTGACTTGTGGTACACTGTTCCCAAGTGGCAATACACCATGAAGTTGATCATGCTGCGTCTTGTTGGGCCAGTCCAACCATCACACATGATCGTGCATCCTCTGGCCTGCCATATGGGTTTAAAGGTATTTACGTATGCCTTTGTATCTGCATACTCTGCGTCTGTCCATTTTCCCCTAATCTCCTTGGCTGTGGGAGCTTTAATTCCTTCACCTGCTTCTGCTGCTGCATCAATTACCACCTGCCAATATGGAGAGTTTGCCGCATTAGGGGGTATGTTGGCATGTATAAATAACTTTGCTGCTGCCCTACCCAGTTTCTCAACAGAAGTTCTACTCCACATTTGTTTTATCTTCTTTTGTTTACTAGATTCTTTCCTAAAGAGGATCGGATCAACAGAGGGTCTCCTAGGCACATCTTCTTCTTCCACATCTACATCTATAGGATGACGAGCTACATGTGAAGATGTGCCCCGCCGGCTGCTAAACATACGCCTTAATCCACCAAACATACTCCCTCCAACCCCAGCTGTACTTCCCGTTGGGGCTGCAGTTGTACTCCCCTGGCCACTCCCACTCCCACTCGCACTTGAACCAAACGTGCGTCGACGTTCTTCCTCTTCACGAGCATAGCGCACGCTTTCTCTCCTAGCTATAGTCATTTCTCGATCAGAATCTTCCTCAGAATCAATGATGTCTTCGCCACGAACGCCCATATATTCTGGACCAAACACCTCTTGTCGGGCCGCATCAAGGATATCATCTTTCTTTTTCTGCACAGCAGCTCGTTTCCCCTTTGACTCTTCTAAATTGGCTTGCATCAGTATCATTATCTCTTTGGGAACTTTGGTGCATCCTGCAACTTGACCCTTTCGATGTGCCAAATGTTGTTTAAGTCGCGTAATTCCACCATTTATTACTCTATCACAATAGTTGCATTTTATTTGGTGCCTTCCACCACCTACCCTCTGACAATGTTCCCATCCAATATCCTCATTTGCAGTTCCACTTCCAGTTCCAGTCCTAGACATTTTTTAATTAGAGATGGCTTATGTGATGTGGCTATGTCACTTAGATACTGAGTCTAAGAGTGAAATACTTAGATTTTAAAATTTATAAATGTAATTGTAAATCTTAAATACAGATAATGAAATCAAGTACTAACTACTAAATTCAAATACTAAAGTAACTAAACCCTATGGGCTACAGCCTACAAAGTACAACTACGAAGCTCCAAAGTCCAAACGGCAAACACCTGTCGAAAAAATAAAAATATAACATACATTAGTCATTACTCATTAATCTGTAAATATGATTCTCCATGTTTTTGAAAAAAAATGATTTTCTCTAATTTTTAAAATTATTCCGAAATTTAAACAAATACAAAAAAAATAACAAACCATATGCATAATCTGTAAAATGCACATGATTATGTTCTATTATAAGTAACACATGTTATCCAACCTTTAAACTAGAATTTTTTTTTGAAAATATTAATTTTCCCTAATTTTAAAATTATTCCGAAATTATAAAATACAAAAAAAATAGCAAACCATGTTGCATAATCTGTAAAATGACATGATTATTTCTATTATAAGTAACACATTCAATCCAACCTTTAAATCAGAATTTTTTTTGAAAATATTAATTTCCTATTTTTAAAATTATTCCGAAATTAAAAAATACAAAAAAAATAGCCCCGCACATGATTTGTTGTAAAAGTATCCAACCTTTTCAGAATTTTTTGAAACTAGTAATTTTAATTTTAAAATATCGAAAACAAATCAAAAATAGCAAACCATGTGCATAATCTGTAAAATGCACATGATTATGTTCTATTATAAGTAACACATGTCATCCAACCTTTAAATCAGAATTTTTTTTTGAAAATATTAATTTTCCCTAATTTTTAAAATTATTCCGAAATTAAAAAAGTACAAAAAAAATAGCAAACCATGTGCATAATCTGTAAAATGCACATGATTATGTTCTATTATAAGTAACACATGTCATACAACCTTTACATCAGAATTTTTTTTTGAAAATATTAATTTTCCCTAATTTTTAAAATTATTCCGAAATTAAAAAAATACAAAAAAAATAGCAAACCATGTGCATAATCTGTAAAATGCACATGATTATGTTCTATTATAAGTAACACATATTATCCAACCTTTAAACCAGAATTTTTTTTTGAAAAAAATGATTTTTCCTAATTTTTAAATTTATTCCGAAATTATTCCGAAATTAAAAAAAATACAAAAAAAATAGCAAATCATGTGCATAATCTGTAAAATGCACATGATTGTGTCCTACTATAAGTAACACATGTTATCCAACCATTAAACCAGAAAAAAAAAAAAAACATGATTTTTACTAATTTTTAATATTAATCCGAAAATAGACAGAAATTTAAAAAAATATAAAAAAAATATAAAAATCAGTTGCATAATCTTGAAATACACATTTTAACATTTTACAATGGCTACAACATCATATCAAGGTGGAAAAAAAGTGATTAGAGGAAGAAAAATGTATAAATACCTATTTTCGGATTTCTTCGAAAAATGGCCCACGGAGCTTCGATTCATCCAAATCGTAGAAATTGGTCGTTTTAATTCTCCAAAATAGACTAATTGTGGTCGTTTTTAGCAAAAGAACAGATTAGAAAAGAAATGGGGGAAGAAAAGTGGGAAGAAAATGCAAAACAGCAAGTATTTATAAAAATAAAAAAAAATGTGACCGTTTTTTGACAGTTATGGGGGCCGTAACGGCCGTTTTGGGCCGTTACGGCCCCTTAACGGACCGGTACGGTCCAAATTTCTGGGGTCCCCGATTTGGACCCCGTATCGCGTAACGGTACCGGCCGTTTCCGGTACGTATCGGCCGGTACGGCCGATACGTAACCGGTACGGCCCACCTTGGGCCCAAGGGCAAATCTAGATGCTTTTTGGTAAAATCTTTCTATTTCACGATCCATGAAAAAAGTGAAACTTTTAGGAAGACTTCCGGTGTTTGGCACTATGGTGCCCCTCCAAAGATTGGGGCCTTCGCTTGGCTTGTGGGAAGACAAAATTTTGACAATCGACAACCTACAGAACTGAAAAATGATTATACCAAATATTTGCCTCCTATGTATGTCCAATGAACCATCTCTTCATTCATTGCTCCTATGCATCCAAGCGTAGCATTCCATTCTCGCTAGATTCAACATGGCTTGGTCTATGACCTATGACATTAGTGACCTGCTTTTAGCTTGGCACAAGGTTGCCCTTCGCAGGACTAGTCATGCGGTTTGGAGACCGTCCGTCCTTCCTGTTCTTTGGTCTATTTGGGGAGAGAGGAATGGCAGAAGCTTCCACAATTTAGTTGGAATGCTGTGTCAGTAGCTACCCTTGCTTGGGATTCTTTTGTCGAATGGGCTGTGGGAAAGGGTTTGATGGGAAACATGTAATTTTTTTTCCGCCATTCACTTTTGCTTTTGTTGCTGATCCTTTTGACCCTATCTCAGTCCTTTTTCAATGAAAGTCTATGTTATTTTAAAAAAAAAAAAAATCTTGCCTGAATTATAGCTCCTGCCTGAATGCTGAAGATTTGCATGTGTGCTCTGGTTCAGATTTATCTTTCTCAAGGTGTTCCCTACCTAGTAAAAGTCATTTAGAAATCTTCTGATTTATGATCTGACTCTTGCGATTTGTTTCATATCTTGTGGGAAATTTGAATATTGTGTTTGTTTAAAGAAATCTCTTGATCCTAATTCTATTTTTCAATCTTTATGTGAATCTTATGTTTTACAATTTGACTCTTATGATTCACTTGCAACTCCTATAAGCCCCAGGTAATCTCTCTCACACCCGCATTTACCTTGTATTGTGAGAGGGATATTGTATTTGTGGTTTCTCCAAAAACTAAACCGTGCAAAACGAAATCTCAAAATCTTCTTTTCCATTCAAGAGATTGCAAATCTGTCACTTCTAACATGTTTCTGCTTCAATGGAGGATTGTCTTGATACCTCTTGCAAAAGTTTTGCTGGTGTTTCTTGAAAACTGTGATACTTAGTTTGTTTATGGTTTCTGTAAGACTCGAATGCCGATACAGACATGCATGTATGTCCTTCCAACAGTTGGAAACTAATAGCGTGGTTCATACCATTGTAAAGATGAAAATAATTTGAAAAAAAAAAAATCATATCTTTGCATTTATGAAATTACGATATGTGACATAAATTTCTATAACACATTGTTGCTGTTGTAGTGTATGGTTTCTATCAAATGACTCTGACTACTATTAGATATAGACATAAATATTTAAAACACATTGTTGATATTGTTGCATATAGTTTGTATTAAATGACTGTGAATACCTCTAGTAGCAGACTACCAGTACTTGTGGTGTACACAACCATTCATGTATGATAATCTGAAAGCTTGTATTCCTGATAAACATATCTCATTGCGTTGTCCTTTAATTGTTTCTTTGTAATTTCCTTCTGTCTGAGGAAGAAACGTATGGGAAATTGGTATTACTTGGGATCACCGAATCATCATGTATTCAAAAGAAAAAAAATGAAACCTCATTATGGTCTAGCTTATGTTGACATAGACATTGATCATTGATCATAATACTGAGGATGTTGATATTGATGTTCATGTTAGTTGATGTTTCACATCGAAATGTTGCAGCAGTTGTTTTCTTCTTTTAGTCCATGATTAATGAGGCAATTGACTCTATCACTATTGTGCAATAGTGTTCAGTTGTGATTTTGGATGAGAAATAGGTGTTTAGTCAGTGTCTCGTTTCCCTTCCTCTTTGCATTTTTTTATTCCATTTTCTCTACAATTTTACAAATTGGCACATGACTTTAGAATCTAGATATTTGTGACATACATAGGTTTGAAAGTGCTATAACTTGTAACTATTAAAATATTTTCTGCTAAATGTTGATCCATGTTAGGGTTTGTGCGCATAATGCAGTTTGATATTCGATTTTGGATGTTTTGATGTTTAACGTTGCATATTTGTCTGGTTTTTCTGATCTCTCATATCATAAAATTGCCACCTTGCAGATAATTGGTTTCTTAATAGCTGTGATATTTTTTGCATTGATGCGGCAAGCACGTGCATGGGAACTTAATCTGCCTCTGCCATCCTTGCTAGCAGCTGTGGAATCCAATTTAAGAATGCCTCTATCCTTTCTGCTCCTAGCTGTAGTACCCCTTTTTGTTTCTTTGGTCATTTCCTTGCTGACAACCCAGCCATTTCCTCCATTTGCTAGCTTCATCATTGTCTCCATAATTTGCTATTCTTTCGCAAATGGGTCGGTGATTATTTTGATCCTGTGCTCCCAATTGGTCTTCTATGTGGCTGCTACGGTACAAGTTTTTATCAAATTACGGTAAGTTCTTCTCTTCTACTTTGCTTCTCATTTCACTCACTAAGCTGAATGATGAAAAACTTTAGCTGCATTATGATAGGTCAATCACAATATGTAGATGGATGTTTTTTAAAAAATGCAGAGGAATTACCAGTAAAAACAATGCAATATTTCCTGTGGGAGGGTAGTTTGAATTTCAAGAAGCTGAAGCTAGAAGGGGGTATTGGGGTTGGAAGAATTAGGTAGAAAATTGGGTGCTTTGAGGCAAGTGCTGGATATATGGTAATAGCCCGATGCATTGTAGAGAGAGGAAATCTGTAGGAAGTATTGCAAAGTCTGGAGGTGGTTGGTTCCCTGGAGTCCCCTGAGAACAGTGGTTTGGATGTGTGGAGAGTGATCAATTAGTTAGGCTGAAGTCTCAAGGGAGATGAATCACTCTAGTAAGGGGGTAGCTTGTTTGATAATGGAATCCATTTTTTATTTTTTTTTGAAAGGTGATGCAAATATTATTAAGGCAAAACCCAAAAGGAAAAACAGAAACAACAAAGGAAGCAAATAAGTTGCTGTTTTTTAAAGTTGCCTGGCAGCGATAATTCATTGTCCTGTCCCTGTTTCATTTGAAGAGAAGGCGAATAATTGCTATGGATCTATAGGGGTTTCTTTGAGCGGAAGTGTGGAACATTGAGCTCGGAGAAATCCCAATGAGGAGATGAGTTCTTATGGTAGGTTCCTGGGTAAGCTCCATGAGGTGTTCATCGATACCTTGGCCGAGGATTGAAAGGTCTAGAAATGGATGTTGAATGGCAATTTTAATTAAAAATCCTTTTTATGGGGAATTTGTGCAAGTGATGGGGCTTTATTGTTGTATACTACACTTCGCCTAGTGCTCAAGCCTTTGCCTAGTTAGACACTGGTATACGATTCTTATTTTTAAGAATCTGTGGGCAGAATTTCGTGTTTCATAACTTGCGCATCTCATGACGGAAAGATGAGGAATTGGCAGCCCTTCATTTTTTTTATTTTGTGTCACTTGTCAATGGGGCAGTGGGGCAGTATACTAGAGAGGGAGTGACATGTTTTTATTTATTGTTACATGTTTTCTTGTTATTTTGTGATACTAAAGAGGGAGTGATAAGAGGGTTACTTGTCAATGGGGCAGTATACATCTTTTTTATTTTTATTTTTATTTTTTATTTTAGAAGAATCTTGGTAATCTCTAAAAAATGAATAAATAAATAAATAAAAATCAGGGATACCTCACTTATTTTGTGTTGCTCCAAATCCATTTTATGAAACTCTACAAATTACTGCAATGTTTTACAGGTGGCAAGCATGGGAAGAAAGATTCCAATTTCTACGTCAGTTCCTTAATCTTTTTTCCATCTTCACGTCATTTAAGGTAAACTCCTTTCTGATGTCTGGAATGGCACTGTGTAAGGTTATGATGCATCATTGGAGCTAGATCTTTTTGTAACTAGGTAGTAGCTTGTCCTGTTTGACATTATATTTCTCTAGGAAGCCATGTCTGGAAACTCCATTGACTCAGATATTTTGTGTGCGTGTGCATGCGTGTGTGTGTGTGTGTGTGTGTGTGTGTGTGTGTGTGTGTGTGTGTACATGTGAACCAGTTCTTATGAGAACCCTAAACATTCCGAGAACCATCCCACTGTGCTTCACACATGCAATCCAGGTCATACATACTACCCTCATCTGACTGGGATGAAGTGTGGACGAGGGCATAGTTTAAAAACTCGATTTGACACGATATCCAGCCAGGTTGGGTGAGTTGAGGACTCAATTTGACTCAACTCAATATCTAGTTGTTAAATTTGGAATTTAATTACACTAATAATGGACACTTAAAAATAGGATGAATATAAAAGAATTCTGCAACTTAAAACACAGAGCCACTTGTTGATCAGGTGGTAAATGCTGTTTTCTGGTTTAGTTGAGGCAGTGAGTTTGAGTCACAATGCCTGGACTTTTTTTTTTCACAATAAAAAATCGTTTGACACCAAGCGAGTGACATGGTCTGAGTCATGTCAAGTCAACCGAGTAGGTAGGTTGACTCGACGAATCAAGCAGAGTCTAAACCAAGTCACACTCACCAAATTTTACTGTGACTTGGCTAGATTTTTGGTCAAGTCGAGTTGGCTGAGTTTCGAATTGAGCTACTGAGATTTAGAACTATGGGTCAGGCAAAAGATCGGGCTGTTTTGCAACTCAGGTGGCCTTGGTGATAATCAAGGGTAGGTGTCCCCATGTACCTTGTTCCCTTTGTTGTGGCCTACCTGAATTTTGGAGCAGGTTGATTTTTGGGCTGAAGGGTTTCATGAGGTGACACATGTCACATATCTGATGAACAGGTTGGATGCTGTGTACACATCACGAAGGATGAGTTCTTACGGAAAATATTTGCAGACCAGTTTCTAGGAGAGATTTCTCAAGGAGGGAGGGAGATATTTTGTACAAATGATCTTGACCCTCCATATCAGATGCCATTGATCATATTTAAGATCATTGGACTCTTGTTCCAAGCCATGGATGGGATGATTAGCATTCCTATAGCCATATTGGAGCAGTGTGGTTCTATGGAGCTCCTCCGAAAATAGCTGCTTTCGCTTAGTTGGCGGGCCATAACAAGATCCTGACTGTTGATAACCTTCTGCTCCCGAACATCTGCATTCTCTGTTTTTAGCAGTGTTTTAAATAGCGAATAGCATGTAGCGTAGCCTTCACCCCTCTGAAGCGTGAGGCGTAAGCTACATAGCGTGTAGTGTAAGCTACATGCTACTTAGATTTTTAATCAAGTTTGCACTTGGTTGCACCAAATTAGAGATTTTTAATCAAGTTTGCACTTGGTTGCACCAAATTAGATGATTTATAATAAAATTTAACAATTTTCATGATATTTGATGCAACCAAATGCAATCTAAAGTAATAGCCAGGGGTGATTATTAAGTATGAAAGTGAAGAAAGAGCGACAAAACTTATTTAAAACTGTTTCTTATATTATTTTACTAAAAGCATTGATAAGTCTAAAAAATTTTCATTGAAATAGAAAAATGTAACAAATCATTAAAAACATTATTGATTTTGATTTTAATTTTATAGTGAAAAATGACTTGTAATGTGAGATATGTAGCATGTAGCGTAGTCTATTTAGCGTGTAGCATGTCCAAATTAATCATGTAGTGTAGGCTACATGCAACTTAAGTTATTTTCATGAGCTACGTAGCGTTTAGGCTAAGCCATGCTACGTAGCGTAAGCTACACGCTACATAGCGTAGCTATTTAAAACACTGGTTTTTAGAAAGCGGAAATCAGTAGACCACATGCTCATTTACTGTGGGTTCACTAGGGAGGGCTTGTGCAGAGTATTGCTTCTCTTAGGCATATCATGGATTATGCCTAGCTTCATTGCTGATTGATTTCGGTCATGATATGCGGGTGTTCCCAGGGAAAAGGATCTCCACAGATGGAGAGTTGCTCTTGTAGCTGTCTTTTGGTCTCTTTGGGGTGAGAGAAATGCCTGCTGCTTTCAGAACAGAAGTTCTTTGTCCCTGGGGCTCATTTGTAAAGTTCACCAGTGTATAAGGGACTTGGTGCCTTACGGTTTACACCCCTATCCATAGCTCAAGTGGTAGACTAAGTGAAGATAACCTCGTTTCAACACTGAGGTCTCGGTATTGATTCCCAAGTGGGGGTGGCTAACATTGTGATGTGACTAAATGAGGTGTGTACTAACCACCCCCCCCCCCCCCCCCCCCCAACAAAAAAAAAAAAAAAAAAAGGGACTGGGTGCCTTAAAGGGCTTGGTTGTATTTTCTTGTAGTTTTTCCTTTGTATCTCTTTCTTTTGTTTTTCCTTTCTTTTTTGCCATTCCAGCTCAATAAATTCAGTATCTAAAAAAAAAAAACAGAGATCAGGATTGCATAACAACAGTGATTCTTTAGAATTATAAGCAATTGATAGGAGGTGTTACCAATTGGTCAAATGGATGGACCCGAATTGTTGGTTAGACCTATTTTGTACTAATGATCTTGACCTGTCCATATTAGAGGCCTTTGATCATATGGTTAAGATCATCATATGGGTGTGTTATTTGCATGGTAGCTCATGAAATGCGTGTTGGACCGAACGGGCGGTCTTGATCAATCATCTGGACTGTTTAAATGCCCCAAGGCGACTAGGAGCACTATGACTTATAGTGCTTTGAGAGTATTGGAGCATTTCTTAATATATGGCTGCCTCAAAAATCAATTGCATACTTTCGCTGAGTCAGACATGGAAGAATAAATGGTGGATTTTCGATTGTTGAATTTCTAAACATGGTCCAAATGTCTACTATTGTGACCGCTGCCTGCAATTTAGTTTGTGTTCCCATTGCTTGCATGTCTCACTCCACGCTGAAATTTTCTTCTGATCTGACCTTATTTGTTAACATTGCAGGTGGTGTGTATTCTTAGAGGCAATCCGATTCTACTTATAGCTCTGGTCACGGTTTCTTTGGTCTGCTTTGTTCATCCAGCTCTTGGTCTGATTGTACTGGTCCTATTTCATGCCTTATCATGCCATTCTGCTCTCTGCAGGTATTCTTTACATTCATGCATGCCTACCCCTTTCTCTAAACATAATTTCTCTTATTACTATGACTCTGCAATCTCCTCTTTTTGGTGCATCATCCGCAATTAATCTGCAAATAAATGCTTTTGGGGCAGTGATATAGAATTGATAACAGTTAAAAGTTAGTGTGGGCCATACGATTGTATGGCCCACTACGTGACAGTAATCTGGGCCAGAAATGCATGCGGTCCATCTGCTCTCTTTTCTTTATCATTGTAGCCCCTAATGAGGGGCAATTTTCGTCTTTTATAACTTAAGCAAATAAGGGGGGGGGGGGGGGGGGGGGGGGGCATCCTACCCCAATCTCTCCAACTAGTTTTCCATTCCCTTTCCATCAACTCTCTTACTCTTTATCTTGCGCCTCTTATCTCTAGCTACAGGAACACCAAAATCCCATCTGTTCTTCAAGATGTCTTTTTGGTTGATTGTTGAGTTTTGATATTTTGTTAACAGATTTTCGTTTTACCAATGACAATAACTAATGCCCTTATTGAAATCTACTTTTTTCTTTTCTTTTCTTTTTCTTGATGTGAAGACTAAAATTTTCATCCCTTGTTTCATTGTCTCTGTTATTGCATGCCGCTTGAACCACCTTAGCATAGTTTTTGTTTTAGAAATATTTTTTGGGGCACCTACTAGTAAAAAGAGCTCATCATTTAGCTCTTTTATGTTAAATTTCATGGTACAAACTTGTCTTTCAATGCTCTGTTTATATTTGCGCATGGGTGCGAGCTTTTGTGCGTGTGCGTGTGCGTCTGTGTTTCATGGCAAATGGAAACAACCCCACCTTCACGGGGTCATTAGTAGTGTCCCCAAAGTTTTAGATCAATAAATGGGACAGTTTATCATCAATATATAGATTGTCCATTCATTCTGATGCAAAAGTCACGCCGTTCAGATGATGCCCACTCCTTTTGATGTTGGCCATTTTGTTATTACTATGATACTATCCATTTTTCTAAGCCATTATATTGGATGGTTTGCATCATCCATCCAAAGTGCTTTGAAATTATGAGCAATGCATGGTGGCCCTTTGACTAGATGCTTTAACATTATGATTGGACCCAATTTGTTTCTCCTCTTGATCTCAATTGTTCTTTTCAGGATCATCCGCTTGGCATGATGTTTGCATCATTGCCTGCCAATAGCGGTATGAAACGAATGGACAGGACAGATTGAGGATTTTCTGTTGCACGTGTCATCTAGTAGCGTCGGGGTTGTTGCTAGCGTGTGTCCACATGGTGGGGGATGTCAGCATTCCCTTTCTGCAATTGTTGTATCTGCAGTTGCCAATTGCCTCTTGTTTTCCATGACATTTTGCCTTCCCGTCCTTAATATTACTGTCTATTTTCTTCTTCTTTTTTCTCGTCTTGTTTTTCTGTTCTTTCAATGGCTTATTTTTCTTTCTCACCCATCACTTCCACCGCTTTTCTGCTAGTGGGTCATTGCACATGCAAAGTAATCTTTTGCCTGCAATGGATTTCCTTCATCTTTGTTCTTTTTCTGTTGTTTGGAGCCCCCTTCGTTTCCTATTCCTTTTTTATTTTTTATTTTCCTCTCAGAAAAATGCCTTGATTTGTCTTTATGAACTATGGAAAATAAGATTTTCCCATCAGACTCATCATTATTTGATCATCACAATCTATTCCTTTTTTTATAATCGGCACAGTTCGAGTCCTATTACACATCATTCCTTTTCTCACTACTGACTTGCTACCATCCTTTGACATTGCCAATTGCTCTACAATTTTCTTTGAAAAGTTTGATTCCTTCAGATGTGTCTATGGTCCTAAAAGGTTCGCCCCCGTTTGTGTAACAGTTTTTTGGCGGCTTCATTTCGCAGCCATGTACAAAGAAAGGAGTCGTACGATTACCAACCGAGGGGCGACCTATCCCAGCGATCAAGGCACAAATCGGGTGAGGCGTTCAATCAGTGCCTGCCTCTAGATGAGAACAATTCCAATGATGTTGACTCGGCAAAGAGCTTTGGTGAAACCCAATTAGAAATCTTCAACTACCGGCACGGCGTATTGATACTGCATCTCCTTGCTTCCCTCATGTTTGTTCCGTCGCTTGTGGCGTGGTTACAGGTAAGGATATTCAAATCAGCCTCCGGAAAATTTCTTGTGAAATATTATTTTAATTCCCTTGGCTATTTGAAAATAATGCTAGTACCTGCAGCTTTTGGGAAGGTTTCTCTGCCAATCGACTCTTCTCAATTGATGGAATGTTTCTGTTTCTCTTTTCTAAATTATGGTTTCCATTTTCTTTTCTATCTTTTATCTTTCTTTTTTTATTGATTTTTTACCATTTGTTGATTGAACAAGCACAAGGGTGCGCGTGGCTTTAAATACCGGACGGTCCTGAGTTCACTTGATTTAGTCTTGAATGAGCTGAGTCAGTTGCATAGCGACTCTGCCATCTTTTCTTTACTTTCAGCCCCCCATTTTTGGGCTTGTACTCATCCAAGACAGCTCCACTGGATCTTATCTGGTCGTTTTAAGGGGTGCACCCTGTTGTACAGGTACCACCATAAGTTTAAGGTGCCACTGGGAAGATATGGGGCCCTCTTGATGTATTCTATCAGATGCGTCCCCTCAGAAAATCTCTTGGACCCAAAACTCAGCCCAATTCAAAACTAAGGTGGGCTACTGAAAATGGCATGAGCTGGTAGAAACACCCTTGAATTTCATGGTGGCCCAGCTGAGTCATCAAACAGCCTTAAATTATGCCCCTACCCTTAATCTGAACTAGATTACCCCTCATTATATGCACACAACACAGTGGGCCCCCCATGCTAATCAATGGTGGATCTTCCCTGTGCTGTGGTACATTTGAGTTTTGGATCGGGATGATTCTTTGGCTCTGGGGGTTGCCTGAGGTGACCCAACTTATGGACGGGTTGAATTCCATGAATGCATCATTGGGCCCCACATCTGCCCAGACCCCATAACTTTGGGAGAAGGGGTGCTCTCCTATCTATTGATTAGGAAAGTGGCACATACCAGGGGGTAGCAACTGTTTATTAAAAACACAGGACTCTGCTAAGTGGTAACATGATGTATAGAGTCTGACACCTGCCCAGTGCTAGAATAGAGTGTGCCGTGTGCCCCCTCGTTTTAAATTATCTCTGTGCCAACAACTGTTGTTAGTGGATTGCTGACTTTCGAACATCTTCCTCGCAGAGAATCGGGATGGGCCAGAGTTTCCCCTGGTTCGCAGACTTGGCGCTCTGCGTGGGCGTCATCCTACATGGCCTCTGCACTCAGAAGCCCGGTACAGATGCCCTCTCATTCTCCTTCCCTGGTGTCCGTGGCCGGGAAGCTGGCTTGAGCTTAATCTACCTCCTTGCCGGATATTACTGTTATCTCTCCGCCCTTGCGCTGGCTCCCTACCGTTCATTTTATGCGATGGCCGCTGTCGGTGCCGTCTCCTTCATTTCCAGAGTCATCGAGAGAAGGAACCGAGAAAAGGGAGATGCTTATTTTAGCACCAGCGGACGGAAACATTCTCACAAGCACTAGAAAAACAGAGATGGTGAAACAGAAGCTTCCCCTACAGATGAGGTTGGATGTTCTTTTCTTGTAGATTTCCATCATGTTATAGCTGACAGCGCTGATTTTCTTGCAGCTCAGGGTCTGTATTGAGATAACATGATTTGAATACCCTTTGTTTTTTACGGACTAGAGAAAAAGGGAGGGGGAAAAAAAAACAGAAAAGGATGAGAAAAGACTCTTTCACGGCATTGTTGTATGGACGGTAAATACTGTCGGACCAGCTATATTACTGTTGGAGAGTCCTGAGCTTCCGCTGGATGGACAGTCTGCTGAGGCTATTTGATTTTGTGCATTTTGGGCTCCATTGTTCACTGATCCAAGCCGTTGATTTAATGGGTCTATTTCAATCCGTCAGCCTTAAATGTGGAGAATTGCTGCATTTTTTTATATTTTAAAATCTCAATGGCCCCATCAATCGAGTGGTCAGGACATCTCCATCCATAAATGGGCCCATCATATCTATGACCAGGGTCATGAAGCCTTGTGCCCGACATTTATGCGAGTTGAAAACCTCGGTAGACTGTCCATTTCTGGGATTCGTGTATTGTGCATCTATGGAGAGCTTTGCTAAGCCCACACGTGTACAAGCATCTAGGCACTCATATGTGCCAGCATGCTAGACGTGCAATATCCATATCGTCGATGGTGGGTCCGGGCCATTTAGATGTTCTTGCCAACAAATGAAGCTGGTCCACTTAGCAAGTGGGCCGTGACATTGAAAGCAGGTGGATGGGTTAAGAGAGCTTTGACAAGGAATTTCTTTCAGCGGCACATTTGTTTCCAGAGCTGTGGCCCACATAACTATGGGAACATCCTGATTATTGGGCCAGGGCATCAATGCATTGGATCTTGCATCTATGTACCTTGCTGGCACAGCTGTGGAGTGTATGTGAGCTGCCTTGTACTTAGGGCTGTAAATGATTGGGTTTGGTGCTGGTTTAGCCAAAACAAGACCCTGCCCATTTACTAAATGGGCTGGGTCCAAATTTTAGATCAGACACTTTTACTAAATGGGTGGGTCTGGTTCGCGGCTGAATCAACCCATCCGACCCATTTATAAATGGGTCTGGGTCTGGTAGAGGGAGATCCACCTAGACCTATTTATAAATGGGTTGGGTCTGATGGGTCTGGGCCTGGTAGAGGGAGATCCACCCAGACCCATTTATAAATGGGTTGGGTCTAATGGGTCTGGGTCTGGATGGGTCCCTTGTAACATAGACCAAACGCGCTCACTTACTACATGGGTTCGGGTCGGGTCGGGTCGGGCCTAATATAAAAGAAACCAGATCCAGACCTGTTTAGCAACTGGGTTTGTTCTTTGGACCCAGACACATACCCTTTATCAAATGGGTCGGGTCTAAATGGTTCGGGTCTGGGTACCCCATTGGGTCCACTGACCCATTTACAGCCCTACTTGTACACTCGTGTGGGCTTAGCAAAGCTGAGGTACGGGATCCTGTGCAAGATAGAGATGAACAGCTTGTACAAATGGGGTCACGTGGTTCTTGATAGAAGAACACCTCTTGTTTTGATTTGTTGCCTTCAAATAGATGGGCTGGCACAGAAAGGCAGCAATGGTTCATGTTAAACTAAAAGAAGGCCCAATATAGGCTGTTGGGGTCAATGAAAAGAAGGTCCAAGTGACCACGGTCTAGATCAGTGAGCCATAGGCTCCACCTGCACGAATTGAAATTGGGTCGAGCATCCAGCAGTTCCTAAAAACTTGGGTATCGTTTTCTGACGGCTAGGGCGTATGGTTCAATGATCCTGACCATGAGTATGCTGGCCCACTGTGGATGGACGGCTTTCTGAAACTATTCTCGATGGGTTGATTTTGAGTTTTGATTCGTGACGCACAAGAAAATTCTAAATGGGAATTACAGCAACCATCCAAATTCCTCTGAAAAGAAAGCCGAAGACTGGTGGTTAGGTCCTAATCTGGGTAGAGTTTTAGGTCTCTAATGGGCCAGCCAGAGTCTTCTTGAAGATTTTGACCCTGAGTTACTTAGGGCCTGTTTGGATACAATACATAAGTAGTTTTTTTTTTTTTTTTTTTTTTTATTTTTAATTTTAATTCCTCCTGCTCATTATAACAAGTAAGCTATTTATTTAACAAAAATAGTTGTAACCATCTTCTTAAAAGTTGGCCTGTTCACATTAAAGGTGGGCTCCACATCACCCATATTGAAGGTGGATGGTCCACATTGAAGGTAGGCCCGATACGATGGATGGTTCACATTGAAGGCAAGGCCAAGGTGGGCCCAACAAAATGAACAATCCACATCAAAGGTTTGCCCCACATGATGGATGTTGGATATTAAAAGTGGACCCACATGAATAAATAAAAATTGGAAGACATTTAAAATTATTTATATAAAGTTGGAAATCAAATAAAATTCTTACATTTTGGCTTATATATATATATATATATATATATATATATATATATATATATATATATATATATGTTGTTTACCAAGCATATTTATTTATGGAATAAGTAGAAACCAAGATAAGTTACTTGAGGCATAAGCAATCTAAGCAAAACGACTTACAATCCAAACCGCCCTTAAGAAACTCGCAGACCCAATTCTTAACTCGCTAACACTAGTTGAGTCTTGGCAACTTAGTTAACTTGATGCAACTCAGCATGACTCGGACTGGGTCACTCAGCTGAGTGAGTGACCTTTTAATTAAAAAAATGGAAATGGGAGACAAACAAAGTGCTCAACGCCATTTTTAATGCTTTTACTGTTTTAAACATCTATAATTAACCCTGAACACTATTTTAAGGTAATTATTAAATATCGGTCAAGTCTTGGGATCAACCTAAGTAGCTGAGTATCTAATCGAGTCATCTTTAGGTTTTAAAACTATGCTCCTACCATCTACAAGAGGGGAGAAAGGATAACCTATGGCACTTGTTGGGAGCTTAATGTAGATGATGGCATACATGGCATTTATAGTAAAGTAAGGATCAATTGTGGCACATGTGGAAAATTTAATATAGATGACGGTATGTATACATTCATTATAGCACATTTTGCACACAAAAGATTAATAGTGTCACATGTAAGCGTAAGTTGTTTGAACTTGAATTGTTGTACATCAGGCATAATCAGCACCACTTGTGATGCATGCTCATGCACATTAAACTTTGCATTTCCTGCATGCATGCATGCTATTAGAGGTAATTTATCCTCACCCTCATTTCGCATTTTTGCAATGCCCCCATGTTGTGCTTATTTTCTTGGGTTTTCGTGCATGAATAGGTTTTCGTGCATAAATGGATTTGATAAATTACAAATTAAATGTCTTCACTTGGGGCCTATTTGGATTAGCTATTAGTGTGTTGTATTGTGCTGTAAATGGGTAATAATTATAATTACCACTGTAGTTGGAAATAAAATAGGGTATTTGCCAAAAGCAATATCACTCTCAGCTCCACTTCCCACCATAAGTATGTATGGAAATTACTCACTATGGTTAGATACACGTGGATGTAAATTCTTCTATGTGTTATATCTACATTGTCCATCAATTTTACAATATTATTTTAGGGCATGACTCTTAAAATGAGGCAGATTGAAAGATCAAGTGGACCACACCAGAGAAAGTAGTAGGGCCAATGACACCCACCATTGAAACCCTCTTAGGTCCACCAGGATATTTATTTGTCATCTAACATGTTCATATATTCACATAGACCTAGACGAAGGGAAATTACAAATAAGAAGATGCTTTTTGTGGTGTGGCCCATTTTTTCTTTAGATCTGCCTTACTTTTTTTTTTTTGGTCTCATTTCATAAAATGATCTCGCAAGATGGATGAAAAGTGTGGATATAGCACAAACACACCTCTGCCCAACGGAGTCTCTTTGGTATCACTGAAGGATTATCATGATTTGACAGCTAGCTATATCCAATCAACAGTGATGACATGAGTTTCCACTACATTGCTATGTTATGCAACCACCCAAACATACCCTTAAACAAAATTTAATATTTGATTTGACCACCATTAATATTGTTTACACTTGTGTTTTGCACACCCACATGGTTCAATGAGATGATGCTACGTGTTGACACTATGCACTAAATGATGAACAAAATCGCTTGACGCAGCCAATTCAAACGATTCAAAAGACGTCACATGGCATACCATATGTAGTGTAAATCAACTTTAAGAGTAGGAGTTAAAGGTATGCACATGAGAGAGCATTAAATGCAAGAGTTTTATAAAAAATGCTCTTTGCAAAAGTAAGACTTTCAATAAAAATAAGTCTTTCTCTCAGTATTAAATGCCAAAATTATATCAAATTATATCTCTATTTAGCATTAAACGTTAGAATCATTCAAAAACACTCTTTATGGATGCCAAAGCCAAGTGACATAAGGACTCTAACAATCTTCCTATGGTGGAGTCCAGTGAAGGAGGACCCCAACCAACGCACGGTTCGAAGAAGTGAGAGTCTATCTCTACACGTGGCCATACGTGATAGACCACTTTGACGTGGAAGAATCAATGAGATTTCTACAGCCAATCGTCCAGATCCTTCATGATGTTGAAGACTATGTAAGGCCACTGCCTCTCAGAAGCTATAAAAGGAGTAATCGAAGAAGAGCTCAAAGACCAATGCCAAACATATCTATTTACTTTTCAAGTTACCTTTCCATTTTATCTATCTTAGCATAGCATTGCCTAATTCTAGCATGCATTACTATTGCTTAGCAACTTCAACTACAGTACTTCAGGAGTAAATGTAAATATCAGTTACTTTTGAAATTACACCTTTTGGAGTAAAAGGCATATGCATGCGGAAGCTTTGAGAGCAACTAATATTATGGTTAAGTCCTATATGGGGGATTGGGACCTTTTGAGAATCTTTTTGCCTACTTAACAATTTTAACAAATTAAACTAAGCAAGCAAGAGCACTTCAGCATTCAAGCCTAAGTGAGTCCAATCATAAGACTAGCATATGATTTAAGCAATAAGCAACCTAGTCTAAACATGCATAGATACTCAAATAATTAAGCAAATCAAACTCCTAATCTATGCAACCTAAGTAGACTATAGATTATGGATTAATTAAACTCAAGTCTACATAACTAAGTGAAAGTACATCTTGTGTGTGGATGTGTCTATCTAGTGCCTAGCATACATTCCTATCAAGCATTCATAATTAATAATTAAACATACAATGCTAAGATAATAATGTGCTAAAAAACAATCACAAACACAAGCATGTATAGTGATTCGACTACTTGTCTACTCCACTGCTGGTTCAAGTACTCAGCCCTTTTGAGCACACCGGCATTCACTAGGAGTTTAAATCTGGTTCCTCCCAATCAAGGTGTTTTAAATCAGCTCCACCCAACTGAGGAGTTTACAGGTTCCTCCCAACCTATGGGATCTACTCAAGGTCACCTTAAGTCCTACTCAAGGACAACGCACGTTCACTCCCATGTCTGATACTCCCCATTGGAGACTTTATTTAGGCTCGGCAAACGAGCCAAGGAGCGCCAAACAGCCCCTAGTCTTTAGGCCGACAAATGCGTTAAGGAACGGCCAACGTCCCTACAGTTTTAGGCCCAACTAATAAGCCAAGGATCAACAAATGACCCTAATTCGAATTTAACAGATAAACTCTACACTCAAGTGGAAGGACTCTCTACAATGACAACCTTACTTGTCGGATGAGCCTCTTGTTCAACGTCGGTTCGGGTTGCTTGTTCTCCGCTCTCCCGTGCTTCAATCATCTTTCCTTGCTCCCCCGATCGTGTTGCTGCTGCATTGCTAATGCCTCAGCTACACTTGATCAACCACCTTGCAAATGATGCCTTTGATATGCCTAAGGTGATAAGAGGGTAGGTTTGAAATCTCTATAACTTATGAGAATGAGTTGCCTAAAGAGTCTCACCTACAAAAATCTCATCATAGAGTATTTGATAGGAATATGACTATCAAGATTAATCCAATCTCTAGAGATCAAAAGAGGGACAAGTGTATCTTCATCTTGAGCTTTGAATGCTCCATGCTTGTGATGAATTACAAGGAAGATCACTTATTTGATTTAGGAATAGAGTTCTTAATGATCTTCAATAATTGTGGCTTCTGTTTCATCAAAATTCCCTCTCTTAGCTCAAAAATGAATCCCCTTATTTAAATAAATTTTCTTTCAACGGTAAAAAACGGGCAGATTCATATATCTTCGATTGATCGAAAAAAAAATATCCGATTGATCGGAGACCTGTCTGATCAATCGAAAATCTGTCTAGAAAACTTTCTGGAAGATATTCTGATTGATAGGAATCATGGTCCGATTGATCAGACGAACCCCTTTCGATGGATCGGAAGTCTGTCTGATTTATCAAAAATTTGTCCAGTGGATTTTAAACTTGCTGGAACAAATTCCAATTGATCGGGACTTATGTTTGATTGATTGGAGTCCAATCGGAAACTGTTGTTTGAGCTATTTTGTTTACAACAGCTTTCACCTCTTTAATTAGTCTAACTTATCATGTTTTTCATGGAGTTCTAAGACTAATGATGATGACTAAGGGTATACCTAGTTGGTCCAAGTCATCTAAGAAGTTATGTGTTTGAGTAGGTTCAAGGTTAAGGCACACCAAGGCATCTGTTCTACCTGTTTCTTCATCCTTGATGCAGCTGGTTCGTCTTGAGTCTTCGGTCTTCGTCTTCATTAAGCTCAACTGACACTAGACTCACTAACTTAAGTGATTGACAAACAAGGTGCACTAGTATGCCACAGAAAAATGCACTAACAACTTTAAGTTGTAGGATCATGATCAACTGAGTTCTAATTTGACTGATCATACCTTTCTAGTCACATCCTGCTAACCACCCACCTTGATCGTCTATTCCAATAGATGAATCATGGATTTATCTTTCTTTTTTGTTTCTTTCTTTAGTTGATTTATATTAGACCTGGCAAAATTCAACCCGACTCGACCTAATTTTTTTTCCAATTTAGGGTTGGAAAATTTGACCCGAATTCAATTTGTTTGTTGGCCCGACCCGACTCAGATTTTTGTGAGTTAGTTTAGGGTTAAAGGTGACCCGACCCGACCTGAATCACATAGGGGTTAAGTATACTATTATATATTGATTTTCTTATTAGTTAAATAATACGTAGTTTTTTTTTCTCAGACCCTGGTGGGAACGGTCCAAATGTTTGTCAATTTAATAAACATGTGCACACCAATGATAACATTTTATGACATGTAGAGCTAAAAGATCATGAGATTTTATTTATTTATTTCTGGTGCTCATTTATTAGAGAGCTATAAAAAGCCTTGATTTTTATTTTTATTTTTAATAAATAGGCACTTACGTACCTATTAAAACATATATGATTGGATTTTCAATTGAATGTTAGTGTTATATGCATCTAGTTTAATCTACAAATTAGTTAGTCGATCATTAAAATGCGGGTCAACCCAACCTAACCCAATTTAATTTGGGTTGGGTAAGGGTTGGGAAAATCTTACCCGAATTCGATTTGGGTCGGGTTAGGGTTGAGGTGGAAACGACCCAACCGGACCCATTGCCACCTCTAATTGATATACTTTGTCAATCGTAATGGGTCATATATCCAAGTATTAATAAAATCGACGTTGTTTAACCTTTTTTTATTTATTTGTACATTTTTATTTTTTTAAGAAATATTAAGCTAAAAGTACCAGTGAAAGAATAAGTCCTTAAATCCATAGACTCACTCTATTGTCACAAGGCAAAAATAATCCATTCGGAGGACTAACTTTTGCGCTTTCAAAAATCACCTAAACCCTAAGTACAATCAATAATTAAGAGGATAACTAGATCCTATGTACCATCTCCATTATGGCCTTCGAGAACTCTAGCGGTTGAATCAAACCTTAAGTCGGGTAGACTCTGGTGTGCCCATGCATAATACCAATTAACAACGTACTAAAACCAAGTACAAGCTCTCATCCACATGTGTGGCATTGATTGAATTCTCAGCAACAAATATGAAACCTCATAGAGTATGATGATAAGAGCACATCCAACACTAATGCTAATGGACGGTGTTGATTCACGCTTGACATGCGTACTGATTTTAGACACTTCCGACCTTTCCGCCGACGATCTGCCGCTGCAACTTTACTTGAGTTCAAACAACGCCCCTTTGAAAAATAGCTATTGTCGGTAATGGTCTGTCTGTAGCGCTTTTATGTTGTTGTTGTCAATCTTTTCTGCTTACCCTCGTGGAAGGATCGGAAACCATCTTAGGAACGGCTGCTATAGAATAAGCTTATTCCACAATCTTGCATTTGGGGTCCACTGTGATTTAGCTACTAAATCCACACCGTCCATAAGGTGGGCCCATTCATGTTTACAATAAAACTTAAACTTCATTCAGATCGAACACGTAGGTTGGTCACACCACAGGGAAGAGTTGAGATCGGAATGCCCACCACTGAAAATTTCCAGAATTTTTGTGGGACCCACCTTTTCTTTTATACTTCATCCATTTCATCCATAACATGCAGCTCAACAGGATGAGTGCGGAGGCCCAAATATCAGACCATTCCCAAAATTTGTGGGCTAAGCACTGTGGTTTTCGTCATGATTTGACATGGTGTGGCCGATCTAAGCTTTAGATCATAATGATTCTTGGAATTCAAGGAGAAAATGATGGGGCCCACATCATGGACGGAGTGGATATTATCCTTATATCACTGCGGGTTCCAAAAACAACGGTATTCTAAGACGTTGCAAAGAACCGGGCTTTAGGATCTTATCGACTTTTTAGCGGAAAATGATACTTTTGAGATGACAAACGTGGGGCTGGGCCTCGATGCATTTTTTTCAGTGTGCCCCACTGTGTCCGGTGGCATGAATGCCCCCCCACACGCGTGTATAAGAGCTCCTACCTACACATGATATCACACGTGCTAATGTGCCATACGTGTGTGAGATACAAGCCCTCCATCAGGTGGGTCCAACCTGATGTCATGGCAGTCTTCTCATCAGGTGTGCCATTGCGTAAGAAACAAAAGGATGAGTACATAAAATTTTGGTTGGGTTTTTAACCGTCCAATTGTTTCTAATCTCAAGTGATCAGTAAGTCAAAGGTATATCTGGATGGTGGGGCCCATCTGATGGACATGGATGGATTGGATTTCACACGCTTTTGCTGCTTTGGCACATGGGTGGCATGTAGATGGTCTCACTTGTACACGCGTGCGAGCTTTGCAAAGCTCGCTATCATAACTTGACCGCCTTTCTTTCAAGCCCGACCATGGACGTTCATTTCGCTGTGCTGCTCGTGACAGAGTGCCGGTTCCAACCGTTCATCAGTTGCAGCTGCTTATCCTATGACACTAGCCTAAAATTCAAAATTCAAGTGGGCCACAACAGAAAAACAGTGAAGATGGAACGTCCACCGTTGAAACCTTCTTAATGGCCAGTCCCTCTTCATAAGTAGGGCTCTCAATGGAGTGGGTCAGATCCGAGACCTAATTTGCTCCGAATCTGTATAATGCGGATTTGGATCTTAAAATTGGTCCAATTAATTAAATTAACCAGATTTGGATATTAAAATAGGTCTGATTACTTAAATGGACTGGATGTGAATTCAAAGTACATATCCAAGCTATATCCGATTAAGATCTGACTGATTGTCACCTTACTATATATGTTATATTCATGCTGACAATTCGTTTTACAAATTATTTTAGGCCATGTCCACCGTACCATAGTAAATAATGGGATTTGCATCATTTTTCTACTAAATTAAATATATTATATTATATATTTTATATCATTTTCTTTTTTTTAAATTTGTAATGGGGTGGATTGGGACCTAGATCTAAGCTCCGATGGTTATATGGATTTTGGATCGGGAATGGATCTAACAATTTATAAATGAATCGGACATGGATATCACCTTTTGGATCCGAGTTGGATCTAAATCCGATCTGAATCCGTCTACATATGTACGGACTTTTGGATCCGATTTTGGTACGACCCATTGAGAGCCCTATTCATAAGGTAAGTTCCAGTAGGATGAAGGATAAACACAAATATCAACCTCATCAGAAATTCAATGTGGTCCCCACTGCCTTTTTGAGGTGGGGTCCACTTATGGTGATAGGATCTGGCGCAACTGATGAACGGAGTGGATGTCACACAGGCATCACAGTGGGGCCCACAGAACTTTTTGTTGCAACTTGCAAGTGCTCCCTCCACCTAAGTGTCGTAGGAAATTGGCTTCCAATGCTTATTCAACGATCGATTGTTTTGTGTATTTGTGGTTCACCAGATGATCAGGGAAGCTTGATTTCATTCCAGGGGAAACTACATTGTGGGGCCCACCAGATGGTTGGCTCCGATCTCACAAAATGCTACCCCTACTAAACAAGAAACGGATGGTTTAAGAAAACTTACTGATGGTCTAGATTCAATTTACTTGTGTGGGCCCCACCAGATGGGAGAAATGAGACAGATCCAAAACTCCCGTGGGCCATAGCACCCGAAACAGTGGGGTTTGAATGCTTGGCGGTGACAAAAGTTTTGTATAGGATGATATTTGTTCCTATAGCTTATCTGAGTGGTTGTAATTATATGAGCGGTTTGGATGGCATATAAACATCATGGTCAGCTCCAGGAAAGTTTCAACGGTGGATGTTGTTGTTCCCACTGTTTTGTTGGTGTGACCCACGTCAGTTTTGGATCTGCATGATTTTAAGAATCTTGCCCTAAAATGGTCTTTCAAAACAGATGAACGGTGTGGATTTGTCACAGACATCTCTGTGGACCCCACACAGCACAATCCGCTCCCAAGCCCAAACTTATGATCCTACCATTGATTTTTGTCGGCAAATGTAGACCATTGAAAGGAAATTTCCAATCAATACATTCAAATACACAGATCAATGATCAACATCATCCTTGCTGCACAACCATTGGATATCGAAAAGATGGACGGTTCTAGTTATCCTGCGGCTGTAGGCTTTGACACGTGTGTCATTTTGCACGTGTGAGCATATATAGTAAATTTTTCGGCACATGGGTGGGCCTTACTGATATGGGATCAACTTGAAGCGTGCTTGTTGCGCTTGGCAGTATCATATCTACATGTGGGGCCCACCATTTTACACCCACTTTTAGCTGAAAACGCCCCTTTTTCTGTAGTTCGAAGAATAATGGCAGCACGTTTGTACAAGAGAGGTACAAATATAGACAAATATGGAGCATTGATTAAGAAGGCAGGATCTTTTACAGCGTTTTTTATCGTACAAATCTTGTAAGTGATTTCATCGTACAAATCTTGTTAAGTTGGGGCATATGTTGTTTTCATGGTGGCAAATCTTTACGGAAGAGAGGCCCACCATGGGGATATCTCCAAAATGGACTACAGTTGAGCATGACAAAATTTGATTGGATGGCAAGCCATTGCTAGCAGTGAATTACACTCCATCTTGATGTATTTGTTATATTTATTCTGTCCATCCATTTTGTGAAATCATTTTGGGGCATAATCCTAAAAAAGAGGCAGATCCAAACCTCAAGTGGACCACACCGTAGAAAGCAATGGTGACAATGATGCCCACTGTTGAAACCTTCCTGAGGCCAACAAGATGTTTATTTACCATCCAATCTGCTTATAAGGTCACATAGACATTGATAAAAGGAAAACACAAATATCAGCTTGATTTAAAACATCTGTGGGCCCCAAAAAGTTTTCTTCGATAGACATTCAATCCGCGCTTGCTTTCTGTGGTGTGGTGCACTTGAGGTTTGGATCTGCTTCACTTTTTGGCATATGCCCTCAAATGATCTCGCAAAATGGACAAAGGGCATATAACACATACATCATGGTGTGACTCCCATGTCAACACACCACTAAAGTTAAGGAATAGGATACAAGGTAGTCCACTTCTATTGCTTAATTCCATCCAGCAATAGCCTACCGTCCAATCAAATTTTGTGTCCATACTGATGCTATTATAGGTAAGAATACAAACAAGAGCAATCCTCATCCACATCCCTAAAAATGATAGCTCAAGATGCTTGGGTGAGTCTTTCAGGAGTGGGGTAGGAGTGTTTTCTAATAAAAGGTGCAAGCTTAGCTAAAATAACCATCCAATCCAATCAATTCTTATTAGAGTGCCCTCAGGAAACAAGGAAAGTTCCGTGTGACTCATCAACACGATCTAAAAATGAAGCAGATCCAAAACTCAAGTCGATCACACTACAGAAATAGTGGGATGGAACAACCATCATTGAAAGTGTTATGAGGCCATGCAAATTTTGGATCAACCTAGTATTCTTTTTTTTTTTTCCCCGTCAATTCATCTCATTTAGAATGACATTAAGATCGAATTAGATGGTGATGTAGGATGTGGAACAATACATTCCTAATATGATTGGACTAAAAGAAGGCCAAACAAAAGCGAAAGCAATCTGCCAAATAGAAGCGAAAGTAGTCCATCAAATTTGGGCCCAGTCCTACATAAGGCATGATGTAACTTGGCCCTAGTTGAATCCCATTTGAAGAAATTCATTTTGGATAGGGAAAAATTGTCATTTGAAGTATAAGCTATAAATCGACCATAACTTTTAATTTGGGTATCGTTATGGGAAGCACAACCTATCGATCTTTATGTAATGGGTCATCCGGAGTTAATCAACCTATAAAAATGGGTCATGTCCATCCGTTTTACAAGAAAACACATGCTTTATGTTTAAAATTGTGATTTTTAGAAGAAAAAATATTATATTTTTGATAATTTTGATTTTTGTTGTATATTCTTATTTTTAGAGTTTTAGATTTTTCATATTTTTTATGGGTTAATTGAAGTCATGCCAGGAATCCTCCAATAAAGTTAATTTAAGACTTTCTATTTTTGACAAAACTTACTATCTGGGGTAAGTTTTATTTTAATTGAATGAGGACTTCTTAAAATTAGGTAATTTTGAATTAGGATTTTATTTTTCTTTATTAATGGTATAATTGAAAAATCGTACATATTCAACATTATTCGATATAAATATTCGAGTTTTATTTCTTTTTTTCTTATGGATTTAAGAAACCACCTTATGGATTCAAGGTTTTAATTACTTGAGGAAGACTTTAATTTTCCTCTTCAGTTTTTCCCACTCTTACTCTTCATCAAGCATGATATCTTTAAACTCCTGTAATATTGGTTTCAACTTCTTTAGGTTATTTATGGATTCTATTTCTTTCCTCTTTACAAATAATGCAATGATCTTCCCTGTCTCTTCAAATTCTTTGACGAAATCTGATATGGTTATGAGAGATAATATTTCCACTTAAGGAGTTTTAGGTTGTTCTCTACTCTTATAAGTGCAAGGATAATCTTTCTACAACATTTAACAAAAATAAAAATAGTATCATTTTTATAATATTTACTAATGAAAAATGGTACATGACATCGTTTAACTACATTTGTTTCACTAACTCCATTAATCCATCCAATCATGTATAGATGAGGGTGTTTTTTTGTCATCAACTGTAGCTTTTTTACCATAATATTTGATACGATATTCTCATTGCTCTTGCCATCTATGATTATATCACAAATTTTTTTATTCATAATGTACTTTGTTTAAAAGATGTTATGCTGTTGTGGATCTATCTCCTCCTTCAACGTGTATAATAGTTTCCTCATGAATAGAGAGGTGGCATGCGATTCACCATTATCGAGTAGTAGCTTGCGATTCATCACCAATGCCGTACCATGAATATGATGACCACAAGCTCTATCGTCAATCTCATTAGGGCTGAAAGTTGGGCGGGTTGGGTTGAGTTGAGTTGGGTTAGGTTGGTGCTCAACCCTAACCTAACCCAAGGTTCTCATGCCTCAACCTTAACCCAACCCAACTCAACTCAGGTTGGGAATTCTCAACCCAAGCCCAACCTGAGCGGGCTTGGTTGAGTTAATCGGGTTGGTTGGGTTAATACATGCTAATATTTTCATTTTTACATTAGTTTATTATGTTTCAATGCATGTCTTATTTTTTGTACATATAGCTTTATTAATTATATATGTAGTTATTTATTATAAAGAACTTCACTTTTTCTAATCAAACAGGCTAAAATATATGTTTTAATACATATCTTATTTTTGTATCTATGATTTTATTAATTATATATGTAGTTATTTATTATAAAGAACTTCACTTTTTTTAAACAAACAAGCTAAAATATAAAATAATTACTCATTTATCACTCAAGCATATCAAATTTATAGCATTATAAGTTTACTTACTAAAGTAATAAAAATTAATAAATTTACTAAAGTATAATAAAATTATAAATAACTTGTATATAGATTGGGTTCGGATTCGAGTTGGGTCGGGCAACCCAAGCCTAACCCAAGCTTTATTGGGTTGGTGTTTGCATAGCCCAAGCTCAAGATTGGATTTGATATTTCCTTCCCAAGCCTAACCCAATGTTGGGTCAGTCATGGGTCGGTTGGGTTGAACCCACCCAATTTTCAGCCTTAGATCTTATGTTGCTCATTATTATGAAATGAGTTTTCGTCAAACAGTCAATCATTACCTGTAGTCCTTGTATGATTTGTAGATTCTTCAATTGAAAAGTTTTAACACTACTATTGTCATAAAGTTATTTTCTTGGGTACCGTCCATGGGATTATTGCTCAATCCATTGTTAGAAGCCATTGAACTGAGGAAAAGCATCACTCTAATACCAATTGACATAGGAAATAGTGTAAAAAAGTGGAAAGGAAGATCATCATCTTTTCAAGTGATTACAACCCCAAATGCCTAATATGTATGATTTCTCCATTGTACCATTAATATAAAAATAAAACTCTAATTCAAAATTAGCCAAAATAGGTAAATTTTTTACTTTAATAGAAATCCTAATTCAACTAAAATAGAACTTACTTGACATAGTAAATTTTATTAAAAATTGAAAATTCTAAATTAACCTTATCGGAAGATTCCTAACATGACTACAATCAATCTCTAAAAAAAATAAAAATCTAAAACTCTGAAATATGACAAAAATCACAATTACTAAACATAGTAAAAAAAAAAAATCTTGAAAATTACAATTTTGAACATGAAGTGTGCATTTTCTCGCAAAATGGATGGATGTAACTGGATGGCCTGCTTTGATAGGTCGTGCGTCCCGTAACAATACCCAAATAAAAAGCTATAACCAATTTATGGTACACACTTTAAATAATAATTTCTCCTTGTTCGGAATAAATTTCTTCGAACCAAATGCACTTGCGGCCTAGTTACATCGTGTCCTATGGGCTCAGATCTAACAAAATACTTTTGCTTCGGTTTGGCTTTCTTTTGATCCAGAATGTATCTGGGCCACATCCTCCATCAGAGGATATATAAACTTCATAGTGGGCCCTAGGACAATTTTAATGATGGGCATTTCCATCCCCACTCTTGTTATGGTGTGGTTAACTTGGGCTTTAGATATACCTTGTTTCTAGGATCACATCTTCCTGTGGTCGTGTGATAGTAGCTAAGTCCTACAAAATCAGGCCATTTCAACCCCATGTGAGCAAACATGCGAATCAAAGCTGTTTCTTTGAATTTTTTTTTATAGTTTTTTTATTTTATTTTTGATAGTGTGGCCCACCATGTTGTTTTCATAAAATCTACGATGTGCATTGAGTGATGTCCGCCATGACCATGCGATTTCAAAATCAGGTCCATACACTTATCAGGTGGGCCACAATCCATCTGAAAAGCTCCAAATTAATGAAATTCCAATTGGTTTTGTCCCTGTGGCATAGGCATCATGATGGGGCGGGATTTAATTGGTGATAAGCCGTGTTTTTAGAGGTAGGACCAGGAGTAGGTGGAAGTTCCTGCGCTGGGATGTTAGGTGGGGTCCACTTTGATGTTAGAAATCCACTCCATCCATCCATTTTGCAAGATCATTTCAGGACATGCAATTAAAAATGAGGTCGTTCCAAAACTCAAGTAGACCACAAGAGAGTAAACAACGGGAATTCAATGACCACGGTTGAAACTTTTGTATGACCACATAAGTTTTGTATCAGGCTAAGTTTTTCATGTTTTCACTTCATCACAGTGGGAATTACTTTATAAACGTTTCCAATGGCATATAAACATTTGGCTGGAGCTCGGAAAGGTTTCAATGGTAGGCATTTTTTTACCCAACTTTCCTCTCATGTGGCTCACTTGAGTTTATATCCACCTCATTTTTTTGTAGCATGTCCTAAAATGATCTTGCAAAACAGATGAACAGAATGGATTTCTCACAAGTGTCATGGTGGGTCCCACTCAGCATCCCAGCTAGGAACTTCCAAATTTCGCAGGAAATCCGCGTCCTCATATCATTTTACGAATTGAGATTCGTAAAATCTCGTATCTTTTTTAATGGCGAGTGTTCAATAAACATTGTTTCCTGTGATGTGGTTTACTTGAGAATTGTATCCACCACATTTTTTTAGATCATTCGTAAAATGATCTGAAAAAAATAGATGGACGGCATGGATGAAAACACACACACACACACACACACACACACACACACACACACATATATATATATATACATATATATATATATATATATATCATGGTGTGGCCGACAGAGGACCGATTACTAGCCACTGGCGAGGGGCAGTGTCACTACCCAAACCACAAGTCTCCATTCCTCGTCTCAAATTCACGGGGTGGAGCGACCGACCCTTCTCAACGGGTTCCAACCCATGCATACATAGAGACAGACACCGAGGTGGGCCCCTCAATACTGCTAGATTAATATTATTCAACGGTCTAGAGATCCAGCATCTCACGTGGCTCGAATTTATCTGAGTAGTTCTTTATACATTGGATGAGTACAAAAATACATACTCTTGCCAACAGCCACTGTGTAATTGAAATTCAGTTGTATCAAACAAAATCATCAAACATTCGAACATTATATATCTTTTATAACGTAAAAGTCAGTGAGGTCCACAAAATGGACGGTTTGGATTGATAAATAATTATTTCAACCGTACAGTATTCCTCTGCATGTGTATGGATTCACATACTCTGCCAATGCATCGCATTTATTTATTCTCAATTTTAGCCAACAGTCGCGGACCAAGAATCGCGGATGAAAATATAAGGCGCGGGCCGCGGGGGATGTATTGATACTCTGACAGCTATAACGCTTGATATACAGGCACTCAGAATTTGTACACGTGGAAGAAAATTGTCTCAAATTTAACCAAATAATTCGTGTAACCCAGCGTTTGTAATCAGATTGGTTGAAAATCCCAGCCTTTGATTCGTGGATACTTATTTGTTGGAAAAAGAGTATTTGATATATTTCATTTTTAGCCGTCCAATCAATGTCCACCGATCTGATATTTAGATAATCAAATAATTTTAATTTTTTTCTCATTATATATCTAAACTGGTACAGATAATTTGAACAGTTTATTTTGATTTAATTAAATTCCACGTCAGCAATTTTTAAGTATCTTTAAGGGCTGTTTGGATACCACTAAAGAAGTTGCTTTTATTGCTTACGGCAGCAGTTAAGTAACTTATTTGAGATAAGTTAGTTATGGTTAATAAATAATGATCATTACTTATTTACTAAAAATCAGTTAAGTATTTCTGCCTTTTTATTTTGCTTTTCTACTTTTTCACTACCCACTAAAATAAGAGGTGCTCGTACACAATTATAAAAGTGCTGATTTTTGTGGCGACGGCTCAGCCCACATTGACCATCCAGCTTGCTAGGCTCATTGTGATATATTTGATCAGCATCATCCATCTAGTTTGGATGTGAGTGGGGCTAACATATAAGGTAGATCTAAACCTCAAGTGGACTCCACGTCACTGACATTAGGAAACAACAGCGATGATGATGCCACCATTGAAACCTCCTTGTGCCCAATCTGATGTGTTTTACTCATGCCATTCATCTGCTTTTCCAACTAGTTTTAAGTGGCCCATTGCGTAGTGAGGCCACATGCTATGCACATGAAATCCACATCGTCCGCCCTTGTTGGTCCATCCAAAAAATGAAATAGAATCCAATCTCAAATTGACTGCACCTCAGGAAACAGGAGTCATTAACGCCCACCATTGGTTGGCCTTAATGATGAGTAGCCCATATCCAAGGCGGCCCACATTTGGGATAATCTACATTAAAGGTGGCTCCGCATGATGGGCAGTGGATTTGATGGTGGGCCCACTTGATGAATGAGCAATATCAAAAGTGCACCCTACATAAAGAACGGTGCAAATGGCCCACATTCAAGGTGGGCCCTACATGATGTAGGGCCCACATCAAAGGCAGGGCCCCCGCAATGAACAATCCACCCCAAAGGTTGGCCCCAACTTATGGGTGGTGGATGCGAAGGGACCAAACAGACTTAAGGAATGATGTTGGAAATAAATAAGTTCTTTTATTTTTTGGTTGATAAGCATATTGTTAAACAAACATACTTATTTGATAATTAAGTAGAAACCAAAATAAGTTACTTATATGGGATGTGGCCTATCTTAATTAACTTAAAATCCAAATGGGCCCTAAATGCCGGAGTATCTTCCATGATACTCTGCCAGAGTAACAAAGTTTTTCTCATGAAGCGCGCTGTGCTAACCGCGTCTTTCACCTAGCTAGTAATGGATTTTTTTATACGAAGGGGTAATTTCGTCAAACTAATTTATACTGAAAAGGATTTTCCTGACATTTTTTAAAATGACCAAACTACCCTCCTAACTGGAAGTGCAGATGAAGTCAAAGTCACGAGATTACGGCCGTCATGCTCTAGGAAGGTTCTGTTTTGAAGTCCTACACGTGGAAGGCTTGTGTGAGATCCAGACGGCTCATCAGTTGGACCAAAAGAATGGATGGGTTGTAAGCTAGAATTGCACCAGTTTTCCAATCTCAACCAAGCCATCAGAGGATTTTCGGTTGTTGTATCTGGACCGACGGTGATGGTCGAGTATCTTAACCGTCGATTTGTAATCCTCAGAGGTCGTTAATCAGACGGTTGGGATCATCCTAGCAGTGGACTATTTGAGCTATGGTCTGGATCACGTACTTGTGTCCACTCCTCGATTAATGGTGTTAGACGTCATCGTAGCCATCCCATCTCAAATGGAAAGGTTTCACGCGTTGAGGGCCACCATCCAACGGCTGCCATGTGCCGGGACCACCACATTATAATCAGAACCAGTCGTTCTGAAAATATCTCACATTAATAGGGACCGGAATCCTATGCAACGACGGTTGTGGGAAGCGCGTGTCACACCCGAGCTCTGTGGGGCCCACTGTAATGTATTTGTGGCATCCAGTTCGTCCATCAGTTGATCCGCTTCATTTCAACCGTACATAACATAAATCAGATTGATTTAAAACTCGTGGGAGCCACATATGTTAGAAATTTAAAATTACGTGTTGTGGCCTACGTGAGTTTTGAAACAGAATTTTTATTGAGATCAGATCCTAACATGAGGTTTAGCAACTGATGGACGGTGTGGATTTTATACCAACATTAAGGTGGGGCCACATAGCTTGTAATGCACGCTTTGCTTACAACACGTTTTTGAGAGGACTCCGGTCGACATCGTTTCCAAAACTGGAATTTACACTCACATGAATCGATAGCTCCGCCTCTTATTTCGACTTTTGGTAATAACGGTACTACAAACTGATAGCCACAACTACTCGCCCATGTGGTGATCTAGACCGTTCATCAAGAAGGTTCCCCAATATATAGGCGATTTGGGGAAATGATGTCATCAAGCAGGTAAATAAGCCGGAAGTGGATTGTCTGGCGACCCGATTGGCCATGTGCTGCTATCAAGGATAAAGCCGATCGAGTATGTACTCGATCCAGCAGCTTCGGAATTTTTACTGTAATAGCTCTGAGCTGTGGCTATTTTATTAAAAGCTCAATTTCTCATCTGGGTTACTGTTTTTTAGAACACTACGAATTTTCTTTGAAGCACGGTGGATTTCCCTGAGCACATTGTGGTCAGAGGGGCATTTTCGACTGTAAAATTTTAATTTCTTGCTTAATGGACGGTTAGATCTTTGTCATGGATATCCGTTTATAATACATGCCTCAATCAAATCTCGTCATATCATGTGACCGTGGATATCCCATATGATTCATTACTCAAGTCAGCAGCCAACCGCTTCAGTTGTTTTCTAGCTTAATGGACGGTTAGACCTTTGTCGATTGCCGGGGATGGTTGAACCTTGATGTGACCATCACATGGCTGGTAGGGACGCGGAATGCCTCCGAATAGATTGATGGAGACTCTGGAAGCGAGCCTTTATAACATTTCTCATTGAGGTACGCTAGCATGACTCGCAGCTGCAGGCTTGACCTTCCTACCTCACCCTACAATGATCCATGCCGTTCATTTAAAGTCGCCATCACTGATGTTTCAAACAGAAATGAGATTAAAAAAAAAAATTATCGTTGATTACAAATCTCATCATCCGTTCAAAGTAATCTGGAAACAACGGTCAAAATTGCATTTTCTAACTCAATTTGATATATCTGAACGTTGAGATTCCTTCACGTGATAATCTTAGACTATAGGATCTTGCAGATGAACGGTTCGGATTATCATTTATTATTAGGCCAGAAGGGGCGAGCAGATTGGGAGAGCCTCTAAAGGTGAAGACCGTTCAAGCAGACGTCATTTTCATGTTGTCCAGAGGGAGATGATAGAGAGCGACCTGGGTGAGACCCCGGAACCAGCTATATGGGTGAGACCCTAGGGCCCACCTGGATGTATTCTTTATATATCCATGCCGTCCATCGGTTTCTTCATATTATTTTAAGGATGCATTCAAAAATATGAAGCAGAAGAAAATTTTAGGTGGGCCACACCACAGGAAACAGTTCTCATTAAATTCCTACCATTAAAAACTTCCTGGAGTCCACCATAATGTTTATTGACCATCCAATCTGTTAATAAGGTCACGTAGACAGAGATTAAAGGAAAAAACAAATATTAGATTGATAGAAAACTTTTGTGGCCCACAAAAAGTTTTTAATAGTCATTAACCAGTGTTTCTTATGGTGTGGTCCACCAGAAATTTACATCTAATTCATTTTTGGTTCCATGGTATAAGATAAGGTGGAAAAGCAGATGAACGGCATGGACATATAATTCATTCATTGAGGTGGGCTCCTACGGCCAGGGTACCACCCACATCGCTGGTTCAGGGGTCTCACCCAAGTCCCGCCCGAGATAATACGGCAGAGCCACCTCCCCCACAGGACACGTGGCAGAGGGTGATGTACCATAGGATCCACCCATATACCGACGGAAGTGGATTAGGTGTGTTACCCGGGTACCCGGATAGCACCTTAGTGGGTGTTAGCCTTACCGTGGGGCCCACCTTGATGATGTGTCTTATATCCACTCCGTCCATCCGTTTCTACAGACCATTTTATCACCCAAATACAAACATTATGCAGATCCCAATATCAAGTGGACCACATTATAGGAAACAGTGGGTATTGAGTGCCTCACCATTAAAACTTCCAAAGGGTCAATCGTAAGGTTTTAGTAATGTTTATTTTCAATCCAACCTGTTGATAATGTCAATAAGATCTGGATGAAAGGAAAATACAAAGATCAGATTGATTCAAAACTTCTGTGGCCCATAAAAGGCTTTTAATGGTCATTCATCACTGTTTCTAGTGATATGGTCCACCTGAGATTTTGGTTTGGAACGACGTCCTAAAATGAGAGGTAAAAACAGATGGACAGAATGGATAAACAACGTGGATTAAATTTAAAAATAAAACCCATGAGAAAATCCTATCCGTTACTGGTTCTACCTGTTTATCCCCTTATTAGTTTGACCGTTAATTTTTTTTTTTTTTTCTACCGTCAATTAAACGAGCATAGATCAGATGTATAGCATCATCTAATAGGTATACATGCTAGGGCCCTTCATATGGACGGACCCGATTTTCACATGACACTTCCACGTATGAGAGTTTGATGGATCTACCATATTCCTGTTCTCCCAGCTCCGGGCGTCTCACCTCCCTTCTACGTATATTACACCTCGATGTACTGCAACAAGATAACCTTGGATCTGGGATTATCTTTCAATGATCCAAACCGTTTATATAATGGGCCTGGCCTTGAGTGCGGGTAACAGAAAATAAAATCTCTCATATTGGAATTGGTACGGGGATATTTCAAGCTCAACCACACATGTGAAGAAGGCCGTTATCCCGAAAAGAGGCTTCGATTAAGAGAGCTCAGAGGCCGAGCTCCACTTAAAGGCAATTCGAGATATCCAACCTTTAAAGGTGGTGCGAGGCACTTGAGGAAATCTGAATATTTTAAAATTCAACACGATGATAAGGAAAATTTTATTAAAATTAGAATTCTACCAACATATCCTAACAAGATTCGATTTTCTCTCTACCTTATAAATATGATCAAGATCACCTAAAAAGGCTATAAAACTCCTTAGCCTTAAACTTTATATGTGCTTGTCCTCAACCGAACTTAGGTCTTGGCTGATCTCAACCGTTTATCATATGCATTTTTTCCTTTGACTACGACGGCCTCCTCCTTAACGTACATTTAAATAATACAAGGGTTAAAATAATCCAATCATAGAGTTTTTTGGTTAACTTCCATCCATGGTGAGCCCCATCGTATAAACGGCTTGCCCATTGGAAATGATCAACATCTAACGGCTCATGTTTCACGTATTCCACTTACTCCGGTACGTTGGGAGTATGAAAACACTTTGGTACCAATTGAGGTTAGTTTAACCGACGTGGATGAAATCCACTCTGTCCATCATCGTACACCACCACTTTTTGAGCCATCATCCCAAAATTTGGATGGTTAACTACTCAGGTGGGCCATCCTCAAAATGTACCCAGAACGTCTAAATTCACGCAGTATGGCCCATCTAAGTTTTAAAATATTATAATTCTTCGTTACTTGTTTTATCCATATGAGGCACATCAAATGAATGGGTCGGATAGCATATAAACACCTCGGTTGGTTCCACACAAAACAATGGTGGGCGTTCCATCCCAACCTTTTGGCCTATTTGAGTTTTGGATCTTCATGATTTTTGGTTTCCATGATTAAAGTGAGACATAGTACCTGATGGACGGTGTGGATCTCACAAAAAGTTATACCCACGTCTTTAGAGAGCCGAAAGTATTTACATATGAGTGGACCATATTACGGATCTCTCATCATCATACGGATCTCTCAACATTAGGGCTGTACATCAAGCCAAGTCAAGTCAAGGTGGGTCAAGCTTGGTTTGATTCGTCTGTACTCTCCTTGAGTTCGAGCTTGAGTTCACCCTCGAGCTTACCATTGGAGCTTGTCTTGTTTCGAGGCGAGCTAGTGAATCGAGTCGAGGCGAGCTTACCTCGAGTTGAGTCGAGCATGTTCCCACCTGAATTTATTATATTTTTTACTACAAAATACAAATTAAAAGTCAACAACATTAAGTTCGAGAAGTCACACATATTAGGGGAGAATAGTATTTCTATAGGTGGGACTCCACCATTAAAATGACCTAGCTCTGATCGTTTTTTTCTTTGGCCAAGTCACACATAGCATTGAATGCAGACTAGTAGTAATATTTTATGAACTATAATTAACACAGTACATGCATAGCTCACCATGTGAATGGACTACCCTAATTATTTGTGGACCATCTTCATGATGAGGCCCAGCTGATTCATGGATCAGATGCACCACCTCTCTCGTAAAATTGCAATCAATAGCTGCATATGGTGTTTGGTCTAACCATAGCCCCTGTTTTATAGATATGTATGGTGTGTGGTCTCATCGTAGCACTTGTGTTTGTGTAACGTGTAAAACACACAACCATTATGTGCTCACCATATTGTGTACTTGAAATTACTCAATCCATCAGATATACTCAAAAAGTAATGTTCTTACCTGAACAAAATAATAGGATTAAGGAACCCCCCAACATGTGAGGGTTTTATATGTCCTAAGCTTGGACCCCATGTGCGTGTGACGGAGGAGGGAGAGAGAACCAAGAAATAAGAAGATTAGGGTTTTTTTTTTTTTTTTAAACAAATATCTATATGAAATGAGTCGAGCTTGAATCGAGTTGAGTGACCCAATGGTCGAACTTGACTCGATTTTTGACTTGAGCTCTTAAATGAAGCTTGGCTTGACTTGTTCTATTGAGTCGAGTTGAGCCGAGGCGGGCTTTTTCGAGTCGAGTCGAGTCGAGTTGATCGAGTTTCTAGCTCTGACCGGCTCATGACTAGCCCTACTCAACATCATACGATATCGGGGTGCTTTGGTCACTCCACTGAAGATCACTCTACTCAAGCCCATGCAAGTAGGATACTCGCGCCAATCAAGATTAGAATCCTTATCGTCACGGTATGTAAGATCCTAACCATCCATCAATCAATACCCAAAAGTTTAAGTGTCATGGCCCCAAAATCATCTGATCAGATCATCACGCGTCCATCCATTCTACAAGCATGTTAGTAAAACACGTTGGAAAGCATTCGTTTTCAAGATCAGGTTTGGACATGTGACAATGGGTCGGCATGTTTTTCATGGAAAACTTCGATAAATATTGGATCATGTTCAATTAACGGTCTGGATCTTACAGATGTGGGCCATGGTGCCACGTTTGCATGAGCGAGTAAGATTACCCTTCGAGCTTCTCTACTCACTAGGGCTGTAAATGGGTCAGTGGACCCGATGGGTACCCGGACCCAACCCATTTAGACCCGACCCATTTGTTAAATGGTACGGGTCTGGGTCCAAGAATAGACCCATTTGTTAAACGGGTTTGGGTCTGGTTTCCTTTATATTAGGCCCGACCCGACCCGACCTGACCCAAACCCATTTAGTAAGTGGGCGGGTTTGGTCTATGTTACAAGGGACCCGTCCAGCCCAGACCCGTCCAGACCCGATTTTAAGCCTTATAAAATGCTTGCATACTTGATCCAAACCCAGACCCATTAGACCCGGCCCATTTATAAATGGGTCTGGGTGGATCTCCCTCTACCAGACCCGGACCCATTTATAAATGAGTCTGATGACCCGACCCGGACCCGCCCATTTAGTAAAAGGGTCTGGGTCTAAAATTTCAACCCCAGACCCGTTTAGTAAATGGGCGGGTCTGGTTTTGGCTAAAACCCGCCCCGAACCCGACCATTTACAGCCCTACTTACGAGTCCACCTAGGTCAAAGCTGCTCAAACCAAGCGCACCAGTAATATCGCCGAGATTTTAAGAGTATATATTATCGCGGAAAATTGATCCAGCGCTATTATCGCGATATTTTGAAATTTTATGCAGTATTTAGTTTCTCGCGATAAAAATCGATTAATTGTCCTTTTTTTTATACATAAAAAAACATATAAAAATTAAAATAATTCAACTTTATAACAAGAACAGTTTCGGTGGCTCCACATCTAGCACCGTCGGTTGGAGTTTGCAGCTGAATTTACAACCGTTCATCATATTTTAGCGATCTAGACCGTCAATATGGTAAGCCGCATGGTAGACAGACCATGACTAAGAAATCTCCAATGTTGAAATATAGTAACCATTGGATCGAGCAAATTAAGCTTAGAACTGTGGTTAGGATTTTCACATCTCACAGATTTTTCTAGGTCATGTTCTGTCCATGATTGGTCCACTTAATTAACGTTCTAGATTGAGCCCTTGTCAATCCAAACCATTAAAAAACTAGAGCCCCCACTGGATCAAGGACAACTTAAAAAATCAACATTTAAAACCCCATTTGGGACCTTTGATTTCTTGAGGTCCATTTCAGCCATCAAGACCATTAATGCTTTTGGCTACATTAGTGCAGCTTGAATAGACCATCTTAATCACAAGATCCACTATGGAAGGAATATGGCTTGAAGATTGCACTCATTTTGTGGCCCACTTCATGATCTCATGGGCTGAACCCATTTCGACATTTTGATATGGTGGGGCCCAACAAAAATGTTCATAGCCATAATCGTTCATCCTCTAATGCAACAAATTCCTTTATTTTTGTTCAAATGATAACAAAAACCTTCCAAATAAGGTAATTGTCACTCTATCACCCCACATTGTCAGTTTAATTAATAATAAAGTTTCAATTAAAATAGAATTTTTTATGGCTGATGAGTGTTTCTAAATATTTCATTAAGACTCTTTTATATAAAGATTACTTGGTGACCGAATCACCAGCGATATCTTTGGCGACATGATGTCGTAGGTTTGATTGAGCCATGTGTTACTGTCAAAGATAAAGCCCATGCAAAGCTATGTTTTATTAAAAATATTCTCCATCTAATCTTTCCAACTGGCTAATTGATGATAATTGATTTTATTTTATTTTATTTTATTTTTTTTGTCTACATACAATGTACCATTCATGTATATATACACCATCTCAATATAGGGAATGTATACACTAAGGTTTAATACAAAACTTACTCTAATCCATTTTATTATGGTATCAGAGCTATCCATTAATCCAGGCATCTCCATTCCGGCAAAAAACTCCATTGCACCCCACATCAATCATCGCTGCCCCAGCCAAATTGTTGCACACACCCATCTTCAGATCTGGGTTCGTCCTCTCTTGATCATCAACATTCACTTGTGCTGAACGGATTCATCCATTCCATCACCTCATCTCTTGCCATTAACGCTACCAACTCTTATTATTTAAAAGTCGTGAGGTCGAGCATGTAGTTGATTGAGTCAATTTTCGGACAGCAGCACATGGTCCCAATCAGATCCATGGTGATTCGGTTAACTGGGAAATTGACTTTACCCCTAAGGAAGGTATCTAAGGGCTTGATGGATTAGCCTTGATTCCAAAATTCAACATGTTATTTAGCCCTGCTATTTTTGGATTCCAATACATTTTCAATACAAGCTTCTAAACATAATTGAGGGGTAGCAACAAGCATATTCCAAAACAAGCTCCCAAACCAAACCGTGCCTTTGATTTTTTGGGGCTCATTACAACCAACAAGACCACAGATGTGTTTAGCTCAAGCACTGCACCATGATATTTTGGACCCATTCATGATCTTCTGGGTTGAACCTATTCCAAGCTTTTGATGTGGTCGGCTCCAACAGACCAATCCAAAATGTAGGGTGTCCACTAGATTTCACATTTTAGCTCCCATGTTGAGTGGGCCTAAGGCTTCTCAGTGTGGATGCTTCGAAGCTAACTATTTTTGGTACACCATTGGAAGGTGGATTTTGTCCATTCAATGTGAACTTTGCATCATCACCCATCCACTTTGAGGCTCGCTCGATGGATGGCTCAAATTTCTGGACTTTTTTTTACTAGTTGGATGGACTTAGTCTGCACATGCTACCACATGTTTACTAATAGACACGATGAAGTGCCTCTTAAGGGTATCTTATCTATATTAGAATGCCCATGTTGATTCTTAAGAACTAATTTGTTTATAAGTCACTTTATTTGCATCGATACACAATCCTCTAAAGGCACAGTCTATCAGAGCAAGTGGTTGTTTGACATGGCATAAGAGCGAAAGGTCAGATGTCCCAATCTTAGTTCAAAATGGACAGTGCATAACGGTTTCTAAGGACTCAGATTGCGAAGTATAGAACACAACACCCAGGTTGGGTACCATGTTGATGTGGCAAAATTAAAGCTATATGGGCCCACCATGATGTATGTGTTATATCCACACTGTCCATCCATTTCACCAAATTATACTAGAGGTGCCCAAAATTGAGTTAGATCCAAAGCTTAAGCGGACCCCGCCATAGAAAATAGTTGGGATTGAATGATTACCATCCAATACTTTTTGGGGCCTCCAGCATCTCAAACACATGCATTTTTTTTTTGGGTAGCACAGACATCCCACTGTTAGTACACACACCCACATAGTTAGTCACACTTCAATGTTAGCCACCCCATGTTGGGAATCAATACCAGGACCTCAGTGTTGAAACGAGGTCATCTTCACTCAGTCTACCACTGTCCGAAGGTACGGGTGTAACACATGCATTTTGTTACTACCATCAATTGCCACTGAATCTATGTTGCTGAATAACTCTTTTTTTTTTTCAATGCATGCTAATTCACACCAATTCGCCCTGGGGATGTCCGCCCAAGATGATACTGGTTTAAAACTCAAGTGGGCCCATCACAGAAAATAGTGCGCCCACCCACCGTCTAAACCTTCTTCAGTTAGCTAAAGTGCTGGTTGATGATGATATTTTGTTTCTTTCCATTCATCCCGTCGAGACTCACCTCACCAACGGAGTGGATGTCACTTTGATATAACGGTGGGCCCCACTGAGCTGCTTGTTGTCCGAACGAAATTGTGTCCTACCCGCCCGTCTCCAACTGAGAACAGGCAGGAGCTTTGAGTGGCCACTGTAATGTATGGGTTTTATCCACACTGTCCATCCATTTGTTTGGACGAGGGTTGTCCAGTGCCGCAAACGCCAGCTAGCAAGTTGGTGTCAAAGCTACGTGGGTTCCACCACAATGAATGTTTTATCCACGCCATCTATCCATTGGTACAGCTCATTTTAAGGCACGAGATAAAATAAAATAAAAAAAAAGGTAGATACAAAGCTCAAGTGGACCGTACCATAGGAAAAAGGTGTGGATTGAACATTAACCATGGGAAAACTTTTGGAGGACAGAGTTTTGGATCAATTCGATATTTGTATTTTTCATTAATCCATTTATTTGTGATTTTATGAACAGGTTGGATGACAAATAAGCATCACTACTGCAGGTCCTAGGAAGGTTTCAACAGTGGACATTATTCTCTTCACTGTTTCCTACGGTGTGGTCCACTCAAGCTTTGTATCTGTCTCATTTTTTTGACTCATTTTTTTTACTCATGCTGAAGCTGTACAAATAGATAGATGGGGTGGATAAAATAAATACATCATGGTGGGATTTATAGAGCTTTGACACTAGCTTCCTGGCTTATGTTTGCATCACCAGCCAACCCGTGTCCCATTTTTTGGTATCATTTCATAATATAAGCTCAAAACTGATGCAGATTAATGGAGATTTAACTATTACCATTGAAAACTTCCTAGAGCTATAGAAGTTTTGGATCAAGCTCATACTTTTTTTTTTCTCTCAATCCAGGTCTATGTAACTTTATGAATAGATTAGATGGAAAATAAACATCATGGTGGGCCCTAGGAAAGTTTCAATGGTGAGAATCATTGTCACCGCTGTTTCCTGTGGTGTGGTCCACTTGATCCGTGGATCTTTCTAAATTTTGGTCCTATTTCATAAAATTCCACGGAAAAATAAATGGACGGTGTGGATGAAACCTATACATCATGGTGGGCTCGGATTTCCTGCAAAAGCCTTCCAGGAATTTTCGGGAAAGCCTTGCGCAGGAATTTCCTGCACTGGGAACCACTGTGGGGCCCACAGTGATGTTTTTTGATAAATGCACACCGTCCATCCGTTTTGGGAGCTCATTTTAGGACATAAAAACAAAATTGAACCAGATCCAAGATTCAAGTGGGCTTCACTAAAGGAAAAGGTGGGTAGGTAAATTACTACCGTTGAAACCTCCCTGGGTCCACAGTGATGTTTATATGACATCCATACCGTTCATAACGTCACTACAACTGGGATGAACTACTGGAAAAGCAAATATTATCATGATTCGAAAGTCCTGTGGATCCACAAATATTTCAACTGTGGACGTTCAAATCTCACGTTTTCAGCCCACTTGAGTCTTGGTTCCAGTTCATTTTTGTTTTCATATTCTAAAATGAGCTTCCAAAACGGATGGATGGTGTGGATTTATCAAAAAAATCACTGTAGGCCCACGTTGGTTGCCAGCTCAGGAAATTCTCAGAAAATCCGTGAATTTCCGCGCCGGATCACTGTAGCCACTCAAAGCTCTTGCCCGTTCCCAGCTGGAGAGGGGCGAGGGTACGACGCAATCCGCGTTCTTGTTGTCCGGGCTCCCATCGCGTCCCAAATGAAACTCATAAGAAGAGTCATTTGATACTCTCACTGCCTATGACGCTTGATACGCAGGCACTTAGAAACGGATACATGGAGTGTATTCACCCAAATTAAACTACTTAAATTATTGAAAACATCGTTTCAGATGAGGGCTTGTTTGATTTCCATTTAAATAGGGTAAATACAAGTAAATAGAAAATTATTACTTTCCATGTAATTCTTGTACTTGTCGACAATGATCATTTTGTTTTTTATGCTCTAAAATCAAGGAAGGTACATATTTATTGTGGGGTCCATTATGATATGCGTAACTTATCCACTTTGTCCATCTATTTTGCAGGTCATTTCAGGGCATGTACCCAAAATCAAGGTAAATTCAAAGCTCAAGTGAACTACGTGAAATAGTAGTTTGAATATATACGGTAAAAAATCATTTATGACCATGATTTCCTATTAGCATGAGCCATGTGAACTTCAGATATACTTTATTTTTGGCTCATCTTCTAAAATATTCATTTAAACGAGATGGACAGCATGAATATGTGACAGGGATCACAATGGGCCCCATGAATGTATGGACATCCTTCTTTGACAGGGATCACAATGGGCCCCACGAATGTATGGACATCCTTCTTTGACGGGGATCACAATGGCCCCCACGAATGCATAGACATCCTTCTTTGGACGTATTTACAAGAAGTAAATATTCTCTTTATCAAACAGATAAAAATTATAATAATTACATATTTGCACCCATTTGCCTTCATGTACACCATGTAAAGGAATAAAATTAAGATTTTTTTGGAACAATCCGACCAAATGATCTTTGGACACTTGTTTTTTTAATTAAGACCGCTGAATTTTCATTTCTAACCGTCCAATAAATGTCCATCAATCTAATATTTGGAGAAGGAAATCAGACAAATTTTCGTTCATCATAAATCTAAATAATTTCACATAATTTGGACGGTTAATTTTGAAATATTTATAGCCATGTAAGCAGTTTGTAACTGCCTGTGTATCATTCACCAGTTTCTGCCGGAGTATAAATTATTTATCCCCATTCTTAGTTCGGAAAAGCAGAAGAGACCCATTTTCGTCATTTCACTCAAACAGAACCCGAGTTTCCCATTTTACCCTTCCTCAACTATATAAAAGTCTTCAAGTCGTCTTCTTCTCCAGAGAAAAGAAATCCGATCTTCTGCTTTCTCCTGCTCTCTCTCTCTCTCTCTGACTGGAGTAAGGGCAATCTACTCTCGTTTTCAAAAAGACATGGAGCTTGTCCCTTATTCCAAAACTACCCCTGACGAAAATCAAAATCCCCCCAATGTCCCCTGGCAAGACATGTTCCGATCCGCCTCCATCCGAAAACCCTCCGACGCCTCTGCCGCTCCGTCCGACGCGGCCCCTACTCCATCTCCACCGTCCGAACTCCACAAAACCCCATCCCCAGACTCCTCGAGCCACATCCCCGCCGTCGATTCCCACGCCCGACTCGCCCTCTACATCGCCATGGCCCACGCCGGCCTCCTCTTCACCGCCTTCCTCTTCTTCGGCCTTTTCAAGCTCTTGGAAGAGTACCTCCGTCCGATCCAGTGGGCCATCCTCTGCTCTATCCCCCTCCGTGGCATCCAGACCGCTCTCGTCGGCTTCTGGTCTGAACCCCTGAAATCAGGCCTCACCGAGACCCTGTTCGCAGTCCCGGCCGCCATCCTCCGATCTTCTGCAGCTACTCTCTCCGACATCCGCTCCGCCTGCTCTCGCTTTGCACTCCGCCGCGACTCCGGCGACAAGCCCGGGCCCGCCATGGGCGGGGCCCCGAAGCGGGCCGGTGCCGGGTTCACCCGACTCGTCCGCTGGCTCGTCTCGTTCTGGATCTTCGTCCTCTCCTATGAGAAGTTCGGCCTCGGGTCGATCGCCCTCTTTGCGTTTGGGCTTGCGTCTGCCTACGGTGATGTGAATTCGACCATCTCAGCCGTCCAGTCGTTCCGCCGCAATAGCCTCTCTCGTCGTCGTAGTAGATTCAGTGGGTTTCTGACGAGTGGGATCCTCAAGCAATTGAAGACGATCGTAGCCGTCGGATTGATCCTGGGGATGATTGTGGGGTTCTTGATCGGCGGCTTCTTCTTCTCTTACAAGATTGGTGTGGAGGGCAAGGACGCAGTAATTTCTCTGAAAGAGCATGTACAGAAGAGTAATTATGCAGAGAGGATGGGCATCAAGCAGTGGATGGATGACAACGACGTGCCGGAGATGATGGACCAATACACTGCGAAATTCTATGAGACGGTGTTGGAGCAGATCGACAGCCTGGGGAAGCAGTACAATCTGACAGAATTCGTGGATGGGATCAAGCAATTCATCTTAAAACCGTCTGTCAATTCGTCGGCCCAGACTTCGACGGCTCTGATGGCTCCGCCGCACCCATACACGGAAAAACTGCGGAGCCTGAAGACCCGTGTTGGCAATCGGGAGTGGGGGATGATATATACAGAGCTGGATGCGCTCGTCCGGGAGTTCCCAATCACCAGAGAGGATTTGGTCTTGCGGGCTAAGGGATATGCTGTCCAAGGGATCAACGTCTCGAAGCAGGTGCTTGCTAGTGGGAAGTCTGTCGTCGGCGGGAGTGCGAGCTTCCTCTTCTCGGTCGGGCTCTCGATCATTTCCGGTGCGGCAGAACTCCTGAACTTCATATCACAATGTATGGTCTTCTTCTGGTTGTTGTACTACTTCATCACGTCGGAGGCCGGCGGGGTAACAGAGCAGGTGGTGGGCATGCTTCCGATCTCAAAATCGACGAGAATCCGGTGCGTCGAGGTCCTCAATCACGCGATCAGTAGTGTCCTTCTGGCAACAGCTGAGATTGCAATATTCCAGGGGTGCCTTACTTGGCTGCTGTTCAGATTCTTTGGGATACATTTTGCGTACACAGCGAGTGTCCTCGCTTTCATCAGTCCCCTGTTTCCGATCATACCCACATGGCTGTCGTCGATCCCCGCAGCCGCACAGTTGATGATGGAAGGGCAGTATGTTTGGGCCGTCATCCTGTCCATCATTCATCTCCTGCTGATGGATTACGGGACGTCAGTCATTCTGGAGGAGATACCAGGCCATAGCGGTTATCTCACAGGCCTCAGCATCATCGGCGGGATGGCATTGTGCTCATCTGCGTTGGAGGTTATTTACGTCTCCCATTTTCTTTTATTTTCTTCGTCTCCATTTTTTAATGTGCTCGAATTGCTTTTGGGTGTGTTTGGATACTCAATTGAAATGCATTGCAATAACCTGAATTGGAAAGTAATGACTGACCTTAAAGTCCAAATTGAAGTTTGGTTGTGATCTTGGATTAAAACTGCTCCATGCCCACTTGGTATTTCTTCTTATCGATTTGTTTTATTGGGATTCAGTTAACTGGTGAATCCAAACACGACCTCATTTGATCTGCAAATGGTCACTCGTTGATGTTTTTGTTGTATCCTCAATGAGGAAGCAACCTTGAATTGCAGTTTTCTAACTCCAACTTGGAAGTAATGTCATTGCAAGTTGGAGCTTAGACTAGGGTGCAAATGGGTTGTTTTGGGTTGGGGCAAGGGGAGTTTCAAACCTGACCGAGTTAATGATCGGGTCTAGATTTCAGCCACGGACACTGGTTTGGGTCTGGTCCAAGTCCAAATAAGTTGGGTTTTGGTCGGGTCTGGGTTGGGTCCTTAGCTAAGAGAATCCAGGCTCGACTTGTTTATCTATGGGTAGGGTCTCAGTTGCAGTGATCTAATTTCTAGTTTCCTACTTGACTATGATCTCTTGTGAAGCACCTGTCTACATATTTTCTTTAGATAGCTTTTTACATTTTAGTCAGCTGACCAAGTTAACCATCAGGTCTATTTCAGCAGGGTGATTCTGGTTTGGGTCTGGTCTATAAGTCCAAATGAAGTTGGGTTTAGGGCAGGTGTGGGTTGGAGCTGGGTTTTGGTCAGCTCTGGTTTGGATCTAGGCCAAGAGATTCCAAATCTGACCCATTTATCTATGGATAGGTTCTAAGTTGTGTGGGCCTATTTTCTAGTTTCCTCCCTGGACTCCTTGTCAAGCAGATGTCTACATGTTTTCTTTAGTTAGGTTTTTACATTTTAGTCACCTGACCAAGTTAATGATCCGTACTAGATTCAGCCCCAGACACTCCAGTTTTGGTCTGTTTCAAGTTCAAATAAGTTTGGGTTTAGGTCGGGTCTGGGTTTGGTCCAGGCTAAGAGAAGCCTGTCCCATTTATCCATGGGTAGGGTCTAAACTGTGTTAATCTTATTTCTAAACTTGATCTAGACTCCTTGTCAAGCACCTGTCTATGTATTTTCTATAGATAGGTTTTTATATTTTATTCATCTGACCGAGTTAACAACCGGGTACTAGATTTCAACCCCGGGCCATTCTGGTTTGGGTCTGGTCCAAAATTGGGTTAGGTCAGGTCTTGGTTGGGTCTAGGCTAAAGAGAATCCTGATCTGTTTATCCATGGGAAGGGTCTAAATTGTGTGGGTCATATTTCTAGTTTCCTACTTGACTTAGACTCCTTGTCAAGCACCTGTCTATGCATTTTCTTAGATAGGCTTTTACATTTTAGTCACCTGACCGAGTTACTGACCAGGTCTACATTTCAGCCCGGGACGGTATGGTTTGGGGCTGGCACACAAGTCCAAATAAGTTGGTTTTGGGTCTGTTATGGGTTGGGACTGGGCTAAAAGAATCCAGACTTGACCCCTTCATCCATTGGTGGGGTCTGAGTTGTGTGGGTCTATTTTCTAGTTTCCTAATTGACTTAAGACTCCCTGTCAAGTGCCCGTCACCAATTTTCTTTAGATAGGTTTTCATGGTTTAGTCATCTGATCGATTTGACAATCGGGTCTAGATTCCGGCCCTCAACACTCTGGTCCGAGCTGGTTCAAGTCTGTATAAATTGGGTTTAGATTAGATCGATGTCAGCTATAGGCTAAGAGAATCTAGAACCAACCCGTTTATCCATGGGTAGGGTCTAAGTTGTGTTGCCCTAATTTCTTGTTTCCTAGACTTAAAGACTCCTCATCAAGCACTCCATGTTTTCCTTAGATAGGTCCTTACATTTTAGTCAGCTGCCTTAATTGCCTTGATTGAAAGATTTTAAGGACATTCTTTTTAGAGGTCCGGGTTGCTTCTAAGTTTGGACTATTTTTGGGCGGTCTGAATTTGACCCATTTAAAAGTCGGGTATGAGTTGGATCAGATCGGGTCAACTTTGAGAAGCTGAAACCTGACCCATTTGATAGACAGGGTGGACTCATGCAGTATCTAGACCTGTCATTGGATTAACCCCTCTGCACCCCCTAGTTTAGACCATCAATACGGATGCTATGGAAGGAAATAAAAAATGTGGTCATTTTCACCTGTTATAACAGTAATTGCAATTCGATTTATCCCGACACACCCTTAGTGCATCGAGAGGTGATTCATTGCCTCTACAGGCATGATTTTTTTCGTGTCCCCACACCTGCAACCGCAAGTTCACATCCATGGGTGAATTTTCAGCCGTCAGGTGTAGCCAGTTATTTTGGGTAAAAAACGGTTTAAATGGTTCCATCTGACGGCTTAAATGGTTCTATCCGATGCTTCTCCTTTCACCCTGCAAATTCAAACAGGCAGTTGTAGATGTGGAGGAGATTTTCTCCCAGCATTCTTTAGACTTTAGATGGCTCTTTTCAGGATCGGGTTCACCTGATGAGTCGACTCAAATCGTCTCGATATTTAATAATTAAATTAAATTGCATTTAGAATAGAGAAATGCTCCACTGCTCTCAGAGCACTATAAGTCATAGTGCTCCTAGGTCCAATGGGACACCTAGACACTTCAATCAATCGATCTAACCATTCATTAGAGTCCGTGCATATTTCATGGGCTATGATGGAAACATCACACTGTGACAAATATTAACCATTGTTTGTTCAATGGCCTTAAACATGAATGGTTAATATCGTTGACACAAAAATAGGTCCAATCAACAATCTGGTCCATCTATTTGTTAGGGACCATCATAGATTGCTTATGACTCTAAAGAATCAATTTTGTTAGGCAATTGTAACCATTCCATCCACGGCTTAGAAAAAAGGATAGCTATAGAAAATAAGGCCATATGGATAGTGATCAGAATATCTGTATCACGTTACATATTGCACCCTTGGGATATAGATACGTATCGGTTATCACACGGGATATATCATTTGTATTGAGTAATTTATCTCACTTTTTGGGAAACATGGCGAAACATTGGGAAAATGGTTGAATTTTTCAATGAAACTTCAGGGATTGTTGAAAAAGACCTTAATACACACTTTTAAATCATAACATCTAAAAAAGAAGTGCACATAATAGGTTTCCTTTGTATAGGGTCCTAAGCTATGCGTTGTCTAATTGAACTAATGCAACTATATTCAAATTGAATATATAACATTTAGAGTGTATGTGATGATCATTTCATCAAAGACTCCTAAATACTTCGAAATTAGTCTCAATTGACAGCCAGGTTGAAGGGAAATTTTGGAAAAAATATTAATATTTTATTAATTTTTAATTAAAAAATTATTTTTATTTTCTGCAAATTGACAAGGACTTGACAAATCGGTAGATCAACCCACGTACATGCTTGATTTCATGTTTGGAGTGCAACATTGCAAGCAATTTGGGGAAATTTCAAAAAATTTCTCAATTTTCCCCAAATCGGACCACCAACACTCAAATTTCGAAATTAGAGTGCATGTGATGATTATTTCATCTAATACTCCTCAATACTTCAAAATTAGTCTCAATTGGCAGTTGGTTGAAGGAAATTTTCCAAAAAAGAAGAACCAATGGATATCGAAGTCAAAGCTCCAACTCCGTGATTTGTCATGTAAAACATGAAGAACCAATGGATTTTTAACCATTTGACACTGATTTAACATAGTTTCAACCAAAAAAAGGATAAAAAATTGAAAATGCTCATCGGATCAAACATGTGGGATATATTGGCACTACTGTGCATTTCGCATCGCACAGGTGGGTTACAAGATATATTGTGGGATATATCGGCCGATATTGTTGATATTTAAAACATTGCATATGGATGGATTAAATCATCGAGTCAGTGTGATTTTTGCACGGTGGCCCATGTATCGGTCTGAGAGCACTCGGAGCACTTCTCTAATCTAAATACTACGTAGTTTAATTATTAAATATCGAGTCGACTTGAGTGGTATTGATGTGTTTACCTCCCTTGCGAGATTGGCTGTTCAAGTTGAGTCTCCCATCTCTCCGCCGGTGCTTGTGGCGGGTCAATGCATCAAGTCAAGACGTTCCATCTGGTGGTTTTACCATGAATGACAAATATTTAAAGATCGACATGGATTGGATGATCTGTCAATCTACGGTAGAAAATGGAACTTCTTAATGGTCAGACAATGAATGTTGAAAAGTGAAGGGAAAAAAATGTGAGTTAGGAGTGTCTGGTTTTGTGATTATCAGAATGTTGGCCATCAATGATTGGGGACCACTAGATGGGTGGTCTTGATTGTACTGCAGAGAGGTGGCCCCACCATATTCCTATGCTTCATTTTGTGTTGATTGTACTGCAGAGAGGTGGCCCTACCATATTCCTATTCTTCATTTTGTGTATCCCCCAGCTCACACAGGAACTTGTCTCTATGTAATTGTTTGCTAAGCTAAAAGAAACCATTTGTGTTTGTGTTTGTGTTTTCTACACAGGGGGCGATCATGGGTCCTCTGATAATGACGGTCGTGATCGCCTTGAAGAATTTGTATGTGGAGTTTGTGCTGGCTGATGCAAAGGAATGAATGAGACGGGTAACTTCCTACAGAAAATTCACTGGGAATTCCCAATTCCATGCACTTGTGAAGAACTTCTGTATCTCTTGTTTGGGCCATATGCCGACACAAATGGAGGCGAAATGGGTGATTTTTCACGAAGAATGTAAGCATGGCCGGCCCCGTCTGTACCTGTGTGTTGTATTTATTCATTTTTTATTGATTTTACTTCTCTATAAGATAGAATTATTATTGTTCATGGTGTGTGTGTTGTAATCTTTTGCTCAGAATCTCAACTTTTTAATGTTTGTAGAGAAACGTGTACATTTCTTTTTTGGTTTATCATTTATATAAGCATGTTTAGATGTGTAATTTTTGTGGTGAAATGGAAGGGTGTGATTTTTAGATTTTGAACGACCAATATTTTTTTTTATCACGGTTGTGTTTCAATCTGTTACATGGTTTTACGATGTGGGCTATTTTGATGCGACTTGTCCAAGTTGACTCAGACGCGGGAGGACCTAAGCCGGTTCGATGCACGAGTTATCCCCCACTCAGGTGAGTTCCGACTCGACTCAGGACTGAATGAGTCCATCTGGGTCCCCAGGTCTTTTAACCATGTTCTTCTGTCACACAGGCGTTTGGTAAGCCCATGTGTGTGTCACAAGCACAGGTGCCAATACATGCCTTGAGTTTTTTTTTGTTTTTTTTATTTCATCAGGTGGGCCATGATTCTTTTGATCTTCTTGCTGGAAAATCAGGCTGTTTCACTTCTCAGGTGGTGCCCAAAATGCACAAAAAAAAAAAAAAAAAAAGCCCAAATGAAAGTGGGCCATTTGCTCTGCCGCCTGTGCTCCACCTGAGCATGGAAAGCGCCCCAGTTTTTAGGTCAGAAGATCCGAGTAAAGTGGCTGTAACCTAATCGAAGGGGGTCGGAAAGCGCCCTAGTTTTGTGCAGTGAGGGCTGCAGGCATTGAAGAGGAAAAGTCATTGCGGGCTACCCACATTAAAAAAAGTGAAGGAATCATGTTAAATCTTAACCATTGAGTGCATTTGCAAGAAATCTTAAGCCACAAGTTATTAAAGCATGCACACTTTCAAATTCCCAAAATGCTCTGGTTTTATTTAAAATGTCATTTCCTATTCCTTAACAGCACAAGAGTCATCTGGCATTGGAAACTAATTGCAAGGGTAGAAATGTCCCTTCACTATCAGCATTATAATATAGATAGATATAATTATAGGAGTATATCAAAATAGTAATATTATTTATTAATTGATAATAAATAATTATCCATATTCAGCAAGATTTCTCTAATGACCTTGATATAAAGGTTACAATTAAATATCTCTATCGGGCATGACATTCGTCATTCTAAGGAAAAAAAAAAAAAAACCCTTTTTCAATTGAGTATGGACCATTGCTGTATTTTTCTCAACATGTCATTCTCAACCTTTTGATTTAAGTCACAACTCATTTCAGGAGAGAAGATATAGAAAAGTGGATCGAATGTCAAACCATAGGATTCATAAGCTAAAATTGTTTATTTTTCATAACTTTTTTTAAAAAAAGTACTACGTTATGCTTTAGCCTAAATTTTTTTTGAAAATAAATAATAATAATATTTATTAACCATCCAACTTATTGGTAAGGTCATAAAGACCCGGATAAAAGAGAAAAAAAATTCGACTTGATCCAAAACTTTTATTACCCACAAACAAAAAGTTTTTAATGATAAAATGTCATTGTTTCATGTGGTGTGGTCCACCAGAAATTTATATTAGCTTCATTTTTTGGACCATGCTCTAGAATAAGCTGACAAAACTTATGGACGGTGTGGATATAAACTTAAATACATCGAGTTGTGCCCTATAATAAGGATCTCAACCACATCATTGGTTCCGAGATGGTAAGAAAGTCATGCTCGAAGGAAACCTGAGAACTTGGCACATCCGATCTTATCTCAGATGTTAATTTATAATGAGCAAAAGACTTATAACTATTAGCTGAAATGAACCCCAAATAAATATTTAAATAAAGAGAAGTGGTGAGCTATAAACTTAAAAAAAAAAAAAAAAATACTAAGGGCCCGTTTGGATACCTCCAAATAAATTACTTTTTCTACTTACAGCAGTGGATAAATAACTTATTTGCGATGAGTGAGTTTGATTTATGATCACTTATAAGTAACTTTTTATTATTATTTAAAGTTACTTAATTACTACTATTTGATAAGTTGAAATCAAGAAAAGCTACTCAAGGCATTAGTAGCTTTCTCAAGCAACTTTCAATCCAAATGCCCCCTTAGAGACCGCTATTAGATGTATTTAGGGGGTGTTTGCATCGTAAGTTACTTTGATTTCTAATTATCAAACAGAAGTGATTAAGTAACTTTAAATAATAATAAAAACTTATAACTGATCATAAACCAAAATTACTTGTCTCAAATAAGTTACTTAATTATCTGCTGCTGTAAAGATATAAAGTAACTTATTTGGTGGTATCCAAACGGGCCCTAAGTATGGACATGCAGCCTTCTATTTAAGCCTCCAAACCCTAGAGAAGCCCTTAAATTTTGTTATTGTTATGCATGGGCTGACTGTAAACGGTCAATCAGGACCGTAAATATAGTGGATTCTAACATGGATGGCCCATGGTTGGAAAGTCAAAATGGATCCTCCTAAACAGTCACTGGGTAGCCCTCAAATTGACAGTAAAGCTCAGAAGGGATTAACCGTTGGGATGTAGGAGTAGAAGTATGAGTGAAGAGATGGACAAGATACCCTGTTTGTATGAACTTTGAACCATCCATCTTCTAAGGTCAGATTTCTCTTAAAAGTTGTTTGGTTGAGTCTGAACTTGAGTGGACTGCAGCAGCCTGCTGTCGAATCAAATCCTATCACCTAATACCTATGTCAAGGTGAGTGTTGTTCCACCTGTGTCAACCTCGGCACAGGCCATTGTCAGAGGTGGGAACCAGTAGTTAAACGAGTGCTCTCAACTGAACGACTTTCAAATATGCTTTGCATGTACCTCTAACAGCAGCATGCATGCCAATCAAAATAACTCAATCAGGCTACCTCGGCATGTTTGTCTTGGGCCTAGGTTATACTTTGTGGGTAGGGCTTGAACAGGCCTTGTACCAACCCAGACCCATATCATTTCCAGCTCTAACTTCGGTAGGCCAAAGCCCACTCAAGCATGCCCTATTTAAACTGTGGGCCCGAAATATAGGTCCATATCCAGCCTACCGACTCAAACATAAGTCCCATAACCAGCCCATGGCTAATGTAAATGGGCCTCGCTCAAACCAGGCTTTAATATAAGGTTTTGTTTTGATGTTCAAAAGTAGGTCTCTGGATTCAAGTTATTATATTCATGCCTAGCCCATAGGGGCAGCAATGGGCCAGCTAGATTCGAATTGAGGACTGGGCCATGCCTGTGTTGGACCAGTCTGTGTCAGGGCCAATGACAAATGGCTCGTCACAGCCTTGGGGTGGTCCAATCATCAACTGCGTCAAATGCATGGACAATCTGAAGACCCTTGTGAGAGTCGACATAGATAGTCGAAAAGCTATTTTTGAATTTGGGGGTCATATTTCTATGATTAAAGCCATTTATATGATTGGATTTGGACCATTTCGAACCCTTCATCATGTTTTTAGCCCCATTAAGGCTAGGCCATGGCCCAGCACATTGCCATTCGGGCTAGCCTGGCCAGACCACCTAAGTTATTGGCCAGAAAATAAGGCCTAAGTCCATAACATGGACCTAAAAGTTAAACCCAAGTCTCACCCATGACTGATGGTCCATCTTTTGTTTAATTTTTAGGCCCTGTGGTTCGATCGCCTGAATTTTTTGCCCGAAAATTAATGGGGCATATCTGGCTTTAATTTTACCATTTTCTATTGGAGACCTCACCCGTGCCTGCTTCAGCATCCGCTTACGCCATCCATGGACTGGTCTTGAGCCTGTATTTACAGGCTTTCGGAGCAAGGCTACACCTAAATGTTAGACCCGAAATTTAAATGGTCTGAAAAAGACTTGACCTCAGTGACCCAACACGTTTCGTGCTGAGCCGAGTTGGGACTCGCCTTAGTTGGGGCTGACTGGGTAGGACTAGCCTGAGTCGGGGTGACTCTAGTATCAAACCGGATTAAGTCTCAGCAAGTCCAAGTTGACTTGGACGATCTGGAAGGTATGGTGAATGTTCCTGATAATTCTGTTACTATTCTTTTTTACTATGGTGCTAGCTTGTCTTTCATATCAACTGCTGTAGTTGAACGACTAGGCCTTAAATCAAATCACTTTAGAAAAGTAATCTCAATTGAATCACCTGTAGGAAAGGTAGTAGTAGTCTTTAACAAGTGTGTACAGTCTGTCAACTCAATATTGGCAGTGTGCTTATGCCAGTAGATTTGGTTGTGACGGACATACTAGGATATGATGTAATCTTAGGTATGGACTGACTTACCTTGAATCGAGCTAAGATTGACTGTCATGATAAGACATCTATTTTCTCTATTCCTGACAAAGAACCATTTCAAATGCAAGTCATAGAGAAAGGTAAAGAATTTATACGTATTATGGTGCTGAAGGAAAGTAAGTCGCAAGAGCAGACCCTGGCTCAAATTCCGATGGCAAGTATCCCGAGGTTTTTCAAGACATTCCTGGATTACCACATTGACGGGACGTTGATTTCGGTATCGATCTCTTATCAGGTACTGCATTAATCTCTATTCAACCATATCGAATGCCGATAGTGGAATTTAAGGAATTGAAGGATCAGCTGAGCAAGTTAACGTGACATGGTTTCATAAAACCTAACACCTCCCTGTGGGGGCGCCGGTAATTTTTGTAAAGAAGAAGGATGGTAGTATGCAATTAAGTATCAACTATTGTTAACTGAATGAGGTGACCATCAAGAACAAATACCCATTACCTTGTATCAACGATTTATTCGATCAGTTGAAGGGTACTTGGTATTTCTCTAAAATCGACTTAAGGTCGGGATATCATCAGCTATGAATCAAGGAAGTAAATATATAAAAGACAGCGTTCGAAACACGATATGGGCATTATGAATTTTTGGTTACGCCTTTTGTGTTGACTAATGCTCCAGCCATGTTTATGGATTTGATGAACAGAATATTTCAGCCATATCTGGATCAGTTCGTTATCATATTCATCGATGATATATTGATCCACTCTAAGACTAGTGAGGAGCATAAGACGCATTTGTCAGAACTGAAAAATCATTTATAAAGTGCAAAGATGTAGGGCCACGCATCATGTGATTTCTCTGGTCGAAGATCCTAACATTGAGAGGAATTATACAATGCTATGGTCGAGAGTGGATCAAGTGGGCCTAGGGATCAGTGTTCCAATGGTTAACATTATGCTCCCACTTGGGATGGCCCATCCATTAGACCTTTGCGAGATTAAGAGAACCTCAACCCTTCAACATCGTGCAACAAAGAAAGGTAAAAAATTGCACCGGTAGGATCTTTCAATCTTCCAATAGAGCCGTTCACAGTGGCTTAAGTCATATGAACAGTTTAGATAATTGAAACATAGCCCCACCAATGGCACCGTGCAATCTTTAGGCGCGAGCTCGGTATCCAAATAAAGAGGTTTGCTAATTGCTACAGCTAATAACCGTAGCTAATCTCAAGTGACGTCACCGAGTTTTCTGGCCCCACCATGATGTATGTGTTGTATCCACACCGTCCATCTATTTTTAAATATCATTTTAGGGCATGAACCAAAGAATGAGGCACATCCAATGCTCAAGTGGAACCCACCACACAAAACAGTGAGGATTAAACCCCTACCATTGAAAACTTCTTGGGGGGCCACAGAAGTTTTCAATCAATCTGATATTTGTGTTTTCTCTTATTCCATGTTTGTGTGAACTTATAAACAGTTTGGATCTCAAATAAACATTATGGTGGGCCCAGGAAGTTTCAACGGTGAGCGTCACTGTCCTCACTGTTCTGTAATGGGGTTCACTTGAGCTTTGGATCTTCTTTATTTATGGGCTCATGCCCTAAAATGATCTTTCCAAATGGATGGACGGTCTAGATACGACACATGCATCATGGTGGGACCCACAGAACTAGGTTACGTAACTTCAGCAGTCGGTAGCTAATCCGCGTCCAACTCCACGCTCACTCCAAAAAGAATTCCACGCGCGTGTTGAGCGACGCATATCCACACGCGGGAGCAGGAGCAAATATGAAAGACATGTGTGATATCTGACTTTTACATAAGGTTTTAAATAATTATTTTATATATATTTTTTTAAATTAGACAATTCTAGTATTCAATTACACCATAATATGCAAAGTAAATTGAATATTAATACTGTCCATTCATTTATTTTAATTTTTTGTGGCCCACCTGAGATGTGAAATGGTCCAATTTTCTTGAAATGAAATATTGAAACTTTAATACACCTAATGGAAAGATAGGATCTCACATACACATATCAAATTGTGACACGTGGTCCCGCGTGTAGACATGTACGGCTCCCACAAACGTGCTGAATTCGCAAACCTCTGAGACGGTTTGACGTTAAACCGTCGCGACTAACTGTGGAGTCCTGATGCATCGGAAAGTGTATAGTATCCTAAAACACCCATTTCGTACAAGTGGGGCCCATGGTACGGTGATCCAGACTGTTGATCTGAAGGGACCCACTGCAGATGGGGAACGACTCGAAACTATAAGATTCTAAGATCAGCTCTTTGTATCATGCCATTGAGCATATCATTATTACTTTTCTAACCGTCTATTTGTAGGACCACAATTTAAGGGCTAGGAACATCTAATCGTATAAAACGTAAGATTAACGGTCTGGATGAATGAAATATGGTCCATTTGTAGAGACTGGTGGAATAAGACGGTAACATGCTGATGCATATGGACTCTGTAACTCCTCTGCAGATAAGACCGCAGGAGGGTTGCGTGTGGTAACCCGAAGTTTGGTTCCAGTTCCATCCCACCCTACACGTGTCTTTTAGATAGTGATCGAAACCAATCAAGACGTTGGGCTCACTGCCGATGGGCCACAGACTGAAAATGTCACAATCCTAACCATCCAGTCAATATACTTCTCTGCTAGTTGAATGTGAACGGTTAAAATATTCTGTGGATAGGGTTGTTGGGTGGTCTCTGGTGGGCCCACACTTAGTATTTTTTTAGGACCCTCGTGGACGTTTGTGGGCCATCCCTTCTAAAATTATTGGACCCCTCCTGAAATAGGAGGCTTGATAATTCCACGCGCGTGTGGAAGCCTGCCCATCCACATGCAGCCACACGTGTTGATATCGGACACGTGTGCAAGATCTGAGCTTTCCATCAGGTGGCTCCTCTAATTAGATATTTGTAGCTTATCAGGCCATTTCACAGAAGGACGGCTTTTCAAAGTAGTTTCGACCGTCAATTTTTCTATGTATAATGTGACCCACCTGATTGAAACAGTCAGATTTTTTTAGGCAGACGGTGTAATTATTATACTTTCAATAAGATGGAAGGCTCAGATCTCAGACACGTGTTCCATGTTGGCACGTATGAGTGCGTCTGAATGGGTAGTGCTTCAATGCTGCTTGATAAGCATTTGAAGATTAGGACTTTCTTGGGTGGTTGTGTGGATAATCAAAACCCTAATTACAAATGAAAATGACCAAATTGACACCGTCGAATCGTCTAAATCTGTCACTAGTGAGGTCATAAATCCGGTGGTCCACCTACTTATAGCTTCCACAAAAACTGGACACGTAGGCTAATGACACTTGATATGGACCGTCCATTGGGCGTTTCCCACTAGAAATAGGCATAGGTGGAAAAATCTTGGTGATAGAATGATCTTGACCATCCGATCAATGACCTACAAAAGACCGTACAAGAATTGTTTCAATGGTTAGGATTGAATGTGTAGTGGTCCACCAGTCTGCATGGGTAGGACCGTTGAATCCGTGAGATTTAGGGTGGTGCTTTATCAGGTGTTGGACCCAAGTGAGGCCATGGATCGATGACCCGGACGATGATTTGGTGGGCCTAATCCATCCCCTACAATAAGTGGTCCATAGATAGATGGTTTGAAAAATACGAGTTCCCACATTCAACAGAATGGGGTCAAACATTAAATGGTCCACTTTCGGATGAACGGTATGGATCAAAGAAATACGGGCCCAGGGCCCATGTGTTGCTTGTATGTGTCACATCCAACCGTCTATCGGATGCATCTGATGGACGGGTCGTATGTCTTGAATACATCACGTGGGCCCCACTTCTAACCACTTCCACCTTAGCTTAGGGTCGTAACGGTACCATTATAAAAATGAGAAGCTGTCAAGCACAACTGGTTGGACTATAAATTACAGTCTATCTTGTTCATAACTTTCAATAACTCACGTTTGTGCGACATCCAACCCGTCCAATAGGTCGATCCTATCATGATAATCGACTTAGGGAAAAATAAAATAAAAATAAACACTCAACTAGTAGACCACCCTTATATTTGGTATTTAACAGTAGGTACTTATTTTCCATACTGTGGACCACCTGATATTTATGTAGGAATGAATTTTGTACTAGATGATTCTCATGGCAGGAAAAACCTATCGGACAGGCTGGATCTCGCATGCAATTGATACGTTGGAAGTTATCCCTGGTTGGACTCAACCTTGTGGTCCAACTAGTTGGACTTGAGACCTGCTCATAAAATATTAGGCCGGTAATATTAGGAGTATTTCGCACGTGTGCCCAGATTTGAACCGCTGCCTGATTATCTATTAACCGTTCATTTATTTTGTACACGTGTTTAGTGGTTCATCTAATGATCATACCAACCTGATTTTGGGCCCGTTTGGATGTAAGTTGCTTAATATAAGTTACTTATACCATAAGTAATATGGTTTCTACTTGCTAAGAAAACAAGTAGGTTCGGTAAACAACATACGTATAAGTTTTTTTTTTTTTTTTTCTTTCATCTCAGAAAAGTTAAAAACCTAAAAAAAATGAGCTGTAGTGATTATATACTTTTAAGTTAAAAAGCAACTTATTACTAACCATAAACCAAACTGACTTGTCTGAAGTAAGTTACTACGGTAAATAGAAAAAATAACTTATTTGGTAGTATCCAAACGGGCCCTTTGAGACAAGACATCTACCAGTCGAGATCACTCAATGAGCAGCTCCGATCTCACACACGTATCCTTATGTCCACGTGTCATGCGAGTGCATTTTGGAAGCGTGCACGCGAATGCATTAGCCTTGCAGCCGACCGTACGCTCACTTAGCATGCAGTCTCTTTTCCTGGCCAGGTGTTTTTTTCGCAGGATATCCGATCCATGTGAACTGTGGGCCCCATGATGAAGATCACCTCGTGCGAAATCCAGGCCGATTATCTCTCCGGGAAGGCCAAAATATTGAAATCAACGGATAGCCAACGGTCTGGATCGGTGTATGGATGTTCCCCGCCCAATGACCTGATTTGTTCAATTTTCGAGTCGGGTGATCTTCACGGTGGGGCCAACAGATTACATGGCTAGGATGTCACTCCACCAGTTACACATTAAGGGGAAGTTGGGAGGTGAATTTCCAACAACCCCTGCAGTAGAAAAGCTTTGTAAAAACCCACCTTGACGTATATGTAAAATCCAGTCCGTCCATCATTTGCACCAGCTCATTCTATGAAGTCAATTCAAAAATTAGACTGATCCAAAACTAACGTGGGCCACACAACATCGAACGCTGAGGATGGAATCACCCATCATTACAGCCTTCTTGGGGCCCACCGTGATGTTTACATGTCATCCAACCCGTTCAGAAGTTGATCCCCATCACGATGAAGGGAAAAGCCAATGTAAGACTGACCCAAAACAAGGGCTCTCAATGGAACAGGTCAGACTCGATATCTGATTCGCTCCAAATCCATATAATGCAGATTTGGACTTAAAATCCGATCGGATTTGGATCTTAAAATAGGTCTGATTAATTAAATGGACTGGATTTAGATTCACAGAAACATGTCCGAGTTCGAACAGAATCCCTTTAAGATCCAACTCATTGTCACCTTACTGTATATGTTATAATCATGCTGGCCGTCGGTTTTACAAATTATTTTAGGCCATGTCTCAAAATTGAGACATGCCACTCTTATGTCCGCCATGCCACAATAAATAGTGAGATTTGCATCATTTTTCTACTAAATTAAATATATTATATTATATGTTTTATATTATATATTTTTTTATCTTGAAATGAGGTGGATTCGGACCTAGATCCGACCTGAATCCAATGGTTATGTGTATCTTGAATCGAAAATAGATCTAACAATTTATAAATGGACCGGATATGGATATCACCATTTGGATCCGAGTTGGATCTGAATCCAATCCAAATCCGTTCTACAGATATACAGAGTTGGAGCCGGATCCAACTAGATCCGACCAGATCCGACCCATTGAGAGCCCTATCCAAAACTTCGGTGGGCCCAATAACCTTTTAACGGCGGACATTCAATCTTCACTTTTCCCTTTGCTGTGGCTCAGTTGAGCTGGTGCAAACGATGGACCGAGTGGATTTCACACACACATCAAGGTGAGCCCCACAGAGCTATTTATTGAAATGGTACACGTGGCATACGTAACTAAAATTTAAGCTGGTAAATCGTGGAATCCACCGTGTTGAAGTTACATTCCGAAGATCAGATTGTTTACAAAATCAAATCCTAACCTTTGATTCGTGGATCCTTGTTTGTTGAAATAAGATCATTGGATATTTTTCATTTTGACCGTCCAATAAATGTCCACTAATCTGATAGTCAGATAATCAAATAACCGTATTTTTTGGCCCGTGATACATCTAAACTAGTATACATAATTTGAATTACCTGTATGAACGTGTGCTATTTCGAAGTCCCTGCGTACCATCTATCACCCTCTGCCGGAGTATCAAAGTCTCTCCCTCTCTTGAGAGGGTTTTCGTTATTTTTTCGAAAATTTAAGGTCGAAGTTGGTAGAAGATAACGTAAACCTCCGGTTTGAGTTAGGTAGCCCACCGTTGCACTGAGATCTAATAATATCGGTACCCGCCAAAATTCAAATTTTTAAAAGGACAAAAAGATACACATGCGGACAACGGAAAAATCCCTTGCTTTTATCCCAATCAAAGAGAGGGACTCTTCAACTGTACACGTGGCAAGTTGTAAGGCAATCCAGACCGTCCACAATCTATGAATTAATTGTTGATGGCGCATTACATAAAAAAGTTACATAGATGAGATGATAATAACTGTCTGATTTGCCCTTAGAATTTGGACCACTCGATATTTTACTTTGACCATCCATTTGATGACGATCGTTTCAATGGTTGGGAATTCTTGATCGGTGTGAAGTTAAAGAAAACTGATCCATCCATGATGTGCCCCACAATTTGGATGGTGTGGATGGATGGATGGAGAGAGAGAGAGGGAGAGAGAGAGAGAGAGAGATTATCCATTTGATGACCACCAATTCAATGGTTAGGATTTGTTGATCAGTGTGAAGTTAGACATATGCTCCATCCACAATATGCCACACAATTTGGATGGTATGGATGGAGAGAGAGAGAGAGAGACCATCCATTTAATGATATCAATTCTATGGTCAGGATTTCTTGGTTATTAGAGATATGTACATCCACGCTCCACAATTTGGATGGTATAGATTGAGAGAGAGAGAGACTTTACGTCTTTAATCCTCCCTTTTGCTTATTGATTAAACAAATGAAATGGAAGTTAGGCCAACGGTTGTAGTTCCTTCGATTCGCTTGGAACTGAAGCAAAGCTGTTAGATTTATGGTCGCCATCTAAACCCAACTCCACCTTCCTCTCTCTCTATTTCTCTTCAAAACCATCTACTTCATCCACCAACTTGGTATTAGTAGCAAACGACGAATTTCGCTCATAACCCATTTCCTGTTTCCATCTGAACAGTCCCTCTGGTAATTCATTCCTCTCATTCTGCTCCAGAACTTGAGCTTTTCTGACTTTTCTGAAAATTTAGATTTTCAGTTTTCGGTTTCCAACGATTGCATGAATGGCTGTGACTCCACTTGTCGCCGACTTTCATCGAATAGGTTGGTTTGATGATTCGATCTTATGATTTCTGTAGGAAGATGGAGAATTCAGCAAATTCGAATTCTGGGTTTTCTACAATTCTGATCATGCGGTCCACCCGATGATTCGATCGTATGATTTCTATCCAAAAGTTGGTTTATAATTTCTGGTTTTTTCGTTCCACTTTCTTCTATGCTATTTTTTTGTACAATCTCTTTGAGCAGTAGAATGGGGTTTCATGTAGAATTGAATACCTCTGCAATTCAATCCGTCCTCCGTAATTCTGCTGTCAGCTTCTGAGCTGTTGGATCGACATCCAACGGCCCGTTTTCAATCACCCATGTTTGAGAATTGAGTCAATTCAAACCTCAGACACCCATTGTTTCATCCAATGAATACCCGTTACTTCTTTTCACCTGAATCGTTGTCTAATTCAAGTATTCCAGTCTCGCACTCATCGCCATCCCTGGCCAATGAAGATCTAACTGCAGGTAGCCGAAACGGGCCGCCTCGAACCCTGCCATTGTCGTTCTTGATGAGGACAGTGATGAGAATTTCTAGAGCGAGATGGTTCAGCTTCTTGAGGCGCGTCTTCCACTACCAGAACGGATTGAGATCCGATCTCGGGTCGAATCCTTTCAATTCCGGGGCTTGGCTGGCAATGGAATTCGTCATTTTGATAGTGCAGATAACTGCCATAACTGTCACCTTGGTGATCTCTAGCAAGGAGAATCCTGTTTGGCCTCTGAGGATTTGGGTTGCTGGATATTATCTTGGGAACATTCTCAGTCTCCCCCTTTTGTATTGGCGGTATCGACATCCGCATGCAAGGAGCCAAGGCAGTGGAATTGGCTACACTGCCGACGTCGAGCAACAGAGGAGCAATGAGGAATCCAGGTACTGTAAAATGCTTGATCTGAGATAGACGGCGGTCCATGAATGTGGACCCCGCATTTTGTCGATCCAGGCAGTTTATCTGCTGGACCATATCTTGGTAATGAAAAGCTCTCCCATCGAAGAATCATAGCCATCCGATTGATTGTCGGCCTGACGATAGATAATTAGTATGATGAGAGAAGAAAGTTGATCTATCAGATGATGAGGGTAACTGGATGCATCATGTTCTAGTAGTTTGCCAATGCATGGTAGGACCACCAGATGAATGATCTTGATCATTGAAAGGTGGGACCCACATGAAAGAAGGGACTTTGGCCAACAGAGGAAAACTGAAAATGATATAGGACCTGTGAGAGATATTCATGATCTAGGACATTCATCAGGTGGGCCATGTGGAGCTTTGGTCAATTCCCCTGAAGGGTCCACTCTTCGTGCACAAGCAGCAAATACACAGTGGGGCCCACCTGATGAATGTCCCAGATCTTGCACATGTGCCAACAACCTTCTGATGTCGTTTTCTGTGAAGTTAGAGCGCACCCATGTCTGTCCATGATATGATGCGTGGGAATCAAATATGGATTTCTAAAATCCCATTTCCAAATGTTGCACAGATTCCGCGCTCATACTCAGACAGTAGAGAGGAGTTTTCAAGTTGTTCTTTGTTCCTGATCAACCTCTAATCTGTAGCAGGAGTTCTCACCTGATAAACAAATCTCGGACGTTCCTCGAGCTGTTCTTCGCGATGTGGTTCGTGATGGGCAACGTCTGGATCTTCGATTCGCGGCATGGGACCTTCGATCAGGCGCCAATGCTGCATGTGCTCTGCATTACCCTGCTTGTATGGAATGCAATCACCTACTCTTTCCCTTTCCTGCTATTTCTGCTGCTGTGCTGTTGTGTGCCTTTGATCAGCAACTTGATTGGGTACAACATGAATATGGGGTCCGTCGAGCGGGGCGCGTCCGACGATCAGATTTCACGGCTGCCGAAATGGAAATTCAAAGAGGTTGATGCTGGCAACGGTGGCGATTGCAATCCAGCCATTGCAAGTGAAAATTCAGTGAGTTCCCTCTCTTGGCCTAGGCTCTAATTCGTTGCCATAATGCCATTAGTAGTTTTAAGACTCCGACGAATCATATACGACTCAACTGTGTCGACTCAGACTCACCTAGACGGGTCACCCCTGACTCAGACTCACCTAGATTGGGCTGATTCATCCAAACTAGATCGAGTCATGACTTGACTCGAGACTGGACGAGTCGGTAGGAGTCGCCAAGTCTTTTAAATGGTGGTGACTCATCTACACCATCCAAATTGTGAGGGCATATTGTAGATGTAACATATCCTTGTAACCATGCCGATTAATGCAATCCTAACCACCCAATTGATGGCTAAAATCAATTCGTAAGTGGTCCAAATTCCAAGGGCAACTAGATCAGCTACTTTAGATGATCTGGATTTCCGTATAACTATGCCATACGTACGATTGAAATTCAATATGAATTATATGATGCGTGGCCCACCACATCTTGGAGCCCATGGTTCAGTAATCCAGACCATTGGTCCGTTGTGTCCACCACTGTCGAAGGACCAGTCCATGAAAACCTCCCAGATAGGACCAAACCAGCGACCGATCTTGGGTTTTTTGTCTTTTGTTTTTTTTTTTTTTTTTTTTTTTTTTTTTTTTTTTTGTTTTACTCCAATTGAATGCGAATCATTCTTAACCGTCTATCTCTAGGAGACAAATCCAAACTTTGAGATTACTACATCGAAGAGATTTCTTATAGTTAACGGTGAGGATGTGCAACATAACAATGGTCTAGATTACTAATCAATGGGCCCCACTTGTCAGAATGAGAAACCCACGTTTATTGTACAAAGCTGTGGGCCATAGTAGTGGACCACCTACATAACATCAGGCCCACCTCCACCTCCAGCGAGCATTAGTTCGTTACTTGGACACTTAGGATAGAATTCCACTGAGCATTGGGCAGGATTGACCCAATTTCATTTGTGTCATCCCTGGGTGAGGCCAAGTGATAAACAGTTAGGATGGTGGGCCCGGTCAGCATCCTTAAGACCGAATTTCCGGCATAGAAAACATTCATCCATTATTTGATACTCAGACAGAGTATGACGCTTGATACGCAGGCGCTGAGAAATTGTACATTCAGATTGGTTTAATAATACTAACCTCTGATTCGTGGACATATGTTTGTTGAAATTGGACCATTGGAACTTTTTCATTTTTAACCGTCTTATAATCTCCACCAATCCTATAGTGAGAAATTAGGTGGGCCCCAACAAAGGTGACAATGGGGGGAGTACATTCCTCACAAAAATCAGATCATTCGTGGGGCCCACCATGCACATGCCATACAGCCCGTTCATGAAGTCAGGGTGAAGGGACACCCCAAAAAAACACAAAACGATCCAAAACACAGGTGGGACACAGCACTTGAATTTCAAGGTTTGAGAAACGTTCACGCATTGTTTCCTGTCGGTGGCCCACCTGATCAGGAATCCCATCTTTATTGATGGATCACACCCGACACCCGATTTGGACGCCACACAAACATCATGCTGGGCCCACAAACATCCCAACCATAAGTTTTTTAAGTTACCATAGATCCACTATAGAATCACTACCTTGCCTTTTTTTATTCATTGGATTGTATCTCATTTGATCATTGTGATTTTTGCACAGTAGTCCATAAATGTGTAATGGACTTAATAGACGGTCCAGATCAATCGATTGGAGTTTCAAAGTAAGATGAGGCACTATAACTAATATTCACTGGAGCATTTCTCTGTATTAAATAATACAACTTATGTGAAGAGAGAGAGTAATCTAAACCGTTGTTCTTATTTGTCCCAGTGTAGATGGGCCATACACCCAATCCAACTTTTAACCTTGTTTATAACTGATTAAAAAATAAAAAATAAAAAACTAACTGTTCTTTTTTCTTCTTTTTTTCTTTTTTATTAATCATCTGTTGTTTGGAATGAAACAGGAATGCTGCATTTGTTTAGCTAAATACAAAGACAAGGAAGAGCTAAGGCAATTGCCATGTTCCCATCTGTTTCATCTAAGATGTGTTGATCAATGGCTGAGAATAATCTCTTGCTGTCCTCTTTGCAAACAAGAACTTGAGAAATGACAGACAAGAGAGGTGCATTTTCTTTTCTTTTCCTTTCTTAATTTTTATATTATTATTTTTTTAACCTTTGGTTGTCAATATGTAAGTATTTCCAAAGCTGTTGGGTTTGTAATACTACTCATCCACCAATGTATAGTTTGCTGATAAGTGGGATTTCTTGCATGTAGGGCCCATATTTTGATGATCCAAACCATTGATATGTAAGGCCTCACCTAGGATTGAAAAATCATATCCCTTATTTGACCTACATGAACCTTTGGTGGACCATCATCCATATCTTCTCTCTAAGGTTTGTGATCTTTGAATCTGGGAGGTTTCCGGCGCAAACCCTATCCATGGTGAGGCCATGATACAACTGGTTTGAACAATCAAACTATGGACCCCACATGCATGAAATCCTACCCTTCATCAAACAGCACCTACTGGTTGCAAAATACTTGTACAGATTTCAATTTCATACTGTCCTTAAAGAGAGTTATATCTTTGGTTGTCAACATGTCCTCTTCCAAACAAAGACCTCAAGAAATAATATAGTGAAGAACTGAAATTTATTGTATTTCTTTTGTAAGTATAACTGATATTGCATATACACAGTACTCTCTGATGGTCCGCTAATCCAGACGATTTGATCGAATGGATTACGGCAGATGGGGGGTTGCCGCAAAAGTCTTCCAGAATGGAAATTTGTGGACACCAATCTTTGGCCTTATTTTTAAAGGCTGGTTTTATTTCCTCCTCAACCATTTATCCTTTCGGCCACTGACTGAAAGTCAGAATCATCCAATATTGGAGATTTACTGGGGTATCCCCTATCCACATGTGGGACATATCAGATCAATGGTCTGGATCAATGAATAATGGACTTTGCTTGTACAGACTTTGTGCACTGGAACACCTTACATCCTGATGCATCAGCACCCAAACATTAGATAGAGGTCGCCATGCATGGTACGTCGCAATGCATTGTCATAGGATATGATAGCCATGGATCTCCAGTCATGTATCAATGATTCAAACCATTTATATAACCAATAACAATGAATCGAGATGTGTTGTAGCAAACCTCAAACATGCTGTCATATCATCATCATACCTGATCTTATCCAGCCGACGCTTGTGTTGAGAAATGCAGTGGGGCCCGCTCGTGCATTGTACCTGTGCTCAAGGAACAAAATCCAAAGCATCTAAGATGCGATTACAAGGCTAATAAATTAAAGTATTCCGATTACAATAAATTGAAATAATGAAAAAAAAAGGAATGTTCAAATGCCAGAAATGCATTCTAAAATTCAATTACAGACTCTTTATACACGGTGAGTTGCTGACTATGTGACTTCCAATGGATATGACAGTTCTAAAAGATCCACAGCTAATTATCAGGTAATGATGCATCAGGACATGAAGTGTCCTAACGCACCCACTAAGTGCAGTTTTGCCATGGATCAGTGATGATCCAGACCATTGATATGATAGGCCACACTGTATGTAGGATGCCCGAAAAACGTTTCCTGATCACAAGATCAGATCCATTCACTCCTTAAGCCTTTTTTGTGGCCTCTTCTTGTATTACCAATCTTTTTGAGCGCCACTGACCAAAGGGGTTAAGATCTTGCTGTTGTGGAGATTATTGGGCAGTTGCATGTCTGCTGTGGGACCCTCGAATTGATGGTCTTAATCTCTGAATCATGTGCTCCACCTGTACAGAATGGGGACATTGGGACACTGCTCAAGTCCTGATGAATCAGGGCCCAATAATTACTCCCAAGTTTACAAATTATGCAACTTCTGATAAAAAAATGCAGATCTTAAAAGGGGAAAGAAAAAAAAAAAAGTATGCAGAAAACAAAATTGCAGAAGCGGGCCATGAGAGTAACTCAAGAAAAAACTGCACAAAGGCAACAAACAGCATGTCAGGTAAGCCGAGCCAAGCAGAGTAAATGCCAACCAACTGAAGGCAGACCTGTACAGTTGAAACCGAGCCATGCAATTGAATGGCTTATCAAACTTCATTTTCGACTACCCTTCCATTTCTTGACTGGGAACACCGTCAATTTACTGGATGGAATGTATGACCCGACGTCTGTGGGCCGTAATCTTGATATAGCGACTTGCTGCTGATCACTGTTGGCCTTGTCGTCTGTAAATGGCTTCACCTCAAACACACCTCGGGCAAAACCTCTAGCAACCTGGTTTGAGAAGCTTCATGAAATCAGTTTTCCACTCCTAAGATGGACCGATCTCAAATCCGGCTATTTAAATAATGAGCCAAAAAAAAAAAAACAAGCATGAAAGTAGTGTGAATGTACATAGGTCCCGTTTGGATGCACCCTCCAAAGGTGCTTTTGAGGCTTAAACACCGCTTTGATCCAAAGTCCAAACGGCAATTAATAATGTGCATCTGGATGCACTTCGCAAATTCCTGTCTCATCTTCCAAGCAACAAAATAGGCACTAAAACACTGACTTAAACTCAACTGAAAAAGTAGGCTCAAAACCCCTCTTTTTTGGAAACTCCTATTTGAGCTAGTGCGTGACCCATATAGTGTTTGCCAGCCTGATTTTTTCAGCCAGATTATCTAAATGGGGGGTGAGGAGCTGTATTCAGTGGGCTTAGCAAAGCAAACATAAAAATACTAGTGAGAATAGGTACATGCATGTATGTCTGGCTTCCTATCACATGCCCTTTAACTAACAATTTACGAAACCGAACATGCAAGGAAAATGGAGAATTGAAGATTCTTTACACATAATGGAAGTATATATTTTTCAGATTAACAACAATGCACTTCTATTTAAATAATTGTAAATGCGTACAACATGATTTTTTGTAAAACAAACTAGTTTCACAACTTTCTTGATTACAGGAATATCTATATACTATATGCTATTTACTATTTACGGCCTCGATAAGACCATAAATGGGTACAAAGAAGCTTGTGTACATGCCACCATATGTGCCAGCCTCGCACATAGGTACGAGATCCAATTCATCCAATATGAGGGTCCCACTATGTTGATGCCCTGGCTGAAGAATCAGGTTGGCCCACCAATCAGGTGGGCTACAGTTCAAAAAGCAAAAGCATGGCTGAAAAGAAAAACTTGGTCGAAGGTTTCTGATTCATTTACCTATTTGTAAATCGTGTAGAAGCCTGATTCTCGAGTGAGATCAACCTGATGGATGGCTTGGATATTGCACCTGCCTTGCACATTGGCACATGTGGTGATGGTGCTTTGCACAGGAATGTATGGGCTAAGCAAACAACTACTATTTATGTTGTTTTATTATTATCTAGAATTTCTATATCTTATACTTAGTTATGTGATAAATAATCAATTTGGAAATTATTACATAAATGGAATTGTAAGTGATTAGTCTTTCAGGGGCTCTTGTGCCTAAGCCCGCATGCCTTCGTCTCACATTGACATAAATCCACATCAAAGTTACATTTTACGTTTTTTTACAAGTTTTCATGGGATGATTTTTCTTAATGGTTACTAACCGCCTCCTGTTTTTGGTTCCCTAGTCTTAATCAGTCATGGATATTTGTGCATGTACATTTTAATGAGATCACTTGCAGCAAAAGCAACGTCATATGGTTTTGCTATGCATGCGGACATCTAACCATGGACCAGGAGGGCCCCACAGTCTAGATGACCTGGCCCAAAAATCAGGCATGTCCACTCATCCAGCAATCCACTCATGTAAATTGAATATGGACAACTGGAAATGCTTTAATTAGCCATTGTTTCCATACATGATGTGGCTCAGAAGCTGGGTTGACCAGCCCTGTTTTTGGGTGAGTTCATCTACATGTTCCCCATGGCCCGAATGTGCCCAATACATGCCAGGCTGACAAGTGTGGCCGCATGTAATGGTGCACGAGCACTTAATGAAGATCTATAAGTTGATACCTAGTTCAAATAAAGGAAAAGTCATTTGACTCAATGTCTAGCCTGATCAGGTTGACAAGAAGACTCGACCAAGCCTTTCACTTACCTCGACTTGGTATTTAACTATAAAATAAAATACTTATCAATATTTAAAATACTTGGAATAAACAAAGCAGCTGACCGTGTTGGTTATGATGGTGGAGATCATAGATTCATATCTCAAAATCTAAGGGCCTGTTTGGTTCTCCAATTACAGCGGTAAATGGCTGTGAATGGGTAATGATTATTTACTCTTGTAATTATATGGTGACATCACTTACATTAGACTACAATGATGATTTTATTACATTCTTTGTTTCACCCTGAAATCACAGTAAAAATGGTACTTCTATAATGAGAAAATGTAATAATTAAAATTTACTTTAACTACTTCCTTTACAAGTGTATTTGACTCTTGGTTTACGAGCCATAATTCCTCTTTAAACAAACACCTGAAATGTTAATGATAGCTCATTTACCTTGCACTTCATGGGAAGTTGGCAAACCAAACAGGCCATAAATAACTTCTGTAAAGAAAACAATTGGCCTGCCAATTGACCCATGTTTTTGTTAAACCGTATGATTCAATTCAAGTATCCATGAGTCAGGTCAGGTTGACCAAGCCACTGAACCGACTTGAGAAGTCTTGACTGAGTCAAACCTATGAGCGAGTTTCCCAATGACTCAACTTGAAATCTCATTGAACCGAGTTGAATCAGCTGAGTTTCAAGTCACCTAGTTTTAGAACTATGAGTTAGAAGGGTCTTTATGAAGTGGCACCTTTAGAAGAATCCAAACTTTGAGAGAACTACTCAAGACCGCTAGTTTCGTCCTCTTCCCCGAAGTCAAATAGTTGCACATGTGACGGTCCACCCTCAGCACGAACCTTGGCCATGATTTTGCATTTTCTGAATCTGCCTTCTGGTCCGATATAGCCTGTAATATACAAGAAAACAATGATTAAATACCATACCTGTGAAAAATACACAAGAAAAGGCATAACTAAACATATCGATGGCCCTACTAAACACCATTCTCTAATTCCAATACCAGAAAGCGCCAAAAATAAAAGGGAAATTGGAGATGTGAATTCTCGCTAAGAGAACAAGTATTCTCATAAGAGAAGAAGTCAATGACCTTGGAATATGCAATTTCAGATAAAGCTTCTCCATACTAAAATATTTAGCTTTGTCAAATCATTTATGGTTAATTAAAATATAGCTTTTAACATATCTTGCTACCACATAGATGTTACTGTAATGATATACACAAATTTCATGCTTACAAGCAAGAGGCAAATTTCATGCTCGATTTTTGAAAATGATGTCTCTAAAGCTTCGACTCGCCCTGTAGCATGACAGCAACTGCATGGTTCACTAATCATAAATGTAACACTTGGACGAACCTGTACAAAAGATGCCATTTATCAGTAAGGTTGTATATAAACTGCAAAGAGATTCTTGCTATGACATGAGCAACAACTTCGATGGGTTGGATGTCATGCACACATGTACATATGAAGGTTGACCGACTCACCAAGTCGACGAGAGAGCCTTTTCACATTAAAATCAATTCATTTTCATCGAGGATACCTTCAGTGCAATAAGGTAGGGAGGGAGAGCCTTTTCCCATTAAAATCAATTCATTTTCATCGAGGATACCTTCAATGGCCTTCATAGAGAGAGACAAAGTCATTTTCATGTACGATACGTTGAGTGCATTTAAACGACCTTTGCGCGCACGTAGGGGGGAGAGGACTTTTGCATGAAGGGAAGTAGATTTAGATAGTTTGGTCATGTGCAACAGAGACCAAGAACTGCACCATTAGAAGTGAGTTGTGAAATTGCGGTATAAGTTTGATTACCTGCTCTTATAGAAGCAAGATACAAGTTTCTTTGTCCTAGAGGGGGGGTGAATAGGACACTTTTTAAATTAACCAATTTAAACACTCACAATCATGCAAAGCATTTCAGAAATCTTTCTTCAAACACTTATCATGCAGAATATTAACTTTCAATAATCGAAGAGCAAGATATAATCAAATTATCTCAAACATGAAAGAAGTAAAGCAGTTGCAAACATTCATCACATAACAAGAGATTTTATAGTGGTTCGGTTATGTACCTACTCCACTCCTGTCTGATCCACTCACTCCTTGAGTGGCCGGATTTCACCATCACAATGGTTTTAAATGACGGTTAACCATAAACCTTAACAGCCTATAAAAGGACTTAGACTTCAACACATGGATTCATCCTACCTTAGGACAAATCCATCAACCACTTTGTCCTACACAAGGGCTTGTCCTACTCAAGGACTTGTCCTACGCAAGGACTCTACCGAGTTTGAGTCTTCAAACTCTGAAACCCAAATCTCAACTTTTGAGGTGGTTTCGTGGACTCGAATGACTAAAATATACTTAGCTGATCGAGCCCCTTGATGATGCATTTGGTTGAAGAAGCTTCGACTTGCACAAACGATACCTTCTTCAGCTCCCTCGATCAACAACCTTGCTACGAATGCCTTCTTGTAGGTTTCAAGGTGAGGGATTAGGGTTTGGTTGAAACTTCCTTAAAGGATACGGCTTTAAAGGCTACAGAAGGGTTTCACCAAGATCTTCGTTAATGGCAATAATGACTAGAGAATACAGCTACTAGAGATTAGGTCAAGAGACATTAATGACGGCTTGAGTTCATGTTTCAATCTGAGCTTTAAATGCTCATTGATAGTTAGTAACAACTAGGATTGAACAATGAACTCAAGGATTAAAACCTTGAGAAGAGAAGATTTGGCTAAAGGTAATCACACACTCAGAGGAAGGCTCTAATTTTCGTAGTTAGGGTTTTGCCCAAATGAATGCTTAAATAGATGTGAAAAAAATGGCAAAAAATGGCTAGTTCGAGTGCCCGGACACTTGCTTCGGGCGCCCGGACACAGTCTAACTGTTTCAGCAACAATCGGGATCCCGGTGAACCCTGGGTCGGGCGCCCCATATTTAGTCCATCCAGAAGGTTAAGTCACTTGACCATTTCTTGCTTGGTCGGGCGCCCAAAATTCTCTTTGAATTTCAGATGGTCTTCGCTGGACTAAATTTGACCTAGTCGGGTGCCCGGACACAGTTTGGGTCGGGCGTCCGGAATCCTTCAAGAATTTCTTTAACCTTCACTGGACCCGAATTTCACTGGCCGGGCGCCAGGACACAATTTCAGTCGGGCGCCCGATATTCATACTGAATATAGTAAAATGTTGCTGGATAGGTTTTCCTTAGGTCGGGCGCCCGAACAAGATTGGGTCAGGCGCCTGGAATTCCTTTTCCACCTTGCTGGACTATTCTTCATGTGTTCGGGCAACCGAAAGCACAGTGGTCAGGGCGCCCGATGCTCAATCTGCAAGATTTTCAAGGTCTGATTTTTGGATACTTTCCTGCAAACGGACTATGGGCTAATACATACCAAGTCCAAGCTAATCTTTTGGACTCACCTCTTTGGCCTGGGAGATAATGGAAATGCTTTTTAAGCGACGGGCGATCTAGAGGACACGGGTTTTGAGAATTATGTGTGGATCTAGGGTTGAGAGGGTTAGTTTTGAATGAAATATCTTCGTAGATCTTCTGAGTTGAGCAGCCGGAGATCTTCAAGGCTTCATTCTTCAGCGTCTTCTAGGGCTCATCAGACAGTGACGACTCAACCGACAAGATAATTGAAAAATATGTATACTTACAATCTCCCCCTTTGTCAATTACTACACAAAACCAACCTAAGTGTCATGGACCTTTCTAATGACAATCCTAGACTCAAAAACCCAAAATACATCATTTACATGTCATCAAAAGATTTACATTCATTCATTTACAAAAAAATAGATATATACAGACACAATTTGCAGACCCTTGGCTTCAATTCCTCCCCCTGAGATCCTGAACACCAAAGACCGCCAAAAAGATAACATGGTCGATTGATGGGATTCTTTTCCCCCCTTTTGTTAGTCATTGACAAAGGGTTAGCGCATTTATGTACAAGAAGGAAGAAGCCAGAGTAAACAGAATGATCATAATGAGATATACATGTATAAAGCATGTTAAAATAGAGGGCTTCCAGCCCAAGCAACCAACCTCCTCATGTGATGTATATCACGACCAAACAGACGACGGTCTTACCAAAAGAGGGCAAGCAGCCCTAAATAAATCAATATGCACAGATTAACAAGGCTTCGAAGAAAGTATGAGCATAAAAACCAAGCCATATCAAAGGCAAGGGGCCCACAATCATCCAACCATCCATACACACAATAAGAGTATAAAAAAAAGACAGTGGATATATAGATCAAATAAACAGTGAAAGCCAAGCATAAAAAAGAAATGGGCATCCACTGACCCCAACAGGTCTAAGTAAAGTTAACATATCCAGGCAAAGTTAACATGACTAGAGTTAGAATTCCAAAAGGTTGGGCAACCATTTCCCCATTCAAACACAAACTAAGACATTCAGGCGACTAGGGAAGACTGAGATGCGCTCCTACAGTGAGCGAGTGGGCCGAGTATCCTTGCGCGGAGCAAAAGGAGGAGCGTCGTTGTTACGGCAGGTGATCATTGCTAAAATCATGTTGGTCGTGTCCTGAAGAGATTTCAGCACTTTCTCAATAGGACTAAGCCAAGCATTTATCTCCTGACGCTCAGCTTTGGACGCTTTGGAGCGCCGAGAGAAGCTGGGACGAGATGGACCACCCTGCTCTATTCCTCCTTGACCAGCCTGATGAGTGGTGTGTTCCGCTATCTCCTCTTTAGTAGAAGTCTCCGTGTAGATGTCAGGCCAACCAACATCCTCTTTAGGAGTGTGCAAGCGCATGTAGGAGATGGTGCGGCTGTTGACATTGGCGACATAGACTGAATTCTCCGCAGTAGGTGGAAAGCCGTAGTCACGAGATAAGAGATAGCAAACGCCCAAAAGGGATACAGGCAGTTTTTCCACCCACAATAAAGATGCAGACCATGTGACTCATGATCTCAGACGGCAGGACACATCGGATGACCTTGTCCGACCCAGGTAAATGAGCTCAGCCATAGATGTGGTAAGGTCGGATCGATTTCCTCTCCTCGGGTAGACATTATAGGAGAAAATAAGGTGTAAGAGACGAAAATCATAAGTCATTTCCCGTGCTGCGAGAACATTCCCGCTTTGACCTCCCCCCCCACATGACATTTCTTCCCCCACATAAGGCCTTTGTCTAAGTGACTTTGTTCGTGATTTCATCAAGGCCAGATGGGGGAATTCTTTCGTAGGACATGGGAATGTTGAGCACCCTAGCAATGGTGCCCGCATTGATGACAATGAGCTGACCATCCCGATCGACGGTGAGAGGATGGGTCATCTGTGACTTTGACCACACGAGAAAGAAAATGATACACTGCATTGGGATAGACTGGCCCTCCAAAATCCAGTAATGCATGCCATTTGATGGTGGTCAACCTCTCATACACAAGATATCCGACAAGGCAGTCCCGCTCAACCTGCCATTCCCCAACAATAGGGCGTCAGGGTCAGATAGGCCAGAGAGCGGAGAGGGACTAGGGTACCCTCAACCTGGGATGGACTCCTTGGCTCAGAAGAACTGGGGGAGGGCTCACGAGTGCGGGTGGATGCATGGTGCGTTTTGGACGCCCGCTTGGGAGCAAGCTGCTTGCCCCATGAGCCCTTCGAAAAGCCTTCAATGGCTGGACGTTTTTACTTCTTATCCCCAGCCATGAGTGAGATTTAAGCCCCAAATGAAGAAGATGCAAGAAGGAACTCACCTAAATCCCAAATCTGAGGGGAAGACCAGAAGGAAGATAGAAGATGACACCAAGAAGGAGCTTCCTATGGCTGAAATGTGACGATTTTGGAGGGAAACTCACCTTGGAGGGCTAGAGGACGTTCTAGGGCACACAAGGAAGGAGACGTTTGCTGGAAAAGAGTCATAAAGGGGTGCCCGAATCTGTTTGGAATGGCCCTTATAAACAGTCAGTCGTGCTTGCCCGGGCGCCCAATGGACCTTTTGAACCAGATTTTTCCAGTGTGAGGGATTGTGAGGTTTAGAAATGAGATATGTTCCCTATTGGTGGTAGATTCAATCAAGGGTGTTTTGGGCAGTGATGAGCTTACCCCTACCTTGTTTTGTCCTCCCAAACTGAGATACTAAGGACCTAAGACAGCTAAGTAATGAGTAAAACCCAACCTAGATCCTTTGACCATACTTATCTGTTGGAGCAATCCAATCTGAGGCTACATCTTTTCTAAAGAGCATTAGGATATGAGGCTACATCCTCTGATTTTCCTATAAGCACATAGCTCTTCTAACCGACTAGGTTGAGCATACCCCGATAGATATCCTGAGGTGTTCAAACCTAGTGGAATCTAACGGTTTTGTAAGGATGTCGGCCAATTGTCGCTCGGTTTGGACATATTCAAGTTTGACCTACTTTTTCTTCAACGAGTTCTCTTATAAAATGGTGTCAAATATCGATATGCTTGGTTTGAGAATGTTGAACAGGATTTTTTGAAATATGAATGGCGCTTGTGTTGTCACAAAAGAGCGTCATTTCTTCTTGATTGATATCATAATCCTTCAACATTTGTTTCATCCAAAGTAGCTGCCCAAAACTGTCCGGGCGCCCGGGCAAGCACAGCCGACTGTTTATAAAGGCCATTCCAAACAGATTCGGGCACCCCTCTATCACTCTTTCCCAGCAAATGTCTCCTTCCTTGTGTGCCCTAGAACGTCCTCCAGCCCTCCAAGGTGAGTTTCCCTCCAAAATCATCACATTTCAGCCATAGGAAGCTCCTTCTTGGTGTCATCTTCTATCTTCCTTCTGGTCTTCCCTTCAGATTTAGGATTTATGTGAGTTCCTTCTTGCATCTTCTTCATTTGGGGCTTAAATCTCACTCATGGCTAGGGATAAGAAGCAAAAACGTCCAGCCACTGAAGGCTCTTCGAAGGGCTCACAGGGCAAGCAGCTTGCTCCCAAGCGGGCATCCAAAACGCACCGTGCATCCACCCGCACTCGTGAGCCCTCCCCCAGTTCTTCTGAGCCAGGGAGTCCATCCCAGGTTGAGGGTACCCTAGTCCCTCTCCACTCTCTGGCCTATCTGTCCCGACGCCCTATTGTTGGGGAACGGCAGGTTGAGCGGGACTGCCTTGTCGAATATCTTGTGTATGAGAGGTTGACCACCATCAAATGGCATGCATTACTGGATTTTGGAGGGCCAGGTCTATCCCAATGCAGTGTATCGTTTTCTTTTTCGTGTGGTCAAAGTCACAGATGACCCACCCTCTCACCGTCGATAGGGATGGTCATCTCATTGTCATCAATGCTAGCACCATTGCTAGGGTGCTCAACATTCCCATGTCCTACGAAAGAATTCACCCATCCTGGCCTTGATGAAATCACGAACAAAGTCACTTGGACAAAGGCCTTATGTGGGGGAAGAAATGTCATGTGGGGGGGAGGTTAAAGCGGGAATGTTCTCGCAGCACGGGAAATGACTGATGATTTCCGTCTCCTACACCTTATTTTCTCCTATAATGTCTACCCGAGGAGAGGAAATCGATCCGACATTACCACATCTATGGCTGAGCTCGTTTACCGGGTCGGACAAGGTCATCCGATGTGTCTACCGTCTGAGATCATGAGTCACATGGTCTGCATCTTTACTGTGGGTGGAAAAACTGTCGGTATCTCTTTTGGGCATTTGCTATCACTCTTATCTCGTGACTGCGGCTTTCCACCTACTGGGGAGAATCCAGTCTATGTCGCCAATGTCAACACCCGCACCATCTCCTACATGCGCTTGCACACTCCTAAAGAGGATGTTGGTTGGCCTGACATCTACACGGAGACTCCTACTAAAGAGGAGATAGCGGAACACACCACTCATCAGGCTGGTCAAGGAGGAATAGAGCAGGGTGGTCCATCTCGTCCCAGCTCTTCTTGGCGCTCCAAAGCGTCCAAAGCTGAACGTCAGGAGATAAATGCTCGGCTTAGTCGTGTCGATAAAATGCTGAAATCTCTTCAGGACACGACCAACATGATTCTAGCAATGATCACCTGCTACAACAACGACGCTCCTCCTCCTACTCTACGCAAGGATACTCGGCTCACTCGCTCACTGTAGGAGCGCATCTCAGTCTTCCCTAGTCGCTTGAATGTCTTAGTTTGTGTTTGAATGGGGAAATGGTTGCCCCAACCTTTTGGAATTCTAACTCTAGTGATGTTAACTTTGCCTGGATATGTTAAGTTTACTTAGACTGTTGGGGTCAGTGGATGCCCATTTCTTTTTTATGCTTGGCTTTCACTGTTTATTTGATCTATATATCCACCGTCTTTTTTTTATACTCTTATTGTGTGTATGGATGGTTGGATGATTGTGGGCCCCTTGCCCTTGATATGACTTGCTTTTGATGCTCGTAATTTCTTCAAAGCCTTGTTAATCTGTGCATATTGATTTATTTAGGGCTGCTTGCCCTCTTTTGGTAAGACCGTCGTCTGTTTGGTCATGATATACATCACGTGGGGAGATTGGTTGCTTGGGCTGAAAGCCCTCTGTTTTAACATACTTTATACATGTATATCTCATTATGACCATTCTGTTTACTTTGGCTTCTTCTTTCTTGTACATAAATGCGCTAACCCTTTATCAATAACTAACAAAAAGGGGGAAAAGAATCCCACCAATCGACCATGTTATCTTTTTGGCGGTCTTTGGTGTTCAGGATCTCAGGGGGAGGAATTGAAGCCAAAGGTCTGCAAATTATGTCTGTACATGTCTATTTTTTTGAATTTTTCTTTGGCAGGAGCTTGGCAATCAGAGGCAATATGACCATAGCGTCCACAGTAGTAGCACTTGGGGATCTTTTGGCTTGTTATAAGATTTTCCAGTGTAGCGCTTTTTGTCAAAAGATTTGCTATTGTTTCAAACTTTTTTCCTTTGTTTTTGAAGAATTTTATAAACTTCTTGGCCATAAGAGCCATTTCATTCATGTCCAGTTCTTCATCACTGTCAACTACAGATTCTTGTTTAGTGTGTGAAGTTTTCAGCACTATGTTTTTACTTTTTGGGGATTTATTGAAATGAAGTTCATGGGTCTGTAGAGATCCTAGTAAGTCTTTTATTTTCATAGTATCAATATCTCTACATTCCTCTATAGTTATGACCTTGGAGGAGAATCGTTCGGGCAAGGATCTTAGTATTTTCCTACAAATGCACGGATCCGATATCCTCTCCCCCAATCCCCACATAACATTGGTGACATCACTCAGTAGGGTGTAAAAGTCCATGAAGTTCTCATGCTCTTCCATTTTCATATTCTCAAATTGAGTAGTCAAGAGCTGAAGTTTTGACCTCTTGACCATACTAGTCCCTTCATGAGTAGTTTCAAAGATGTCCCAAGCTTCCTTAGCAGTTGTGCAATTACAAATTCTTTTGAACTCATCTGCTGAAACGGCACAAAAGATAGCATTGAGTGCCTTTGCATTGCTAATGTACCTCAGTTGTTCAAGACTAGTCCATAAATCATCCGGTTTGACTATGGTGGTGGTGACCCCATCTATAACTGTGCTCAAGAGGGGTATTTCATGTTTAATTTCCACATACCTCCATGTTGCATGATCCAATGATTGCAAGAAGACTCTCATTCTTGCTTTCTAATATGTATAGTTTGATCCATCAAAATATAGAGGTTTGGAAACCATACTAGAATCCCCTTTTGACATGATTTCAAGCTTCTAGAAACGGATCACACTCCGGGCTGTTACGCCTTTAAGGAGGAACCAGCTCTGATACCAAATTGAAATTGCGGTATAAGTTTGATTACCGCTCTCGTAGAAGCAAGAAACAAGTTTCTTTGTCCTAGAGGGGGGTGAATAGGACACTTTTAAATTAACCAATTTAAACACTCACAATCATGCAAAGCATTTCAGAAATCTTTCTTCAAACACTTGTTATGCAGAATATTAACTTTCAATAATAGAAGAGCAAGATATAATCAGATTATCTCAAACATGAAAGAAGTAAAGCAGTTGCAAACATTCATCACATAACAAGAGATTTTATAGTGGTTTGGTTATGTACCTACTCCACTCCCGGCTGATCCACTCACTCCTTGAGTGGCCGGATTTCACTATCACAATGGTTTTAAATAAGGTTAACCATAAACCTTAACATCCTACAAAAGGACTTAGACTTCAACACATGGATTCATCCTTAGGACTAATCCATCAACCACTTTGTCCTACACAAGGGCTTGTCCTACTCAAGGACTTGTCCTACGCAAGGATTCTACAGAGTTTGAGTCTTCAAACTCTGAAACCCAAATCTCAACTTTTGAGGTGGTTTCTCGGACTCAAATGACTAAAATATACTTAGCTGATTGAGCCCATTGATGATGTCTTTGGTTGAAGAAGCTTCAACTTGCACGAACGATACCTTCTTCAGCTCCCTCGATCAGCAACCTTGCTACGAATGTCTTCTTGTAGGTTTCAAGGTGAGGGATTAAGGTTTGGTTGAAACTATCTTAAAGGATACGGCTTTAAAGGCTAGAGAAGGGTTTCACCAAGATCTTCATTAATGGCAATAATGACTAGAGAATACAACTACTAGAGATTAGGTCAAGAGCCATTAATGAGGGCTTGAGTTCATGTTTCAATCCGAGCTTTGAATGCTCATTGATAGTTAGTAACAACTAGGATTGAACAATGAACTCAAGGATTAGAACCTTAAGAAGAGAGGATTTGGCTAAGGGTAATCACAAACTCAAAAGAAGGCTCTAATTTTCGTAGTTAGGGTTTTGCCCAAATGAATGCTTAAATAGATGTGAAAAAAGGGCAAAAAATGGCTAGTTCGGGTGCCCGGACACATAGTCCAAAAAACTGTTTCAGCAGCAGTCGAGCGCCCGGTGAACCCTGGGTCGAGCACCCCATATTCAGTCCATCCAGAAGGTTAAGCCACTGGACCATTTCTTGCTTGGTCGAGCGCCCGAAATTCTCTTTGAATTTCAGATGGTCTTCGCTGGACTATATTTGACCTGGTCGGGCGCCCGAACACAGTTTGGGTCGGGCGCCCGGAATCCTTCAAGAATTTCTTTAACCTTCACTGGACCCGAATTTCACTGGCCGGGCGCCTGGACACAATTTCAGTTGGGCGCCCGATATTCATACTGAATATAGTAAAATATTGTTGGACAGGTTTTCCTTAGGTCGGGCACCCGGACAAGATTGGGTCAGGCGCCCGGAATTCCTTTTCCACCTTGCTGGACTATTCTTCATGTGGTCGGGCAACCGGAAGCACAGTGGCCGGGCGCCCGGTGCTCAATCTGCAGGATTTTCAAGGTCTAATTTTTGGATACTTTCCTGCAAACGGACTATGGGCTAATACATACCAAGTCCAAGCTGATCTTTTAGACTCACCTCTTTGGCCTGGGAGATAATGGAAATGCTTTTTAAGCGACGGGCCGTCTAGAGGACACGGGTTTTGAGAATTACGTGGATTTAGGGTTGAGAGGGTTGGTTTTGAATGAAGATATCTTCGTAGATCTTCTGAGTTGAGCAACTGGAGATCTTCAAGGCTTCATTCTTCAATGTCTTCTAGGCTCATCAGACGTGAAGACTCAACCGATAAGATAATTGACAAATATGTGTACTTACAAGTTGGTACAAATTAGAGACTCTAAAGGGTAAGGGAAAGGCCCAAAAGGACAGGGATGAACATAATAAGAAAGACTTGATGACCAATGGTCTAACTAAAGTTATGGCCCTTGATAGAGTGGAATGGTGGAAAAGGATTCATGTAGCCGACCCCAATTAGTTGGTATAAAGCTTAGATGATGATGGTAAAATTATTTAATTAGAAAAAAGAATGTGACCAGTCCGAGTCGCTGCATTGACCCACCTGAGTCTAGTTTTATGGGCCTACCGAGTCAAGTCCCGGTCCTGAGTTTGCCAACCTTGGTATGTACATATGTATATATGTATAGCCCAAATATATGGGAAAAGGTTGTGACGATGACAATGATGATGTTGTGTGTGCACAAGTGAGTACAAGGAATTATACAACCCTCAACCGGGATGTGCATCCAAGTGAATCCCATGGTTCAGAAATCCAAATCTCGATCTGATGAGGCCCATCATGGATGGACCACGCCTCAAAAATCTCACAGATTAGACAATCCTAGCCATCCCAATCTGGGTTTGTTTCAGTTGAATGAGTATGATTTCCTCAATCGTCCATTAGGAGTCAACCATTAGAGGCTTAGGATTGTCACATCCAGGAGATTTTTGGGGCATGGTCTGTCCATTTTGGAGCCATCAGATCAGTGATCTGGGTCACTTAACCATAGGACCCATTTATACAACTACAAACTGAATACCTTGGCACACTACAACATATCCTCAGGTCGTCAACCATATACTTCCTAAACATGCACTGGGGAATTTCTCAACGGTTACGATGCATGTTAACAACTTAACAGGCTTATCTTTAAGGAAACATTAATAGAACACCATCAAACAACATCCTTATTGATCTGAACCATCCAATCGATGGGTCGCCTCATAGATCAACCATATTCCAAAAATCAGACTGAATAAAATGTCCTCAAGATTTGATGAATCACCTACTTTCTGCTGTACCTTGCAGTTTTCGGTTACATGGTCAGGCTATCATTCTACAATTGACTCATTTTCAAGATCTGATTGATTAAAGGTTGGGGTTGTGGCCAATCCAAGGGTGACCCATCAAGCATCAGTTCCGATGATGAGCACGCTACCTGAATTTTTTATGTTAAAGATAAGAGTAGCATTTTTTTTTGCAAGCAGATCCATCAATTTCGTACTATTGTAGAACAATTCTAAGATAATTCATATGTGAGAAGCATACCCTCTTTCTGGTTATTTCCATCAGTCCATGCCTGGATAATTCAGAAACTTTCACTATTGATCGATCTCTCTCAACAGCCTTCTTGATTTCTTCATAGACTAACCTTTTATTTGCTGGAAGAGAAATATAAAATCAAAAGAAACTAGTCAATGACCATATGCCTCGAGTTTTTTTTTTTTAATCAGAAAGCATGTCATTTCTTCCGCAGAACCTATTTATGTAATCCTAACAATGGTAAAAAAAAATCAAAATCGAGAGCAAAATGAATCCATGTTGTTCAACAGAGACTTCTTTACTTACAGTCATCAACCATGTCAATAAAATCTACCACGATAATGCCACCAATATCCCTGAGCCGCAACTCCCTTGCAATCTGAAACAATGATTACTATTTCAGTAAGCTTTTTTCTAACAACCACTGCTAGAACCTCAAATGAAACATGAAATAGCATGTAAAGAAGCTGAAAAACCACCTCTGCTACTAAGCTGGAAGAACCACTCAGAAACCATATAAATAGTAAACTTTCAACAACCATCACATGGGCACTGAAATAGTTCTTGCATTGATGATGATTTTGGTAAGTGATCCCACCAAACGACTTTTGTAATCGAATCACACCACAACATTTTATACAATGAACGATTAGTACATAGTTAATGGATCCTACAAAATGATAACATGGATTATTGGTTAAGACATGCTGAACCCTGTCCATAAATATCATACTGTCTTTGGTATGTCCATGCTCACAAAGCGAGCACGACAATGCCAACAGATTTTTCAATATCAAGGGATGTGCACGTCTGAGTAAAGTATAACAAGAAGAAATTTGCCTCTTGAGCCAAACAATGCATGCATTGTATGAGCTGGACTACAAAGAGGAATCTTGAGTGCAGGACAAGTCGCATACTCATAGTCCTGTGACTCACTATGGGTTTAATATTTTAAGGCATGAAGGTTGCACTTGCATCTACCATTGCTTAAACTGATGCCTGTCATTTGATCAATAAACAAGAATCTTTCTTCTTCTTCTTCTTCTTCTTCTTCTTCTTCTTTTTGAAAGATGACAAAAGACCCATTCATCATGCCATCTCTAAAGAGTAGGGCTGTACACAAGCTGAACCGAGTTGAGCTTGGGGCATCTTGGCTCGGTTCGGTCAGTAGCCTACCCCAGCTTGAGTTCAGCTCGGCTCGGTTTGGTCAGCAGCTTGGGCCAACTTGAGCCGAGTTCGAGCCAAGTTCGAATTTGAGCTTTCCAACCGAGTTCGGGCTGGCTTGGGTGAAAAAAAAAAAAAAAAATAGGGTTCGGGTGATTTTTTTTAAAAAGGGTAGGGATTAGAGTGCTCGAATTCAATTGATATCATAGACTCGTGTGTGTGTGTGTGTGTGTGTGTGTGTGTGTGTGTGTGTGTATGTGTGTAAGGTATTTAAAACTGGCTGAGTCGAGCCGAGCTTCGAACCGAGTTGAGTCAAGCTCAGGTCAACTCAAACTTGGCTTGAAATTATTTCGAGCTCAAAAAAATAGCTCAGCTCGACTCAAACCTTGCTTCGATCCGAGCCAAATCGATATTATTCGAGCCGAGTCGAGCGAGTTAACCGAGCTAGATTGGCTCGTGTTCAGCTCTACTAACGAGGTTAGCAGTGACCTCACTGACCTCACTCAGGAGTCAAGACAAGACCATTCAACAGTCAAACCAGACAACAGAAATTTAATCTCTCTAAGATAATTAGCAGGCTTCCAAGGGCCTGGCCCATCCTCCTTGACCCAGTGACTGGACAATTTTTCCTAGCGGTAATGATGGACTTACTAAGACAGGAAAAATGGAAAGGAGGGGATGGAGAGGAGCCATCCCATGCTCCCCCCATCCAGTTACTTCATATCAACCCAATCACCCATCAATCTTCCATCCTACTATTTGCAAAATATTTGTGGCATATTACCAAAAATAACTCTATTCTTAGCCTTAGTGAGTATAGTGTTGGTGGTACTGGTAGCCAATATACCATGAACATATGATTGTTACACTCTTCCCAAATCAACCACAACATAGCTAGAAAGGAAAGCTACCAAAAATTTTCTTTTATCAGAGAAACCCTGATTCCAGCAAGAAGAAGATCACCAGCCAAGACAGGAATTACCCCACACAACCCAAAACTTTCTCTACACCTCATTACCTTGCTATGGATGACTGCTTATCTTATCATCTCCTTTTATAATTAAGCTTGTTTAAGGATCTACACAACACATTACCTTGCTATGGATGACTGGTTATTTTACCATCTCCTTTTTTTTCTTAAAAATTAAAAAAAAAAAAAAAAAAAAAAATTGTTGAAGAAAACACACCTAAACCCTTCTCTAAGCGCCAAGTAACATACAAGCCAAGTGATTTACTTACTCACTATAAATATCAGAAAACACTGTTAGAATCTCCCCTTTGTAGGGCTGTAAGTCGAGCGGGTTGGGTCAGGTTGGTGCTCAACCCTAACCCAACCTCGGGTTGGGAATTCTCAACCCAAGCCCAACCCAAGCGGGCTCGGTCAGGTTGATCGGGTCGATACATGCTAATATTTTCGTTATTACATTAGTCTATTTATATTTCAATACACATCTTATTTTTTGCACCTATGGCTTTATTAATTATATTTGTAGTTATTTATTGTAAAGAACTTCACTTTTTTCTAAACAAATAAACTAAAATATAGAATAACTACTCCTTTAACACTCAAGCATATGAAATTCAAGCATATCAAATTTCAAACCTTATAAGTTTACTTAACTAAAGTATAATAAAATTATAAGTAACTTGTATATAGATCGGGTTTGGGTTGGGTTGGGTTCGGTTGGGCAACCCGAGGCCTCAACCCAAGCCCGACCCAAGCTTTATCGGGTTAGTGTTTGTATAGCCCAAGCTCAAGATCGGGTCCGATACTTCCTGCCCAAGCCCAACCTAATGTCGGGTCGGTCGGGTTGAACCCGCCCAACTTTCAGCCCTACCCCTTTGTGGCTCCTCAACACTCCTCCCATTCTTATTGGGCATGCGCAGGCGGGAGACACCGCCACAACTAAGTTCAATTCACCCACACCTAGGGGCAATGTTTTAAATATCAACGATATCGGCCGATATATCCCACAATATATCTTGTATCCCACCTATGCGATACAAAACGCACAGATAGCGCCGATATATCCCACATGTTTGATCCGGTGAGCATTTTCAATTTTCGATCCCTTTTTTTTGTTGCAATTATGTTAAATCAGTGTCAAATGGTTACAAATCCATTGGTTCTTTATGTTCTTTATGTTTTGCATGTGCGGCGGGAGTTAGAGCTTTGATTTTGAGATCCATTAGTTCTTCATGTATGAGGGCTGATCTACTGATTTGCACTCCAAACATGAAATCAAGCATGTATGAGGGTTGACCTACTGATTTGTTAAGTCTAGTGTTTTAAATAGTAGTAGCATGTTGCGTAGCGTTCAACCCTCTGTAGCGTGTAGCGTAATAGCATAGCGTGCTTCTATTTTTTAATTTAAAAATAAGAAAAATATGATAATTAGAAAGAAAAAAAAAAAAAAAAAAAAAAGCAAAAAATATAAAAATGCCTAACAAATGATTCATTTTTTTAAAGTATAAGCATGTTCAAGCAAGTTATTAATTATTATTTATCAAAAGCTAATCAACATATATAAAGTTATAAAAAAAAAAATCAATAATCAAATAATTATCGCATCAACAACTTTCTAAGTAGACCACTTTAATTAATAATGTCTAATTGAAACCACAAGTCACAACTCACAAGTATGAAAAGAAATAAAAATCCCAGAGGTTAAGAGGGGTTTCCAAAAACCCTCTTTCAAAACCATTTTTTTTTAGTTTTAAAGGTTTTTTAGCGTGTGAATTTCACACCAACTTTAACAAAGGATTACCACCATTTTAAGTGAAAATAAACATAGAAAGGTTGGGCTTTGACTTTACATTTTCGGTTTTTATTTTTTATTTTTATGTTACGACTTTTACACCATTTTTAAAATACAAAAATTAAAAAATATATTTTTTTAGAGAGAATAAAAAAAAAATACATTACAGCGTACGCTATGTAGCTGTAGCATACGCTTATGCTACAAGGGATTTATGCTATTTAATTATGCTACGTAGCGCTACAGCTATGCTACGCTACGTAGCATACACAACCACTACCGCTACGGACGCTATTTGAAACACACTTAAGTCCTTGTCAATTTTCGAAAATTAAAATTCATTTTTAATTAAAAATTATTATAATATTTTTTTTTTTTTCAAAATTTTCCTTCAACCAACTGTCAATTGTTTAGGTGTGTTTGATGAAATGATCATCACATACACTCTAAATGTTTATGCATTCAATTTGAATATAGTTGCATTAGTTCAGTCAGAGAGTGCATAGCTTAGGACCCTATACAAAGGAAACCTATTATATGCACTTCATTTTAAAAGTGTGTATTAAGGTCTTTTTTAACAATCCCTTAGTTTCATTGAAAAATTCAACCATTTTTCCAATGTTTCCTCATGTTTCCCAAAAAGTGTGATAAATTACCCGATGCAAACGATATATCCCACGTGATAACCAATATGTATTTGTATCCCAAGGATGCGATATGTAGCGCGATACCGATATTTCGAACATTGCCTAGGGGGTGTCCACATAGACATCCCATCCCTACTATCAACTCCCCTCCTTGTCTCTATAGCGAGGAAAAAGAATTCTACATTCTTCCTATCATGAAGGGATGATTATGGAAATCCTATGTTGTTTTCTCCAAACCTTCAGGAAAAGCAAATAACACAGTACAGGTTTGATATTGCGATCCCTCTGAACTTGGGCTCTATAGCAACCACTTAAAAACCATATATGATATCCTTCTCTCATCAAGTCAATCGAAGAAACTTTTAGAAAATTATATCATTCTTCTATCTCCCTATCCCCCACATAATTGCATATGGTAATATCTTCCAAATAATATTTCCTCAAGAATTAAATGGCCCCACCTCCCATCCTGCAATTAAGCCTTTACTAGAACCATCGAGTCCAATTCAAGTAAGGCAAACTTAAATGCTTGGGCTAGGACCTTCGCTACAATTTTGTAAGGGCCATTAATAAGGCTAATAGGCCCGAAATCTTTTAGAGATGCGACCCCCTCAATTTTCGAAATGAGAACAACAAAAGAACTTCCCATTTCTTGAAGGAGCAACCCTGCTTCATGGAACTAGGACACAAAACCCATCACCTCCCCTTTGACAACCTCCTAAAAAATTTGAATAAAAAAAAAAAAGCGATCAGGAACCCATCTGGACTCCAGGCCTTATCACTCTCAAGGTCCACTTCTTTAACTTCCTTTTCCAAAGCCAACTGCTCAAGACTACTAGCTCCTTTAATCGAAATCTTGTCAAACTCCAAGTTGACCAGAGTCAAACGGACTTCCTCCTCCTTGGAAAGAAGACCCGAAAAGAACTTGATCGAAGCGGATATGATTTGATTTTTTTTCTCAACAAGCTTCCTATCAACCCATAGAGATGATATCATGTTGCCCCTGGCTCAAGCATTAGCCATACTGTGAAAGTATTTTGTATAGTTGTCCCCCTCTTTTAACCACAGAGATCTTGAGCATTGCCTCCACTTAATTTCCTCCTCAATCAATCTTTTACTATAATCAAAACAAAACTTCTTCCTTTCTACTGCCTCATCTTCTTACAAAGGACCTCTTTCCTCTTTGGTGTCTAAAACCTATATAGCCGATAACAGAGTATCCATATCTAGCAACCTCTGGTCATAAATCTCCTTCCTACAAATCTTAAGTTTGCTTTTTATGCCTTTAAGCTTTTGGCATAACTTGAACCCTACTAAACCATCCACTTCCACAGACTTCCACCATTCCACAATTTGCTTGGAGAGACCTCCAACTTACAACTAGGCCAGTTCCAAACGGAAAAGTTTAACCCCCTAAAAATCCTTAATCACTTCCAGGTAAATTGGACAATGGTCAAACGTAGACTTAGGAGAACCTAATTGCCTGACTAAAGGGAAGGAAGCTAACCATGATTGTGAAACTAGAAATTTATCCAATCTTGGCATGGCTAGATTGGATTGACCATTGGACCAAGTAAATCCGGTTCCCCCCAACGAAAGCTGCCATTTCTTCCCAATTTCCAATAGCTCCTACTAAAACGATGGTCTCAAGGATGGTTGGCTAGGCCCATAGTAATGCAGGGGCATTTTCACACCGGGCTCGAGTGGGGCGGCCTGTGTGACACAGGGGCACACTTGGGGTGGGCAGCCTATGCAATGCGGGTGGCTTCTGTGATGCGGGCCCCACCCATGTGAGGCGAGTGGCTACTGTGATGCAAACCCATGTGATGTGGGGCCCACGAAGTAGGGTTCAGTCGAGGGCCTGGCCTGTGTGAAGCAGAAGCCTGGGCTATGAGATAAAGGAATTGATTGCCACACTCTATCAGTTTGAGCTTTTAGAGCAAGTGGTTAGTTGTCCTGCGTCAAAGTGGTATCAGAGCGGGAGGTCACGTGTTCGAGACTCCTCACCGGGGGTGATTAATGCAGGGGCATTTTCACATCGAGCTCGAGTGGGGTGGCATGTGTGATGCAGAGGCACACTCAGGGTGGTCGGCCCGTGTGATGCGGGTGGCTTGTGTGATGTAGGCCCCACCCATGTGAGGCGGGTGGCTACTGTGATGCGAACCCATGTGATGTGGGGCCCACAAAGGAGGGTTCGGCCAAGGGCCTGGCCTATGTGAAGCAAGAGCCTGGGCTATGAGATAAAGGGATTGATTCGCCGCGCTCTATCAGTTTGAGCTTTTAGAGCAAGTGGTTAGTTGTCCTGTGTCACATAGACTCCTGAAATAACCCAACAAAAAGATAAGGATGCACCCTTCAGTATCACTGAAATTGAGAACTTTCCAATCCAGTTGTCTTCCCTCGCCCAAATAATCGAATTCCAAAGTATAAGAAAAAAACAACCTACCCCCCCTAAAAATTTAAAAAAAAAAAAAAAACTACCTAGGATCAAAACTACTCATTGAGATATCTCCAAAGAACCACATTCCACACAACCAAATCCCCAATAAACTCGTAGCAGCCTCTTTCCTTCACCTCTTGATTCTAGTATAGAATAAACATGGATGGGTAAGATTCAGACAATGGCTCGTCATCGAGCCAACCATCCGTCTAACACCTCACCTTATAAACTCAACCAATTAGAAATTGGATACCATTGCCAAACATATTGCCTACTTTGCTAGGAAGGTTTCTTCCATTTCCACCCGATCTTTCATTGAGCTTATTGATTGTTCTCCAAATATCTAACCCCTCACGCATTGAGGGAATCCCAGGAAACCACCCCCACTAGAATCACCATAGTTTCTATAAATATTCGCGTCCCATCCACTCCTCTAATGCTCAGATCTCCCTCTCACTCATTGCCACCTCGCCATCATATTTTCCAACCATGGTTCTGAATATTGGTATTGGGGGGGGGTATGAGCCTGGTCGAAAAACGGCATGGTACAGGTATCGCATGTATGTATTGGTTCATATAGGTTGAAACTTTTTTAAGACAAAAATTAAGGGAAAAATCGTAAAAGGGGAAAAACAAGATATTCAAGAGTTATCTTTTTTACTTTGTATTGTGAATATGCATATGATGGTGTATTAGACCTTTCTTTTATTAGAACTAAGAATGTTGCCTGTCAACTTCAAGGTCTTAAAAAACAATTACATAAAGGCCATTACATAATGATAATGACTGGTGACCTTTTTTTTTTTTTTTTTTTTTTTAAGATGAGAATTTATTAAAAAAAGGTAGCAAAAGCCACTGAAGAACTATACATCAGAAGAAGGGAAAAAAAACTAGGACACCCAACCACCAAGTGGAAACCATTACGTGTTATAGGGAAGAAATGGCCCACAACAATCCTGCTATGGGGCCACAACAGGTTTTTTTCCAGACCAAAAAAAAGTCATAAGACCGTTATGGGGTTGTAATGGCCATTACGGCTCGTATCATAACACTAACAGCGGTGGTCGTTACTATTACCATAATGAAATACCTTGGTCGACTTCACCTGTTTAAAGTCAACCAAATGGGCCCTAATTCAACACAAATCAAGCATAATTTGGTCAATTCATGCCCATTACATTGAATAAGAAGATGAAAACATGGGGAAAAAAAAAGTGGGTGGTTCACCATTGTTTCTGATTTTTCCCATAATAGTCCATTCTACTTTAATTTGTTGAATCTCACTCAAATCTTTTATTTAATCCTCAAAGTAGGCCTATATCTAGTCTAAAATGCTTTCTAAGCTTCCTCCACATTGATTGTTGAAAGTAAAAAAGAAGACAAAATTGAGAGAGGTTGGAACAAACTTTCAAATTTGGACCTTTACGGGCATCCATATAGGTTGTATCGGTCCAACAAGGCCCCCTTTTTTAGGGTGGTCCGTTTTAGCCCCATATCATGTATCATATCAAGCTAATATGATAACAATATTCAAACCATGTTTCCAACATCACACAAGTATCTAGGGCAACATGCATCTATCAAGATCAAGGTATCCCAAAACGGTTACGTATCAGCCAATACATAACGGAAACGGTCATGACCGTTACGTGTTACGGGGTCGAAACGGCCGTAACGGCCGTTACAGAAAAAACAGGCCGTATCGGCCCTGTATCGGACCGTAACGGTCCTGTAACAATATTTTTCAAAAAATAAAAAAGGGCCATATCGGCCAATATGGGGTCCATAACGGCCGTTACGGCCCGTCTCGTAACGGTAACGGTGGTGGCCATTACAGCCACCATTACCATTATGGAACACCTTGATCAAGATACAAGTTCATTCATCAAAAGATTTACAGGTAGCAGAAAATTTTATTTAAAAGAAAAAAGTTCATTCATCAACGGATCTTGAACTGCTATATACATTGATCATGTTAATTGCCTACATTAACCACAGTAAGCCAAAAGCCATTTGCCGACGTTTCAAAAATAACACAAGAAAAGATCTAGGAGGTCACATTTCATTAAGTTCACATGTTCAATTATTGAGCCATTTATATCAGTGATTTAAATAGCTACGGAATGTCGCGTGTAGCTTATGCTACAGTAGCGTAGTTTAGCCTTAACACTGCGTAGCTCATGAAAATAGCTAAAGTCACATGTAGCCTACACTACATGATGATTTGCATACGCTACACGCTACACGCTACATAGACTACACTACACGCTATGTAGCTCACATTACAATTTATTTTTCACTACAACATTAAAATCAATTAATGTTTTCAATGATTTGTTACATTTTTCTATTTTCAATAAAATTAGTTAATTTTTCAACGCTTTTAGTAAAAATATTACATTTACATTTAATCATTACCTTATATTATTTTAGGTTGAGTTTAGGTTGCATCAAATATGATGAAATATCATGAAGGCATCCGAGCACCAACACAAGTTTATCAGAGGAGGAGAGCTAAGGCCGCAACCCCAGTTTCATTATGGATGGATGATCATTACATGGGGACCAGTGGACCAAATTCGAGTTCTTAGGAGCGTTAAAGACCCCACATGTATGGTTGTGCATTTTTTAAAACCCCACATTGGAAAGATGCATGTGGGCTGCTTATTTGAAACTGATTGATACATCTTTGGACTATTTGGATATCACCCAACCTGACCTGGACCACATCTAGACATTATAAGCGTTAGACCATGCCGTTGGATATCTTAGACACATCAGTTTGGTAATCCAGACCGTTGGATATGTTAGGAGACTCGGGTTTAGGTGTACGGACACTCTAGACTGCGCATTCCGAGCCATGGACACATTGGACAACATTCATCCAGGACGTTGATCACGTGTGGACATACCTGTTGCATGTTGGAGATCATCCTTGTGTCATGTGGCATATCTTTATTTCTGCTTTATTTTTAAGTCTTATTTTTAGGTTATTAGATATTTATATTTTGATCTTCCGTTTATAGATTCGAGCGGTCCAAGAATAGTTCTAGACTCAAGGTTCGCTTAGGTTTTCTTATATATACTTGTTTGAGACTTGAGACTTCAGATTTTATTGACATACGGAATGAAATTTCTCTACATGGCTTCTTTTAAGCAAGAAAACTTCCTATGAATGGAATTTGGTGTGAAGCCCTTGGAGTGATTCCTAGTTATCTTTCTTATTCATATCAAGGTATTTATTTCTTCTCTCTCTAACCCTTTTTTTCATCGAATATTTTTCTCTCTTCTTTCTCAAACCCTAACCCCATCATCATCATCAACGAACAAACCAACCCAACCACACCACACCATCCATACGATTGTACGGACATGCCCATACACTGCACGAACATGTCTGTGCAGCCAAACCCTAGCCTTTTATAAAACCCTAGCCTTTTATAAAACCCTAGCCTTTTGTAAAACCCTAAATTCCCAATTTCTTGATTTCCAAACCCTAATCCATTCAAACCCTAGTAGAGCACAAGTGAATCCTCGAATCTAAAACAAATTCTGTGGTAGATAGAAGTTCTACCTTCCATTGGGCCATGTCCAATCAATAGCCTTAAGGATCTATTTTGCAGGATCGTGATGTGGTCTTGGATTTGAACTTAATTGAATATTTGATTTCTCTAAATTGGTGGTATATTAGCTTTATTTTATGCTTCAATTTACTCTAGTAATCCGTTAATTAATTCATTTGCATCATCCTACTTTAGGCCATCCGTCCTGCATCAAAATATTGTTAAATTTTATCATTAATCAGTCTAATTTGATAAAAAGAAAATAAAATATCATGAAATTGGTGCAACTAAGTGCAACCTTAATTAAAAATCTAGAAGTAGCATGTAGTTTACACTACACGCTATGTAGCTTACGCCTCACACTTTAGAGGGATGAATGATATGCGACACGCTATTCACTATTTAAAACATTGATTCATATATGAGATACCTACAGTGTTATATGAGTGCAAATATGAATTGTGGAGCAAGTTAATTTCACCAATGATCTTACATGTTAATATGAAGTGGTGACCAAGGTTTGGCTTCTAAACATACTTGTTTTGCAGCCGCGAGATTGACATCAAGAACAGCTCTCTCTTGTGACGTTCCTTGACCAAGCATCCCATGGCCCCCATTTACATCAATAGAAACTAATGCCTCAGTTTGTTCAATCACAAGAGAACCTCCATTGGAAAGTGAAACCCTGCAAGATAAGGGAAGAATGAGGGCCAAACTATATGGCAGGAGATTGCAGGAAAATGGGCAACCCACAAAAGAACATCATGATTGATCTAAATTCAAACTACAAACTTGAGCACACCCCAACGTTTTGTCATTCAAAATCCAATAAGAAGTTTGGTTCCATCTTCATTCAAGTCGAATATAGAAAGAAGTTTCACATGCAAATTATTTGTGGCATTGCCACAGTTTTTTGGATTGTATAACATATAGAGCAACTTTGCAGCTACAACAGTTAACAGTTGATTGGAATTTTTATTTGATATGCATGGGTCTTTCAATTCTGCATTACATTACGTCTAGCCCAATGTTACCTAAACCACCAACCACCCGATGCTTTACATTGAAAATCGTGCAATCTAGATTAAGGGTCATTAGCAGCTGGATGCAAACCCAAATCTTTGGTTATTGCTTAGTGTCGATGAATTTCTAGCATAAATTGAAATTTAGATCATGGAGATTTATACTTGGATTTGTACAATAGCACGTGTATATACAATACCATGCATGCAGGATCTGTAATAATAATATTCATCTTTACATATAAATTCCAACATCAATCTGTATATAAAACCATATTACTGGTAAAAGATAAAAGTATATTGCATTATTTAATGTATGTGCTTGAAGGGCCCACATGACCTACCCGTAGCACACCACGTATTGGAGTAAGTACCATACCATGTGTTGGTCCAATACCACATAGCAGAGCAACTAGAGATCCATGTAACCTTGGTCAAGCCTATGGGCAAGAGCTCTGTTATATTAGCCATCTCAAAAGAAACAATTAGGTCATCTTGATCTTTGTTGCTTTTGTTTGAAATCCCTCACAGGGAACAATTTATCTACCCATTTCAAGCATTCTGAGTTATGATGCAATGATCTATTCAGATATGCTCAGATCAGATTGATCCAAAAAAATAGTACTTGAATAGGATACTTGGATGCTTTGGATAGTACTTGAATAGGATACTAGGACGCTTTGAGCTAAGGCCAACTCCAGCTAATTTCTGATCTCATCACGGCTGCAGTATTCTAATTGGCTGAGGTGTTGTTGCCGCTCCTGCATTCCTCCCCCTTTGGGATATTTTAAGGCTAAGTTCGATTGTAGTTCATTCGGAAACCCCAGTCCGGATGGGTTGGGGTTTTCAACGGAAACGACACCGGGAAATTGGTTCTGGAGTTCTGCTGTCCCACTGGTTTCCAAGAATCCAACTATGCTGAAGCTGTGGCTTTAGTTTGGGCAGTCAAGTTGGCTGAGATCGTAATATTTTCCACATTACTTTGAAAGGTGATTCAAGCAACCGATGTCGTGGTGGGAAAGACAGGAAAATAGTTTGGAGGCTCATCATCATGGCCTTATTTTGGGCAGCTTGGAAGGGAAGAAACGAGCGTTGCTTTAGAAATGGCAGGACCTCCGTAGATAGAGTGATATGTGTTATTAAAGGTCTAGTCAAGAGTTGGGTCTCTTATGCTAATGTAGCCAAAGCTGCGTCTATCTCTTCCTTTTTTGGGTTGTTAGTGCTCTGCTTTGTTGTATTCTTTTCCCACCTTGTGGCGGGCTTCTTAATAAAGATTATGTTGCCTCTCAAAAAAAAAAAAAAAAACGATTTTGTGAACTGAAGGTCCCAACCACCTTTGGAAGGTCGCTGACCTAGTATCGGAAGTACTAGATCCGTGTATGGGTAAGCAGGTCTTATTTGTGCATGTCCCAAGAGAGGCGAATGGTAAAGCTGATGATCTTGCCAAGAATGGGGTGTTCAGGAGGGAACCCGGCATTTTTTTATCATGAAGTGTCTCCTCCCCCTTGATAGTCTTTTTTTTTTCAGGTGGCTATGTGTGTTGTTTCTGTTCTGGTTGAGGGTCTATTTTCGCATTTTTATTCTCTTTTCAGCCACATTCATTAAACAATAAAATAAAAATAAGAAACCTCTTCCATTGAACTCTAGATCTACCAGAGTTCTGTTTCGAACTCTGGGCCTACTAGTTAATTATAATTTTGGGGGAACAGTACCAATTGGGCTAGTGTACTTAACTACTTATGAGTTGTGGCCAGTCCTTGTCATATTTGTATCCTTGGCTTTTAGGATCAGCCATATCTGATCCTCATCATACTCAATAAACATACCCATACTCGCGAAACATAGCATGAAAGTACTTTCATGTGCATTTGAGAGTCAACAATAAAGTTTTCCAAATGCCAGGGCCCAATTTATCCCTCCCCCCTTGGTGATAGCATATTGATCTTCTCTGAGCTGGTCCTGATAAATTGAGCTGCATCTTGGTGATAGCATATTGATCTTCTCTACTCAGAACTGTAATGGTATAAATTCAAGAGACATGAGCACTTGGACGTCCCCAGCCAAACACGATAGAATAAAAAACAGCTCATGACATGTCAGATAGCTATTCATATTAAAACATAAGCTATAAGGAACAATTGGCTGCTGTTTCTCACCTTTTACTGAGGATATTGTTGATCTCTTCTTCAATGCCATATTCGTCGAAAATAGGAATTCGTTTATCATATAATTCGACTCGATCACAGAGGTCTGGTGCAATTTCCTGGAGATAGTTCGTGACCTGAAGGCAACGATTCAGAATGTAATGACTGCGGACGTATAAATAAAGATATACACGAGATGGAATCAGGACCATGGATCAATGTCCCAGAAAGTGAAAACCAGAAGGACGGCCCATAGGGTGCTCATATTCATGGTATTTAAGACTAGTCTGGGTCAGGTGCAAAACTGGGACATTCAACACATCCAAATCTATAAAATCAGGCAGTTTTAAGTCAGGCAATCTATAACTTTAACAGGTTGTAGGTCATAACTACACCCAAATCTAACTATAAAGCTTTGCTAAGTTCATACAGTGGTACATTTGAGCGGTGCATCAGATGTGCTCAACCATGTAGATAACCGCACATGGAAATCAGGCCAGTCAACTCATCAGGTGGGCCACCCATGTATGAAAATAATGAACAGTTAAGAAGAGAAAGAAAGACAACAGTCCACATCAATGTATACATGTGACCTGCCTGATGAGCTGACCGGCCTGATTATTGGGCCAGGTCATGTACATGGTGGAGCCAACCAGATGCACAGCTAGGATATCATACTCACACTCCATGTTAGCACATGTGGCTGAATGTGGAGGTACATGTGCACTTAGCAGAACTCTTATTAGTCAGGATTTTGCCTTCACTACGTGTCCCCAACATCTAACCTGCCTCACCTCATGATAAGTCCGAGGAGAATCAACAACCATGCTCTTACCTGAAAAAAAAAAAAAAGGACAGATATAGCACATAGCTCAACAAAGTTTTGGAGAGTAGATTACAATAGGAAACTGGAATGAAACGCAAAGCTTTCTGCAAGGAGTAATGGTACTAGCTGACATGCATCTTCAGTCGCCAAACCCAGATACCAGTACTCACAGGCAAAAATCCAGGCCGCACATCAGGTTGGACATACTGCTAAGGTGTTCTGGCCCAATAGTCAGGCCAGTCTGCTCCTCGGGTGGGCGACATACACTGAGTATAGACCTATGGTTATCTTTTCTTTTTAACTGCCCGCTTTTTTGTAAAAATGTGCGCCACCTGATGAGAAAATCAGCCTGATTTCAGGCCACCATATTAGAAGTGAGTCACACCTGATGAATGACCGAGATCTTGCAGACAAGTCATGCTGGCGAGGCGTGGGGCACCTTGGTTTTGGGGCTTGCACGTGCACATCCTCAAGTAGCATCCCTCTTCAGAAAGTAAACATATTATCAAAGAGAAATGCTCCAATGCTCTCAGAGTACTTTGAGTTATAGTGCACCTAGTTGCATCAGTTCACTTGGACAGTCTAATCAATTGATATGAACTGTAAGTCCAGAACAAATACCTTGGGCTACCATGCAAAAATAGTACTGATCAGATGATCCAACTCCCTTTGATTCTTTCTATATTTTCCATAGACATCCATTTCCCAAACCATGGATGGAATGGTTACGATTGCCTAACAAAAGTTATTCTTTAGAATCATAAGGAATCCATGATAGGCCCCAACAAACAGATGGATCAAATTGTTGATTGGACGTATTTTGTGTGAACGACAATTGACCATCTATATTGAAGTCATTGATCAAATGGTTAACAAATGTCAGATCAGTGTGAAGTTTGCAGGGTATCCTATAAAATGTACGTTGGACGGAACTAATGAATAGTCTATAGATCAATCAATCGATCAGACTATTTAAGTGTCCAAATCATGTTATCCAAAAACGGTTGAGTAACGGCCGTAATGGCCGTTAAGTAACAGTAATGATGGGTACTGTTACGCGTTACAGGGCCGTAACGGCTGCTTTGGAAAAAATGGCCCGTGATGGCTGTTATGGTGCTGTTACATTTATAAAAGGAAAAAGAAAAAAAAATGGCCATTACAGCCTGTATCATAACAGTAACAACAGTGGTGGTTACGACCACTGTTACCATTGCTGAATACCTTGGTCCCAATGCAACTAAGAGCACTTTAAATTATAGTGCTTTGGGAGCACTGGAGCAACTCTCATTAGCGAATAGAATGATAAATAAAAGAGAGTGGATTCACCTTCTCGTTAAAACAGTCTTGCACAACAGAGAGCGTCTGACCCATTGCCCTATGTAAAATAACTGGAATTGCACCTTCTACACCCTCATCCGCAGCAAGAGCTGCAGACTTTGCGTGTTCGACGATGCCTTTCCAGGTAGAAAGCAAGCCCTCCAGATCCTTTTGCAATTCCTCCAAGGAATGGCCAGCAGCAACAGTTCTTAAAGTCAGACCAAAACCGGGAGGCTGTAATGTTTTCGCGATGACCCTTAAGCGTGTTCGCTCAACTCCAGTGATCTTTTTTGAGACCCCGATTCTATCACAACGAGTGCTCAATATCTGCAAGGTAAACAAAAATAAAGCTTCCCGTTTTCCATTTTGGGTGTTCAAAGTTTAAAGAACAGAAAAATCCGGCTAGCATGAAACTCTTCAGTCAGAAAACAAGATCATGAAGTCTATCAGGAAAAGGAGCAGATGGAATGCTTTCTGGCAAGGTAGTATTCCCTTCTTCTTCTTCTTCTTCCTCTTCTTCATTTTTTTAAGGTAATAATTAGTATTCCGTTTCAGGAATGGAAATGTGGAAAATGACGACCGCCATTCGCATTTCATTTTCCACAAGTCTCCAAACATCCAATTGGTTCAGGACAAGGTCATCCTACCTACAAATTCAATTATTTCTGGAGAAATTTCCCCTAGGAACCAATTCTCATGAGAACCCTTTGAGAACTCATTCCACACGATGTGTGCCTAACATTCAATCTGTCCACTAGACGAGTCACCTCATGAAACCCCTAGGGCCCAAAAATCAGCCTGATCAAAGTTGGAGGGGATAACCACCTTTGGTTTTCACCAGGTTGCAAAACAGCATGATTTTTTGCCTGACCCTTCATCCAAGCCAAGTGAAAGATCTGCATGCCTAGATTGCATATAGACATCCCGTGGGATGAGTTCTCAAAGGGTTCTCTGGGTTCTCATGAGAACTGTTTCCTAGGAGAAAATTACTCCTTCCAAACGCTCCCAAAATATATCAGGTAAACTTAACATCTCCAGAAAAATCGACTCTAGTGATTGGTAATTTGATGGAGAACCAACACATAAAAGACAAAGGTAAGAATCAACAATTCTTCAGTCAGAAAAACAAGATTATTACTCATTACCTTGCAACTTTAAATAATTTTGCAACACCCTTCAAATAACTCAACTCAATTGAGCAATAGAAAACCAAAACTACAGATTTGACTGCTCAAACCTAGAAAAAAATGGGTGAAACCAGGATGAGAAACCATGACCAATGACAAGGATACTTTTGCCCGGCTATTGTAAGTGCTTCAAAGCTAAAATCATATTATTTGATTTGAACCTCAGGGTCTGTTTAGATTTGTGGAAAAAAATACTTACTGAAATGGGTGGACCCAAAAAAGGTGTTTTTCTGTTTGTTTTTGTAGTTGCATTTTGATAGAGAGTTGCTTTTTCTCTTTTCTGCTTGGTAGGTAAAAACTGCTGGATAAAAACTCGGTGCTTACAAATACAGTAACAGTTGGAAAAACAAGGCCTTGTCTTGGAAAGATATGATCTTTAGAAAATCATGATTTAATGGATCCCACCATCCATGGTTGGTCAATCCAATAGACTGGGTCCAATAATCCATGGGGCCCAATGGCCCAAACACCCATCGAACTTGGAAGGACATAAGAGGTGCATCCAGAGTAACATCCACAAGCATAGTTTTAGTGGTGGATTATGCTTGAGCCTTATGTTTATGCTTCTTCACTGCCACCATCATATCATTATTATTCAACGCTACCACCACCTCCATCGCCAGCTCCTAAACATTACTACAAGTCCCCACCAAGGCCATCAACTTCGTTGCCACCTTCAACTTACTGCTGCAAGTCACCACCCCCACCATCACCATCTCTCCTCACTACTATAATTCCCCTTGGCCACCATCAACTTCGCCACTTCCACCAAAATACTACAAAACACCACCTCACACCATCACCACCTACATACCACTAAAGTCCCCTCCGCCGCCATCCCCTTCACCTCCTCAACCTTACCGCTACAAGTCACCACCTCCACCATCACTTCACCACGTCCTCCCTACCACCATCGCCATCCTCATCACGAACTCCTCCTTAACACTAGAAATCACCGCCTCCACCATCTCCTTCACCACCACCACCATGCCAGCATCCCCCCACCCCAATCGCCTCCTCATAGTAACAAGCCTCCACCATCACCACCACCCCTTACCACTACAAGTCCCCATCACCACCTCTCGCATAATTATCTCCTCCTTATCACCATTTCGAATGAAGAAAAAAAAAATGGACTCTGGTTGGGGGCTAGAGTTGGAGCATGGATCAATAAGAAGAAGGGAAGGGCGAGTAGAAAATATTTCCTTCCACCTAAGGAACTCCAATTTAACAGGTATCAGGAAAGAAATACTTTTGGGGCCTCCTCCTTGGAAAATATTGCTTATACGGAAATGTTGTAAACAAACAACACTGACATTTTCACAGCATTTCTTTATAATGATTTCCTTGTTCCAAACAGCCTCTCACAGAAAATGCTCTAGTAAACATGTTGAATCCTACTTGACAGAAGCAATACTTATACTTTCTTTTAAGAAGGGTTTTACTTAAAAATGAAAAGACATGAAAGTTTCACAATGGTTAAATGATTTCAATTTAGTTTTATCTTGTGAATTGAAGATTGAAATGATTCCAATAGCATATCTTTATGGCTAATCTATACAGATACTGAATATAAAGAAATACCAAGAAGTGAAATAAAGCGAGAAGGAGGTTGTAAAAAATGGAATGAATTGAAAAACTGAAAAGAAGATAAAGAGTTAGAATCGGCTCGACAAAAAGTACAGAATGGGAGGTAAAAGATAGAAATAGAACCTACCCAGAACCTGCTTTTTAGGTTTGGGTAAGCAGTGAGAGCGGGACCTTTTGTACCTAATCCCTCTTTCACAACTTGCACGATCACTTTAGTGCCTTTGCGAACATGAGCCCATTTGTTCACATCAGATTGTGAGTTATCAGAAACTTTCAGATCTTGCAGCATGTGATGTGACAGTTCAGAATCATTGGAACTCTCCATTTCTAATGGAAGGAATTCATTAACAGTTTCCCCTTCTATATGATGCCCATTTTCTTCAAAATAGTCTTCAAAATCCGCTTCCCCTCCACCATAATCAACAACAGCACCATTCATATTCCCCTTAAGAGCATCGGAAACATCTATGTCATCTTCAACTTCATGTTCCTCAAAGTCTTCATTCATGAACCGTACCGATTCAACTGAATCATCCTGAAGGTCGGCATCCAAGAACTCATCAATGATTTCATCCTCTCTATGTGGAGCAAGGTCATGTTCATGGGCATCAGGGTCGTGCTCTTTATGCTCACTAATAAAAGAGCCATCTACTTTGCGTTCCTTAGTCTTACGACGGAATGGAGGATATACAAATGGTTCCCTATTTGGCTTAATGTCCATAAGCGATGGTCTTGAAATACCAATGTCGACAAATGCGCCACCCATATGAGGAACGAGCTTCGTGACCACACCAAGATATACACTATTACAATGTACAGTATTTTTAACTGGCTCCAATAATAACTCAACCAGTTTCCCATCTTCCAAGACAGCAATTCTCTGCATAGTACATATGGAAGAGTTAATCAGTATAACAGTAGAAATGGATTCCTCGATACGAGCTAGTTTATTATCTTCTTCAGGTACTACTCCCTCCAAGCCTTGATCGTCCTTCTCATGAAAATCCACTTGATTGCCCTCATTTTGAATGGACCCTTTATTAGATATGCTAGAATCTGACGTTTCCTTAAACTCAAAAGAGTAGATACTAGATTGGAGTAGCCAGGGCTCCTCAACAGGCTGATCTCTTTCAGAGATTGTCATTGCTTTATTCCATCTTGGATTACTAGCATTTTTTGTCATTTCCTTATCTACAGAGTGAGATTCATCTTCAACCATAAGATCAACTGAGAATGGCTTCTGCCCTGAAGAAATCTCTTTAAGATTTCTTATAATGTCGTTTTCACCTGCCAAATCACTGGAAGCATTTAAGTGTTCAGCACAGTGAGAAGAACCACTCTTAAAATTAGCAGGATATTGTTGGGGCATATTACCTGCAGATGGCATATGATTCCCTGAAACCTCGATGGGTTGTTGAAGAAGGTATGCGTCCTCCAACCATGATCCCCATGAAGGAACTGGAAGCCTCTTTAATCTGGTCTTCATCCATGAATCCCTCACCAAGATCTTTTCATTTTGTTTGAAATGCAAAGGTACTGACAGGGAAAACTCAGGACCCGGTCTCCACACAAGATCGCTAGAAGGCCATTTATCTCCCTTTACAAAATAGTTGTATTTGAAATTTAACCCGCAAGGCACCTGCGAATGCAAAGCAGCTTAAAGACCAAGGGATGCTCTGAATATACCAACAACCCATGTATGTTCAAATGTTTCAAAAACCATTGGAAAGCAAATAAGCAAATCACGGCATCAAATAATATCCTTTCTGGTATTCCTTTCAAATGGTTCCAATTATTGCTCATGAAGTAACTACAAATTAACCAAATCAATTAACGACAGGGAAGTAGAGCTTTGCTAAGTGCACGCATGTGGGCAATAAAGCTCATGTACATACCACACGTGCCAGCATGGCACATAGTTGGAGATCCAATACATTCATCAGGTTGGTCCATCCAACCTTATACATGTTTTTTCCAAAACAAATCTGGTCCACTCAGCATGCAGGCCCCAATATTGGAAACAAGTGGACAGTTTAGAAAACTTCAGCCAAGTTTGTTTTGCAGACTATGGCTCACCTGACAAGCAGGTAAACCTTATTCTTTGGCTAGGGCATCGATATAATGGTTCCCTTCTGATGAATGGATTGGATCTCAGACCTATCGTGCCATGCTGGCGCATGTTGGCATGTACATGAGCTTTATTGGACACTCATGCACACTTAGCAAAGCTCTGGGGAAGTGACAAGAACCTCTTCTACTCTTTTTTCTTTCTTTTTTTGAAAGATAACTGGAAGTGACCAGAACATGTCATGTTCCATGCTGTGAGAACTACAATTTTTTCCATAGGGTGTCAGAGCCACTGCCTCTCCAAATGCCATCACAAGAAGGAGACTCGATTCCAGGCTACACCTTGGAAGAGCAGGTACAGTCCCAACTTGGCTACTGAGCTGGGTGTAGAACTATCAAACTAGAAATGAATATTACATGGTGTAGATTTCAGTTTCCCAACAAATCATTACATACAAGAAACACCTGCGGTAAGTTGGCGAAAGAAACAACAGATAAGTTTATATTAAACTACCTTTATTTCACTCTTCCACAAGTTAGCATGTTCTCTGGATGGAGACATGAGGATAGCCATCTCAGGTTCCCAGCAGCCTAACGCAGGGAGGTCCCCAGTTATATACAAAAGCTGGCCATCTTCTATATCAGCTTCTATACTCCAAAGGACCTTGCACAATTCCCGGCGTGTTGTAGTAGAATTGCCTGACAAATCAGAATGGTACAGAGGCCCACTACCATTAGCATTTCTACAGTAACAAAAGTTCCTCTATAAAAGGAGAAAGCAGTGCAACTTCACTCATACATACGTATTCAAAGTACACGGACACAACCACTTTTTTGAAATCATGCTATGCTGACACGCATCAGTATCCGCGTGTCTACACTCCTAGACACAGGCTATATAGGGAAAAGAAAAAAAAAAGGAAAAAAAAGGGATATTTTTTATCTAACTATTACTAGAGCTTTGCCAAGCGCACATGCATGTGCCATAAAACTCATCCGCACACTAAACATTTGCCATCATGGCACATAGTGAGATCCAATTCATCCATCATGTTGGTCCAACCTTGTACATGTTCCCCAGAAATAAATCAGGTCTACTCAGCATGTGGGCCCCAATATTGGAAACAGGTGGATGGGTCAGAAAACTTAGTTAAGGGCTCGTTTGGGAGCTTGTAAATGGAAGTAAATGTGAAATGGATTTGGAGGTAAATGAATTGGGAGTAAATGGCATTGCATAGTTGTGTTTGGATGGGAGTAAATGAAATACAATTGAAATCAAAATATTTCGTTTGGATGGGAGTAAATGAGAGGAATTGGAATGCATTTGAAAAGTTCAATATATTCACATGAATATATGTGATATCCCAAATCGGCTTTAATATCCTAACTTAGTGTACATATGTGATGTTTTATAGAATGATTGTAATAAGCCCATTGAAATGTATACTACAGCAAAAAATGAGGATATTTCGAGCCTCGGGTAGGCCACAAATGTAAGGATCACAAACAAGCAACTTACGAACGTTTTTTAACCGTCCATTTATATGGCCATGCTTTAGATGGTTTGGATAATTCTTTTGGTGTGATTTTAGTGATGTAGCCAATATTTGGATTGTCGGGGAACATGTGACACATTTATGACGAACATGTGCATAGTGGCACCTTTGTTTATACGTGCGACTCTCCAAGGGAGCTCAAAAAGGCATTTCACCCCATTTACTTCCAAATCATCTCTCGTAGAGAGGATTTCATTTACATGCACATTTACTCCCATTTCGTTTCACTTACTCCCATTTACTTCCATCCAAACACACCCTAAATACCATTTACCTCCATTTACTTCCAATTCCACCCATTTACCTCCATTTACTCCTTTCCAAACGGCACCTAAGTTTTTCAGAGCCGTGCATTTGCATTGCAAGCTGTACCCCACCTGACCAATGGATCAACCTGATTCTTGTGCTAGGGCATCAAAATGGTAGTGTAATTCTAAACTAATGGATGGATTGGATCTTAGACATATCATGTCATGCTAGCCCATGTGTGACATGTACGTGTGATGCAGGACGTCAAAACGTGTCATGATATGCAAGAAATCAGATTTAGATCACCACAAGATAATTAAACAATATTCAACTTTCCACATCCCACAACAAGGCCAAACCATTTAATAGGGGAATCCATGGAGATCCAAGCCTACACGCAAGTTAGGGCTAAGTCCAAATCAAATTAATCAATTTCGTTGATGCCAAAACATATGGAGACCCTCAAACTTGTGTAGGATTGTTCCATCATTCATAAGATTCTCTAACCGCAAATTAGGGCAAGATTAGGGTTCCAAAATTAGGGAAAAGTGAAGATTTGATAACCTAAGGTTAGGATTTCTAGATTAGAAAGGTTTATTGGGCTGAGAATTGAGAACAAATCTGGTTTATTTGAATAACATAGCTGATTTGGGGATTTTGCAGAAAATAGGGAAAAATTAGGGAAAATAATAAAAATTCATATCTTTCAAACAGGGAGTCCAAATCGGTTGATTCAAAAAGGGTTTTGGAGTATAAAGGAAGGCCTACCAAAGGGAGGAATCAAACCATGAAGAAAAGGCCCGCGCGTGTGCCGCACGTGTGCAAGTGGCTCGCACGTGTAGAGGAAACGGCCACCTCCACCCTGGTCGACCAGGGGAGATCTCCCAACCTCCGAAGTTTCGTCTCGATCCGACGTCCGGTGTGCGCGCAGTGCTCCGCCGAAAGTTGTAGCCCTGCAACGGGCTGAATCTGGAAGATGAACAACTGTCGTTGTTAGGCTGTTTTGTTGGCTGGAAAACGTGGATAAGGTGAAGGGATGATGATGATGATGGAGGATGGATGAATCGGGATGAGGCTTCACACCTCAGTAGCCTTCCCTTGATGAACAAGGGGGGGGCTTCCCACCCTCTTATGGCTCACGTCTCTACACACAAAGAGAAGAGAGAAAATAAGTTTTTTTTTCTTTATTCCATGTATAAACCCCCCCCCCCCCCCCCCCCAATTGGAGTTTTATAGAAAACCCTAAGGGGAGAAAATGACAAAACTGCCCCTGCGTCATGGGCGCAATAAAAGGGGTCCACATCAAAATAATAAAACTAGACAACTAATAATTAATCCAATCCGACCATCAAAACTCTAATCATGAAAAGTAATAAAACTCAAAATCCTAAGAAGTTCTATAGTGGTGGGCCACGATCATGACATGATAGGCCGCGATCGGATCCACCCTAGACTTTAAAACTCTCAACACTCCTCCCACAAGTTGTGGGTCTTCAATCCATATTGTCGCCAAGGTAGATCGACGGTGGGAGCCTCCTCCTTATCCTCTCGTACATGCGTAGTGGAGGTACCTCATGCGTGATGTCCCCATCAACTCTCCCCGACTGCGAAGATTTCGCCATTGGCGAAATAAAGCTCCTGTACCGCTCTAGAATATCAGGATCGAGCCGCTGAAGCTCCCCTCACTGAGCCACGAACATTCTGAAGCCGGCCATGACTTCCGCTTGACAAGGAACTTCTGGAATCCGCTGTCCCGTGTCTAGACTATCTCATGGTCCAGGATATCCTCTATCTTCTCTCTAGTAGTAGGAAGGGTAGGCAAAGGGGGTAGAGGCTAGGACGAGGGGTTGGGAAGAGGCCAAGGGTCAGAGGGATGATCTGGTGCTCTGGGATGGTCAGGTGAAAGGCTGGAGATAGGATCAAGGGTACCCTGAAATGCGACTAGATCCTCCATAGTGAATGTGGAACTAATCCCCATCGAAGGTGAAAGATCTACCACATACGCATTGGGACCGCTTCGTTTGATAATTTTGAATGGTCCAGCGCTACGTGCATGCAATTTTCGAACGGTTCCCTGAGGATACCGCTCTGACCTAATACGGACCATCACAGAGTCTCCCACATTGAATTCTTTGTACCTCTTATGTTGGTCTGCAAAAAGTTTGTATTGTTCATTATTTAGATTGATCCTCCGCCTGATTTCTTGATGCAGTGAATGGATATGCTGTGGGAAAGACTTTGCAGACTCTGATGGTTTATAGGAGACGGACATGAATGAGACTAATGGATTCTCTAGCGAAGCAACGGACTCAAAATAAACCCTATGAAAATAAACAACTCACCCTATGATCTAAAACTTAGGAAATTCTAACAAAAGGATACTTCTCGTGGGTGGCACATAACTTAGCATTCTTTATGATTCCATGGGTCCGCTTTAACTGATCCTTATACGTGTTATAAACAAGGATAATATTCAAGTATCCCAACACTTGAGAACACTCACTTTTAACACTAAGTCTTGAACAAATCTTGCCATTGGCCATTATTTTCAACATCTCATCAAGACGTGGGATAGGGGCTCTGGCCATCACATCCACCATAACGTAAATACGCCGCAAATTTAGCCCACACTTGACCAAAATTTTGTGAACGGCCAAGATGTGTTCACATGTGCACCACATGCCATTATTCTTGGAAGTAAAAAAGGGCAGGCACGGCACACAAAACAAAACTCCAACTCAAACTTTCCAGAGTGAATTCTTCCCCATAAAGTTTATCAAATTGCTTTTGCATTCATACATGTTCTGTGGGGTTCACTTGGTATGGGGGAAAGCTTGACAGAACCGACCTAGGGACAAGCTTGATTGTGTGTTGAGTGCCCCATTTGGGTGAAAATTCATCCCATAAATCATCAGATGGGATATCACACGTCATGTGGGTGTCTACCATCATATCCTCACTAGTCTCTTTTTCAAATTAATTCGTGCTCACCATGGTAAGAGACTCGGATTGGGATTCTCCATCAATCAAATCACACATGACATCTAGAAGTGGTGCAGTCTCAATCTCTTCGACCCTTTCATCACTAGCACACACTCCTTCATGCCCAATAATGGTGAGTAATGCCTCAATTTTTTCTTCTTCATGATTATCGATCTCAGGCACGTGATCAACCACTTCATAAACACTTTGTTTGGGTTCTTCCAACTGGCCATTCACCAAGGTATCATCTCGCTCCCAAGGAAATATAATTGGCATTAAACACTGCTCAAATTGTTCAGAAGCCGAGATTTCATTGATGAAGGGTTGGAGCACTTTGCAAGACGATGATCATATGGGCTCTTTCTGGACGAGAAGGTAGGACAACTCTTTCCTGAGCCAAAGGCTTTTGACGGTAAGAGATGGGAAGATATTTTTCTTTCAAACGCTCTTTCATCTCGTCCCATTGTGAGATCAGGGTCTCACCTCTCCGTTCAATCCGTCGCTCCAAATCCGTCCAAAACGACCTAGCTTGGCCCACCAATTTCAACTTGGCAAACCTCACTTGACAGTTATCCGACATACCAGTCAAAAAAATAATCCAAGTCTTCAAGCCAATCAAAGAGTGCCTGTGGGTCCATGTAGCCATTAAAATATGCCAGGTCATCAGAGCTCAGTTTTCCATTGGGTCTCGAAGGCCACACGACTACACTTAATGGGTCTGAGGATCTCAAATGCCTATACCCCATTCATTACAAGAAGACTCTACATGAACCTATATAATCCTAGGCAACTCCAAATGACCCTAGATGGACCTATATGTTAAAAAAGACGACTTTCCTAATTTTCCAGTAATATGCACAAATCTGAAAATGAAAATCTGAGATTATAAATGTAAGATGAATCTGAAAAGTTCACATTTAGGTCCTCTAATGCGACTATATGCACCTAAACACCACTATATGCACCTAAGTAACGCTAAATGAACCTATAGGACTCTATATGAAGGAAATTGCTCGACTCTACTGAAATTCCAGCAATATAACTGCCCAAATAATTTGTTAAAAGAAAATTCAGCAATGTCAATTGTGGATTTTCTGACAACAGAAAATTCAGCAGCCCATATTATGAATTATGGGTCCTCAACAGCCCTAAATGAGGAGATTTGATGCATAATGGACAGAAACAAACTAAATCCTAAACATGCAATGCATTACCCTATGAAAACCTAGGCTCTGATACCAAATTTGATGTAGGACGTGAAAACGTGCCATGATATGCAAGAAATCAAATTTAGATCACCACAAGATAATTAAACAATATTCAACTTTTCATATCCCACAACAAGGCCAAACCATTTAATAGGGGAATCCATGGAGATCCAAGCCTACACGCAAGTTAGGACTGAGTCCAAATCAAATTAATCAATTTAATTGATGCAAAAACGTATGGAGACCCTCAAACTTGTGTCGGATTGTTCCATCATTAATAAGATTCTATAACCGCAAATTAGGACAAGATTAGGGTTCTAAAATTAGAGAAAATTGAAGATTTGGTAACCTAAGGTTAGGGTTTCTAGATTAGAAAGGTTTATGGGCTGAGAATTGAGAGCAAATCTGGTTGATTTGAAGAACATAGCTGATTTGGGGATTTTGCAGAAAATAGGGAAAAATCAGAGAAAATAATAAAAAATTCATATCTTTCAAAGTTCAAACCAGGAGTCCAAATCGGTTGATTCAAAAAGGGTTTTGGAGTAGAAATAGAGGTGTAGACGAGCCGAGCCAAACCGAGCTTTGGACAGTTCAGCTTGGTTCGGTCAGCGGGCGACCTGGGCTCGAGCTAGGCTCGGCTTGGTCCTCGAGCCCAACTGGCAAGCTTGGCTTGTTTGGTCGAGCTTTTGAGCCGAATTCGAGCCTATTCGAGCTTCAAGCTTTCGAGCCTAAATTCGAGCCAAGCTTTTGAGCCAATATCGAGTTTGGGCATTTGGGTCGAATTGAGGTTGGGCTTTCGAGGTTAGGGCGGTCGAACAGGGGAATTCGTTGGCTAGAGGGAGGTTAGCTGTCGGACAAGGTTGGGAACTGCCAGAATGGCCGGGCGACGAGCGAAGAGAGAGAGAGGAGATGAGAAGAGAGAAGATGAGAGAGAGAGGGGGGGGGTCGTGGTCCTCTTAGAGGTCGGACCGCGGTCAGACAACCGCGGGCAAGGGCAACTTTTAGGATTTTATTTTTTATTTTAAACTTTTCATATATTATATAATAATATTAATATACAATATATAATATATTTTAAATATCAAGCCTGTAAACGAGTCGAGCCGAATCAAGCCTGATTCGAGCCAAACTGAGCCTGGTTTGAGCCGAGCCGAATCGAGCTCAAGTCAAGCTCGAGCTTGGTTTGAATTTTCAATGAGCCCATAAAATAGGCTCGGCTTGGCTTGTTCAACCCTACGAGCCAAGCCGAACCGAGCTTTTTCGAGCCAAGCCGAGCAAGCTTTTCCAGCTAGCTCGGTTCGTGTACAACTCTAAGTAGAAAGAAAGGCCTACCAGAGGGAGGAATCGAACCATGAAGAAAAGGCCTGCGCGTGCACATGTGGCTCGCACGTGTGGGGAGGCACGTGTGGAGGAAATAGCCACCTCCACCCTTGTCGGCTAGGGGAGATCTCCCAACCCCCGAAGTTTCGTCTTGATCCGATGTCCAATGCGCGCGCAATGCTCCACCGAAGGTTGCGGCCCTGCAACGGGCTAAATTTGAAAGATGAACAATTGTCACTGTTGGGCTGTTTTGTTGGCTGAAAAATGTGGAGAATGTGAAGGGATGATGAAAGGGATGATAAAAGGGATGATGATGATGGAGGATGGATGAATCGGGATAAGGCTTCACACCTCGGTAGTCTTCCCTTGATGAACAAAGGGGCTTCCCACCCTCTTATGGCTCATGTCTCTACACACAGAGAAGAGAGAAAATAAGTTTTTTTTTTCTTTATTCCATGCATAAAAAAAAAAAAAACCACACGCCCCCCATTGGAGTTTTATAGAAAACCTTAAGGGTAGAAAATGACAAAACTGCCCCTGCGCCATGTGCGTAATAAAAGAAGTCCACATCAAAATAATAAAACTAGACAACTAATAATCAATCCAATCCGACCATCAAAACTTTATTCATGAAAAGTAATAAAACTTAAAATCCTAAGAAGTTCTATAGTGGTGGGCCACGATCATGACATGATGGGCCACAATCGGATCCACCCTAGACTCTAAAACTCTCAACACTCCTCCTACAAGTTGTGGGTCTTCAACCCATGCTATCGCCAAGGTAGATAGACGATGGGATCCTCCTTCTCCTCTCGTACGTGCGTAGTGCAGGTACCTCATGCGTGATGTCCTCATCAATGTGTGCTTTATTGCACAAGGGGTGGGCTTAGGAAAGCTCATATTATAACTTTTACTTTTAGAATACACTTTAAAAAAATGTCATTGAGGCATATATCTCACAATCCTCTTCCTACCCTACTCTTCATATGATCTATCATTTTTGTTCTAAACTCTTCCTTTTTACTTGTGTGTGTGTGTGTGTTTGGGGGGTCATTCTTTGTTGGGATTTTTAAACAAACAATTACAACATGCTTAAAAGAAATATTTTATTCTTTGGCGTATATCTTGTCCGCACATATGACCTATAAAAGCCCTGCATCTGGCAACCCCTCTCCATTTTTTGTGTCCAAGTTACATAGCTACAGAAACATATACACATAGATGCACACATATACATGCATACATGCACACAAGCATGTATATGTGTAGGTGTATTAGTAATACCCTCAAAGATAATTAAGTGCATTAGATTTCAGGACATGAGAAATAAAAAATTTAGTTTCTTTTCCAGCAAATGAAATGTCATATAAGAGTACAATCTGTTCTAAATATGATTACTATCTCAAAATTACAACTGGTTGCTTGTGATGGTCTCCTCTCGATGGGATTCTCCTCCACCTAACAATACTAGAGGGTGTGGCATTGCATAGAGAGAGAGAGAGTCCGTGTCCAAAACAAAAGTTCACTAACCATGTCAACCACACCCAAAAAAAAAAAAAGATATTGATGGGAGGGCTAAAGCATATACCTTGGGTTACAGACATTACTGGTGAATTCAACAAACAACTTCGAATCCGTAGATGCAGAGTAATCTTGAAAGCATTTTGCAATGGCATTCGATGAAACAAGCACCTGCTGCAATAAAAACAACAAGAGTGGGATCTCTTTGGGGAAATAACAAAGTGCTAGAGAATGCAATTGAAGAACACAAGAAAAAATGCTATACCACACCCCAACAAGAAAAGCGTAGAATTGGCTAGAGAATGCAACTGAAGAACTCAACAGAAAATGCTATACCACACCCCAACAAGAAAAGCGTAGAATTGACAGATAAGACTACTGAAAACAATAAAAAAAAAAAAAAGGGATAAAAGCTACAATCAGAGTACTGAATATTCAAACGACCCAAAGATAAAAACCAAAGCACCACTCAATGGGAAAGACGTGGAAGCTGAAAGGATGTGGAAGGATAGAATTAAACTGCTGAATTTGAGTGTAGCTGAGATGAGGATTTTGAGATGGATGAGTGGCAAGACAAGGAAGGATAGAATTAGAAATGATTGCATTCGAGGGACTTCAGAGTAGCCCCAATGGGTAAATAAGATGAGGGAAAGTAGACTTAGATGGCCTGGACATGTGCAACAGAGACAGAGAACTACGCCAGTACGGAATGCATTGGTGCAAGTTGAAGGCTCGATAACGATGTGGGTAGAGGTAGTAAGAAAGAACTCAATGATCTATGGTCTAACTAAAGTTACAGCTCTTGATAGAGTGGAATTGCAGAACAAGATTCATGTAGTCAGCCCAATTAGTTGGTATAAGGCTTAGATGATGATGATGGGAAAAAATGAAATTGAAGGGGAAAAAAGAGGAGGGAAGTAATCAAAGCACTACAACATGCCATTCAAATAAATTTAAAAAGCAAAAAGAAAACAATCATTAGACCACTAACCAATTCAAACCACCTGACAACTAGAGCAATGAATTCCAAATTCAAATTCAGAAAAAAAAAAAAATGAAGAAATCAGCCTATGGTTTTAGAATCCAATTAAGGAGAGAAGGATGAAATAGTAGGGGAAAAAAAAGGTGCAAGCAAACAGTAAATAAGAATATCAGACCATAACTGGACATGATGTGTGTGTGTGTGTGTTGTGCATACATGCGTGTGTGCGTGTTTGCGGTGCACATGTTCCGATTACTGACATGACCCAACAACTCGAACAGCTAGGAAAACTATAAAGATAAATGGGAGAAAATGAGGAAAACGGCTTCCTGAGATAGAACAGAGATATTAATACTGCAACAGATAAATAGAAGATAAACATCGCAAAGGGGAGGTGTATAAGGGCTGTCTATCTAGTGGCCCCTATGGTGGCTGGCCCACTGTTTAATAATCATAATGAACAGAAGCTTCTAGCCATCACTTATTCCTGCTAAATGTCACTTTTTCACCATTTTTCTTCTTTTTTTTACCAACCATTCGAAGGCCACCAACCACATGGGTAGGATCATACGAACAATGTGGTATTTAAATTGTCAGCCATGCAAAGTAGGGCCAACTTTATCTCAAAATAATAATAATAATAATAATAGGGCCAACTACATGGCTGATTCCAATGCACCATAACCCTGCCATATATGCACTAGAAAGTGGAGTTTCAATGAGAAATGCTTCAGTCGTATTAGCAGATGATGATGGTCCAGTCAATCGATCTGGACCGTCCATTCTGTCTAGACCCTAGACCACATTTTCACAGGCCCACCTTGCAAAAGACACCGATTGGATGATGATTCTATCCCTATGAACACTGGCCTTATTTTTAATAGCTGTCCATTTACCAAGTCACAGGTGGGATGGTTAGGATCGTTTAACTGAAGTGATTCTTTGGAACCATGATCAATCCAAGTTGAGGCCAATCAAATAAAACATTCAGATTCATGATTGGACTATTGTTCCTATGACAATCTCGACCTTCCATTTTGTATGCTATTAATCGGTTTGGGTATCAGACCTATGAGAAGTGTCCAAATTGCAACCCAGCACCATAAGCTATAGTGTTATGAGAGCACCAATGCATCTATAGTCAAATTCCTAACTAATGGATCAAGAGCATCTATGATATGGCAATAGCTCACACTAATTTCCAATATATGTTAGCCAATCCAGACCATTCAAACAGTGGCCCCAATCATGGATCAAGCATAGCCCATCTGATTTCGAACTACTGAGAATTTCAACTTTAAGGGCCGATTTGGATACCACCAAATAAGTTGCTTTTCTTGCTGGTGGCAGCAGTTAAGTAACTTATTTGAGATAAGTTAGTTTGGTTAATAAATAATTATCATCACTTATTTGCTGAAAATCAGTTAAGTATTTCAGCTTCTTTTTCTTCTTTTTTTTTTTGTGCTTTTTTACTTTTTCTCCACCGACTAAAAAGAGAGGTGGTCGTCCATAGCTGTAAACAGTGCTGATTTTCATGGCAATCGCCCAACCCAGCATGTAATGGCATACGCGTACCTAAATCAAAACCATCCAAATGGTGGGACCCACTTTACATAGGGAGTATAACCAAACTAGATGCAGAGGATAGCCATAACCTCCAATTAATGGATATCTACTTCTTGAATTCAGACTGTTGAATAGGCATCATCTTGACCATCCCTTTGATGGCCTCAGTTAGGCAGACAGAATAGCTTGCTTACCATAATTTCTGGTTGAATACCCCATCAAAGAAGGGGCCCACAATTTGGATGCTCTGGTTGAGGTACACGCGTGCCACTTGTTCTGTCCCTATGTGCATGCGTGTCACCAAAATAATGACTGGGGCCAAATCTTCGTACAGCCGTCCATTCAATGGTCACCGAGTTGCCTTTCTTTTGTTAGGGAGTGATTTGATACTCCAGCTACGCACGATGATTGATAAGCAAGCATTCGAAGATTGTATTAGCTGCTGTATAAGCAAGCATTCAAAGATTGTATTAGCCGCAAACAGCAGCTCAGCTCCAACCAACAAATATTTGGAACTCACTGTCACCGAGTTACAGTTCCAATATCAAAATAGATGATGCACAATGCTTGTTCAAAGAAATGCCGAGAAGAGAGGTGCCCGTCCATAGCTGCAAATTGTGGTACAGGGCTTATAAGTGTGTTGTTTACCAAACATACTTATTTGCTTAATAAGTAGAAACCAAGATAAGTTGCTAAGAGGCATAAGTAGGTTATCTAAGTAACTTACAATCCAAACGGGCCCTAAACATTCAATTAAAATGATCCAATCCTAGGCTACCTTCCATCAGCAGAAGGCCCAACAACTAAGGACAGTCCAGATTTTCCTACATTGGATGCCTAGAAGTGGCAGCAACCCTATCACTACAGTCTCTCGTCTGCTAATCAATTAATATACAGAAATTCAAAAAAAAAAAAAAAAAAGTAAATTGCAGGAAATTCAACATGCAGGAAGAAGGGCCCAGGTCGTTCAAACAGCAGGCCGAATCACGGATCAAGCAGAGCCCAAAAATCACATTGACCAGACGATCTTGGCCATCTGATTTCGCCCATTGATTCCAAACCACTAAGCATTTCATCTTTAAATCAATTAAAATCATCCAATTAGTGTAATTCCCAGGCTATCCAGGACGGACCTGACAATTAAGGATGGCCCAGATTTTCCTACATTGATTATTCATCACCGCCTAAAAATGGCGGCAAATCTCTCATCTTCCGATCAATTAATATACAGAAATTCAAAAAAGAAAAAAAAAACGCAAATTGCGGGAAAATCTACATACGGAAGAAGAGTCCTTTCGACGCCGAATCGAGAGGGACGAAAGGCAAGATTCCGGCCGAGCAGGAAAAGCGGGGGCCGAGCATCACAGACCTCCATGACCATGAGCTTGGATTACAAGGGACTGGTTAGAGAGAGAGAGCTGCAGAAGCCGTTATAGCTGGGACTGAGTTCCATGGCTTGAAGGGTATAAATTAGAGAACGAGGTGAGGGTATTTTGGTCATTTCGGGATGCAGGTCCGGCGATGAATTGGATAATGGTTTCATTCTCGGAGGGAAGAAGAAGAGTTGAAGAGATAATGCGAGGATGAGGAATTGTCTGATACGCGACGCGCGTCCCTTTGATTCCGTATGCGCGATTTTCAGGTTCTGGCAAGTGGGGCCCACCTTTCTGTGATCCAGAACGTTCGTATGTTTGGTCACACCGTTGATTGAGAAAACCCCCAAAAATTTCCCAATCTAAAAGATATGAACTTTTCATTTTAGTATGGACTTGTTGTATTTCTCTTCTTAACCGTCTTTATGTAGGCCACCAAAAAAAGGGTTAATATTTCGTTATCCAAGGTATTTTTCTGAGGATAGTCCATCTGTAGATGGATTCATCATACTAATGGTTTGGATTAGAATAAAAATAGTCTACACGTGTAAAAACTCAAAACAAACGTACGGTACTCAAAGACGCCGGACACGTTCCATATAGTTCCTCTGAATGCATTTGGCGCCCTAGCGGTCACGTGACTGGAAACGGACACGTGTTCTTGGGCTTGGGCTGGAACATTCAGCTCGACCACATTCTGGGCCCGCCTTGGGCTCAGGTCTTTTTCGCCTGAGGAAGTTCCTGCGCTGGGAATCTAAGTGGGGCCTACCGTGATGTTCGTGAGAAATCCACGCCGTCCATCCGTTTTTTGAGATCATTTAAGGACGTTCGACCAAAAATGATCCGGATCCAAGACTCAAGTGGGTCACACTATAGAAAAAGGTGGGTAGGGAAATTCCTACCATTGAAACCTCCCTGGAATCCACAGTGATGTTTATATGCCATCTATACCTGTTCATAATGTCAATCCTACTGGGATGAACTGAAAACATAAATATTAGCTTGATTCAAAAACTTCTATGTCCCCATGAATTTTTCAACTGTGTGCGTTCAATCCTCACGTTTTCGGCCCACTTGAGTCTTGGATCCAGTTCATTTTAGGTCGCACATTCTAAATGATCTCATAAAATCGATGGACGGCATGGATTTCTCACAAACATCACGTTGGCCCCACCTAACATCCCAGCGCTGGAATTCCATCTGAGAGCCTTTGGCAGGAGTTCCTGCGTGGGATGCTAGGTGGGGCCACCGTGATGTTTATGAGAAATCTACTCTGTTCAAACGTTTTGGGTCTCAGACATGCGGCAAAAGATGAGGCAGATCCAAGATTCAAATGGGCCGCACCAGAGGAAATAGTGGGGATTCAGGAACCACCATTTAAACATTCATATTGCCACAATAGTTTTATATAAGACTAAGTATTTTGCATTTTCACTTCATCCAACCGGTTTAGATGGCGTGTAAACATAGAGTCCATGAAGGTTTCAACTATAGGAAATTCTTTTTCTGTTTTTCCCCTCGTGTAGCCGACTTGAGTTTTGGATCCACTTGCATTTTAAGACCACCTGATTTTTGGAATGATATCCTAAAATGATATGAAAAACCGGATGGACGGGGTGGATGTTTCAGAAACATCACGGTAGGCCCCACCCAGCATCCCAGTGCAGGAACTTCCTACGGAAGGGTTTTGGCTGGTAGAGCTGAGCACGAGCCAAGCCAGCTCGGTTAACTCGCTAGACTCGGCTCGATTCCGAGGCTAGATTCGAACCAAGCTAAGCTATTTTTCCAAGCTCAAAATGATTTTCAGGTAGGCCTCTCAATGGAGCGGGTCAGATCCGATTCGCTTTGAATCTATATATGCAGATTTGGATTTTAAAATAGGTTTGATTAGTTAAATGGACCGGATTTGGATCTTGAAATAGGTCCAATTACTTAAATGGAGTGGATTTGGATTCATAGGAACATAATCGAGTTCGATCCAAATTTGATTAAGACCCGACTCATTGTCACCTTATTGTATATGTTATATTCATGCTAGCCATCTGTTTTACAGATTATTTAGGTAGGTCGACCATACCATAGTAAATAGTGGGATTTGCATCACTTTTATACTAAGTTAAACATATTATATTATATTTTTTTTTAGATTTGTAATGGGGGTGGTTTCGGACCTAGATCTGACCCGAATCCGATGGTTATATGGATTTTGGATCAGAAATGGATCTAACAATTTATAAATGGATCAGATATGGATATCACCTTTTGGATCCGTGTTGGATCTAAATTCGATTTGAATCCATCTATAGATATACAGACTTGGAGCCGGATTCCAACTAGATCCAATCCAAATCTGACCCATTGAGAGCCCTATTTTCAAGCCTAACTCCAGCTAACCCGAGCTCGATTCAGCTCGGCTCGACTCAAATTGGTTGACTCACTTGTAAAAAACTAAAAAAGTATATTTTTTAGTCCCACAGTAGAAGTGAACAAAGAAACCAGAGAAAAAACTCTCTATAAAAGTAAGTGGGGTGTGTCAACGAGCTTTGGGCTGCTTTTGGTCCCAACTTTAAGTAGTTTTAAGCTCGGCTTTTGGACTGGGCTGGCCAGGCTCGAACTCAACTTGAATTAGGTTCGAACTTCGAAAGCTTGGTCCAGCTAGCTTGAGCATGTCAGTGTCTTGAAGGCCGAGCCAAGCCCGACATCAGCTAGGGTGGTCATTGAAGGAGCCTAGCTCGAACAGGGCTTAGCTCGGCTCGTGCTCACCTCTACTTATAAATGGCAGGAAATCCTCGTCCACACATGAATCTTGCACGTAGGCCGTTGGTTTTCATTTTTCTTCATGCACGTGTGGTTCACTTGATCAATGGCTGGATTGGGAACATGCACTTCAGATATAGGGATTTGATGAATTTCTTGGTTGGGCTGGGTTTGGCATGGGCCAGTCAATATTTAGATCCAGGCATAGCGTGCTGTGCTAGGCCCATCTGGGCTTAGTCTGGGTGTGGGCCACATGATGAGTGGTCCAGATTAGACCGCGGGCTAGATATTCAAAGTATCATGAGTAGAAAACCCAAGTACCTTCTCCAGACCTAGTGGAACACAGTGTTCGGAACTTCGGGTTCCAAAAACCTCCTTCCTTGGCTAATCCTAACCATTAAATTGAGCGGGCTATTTTGTTGGAGTATGTGCCATTGACCATGTTGTCTGAACCATCCATTTAGAGGCCCACAATCACAAGGCATAGATTGAGTACCCGATGGTGCATATTGTTGGGCGTGTGTATTGAATTAAGACTCGGATAAGTCTGATGCAACTCATCCGAGTCGACCCGGACTCGGTCAGACCCCATCCGGTTAGAACCTATGGGTTGGATCGGGCGAGTTGTGACTCAGGGGCAAACAAATCAGGTTGGGTCCCCGAGTCTTTTAACCATGAGTAGAGCTGAGCACGAGCCAAACCAACTCAGTTAGCTCATTCGACTTAGCTTAAACCAGTTCAATTCGGCTCAATTCGAAGGCTAGATTCAAATCAAGCCAAGCCATTTTTCCAAGCTTGAAATGATTTTCAAGCCGAGCTCGAGCTAAACCAATGCTCGATTCAGCTCGGCTCGATTGAAGCTCGATTCGGCTTGACTCGGCTAACTAACTTGTAAAAAAATAAAATATAAAATATTTTTTAGCCCCACATCAAAAGTGAACAGAAAAATAAGAGATGAAACTCTCTATAAAAGTAAGTGGGGGTGTCAATGGGCTTTGGGCCACCTTTGGGCCCTAATTTTAAACAGCTTTAAGCCCAACTTTTGGGCTGGGCCTACCAGGCTCGAACTCAGCTTGAATTGGGCTCGAACTCACTTGAAAGCTCAGTCGAGCTAGCTTGAACATTTCAGTCCAACTTGAAGGCTGAACACGAGCTAGGGTGGTCATTGAGCAAGCCTAGCTCGAACAGGGCTCAGCTCAGCTCGTGCACACCTCTAACCATGAGCCTAACCCAGTCATAGCTTTTATCTTTTTTTTGTAGAGAATGCATGCAGTCTTCGCTGGATTTTGGATGGCTGGTTATCCTACTGTGCTCCTTGCAGGGGAGCAGATTAGGTGCGGCCCCAGCCTCACCCAAGACAATACGGCCCTAGTGTGGGGGCCCACCTTAATATATTTATTCGATATCCACGCTGTCCATCCATTTTTCCAGATCTTTTATGGTTTGAGCCAAAAAATGAAGCAGATTCAATTTGTTTGTGGGAGATTTTGAATTGGTCCTACAAACAGGAAAGGAAGCCCACGAGCCTAGAAGGCCCAAATACAAGTCATCAGCCCCTACCTTTGAGCTGAAGAGCGATGGGGCTAAGCAGATACTTCGGCCAGCCCTTTGAGTTGAGTGGCACTAACTATCAAATTTTCTTCTGCAATATTATCAACATCTGCAAAACCCAAAGTTAGAGTAAAGTATCTCCATGTCCTCGACTCTTAGTTGACCCGAGGGTCCAAATAGATACTCTTACCTCCAGGTTGAACAACAATGACTAATGATCCAAGTAAAGAGATCATTTGAGCAAGCAATTACTAAAGCTTAAAGATGAGCTACTAAGCTAGACCTATAGATGCAGAGTTCATACTTATCCTTCAAATGAGATCTATCGTACGGATAACCATGCCTAAAGGGGAGGAGCTCAGGCACTAAGCTCCACACCCTAAGCAGACTAGGACGACCACGCCAGATAGGGCAATACAATAAGTTCGGAGTAGATCCTCCAAACCCGAAGGAGATAGGGATTTGGCTTCATCTCACTAGTCAATCTTTCTTGCCTAATAAAGACTCTCCCAACATATTCTATCAGGACTCACGCGTTCAGAACTTTTGCCACATCTTATAAATACGGCTTCAATCTCCAAACTAAGGTACGACATTCTTAGTATTGTAACCCCTACGTTGAAGTTCTACAAGCTTGACTTAGGCAGTGAATGATCCACAGTCGGTCATCAGCACCCTCCCTAATACTTATTTATTCTTTCTTACAAGACCGACAATTAAAAGATGTCATAAGTTTGCTTCGCATAGGGAAAAAAATAATAGATAAGATCACAAGGCCCACTTAATTTGACCTTCTCTATTAGCGAAATCCAAGCAACAACACAATTCTCAAGTGGTCTGTAATATAAAAATAATAATAATAATAATAAATAGTGATTGAATGTCATTTATATTAAAAACTTCTTAGGGCCCACTATAATGTTTTCGTAATGTTTGTTTTCCATCCAACCTGTTGATAACGTCACATAACCTCGATGAGGAGGAAAAAATAAAAACAAATATCAGCTTGATCCAAAATTTATGTGGCCCGTTAATGATCAATCATTGCTGTTTTTTAGCCCATGCCTTAAAATGATTTGGAAAAACGGATGGACGGTGTGGATATTGAATATATACATCAAGGTGAACCCCACGGTAAGGGCTGCACCATCTTGGGTGAGCCCGGGGCCGCACCCAATCCGCTCCCTCATTGCAGATGGGCCAGGTGCCGGGCCCATGTCGTCGGCTGCTAGCCACGTTTTGGATAGACGGACTGCTCTTCCTGCTACCTGTGGAATCGTTGCATAAAACTGTTTATAACCGGCCCTTAGTACAACGCCAATCGGATGAGGAGGATCCTCAACCGTGAAAATTTTGCCACGTGGCTATCTGTTGTGGGGCCCACTGGATGGACGATTAGGTGGCGCATGCTACAAGTGTGGTTGACGCATATAGTACCTTATATAAATCCAGACTGTCCATTAGGTGCAGGCCACACTTAATCGGCCATCTGATGATTCTAACCGTCCGATCAACCGCCATAGAATGGTCAATCAAGACAGTTGACTAAAAATACGTCCAATCAACAAATTGGACCATCCATTTAGAGGGGCCAACGTACTGCACTATGCTTCTAAATAACCAATTCAATCAGACGATCCTAACCATCCCATCCATGTCCATCAAAGTGAACGGATATGGAAGAGAAGACCAATCTTCAAGTGTATAGGAACATGGAATGAGTATGATTTTTGTATGACAGCTCCTGAAATATGTCCTGGATCTAATAGACGGCTCAGATCGATTGATTGGACTGTCCAAGTGTTCCTATGTAGACTAAATATTCCCGAGCTTCCAAGCTGTCCACACGTACGAAGGAATTGACAGTTAAAAGCAGTTGAGGAGTAGTCACGGCTTAGGTTGCAACGGCCTGGCCTGGCCAAGGTCTGTCCGAACCTAGGCCTCAGCCGGCCCGACCCGGCCCATGATTATGAACGGCCAGAGCCAGAGTCCAGCCGTTCGGGAGTCCCGAGACCCACTTTTGTGCAGGATCTTGGCCGTCCATTGGGGTGTTCCCCATCATGCATGTTATGACAAAAATGCCCTTGAAGCCCTGAACGGTTGAGCTAAGCTGACGCCCGGGCCCAATTAATGAATAGTCTTAAGTCGTAGGCCCGGCCCAGCCTAAGGCCTGCCCAAAGCAGATGAGCTAACCAGATGAGCTAACCACCAGATGGTGGGGACCACCTCTTGAGTGGCTGGGATGCTACACGTGCCACGTCGTTACTCGTGAGATGGATTAGTGCACTTAGCTTTGTGAGGACGCCAATGCAGCGTCGAAGGTTCCATTTGAGCCGATATTTGTGTTTTCCCTTCATCCAGGTCTACTTGACCGTATGAATCATCTGGATGGCATATAAACATCAAGATGGGCGCTAGGATGTTTTCAACGGTGTGTGTCACCGTCCTCACTTTTTCCTGTTGTGTGGTCCACTTAAGATTTGGATCTGCTTCATTTATGCTCTCATGCCCTACAGAGAGCTGTTAAAACAGATGGACGGCGTGGATATAAAAAAAATACATCATGATAGGCCCCACAGCTCCTACCATCAGGGAAAGTCAGGAGGGAATCCGCTTCCGGTTCTCGCTATCTGCGACCGTCTGTATTTGAGGTACATACCACTTGTACGGTAGGTACCCCTCTTATCGAGAGCCACTTGGGAGGAACTTTCGTGAGATCCACCCCGTCCATCAGGGACGCTGCTTCATGTTTGCGCTGGAACCCAAAATCGCGACCATCCAAAACTCCAGTAGGTCACACACTAGGACAATGTTGGGATGGGTGGCCCACCATTGTATTTGTGTAGGGTTCATCTTGGTGTATGTTTGCCATCCAATCCATTCATCTGATTTGCCTCTCCAGGAAGAATACCGTCCAAAAGTGAGTGTCCCAAGACTCAGCTGGGCCATACCACGTGAATTTAGATATTTTTTAGGTATAATATATGGGGTGGCCCACCTGAGTGCTGAATGAAAACGATTTTCCTGAATGAATGTCAAAGGGGGCGATGCACCTGATGGACGGTGTGGATTTAATGCACGTCAACTAGTTTCCCCACGGTAGAGAAAGTGACCCTGGTAGGTACCTACGCGAGGTAGGCAGACGTCTTGCCCTCATCTGTATGACTGTATTCTCTTTGCCATGCAGATTCACTCAGGTACATAGAATCACTTGAGCGGTTTCTGATTTCATGTACAGGCCACGTCTACGGTACCAAGCCTTCACATATAAAAACCGGTCTCTTTAAAATGATTAACAGCACCTTAACGTTGAAGTCTCCAACTAGGGCCGTAAAAGTTTCGTCAAAACCAAACCTACCCATTTACTAAATGGATCTGGTTCTAAATTTTAGACCCAAACAATTTTTCTAAATGGGTAAGTTTGAGTCAAGTCCAAGTCAACCCATTTATAAATGGATCGGGTCTAATGGGTCTAGGTTTGGATCTAGTATGCAAGCATTTTTACAATGCTTAAAATCGGGTTTAGACGGGTCTGGGCTAGATGGGTCCCTTGAAACATAAACCAAACTTGCCCACTTACTAAATGGGTTTGGGTCGGGTTGGGCTTAATGTAAAGGAAACCAGACCCAGACCCGTTTAACAAATGGGTCCGTTCTTGGGCCCAAACCCGTACCATTAAACAAATGGGTTGGGTTTGGGCCGGGTCTAAATGGGTTGGGTCTAGGTACCCAATCGAGTCCGCAGACCCATTTACAGCCCTATCTCCAACTACAACTGATGCATTACTCATTAAAAAAGGGATTTTGACCGAACGGGCCCCTTGTACGGCGAAATTCACCACTTGTTTCCGGCTGAAACTATTTCTCTTATTAGCCCTCTGACACTTTTTAAACTTTGTTATGGACGAAAATACCCTTACTTTGAATCCTGCACTAGTATGGAATTTGAGTAAAGAAGAAGTCACGTAACCTTCAATCCCGAGGTAATGATTTGGATGCAAGTTGTTATTGGGTCCAATTCAAAGTAAATCTAATTTGTTCATTGTCTTTGTAGCCCATTGTTTATATAAGAATGTAGTAACATGACGCTGACCTGATCTATGTGTAGCCCATAATACCTTAAAAACGGTAACGGTGACCGTTCTATATTAAATATTTCATGTATTGTAGTCCATATGAGTGGTAGGTGTTGATCTTTCTTTTATCCATAGCCTAAAATGAAATCCTGATGATAATAGATGGATTGGATTCCACTCAAAAGTGATGGTGGGCCCCACAAATGATGTGGATGGCTATCTCGACCTTTACTACATGACAATCACAACCATTTGTAAATGGTTATCACGGCCCTGAATTGTATTGTGTTTGGACTGTCTATCTCGATCCTTACTATATGACAATCACGACCCTGAATGGTATTGTGTTTAGACTGTCTATCCTGACCTTTACCACATGACAATCACGACCTTGAACCGTATTGTATTTGAACTGTCTATCCCGACCCTTACTACATCACAATCATGACCCTTTGTGGATGGTTATCACGACCCTGAACTGTATTTTGTTTGGACTGTCTATCCCGACCCTTACTACATGATAACCACGACTCTTTGTAGATGACTATCACGAACCTAAACGGTAAAAGAGACACGGGTATGTATGTCAATCACGACTCTTTGTGTATGTCAATCTCAATCCTTAGTGTATGACAATCATGATCCTTGGTGCATGCCAGTCTCAACACTATACCACATCTTGACATCTTCAAAACTACAATCTTGATCATCCACAGACACACATCAATACAAATCTAGAAGAAAATACCACTACAATCATTCACAAACCTACATCAATACAAATATAGGGGAAAAAATATCTACTAACATGGAGACATCATGTCTTTCGATTTCGGTAGTACAAGAAGAAGACTGGAGGAGGAGAAGATTAAGCCAGAGAAAATCAGGCCAAAGGAGGTGGCGGTGCGTCCCGGAGAAGAAAGAAAAGGAAATGGGGTTTTCGTTAGATCCAACCATATCTTTAACTTTTTGTTAGATTTAATCCGTTCACTCTCTCAAGAATTTGGAGGAATGTAACTATCCAGATGATGACCGAAAGATTCTGATCAAGTTATCCACAACATAATAAAAAAAACATATTGTTTTAGAAATCGTTTACTCTTTTCCATCATTGTGGGCGACCAATAACTTGAAAAATCGTTAATCCAACACTAATTCGACATAAACCCGAGCTACGGACATCATGAACGAATTTGATCTACCATTAAATGGTCCACTAAATCAAATGGATATAAAGATTGGATCGGGAAAGGTAACCGCCATAATTTCTTATTAAAATGTTTCTTTTTTTGTCCATACTAGGGACGAATTATAATGGTACATGCTACATTCTGTGGGGCCCACAGTAATGTTTACATGTCATTCAACACATTCACAGTAACAAAGACACATGGGTAAAAGAAAAAAAAGAAAGAAAGCAGATATCATATTTATCCAAATGGTTTGGAGCCACCAATAACTTTTCAACGGTTTCAGATAAATCACCATGTTTCTTGTGCTGTGATCCACTTCCTTGATCTGATTTTTGTCAATATATATTATAATTAATTCTTGAAATAAAAGGAATGTGTAGATCGACATCATGCCTTACAATGAGCCCCACTTTAACTTTTTTACTATCCAGCTCAATTCACCTTCCACACAACTCAATACATAAAGATATTTTTATCCACAATACAGTTTAAAAAGTGCAAGGGGCTAGTAAGGAAAAATAGTTTCAACAAGAAACAAGCAAAAAATTCACCATACAAGGGAACCTATGCAGTTAAAATCCAGGTTAAAAATCGCGAGCAGCTAGGAAAAAAAGAAGCCAGGATGGTCCACTCGTCAGGCTAGCTACAACCTATTGTCTTTATTCAGTACATGTGTGGCCCACCTAACAAACGGATTGGACTGGTTTTCATCTCAAATGATCTTTATGATGTGTCCCACCTTGCTAACGGCTTGGATATTCTTACACAAGAGAACATGGGTGGGAAAGAAAGCTTGTAAGTGAAACTTCACATTCAACAACGCATGCGAACGGTTCTCATTAACGACAGGAGAAGGGACAACGAAAGGAAAGGAATTTAAAGAGGACCACCCAAGACACCTTCTGCGTCTGACACGTGGCAGATCAAAGGGGCCACTGACGATGTTCTGCGCATTTCACACCTGGCAGATCACGTGAGACTCGATAGAAATGGCTCATCTGTATTAAGCAACTGGGGAGTTATTTAGTACTCTGGTGCACATTACGCTTGATACACAGGCACTCCGAAATAGTACAGTGTTATATATTAATTAAAACCAAACCGTCAAAAATGTTTGTACCACCGTCCTTAAATTACAGGCCAGACCTCAGATTGTTTCAACAATCCTAACCTCTGATTTATGGACACATGTTTATTGAAATAAGATGACTGGATATTTTTCATTATTAACTGTCCAATAAATACAGTTAGATAATCAAACAAGCGTAATTTTTGCAGCATGATGCATCTAATTCATTTTGGACGGTTTAATTCGAATTACTTGTATGACACGTGTCAGTTTTAACTAATTTCTAAGCGCCGGAGTATCATCCTACCGTACTCTGCCAGTCTATTAAAGCAATTCAGGAGTGACCAAACCCCACCCAAAATCAACCATCAACTCATCTGCATATGGCACCGTTTTCCTGGTAAATTACCATAGTGCCACCGGTTCTTATTTGATGGGAAGCGGATTAGGTGCGGCCCCGGCCTCACCCAAGACAGTGCGGCCCTTACAGTGGGGCCCACGTTGATATATGCATTCTATATCCACGCCGTCCATTCGTTTTTGCTGGTCATATTAGGACATGAGCTCAAAAGTGAAGAAAATACAATTCTCATGTGGACCATACTATTTAAAAATTTCCTAAGGCCCACTTTAAATATCAGCTTGATTCAGAACTTTTGTGGCCTATTGATTGTCAATCAACACTGTTTCCTATGGTATGGGCCACTTGAGAATTGGATCTTCTTCATTTTTGGGATCACGCCCTAAAATGATCTCGAAAAACGGATGGACGGCGTGGATATAGAATACATACATCAAGGTGGGTCCCACGGTAAGGACCTGTCTTGTTAAGGCCAGGGCCGCACCTAACGTAATCCGCTCGCTATTTGACGTGGAAAGAAACTTTGATACTCCGTCAGTCTATGATGGATGATACGCGGGCACTCAGAAATTGCAGACGTGTCATTAGCGCAAGTCAAATCATACCGCCTGATCTGCGAGCCTTTTTTTTTTTTTTTCCAGATGGTTTACAAAGCAATATTTGTACTGAATTATGTCCTTTTTACTTGATATGCAATGGACGGTCAACAAGAAATGCGACTATTTATTTTTAAGTCATGCATGCCACGTGTAAAAATACCAGTTCCCGAGTATCTTCTGTCGTGCCTGACCAGAGTTTCAAAACGAGTCGACAAGATCTCCCCATGGAACTCAACAAATCCTGCCAAATCTCTCTTCGTAATCAAGACCGTGAAATTGTGGGCCTCAGATGTGGAAGGAGCATATTCTGAGAATCATGCTAGATGGACAATCTTAGATGTGGACAGGTGTCCATTTTCATTTCCTTGCTCGAGAGGAGGACGCGGATTCCCTGGAACAACGGTTCCACGGAGCCCAGGCAACTAAAAACGCTATGGCCCACCGAGATATATGCCACACATGCAATCCGTCAATCGTTTGGCCCAGATCAAATTAGAACGTGGTGTGGCCCACTTTAACGCTGGATTAGCCTGGTTCTTAGTTTCATACCGTATCATGATCTTGCAAATGTGATGGACGGAGTGGATTTCACACAATCATTAGGGTGGTGGCCCTACATCTTTTGTTGCGCCCCGACCGGAGACAATGGACGTGCATGCGCTCAAAATGGTACACTGGGCATACATCAACTAGGGCAGCCAATGGCTCGGATCTGGATCACCTCGAAGTCCTAAGATATGTAGATGGATTGGCATCCAACTCAGGTCCAAAAGGTAGTATCCATATTCAATACATTTATAAATAGCTAGATATATTTTCGATCCGTATAATCAAATTGGATCTAGGTTCGAATTCACCTCATTATAAATTTAAATATATATATAATATAATATATTTAATTTAGTGGCAAAATAATATAAATCATATATCCCAATTTTAAGACGTGGCCTAAAATGATATGTAAAAAAGATAGCCCTGCATGGTTATAACATTTTCAATAAGGTGATAATTTCGATCTAGATTCCGAATCTGATACATTTAATTAGTTAGATATATTTTGAAATCCAAATCCGCATTATATGAACCCGATGCGAATCGGATCTTGGATTTAACCTGCTACATTGAGAGCCCTAACATCAACTCAAAGTAGACCGTCTAAATCAGTCATCATCCAAAATTCAGATTGTTGGAGCAATCCCAGCCTCTGATCAACACCATCAGTATGCGAATTTGGACAGTGGACTATTTTTCATTGTCAACCGTCCATTAAATTTCCAGCAATCAGCCATCTAGGAAATTAAACTAGTCCTTTTTTTGGCTGGACCATAATACGGACGGTCTATAATAAATCCTTAAGTGTCCATTTGATGGCCACCCATCTGACGGTAGGATTTCGTCTAGTGAGTCTCATGCTGGAGCTATGAACCAAACCCAATGCGGCCCACGCGCCACCATCCAAAACTAGGGGTGTCAATGGGCCGGGCCTGGGCCTGAAAAATTAGAATTTGAATCAGGCCGGGCCATAGGGCCGGCCCGAAATAGTGTAAAATCAGGCCGAGAGCTACCCAGGCCCGGCCCATTGACACCCCTTTACAAAACTTCTACTTCCACAAATTCCGAAACCCGTGTAGATCGGTCAACCACATACATTCTTAGTTAGCTCTATTCCTCTGCATTCATGCGCACAAGAAATATAGATCCGGATCGTTCATCTGATAGATCTTACCTTGAATGGCCCACACATCAATATTGATTGATGTAAAAGATGTAGTGTAAAAGATGATTGATAAAAATCCAACCGATGGTTCATCTTGGCGGTTGAACATCCAAGTAGTGTAATTTTTTAGGTACGGATCAACGGTTGATCGGGTAGATCATCATGCAATAGTAGCCATCCAATCCCAATGGATCAACTGATGGGTCCTACGTCATGAATGGTCAGGATCTCACGACACGTGCCACATTGGCATCCGTGGACAAGAAAAAAAAATGTCATTATTGGTAGCTTAGGAGAGTGACACAGGCATTTGTTAAAATAATATCACGTGCACCAACTGATGTCACGTGCACGTGAATCCTGCAATCTTAAACAATTTGACTGAAGTAGGTGCGCTCCAGTGGTACGCACGGGCAGATATGGGGCCCACGTGGTATATGCATCACATCCAAACCATCGATCGGATGCATTCCCTTGAAATTGCAGTGGCTTAAAATCCGCTGTTCTATTTTCCTTGAAATTGTGAGGCCGACCATGATGTATTTTCCTTGAATCCACTCCGTACATCCGTTGTTGCAGCTCATTTTACGGCAAGATCTTAAAAATGAAGCAGATCCAAATGTCATGTGGACCGCACCAAGGAAACAGTGGTGATTGAGTATCCACCATTAAAATCATCTCGAGGTTCGCCAGAATTTTTATTTACCATCCAACCTGTTGATAAGGTAACAAACACCTGGATGAAGGGACCACACAAATATCAGCTTGATCCAAAACTTTTGGGGCACACAAAAAGTTTTTAATGGTCAATCAACATTGTTTCCTGTGGTGTGGTCCACCTGAGATTTGTATCTGCTTCATTTTTAGGATCATGCCCTAAAATGAGCTTTAAAACGGATGGACAGCATAGATGTAAGGCACATACATCACGGAGGGCCCACAGTCACGGATCCACCCACCTCGGTGGACCCGGGGATCCACGGAAGTCGCTCTCCCCCCTATTTTAGGGCCTCACCATGATGTATGTATTTTATCCACTCCGTCCATCCATTTTTCCAGCTCATTTCAGAGCATGATGCAAAAAATCAGGCAGGTCCAAATCTCAGGTGGACCACAACAAAGGAAATACTGGTGATTAAACACCTACGGTTGAAAACTTCCTAGGACCGACTGTAATGTTTATTTTCCTGATGATGAGGCCTACTTCTGCCTGGTACCACAATGCTATTGGTGCACCTTTCTTAAAATAGGGAAGAATGGGGAGCTGGTAGAGTTGGCATCCAACCATATTAATAATAATCATGGTTGGTCCACTTAAATAATGTAAATTGGATATTCTATTTCATCAATTTCCTTTGATATCTCATATTAAATTGGATACCCATTCCACGCAATTCTATATATTACTTAAAATAATTCTCTTTAGCTTTATTTTCATATATTATATTAGAGGTACAACAAGTGCCGTGAACGTAGAGAAATTAGATACCTGTTACGTCCCCAATCCGACAACTGACACACATGTGCCCGTGTCCCAAATTCGACACATGACGGAATTTTTATTTATTATTTTTTTTTTTTGTGGTATTGGCATAATTAGCTTGCAATCTACTCTATATCATAGATTAATACAATGGATGTATGAGTTCCCAAAATATATGAATACACTGTAGAATTTCAAAAGAACGAAAAATTAAGAGAGTATATAGTTGTAGAAATTCAACTATGCTACTTGTGCTACTTGCCTTGATCTGAAATATAATACCATAGAATAATGTATGAGCTTATGCCTTGATCTAAAATATAATACCATAGAATAATGTATGAGCTTAAGAAAGATAAGTGAGTATGCAAGATAAGTGCGCAATGATTTATCCCCACCTTTTCAAGTGCTATGGCTCACTCAAGTATGCGTCTAATCTCTAAGTTGATGGAATGAATGTTCCAAGTGTCATATAGTCATTAGAACTGACTTTATAAAGCTTTTTGTTGCACATGCTCCCTAGTTTACCTCATCAATTCAAGTTACCTTAGAAAAGGGAACATGGAACTAGCTATCGGCATGATTAAATGAAAATGAAAACAACAATTACTTAGTAAAATTCCTGCCATATGATTAAGTGCATTAGTAAAAATGTCTAATAAGCTACTTGTGTCATATATAGTGTCAATATAGATATAAATAACAATTTCACCCACAGGGCCTATTTGATTCCACGTAGTTGTTGGTAAATTAAGGTTAGTAATAATTATTAACTTTTGTATTTCCTTCCAACCGATTGGACAAAAATGGCAATTTAAAGGGTCACTTGATTTGCTTGGCGTCCTTGTGATGCTTATGTGGCAAAACTTAGCAAGACCCATCATGATGTATGTGTTTTATCCATACCTTTTATTCATTTTGCCAGTCTTTTGACATGAACCCAAAAATGATATAGATCCAAAGCTAAGGTGGACCCCACTGAAGGATGCAATGGAAATAGTGACAGCCAACGTCGAACCCACTATTTTTTATGGTGTTGTCCACTTAAGTTTTGGACTTGCCTTAGTTTTGGGTTGACGTCATAAAATGATGTAAGAAAAATGAATGGATGACGTAAATATACCACATACATCATGGTAGGGTTGATGGGGTTCTCACTTTCACGAGGTTGACTTTTGCTTCATAATTTGAGATGAAATTCCACCACCATATTAAACAGTAGGCACTGCTTATTGTTATGCTTTTACTATGATTTACCTATATTTACATTAATCAAATAAATTGAGGGAACTTATGGTTGCATGCAAACTTTTCAAGAGAGAGAAAAGATTTGTAATTATTGCACTTGTACATTATCTTTGTAAATAAAAATGCAGATTGTGTCCTGCCCATGCCTGGATGGATTACTTTTTGAGCAGATCTATGGAAGGGCCTACTATTGTGTATCTGTTTATCCATTTTCTCCCTCCATTTTTTAAGATCATTTTAAGGTATGAGCCCAAGAATAAGAGAGATCCAATGCTCAAGTGAACCACACCTATAAATGATCCTTGCATTTAATGCTTTGTTCATTTAATGCAACTTAAGGTGGTGTTTGGTAAATTGAAAAGTAAGGTCTGAAAATTAATTTAAGTGCTGAAAACTTAAAGTGCTGAATTTTAGTACTTACAAGTACTGAAAAATCTGTTTGGTAATTTGTCTGAAAAAAGTCCTGATATCTTAAATTAAGTGCTTTTTTCACAAAAATCTGTTTGGCAAGCACAAACTATAAATGTCTGAAAATTGGCGATTTGTCATATTTACCCCTATTATCTCAATTTCCATCTTTTGTAAAGTATGAGATAAAATATGTTATTGCCATTCACATACATCCCTTAAACATATATTTGAATTGATGGATCATGCATCGTCTTCTTCTTAATAGAACAATTATTACCCTTCGGTTAATGTCCTTGAATTGGTTTATTAAACATTTCATATTTAATTGATAAATGCCAATTTGAAGGTTCGGATCATCTAATATTTATTTATTTATTTATTAGTATTATTATTTTTGCATGATTCATCCATAGTGGGCCTCATGTTAAAAGCATTTTTTACAAGTGTGTCATGCCACTAAATTTTTATCATTCACGGCTCAACAGTTGCTATGTTAAGTAATCACGACCATCCGATTGATGGCATTCATCACAACTTTTCCTGTATTGTCATCCACCTAAGATTTGGATCAGCTCTTTTTTTGGTCTCATACCCTAAAATAAGCTTGCAAAATAGATAGACAACATGAATAAAACACATACATCATGGCTTGCCCCACAAAATACTATCATATACAATCCATATATATAACCTGACTGTGTAAGCCATCCCTCGGCCATCCAAAATTTTTTAAGATGGCCCACCTTGATGTCTATGTGAAATTTGCACTGTCCCACCATTTTACCATCTTATTTTAGGGCCTGAGCCCAAAAATGACGCTGATCCAAATCTCAAGTGGACCACACTATAGGAAACAGTGGTAATTGAATGGCAACCATTAAAAACTACTTGGGGTCACAAAAGTTTTTGGATCAAGCTGATGTTTGCGTTTTCCCACCATCCATGTCTATGTGACCTACTCAACAGGTTGGATGGGAAATAAACATTAATGTGGGCCCTAGGAAGCAGATTGAAGGCTCAAGTGGACCACACCATGATAATGGGGATTGAAAGCTTATGTTGAAAACTTATTGGGGCACAAAATTTTTGAATCAAGTTGATATTTATGTTTTTCCTTTATACAGGTTCCTATTGTGATGTTATAAGCAAGTTAGATTGTCACGCCCCAAACCCGGGGACCGGGCTTACTAAATTCCCGATCGCCAACCTTGGTGCCAACAGCCTCCGTAGCACCCCATTCTCGGTTCCTAGCTCTCATGTGCCAGGTTCCGATCCTGGGATCTTACCAGGAGGATTTTCAGGGTAAATTTTTTTTTTTACAGGAGCATAATCAAAATCATAAAACATTATCAAATATCCACTAAAAAGTTTGTTGAGTACAGTGCTGGAAAGGAAAATACAACATGTAGCAGAAGTCCAAAATATTAGGTACATGCACCGAGCTCAACGCTGCTGATGTGTCCTAGTACCTACAGTGTAAACAAACGCGCGTGAGCTTCCTACGAAGCTCAGTAGAGTGCGTGTGTGCGCGTGTGATGCATATGACAAGTATACAGATATCAGAGTAAGCGAAAGTAGTAGAAGGCTAAGTTACCAAGTTTATGAATGCTATCAGCCATCCCAAGGCTATGCGATGCAAGGGCCTACATGGCCGAGTGTTACATGCTAGAGATGCAATGCAAACACGTCAATCCTCAACTGATCCACATATCAAAATAGTTCTCATCTGGAACATCATCGAGGTCTAGTATACTCTAATACTGGCCGCCGCACATCGCGCGCATAACCAAGAGAGTAGAAAAGACCTCACTATCCGCCTCGTTAGTGGTATGCCAATGCCCACCTGGCTCACCGATAGCGGACCCATTCCATGAGCTGGTCAGACTCGACTTAGCTTACAGCCCACTGCACCCTGGCGGATAAGGTCACACCCCTTTCCAGCCGACCTCGACACAGTCGGAGACACGGCCTACTGGTATTTGGCACACGGGCGCTCATGTTATCCACTCGGTCTCGACGCTGGAGCATCCTACTGGTACCACAGGGTTTAGGGACTTTCACCCAAGGACATCCATAGCACCCACATACTAGAACAAGTTTCCGGTGTCCAATACTGCCAACCACGATGTGACTATGGTGGCCACCACCCCGATGCTGTTGGGGTGTGAAAGCGATCGTAACATACATAATGCGAAATGCATGAGTCATACAATCCACGTCATGCACCAAACTTACGCATACTGCGCAATCATGTGGGGCGACCCTGTCTCGCACGGGTCCCCTAAGTATAACAAGCCAACTAGCATATGCTATAGTTATTCATGATCCATAACAGGCATAAAAATGATGCGTATGGGCATATGAATGAGCATGATATTCATTATACTAAGCATGTTATCAGTGTGACATATCAAGCTAAGTATACTATCATGTTACCAGATATATCATGTAATGTTGGCCTTAAAAGGCCCAATATATATACAGAGAGTGAGACCCGGACTGTGGGTCCCATTGGAAATGTAAAGGTCTTCGTGACATAGCCCATTTGAGACCACATCGACCCCATACTTGGGCCTGCACATACAAAGTAGGCCGACAAAATAGGTGTACGACATGGATAAAACATATATATCAAAGGAAGGACCAAGGTGGGCCCCGCCCACTGGTCGGATAGCAAATATACATCACCAGTCTTAGGAAGTTTCAATGGTAGGTATTAAATCACCACCATTTTCTAAGTGAAGCCCATTCAAATCGGGCCCCACGCGTCGATCAAGACGGGTGGCATGGTACACAATACATCCATCAAGGTGGAACCCAAATATGGGCCCACAACCTCTATTCGGATGAAAAATAAACAATAAAGTGCCCCAAGGAAGTCTTCAATGGTGGGCATCAGTGACCACTATTCCTTGCGGGTGTGGCCCACCTAACATTTGGATTTGCCTCATTGTTGGGGCAATATCCTAAAATGGCATGGAAAAATAGATGGGCAGCGTGAATAGAACAGATACATCATGGTGGAACTAATAGATACATCACGTTGGGACCCATAGGGTGGGCCACCTGCTGGGCAGCGTGGTACCCAGCTTAGTTCCAAGAAGTTTTAAATCAAGCAGATATTTGTCTTTTCCCCTCCATCCATATCCATGGGATCTTATGAACAGGTTGGATGACAAATAAACATCACTGTAGGGCTGGGAAGGTTTCAACGGTGGAGATCATTATTCCCACTGCTTCCCATGGCATGGTCCACTTGACATTTGGATATGCTTAAATTTTGGGCTCAACCGCTAAAATGGGTTGGAAAAAATATGGACGTAATAGATAAGGCACATACATTCTAGGTGGGCCCTACTGAGTTTTCGATTAAGCTGATATTTTGTTTTCCCTCTTCCACGCGTGTGTGGAATTATGAACAGGTTGGATCTCAAATAATCATCATGGTGGGCCGTAGGAAGGTTCAACGGCCTTGTCACTGTCCTCACTGATTTCTTTCAAGTGGGGTCCACTTGAGATTTGGATCGGTCTCATTCTTGAGATCATGCCCTAAAATGATCTCCCCAGATGGATGGACGATGAGGATATAGCACATGCATCATGGTGGGACTCACGAGTGGGCCACCAGCTGGCCTCACGAGCCAGCGTTCGTGGACGCTGGTACGCCCAGCGTCAGAGACGCCTCTGCTTCTTCTTTCCTTTCTTTCTTTTTTTTTGTTGTGTGGTTTTGATCGAGCGGGGCCCACATAAGGGTGATCCACTCCGTCTGCCAGCTGGGCTATCTCATTGTGGGCCCAATGAGCCCAATATTGGGTATGTAAATCGGTCTAGAAACATTAAAGTGGGCGGAAGAATTTACAGCAGTAGACATCATTATTTCCACTATTTCATGTGGTGCGGTTCGTTTAAAACTTGGATCGGGTCCATCCTTGGCCCCTGGCCTTAAAATGATCTGGGAAATCAAATGGACGGCGTGGATGGAACACAAACATCAAGGTAGGTCCTATGAGTGGGGACCCCATTATGGCGTCCACGTGACGCTGGACGTTCCAGCGTCAGAACGTCCAGCGTCTGGACGTTCAAACATTTTTTTGTTTTTTGTTTTTCTTCCCCCCTTTTTTTTCCTGTGCTTATTTCAAGTGGGGCCCACATAGGTGTGATCCAATCCGTCCATCAGGTTCCCCATCTCATGGGCGACCCAATAAGCCCAATATTGGGCAGGTGATTTGGTCCACAAACATCACAGTGAGCCACGGAAGTTTCAATAGTGGACGTCCTTATCTCCACTGTTTGCTATGGTGTGGTCCACCTGAGATCTGGATCTTCTTTAGTTTTGGCGCCCTGCCCTAAAATGGGCTGGAGAAACAGCTGGACGGTGTCGATCAACTCATACATCAAGGTGGGTCCCACGAGTGGGGCCCTGCCCAACGCCCAAAAGGGATGTAGCCCACATGCTGCTGGGCAGCAGCGTCCTCTGGACGCTGACTGTCCAGCGGCCACTCTCCTTCTCATTTTTTTATTTTTATTTTTATTTATTTTATTAGCAAGTGGGGCCCATACATAGATGATCCAGTCCATCCATCTGATTGTCCACCACAAGATGGGCCCAAAAGAAAAAGGAAAATGGAAGGAAATTAAGAAAATGGAGGGGTTTATGGCCCCCCTTGCACTCACAATGATGGTTGGACGGTTGGATTGGATCAGGTTGACGATCGGACGATCCGGAGGTTATCGGGGTCCTCCAAGCTTGGTTCCTCCCTTCTAAATCCTCTCTCTCTCTCTCTCTCTCTCTCTCTCTCTCTCTCTCCTTCTCTATCCTTTCTCAAACTTAGAAATTTCATAGACGGTGGAGCTTAGGAATGCTTGGGGTTTTCTAGAAGAGAATGGCTAGCATGGGATGGGATATGGGAGGTATGGGTAGTGTTGACTTTGGAGGTGAGAGAGTGATGGGTGGGTATGGTGTGTGTAGGCTAGGGTGATGAAAGGGGTATGGGTGAGAGTGATTGTGATTGGTTTGACATTATCTTGGGAGTTGTGCAAGGGGGGCCACGCCACACGGGCGTTGCGCGGCCCACCTCGGATTACGCAATCGATCATAACTTTCACACCGGGTATCGCAATGGGGCGTGCCGCGCGGCGTTGGAATCGCAGCGCCTACGCGGTCGCCGGGGTATAGGTCTTGGGTCGATGCGGTACTAAAATAGGGTCGCGATCAAGGCTCGCTAATCTGGTCCATTCAGGACGTACCGGCACCAAAATTAAGCGTACGGAGGGCAAATAAGGGTACGGGTCTTACATAGATGGCAAATAAACATCACGGTGGGTCCTAGGAAGTTTTCAATGGTAGGAATTTAATCTCCACTGCTTCATGTGGTGTTGTCCCCTTGAGCCTTCAATCTTGCTCTTTTTTGGGCTCATGCCCTAGGATGATCTGTAAAAAATGGATGGATGGCATGGATAAAACATTTACATCATGGTGGGCCCTACAAATCCCTTGACAGGACCGTCGACTGTGGAGGCAGCGCCCAATTCACGCAGTCAATACGCGTTCGCACCTAATCCGCTTCCAGTAAGCCATGACGTCGATTTCTTGCTAAAGCCACATGGGCAGCTAGGTGCTGTCCACCGTGATGTTTGTGAGAAATCCACTCCATCCATCCTCTTTTTTAGCTCATTTCAGGACATGAGAGCAAAAATCCAAAATTCAAGTGAGACACGCGAGAGTAAAAATTAGAGAAAAATGCGTACCGTTAAAATCTTCTTGGGCTCCACATTGATTTTTATATTCCATCCAAACCGTCTATAAACTGTTCATAAGGTCATTGTCACTGGGATGAAATGAAAACACAAAAGACTACATCCTGTGGCCATATGAATGTTTCAACTGTGGTTATTCAATCCCCACTGTTTCTTCTAGTGTGGCCCACTTAAGTTTTGGATCCGCCTCATTTTTCGTCGCATATCATAAAATGAGCTCACAAAACGTATGGACAGAGTGGATTTCTGATAAATATTAAAGTGGGCCCTCAGCGCATGAAGTTATGGAGAGGCTTTTGGCAAGAAATCCACCTCCACAATTCTCGTCCACAATCACCGTGAGGGACAACCTTCCTACACGTGGCACAGTTCCATTAGCACCACCATAATGTATGTGTTAGATCCATACCGTCTATCCATTTTTTTAGATTATTTTAAGTCATGACCCAAAAAATGAAACAGATCCGAATCTCTAGTGGACCACACCACAGAAAACAGTGGGGATTGAATGCCTAACATTGAAAACTTCTTGGGCCACATAAGTTTTGGATCAATCAAATATTTTTGTTTTCCTTTCATCCATGTCTACATGACCTTATGAAGAGTTTTGATGACAAATAAATATCATGGTAGCCCTTAAGAAGGTTTCGACAGTGGGCGTCATCATCCCCACAACCTTTTGTGGTGTGGTCCACTTGAGCTTTGAGGTTGCCTCATTTTTTGGCTCATGCACTAAAATAATTTGCCAAAATGGATGGATGGTGTGGATATAATGCATGCATCATAATGGGGCCAAAGATTTTTGCCATGTCAACCACCCTACTAAGTTAGTCCCACAAAAGCTCAAGGGTAAAGTTGTCATTTATAAAAAAATTTAATTCAAAATCACTTACCTCATTCCGCGTTAAGTATTAAGTTGGAAAAGGGAAGCTTAAAATAGGTTGTATTTTTTTCAGTGAAAACTGAAATTAAGTGCATAGTTTTTTAGATTTACCAAACGATCTGAAATAAAAAAATCACTGAAAATAACACATTCCAGTAATAAAATCTGAAAATAAGTTTTACCAAACAGGCCTTAAGTTTACTATTTGGTGTGGTGTGGTTCACTTGAGCGTTGGCTCTTCGTCATTATTAGGATCATGCCTTAAAATGATCTTATAAAAGAGATGAACGGAGTGGGTAATTAGATACATCATGGTGGGCCCCTTCACAGATCTATCTGGACGGTAATCGGTCTAGGCGGGGGCAGGATGAAATCCGTGTCCTGTAATTAGTGGTTATCATTTATCCATTGTGTGTCCCACAATTTGGACGGTTTGATTTGAGTTGAAGAACATGCGGCATACCATTTTTTAATTTTTAATTTTTTGCTATTTTTTTACCGTAGTGTCATTTATCACATTCCTCCAAAAGTACCAATTCTCTTGTCACCAGTCTCTTTCAAGTCTATGGTTTAATGGATGCATTGATATTGCATCGCATGTTTCTCGATGCTTCTTTAATGGAAAATAAAACATTGGTATTCTGGAAGCTTCTTGAGCATCATACACACGCCCACATTACTTGTACATTTTACACAATGCATATTTAGATCTAAGCCATCCAAACCATGGAAAGCGAATCTCATCATATAATGATTCATTCCAATGGCCCACTTAAATTGGGTCCCACTTCTTTGGTACATCTGTGATGTATATAAAATTCATGTGTGGATATGTATCAACCATCACAATGTGATCAGGCGCACAATCCCTCTTTAATGAAAGGAAGGAGTTGTAGAGGGAAATGAGTTGTGGGTGTGATGAATGGGCTTGGATTAGGTACTATCCCACCAGGACGCACTAGGAGACGGACGAGTATGTGGCACATCGCCATTGGCCAATACAGCAGCCTGTATTTCAATATTGGTGGGCCCGTTGTGTTGGCAAATGATGATACGGATGTATATCCGTCTGTCTCCTCGTGCGTCCTGGTGGGGATAGTACCTAATCCGAGCCGTGACCAACACACCACTGACTTCCATAGTATTTTGGCATCACCAAGTTCTGTAAGGCCCCCCATGAAGTAGGTGTTATATCGGAAATGTCCGTCCATCATGTAGGAGTGGACCATGCTGCAGAATGCAGTGGGGATTGAACCGTTTGCTATTGAAACTTTCTTGATGGCAATAAACATCATGGTGGGCCTTAAGAATGTTTCAACGGTGGGAATCGTTTTCCCTGCTGCATTTTTGTGGCGAGTTCCACATGAGCTTTGGATATGACTCATTTCTGAGCTCATGCCATGAAATGATGTCATCAAATGAATGGAGATGTGGATATAATACATACACCATGGCAAACACACCAGGGATGCAATAAAAAGCTCTATAGGGCCCACAGAGACATTTGTGTGAAATCCACTCCGTTAATCAAATTGCGCTGCCAATGATGGTAGTAGAATTGAAATATCAAGCAGATAAAAGGCTAAAATGAGCCATATGAAAAGGAAAAGTATGGATGGGATCTCCACCATTGAAGCTTTCCTGGGGCCATCTTTCATGCCATCCAATCCGTCATAAGGTTAGCCTCCACAGGATGGAGGAAAAAAAATAAAATAAAGTCCCGATCAAAAAATTGGTGGGCCAGTATTAAGAAGATTTCATTGGTAGACGTCTATATTCATACCTTTTCCAAGTTATATCGCCAACTGGGTTTTGGACTTGTATTGCTTATAGTTCACCTTAAACACGAGGTGGAGGAAATTATGAACGGTCTGGATGTAACGTAAACGTCACGGTGGGCCCCATAGACATTTTTGTTGCACAGGTTCCCTGCAACAACCGACGTCTGTGGTTAGAAATGGGACATTTTAATAAAAATGGCCAATCCCCATCAACCACGGTCCCAAGGGGGAAGTATCCTTGTCAAATGACACCGATTCTCGGTAGTTTTACGATCGTACCCCTGTCCGTCCTTCCCTAGGAAAACGACCTCGATTTCGTCGCATACGTGCCAACGTGCTGCACATGGGGTGCACCTGCACCGTTCGTTTAGGTGGGACTTTCCTCAAGTTTAAGAACGCACGAATTGCCTGCAATGTCAAGCACGTGCCCACAGTAGTGCTTGTGTTATATCTATTTTATCCATCTGTTTCACCTCGGTGTTTGAGGCTCTGCTTGGGAGCTTGTGGATGAAAATAAATGAGAAATGGAATTGTAAGTAATTGAATTGAGCATAAATGAACAAATCAAGTCAATTAAATCATTAAATGGGCCACACTTGAATTTGGATGTTTTGAATGCTGTACATTATTTTTTTATGAATTGGCACACCTTGTGAGTGGATCCTTAATAATTTTGGTTCACCTCGTAATTATATTAGCATGCTCCTGTGTGATGGGTTAGATGTCAAACAAATGCCAAGTGGGCCTAAAAATCCGAAATGGGATTGAATGTGCTTTTAAGTAAACTTAATTGGACCCACCATGAATGTATGCGGTCTCTCTACTCCATTCATTTGTTTTTCCAGCTCATTTTAGGCTGTCTATCTGTTTTTTGAGCTCATTTTAGGCATTGAGAATAAAAATTCAAGCATGTCTAATGCTTAAGAGGACCATACCACAGGAAAAGCGGGAATAATGATTTCGAATGTTGAAACCTTTATCGGGCTATAATGATCTTTATTTGTCATTCAATCTGTTCACACGAATAAAAAAAAAAAAGAAGGCATGGATGAAGGAAAACAAAAAAATCAGTTTGGTCCATAATCTTTGTGGGTCAGAAGAATTTTTCAACGGTAGATGCTCAATTCGCATTATTTACTATGGTGTGGTCAACTTGAGCTTTATATATGCTTTACTTTTAGTCTCAAGCACTAAAATTATCTTTTAAAGTGGATGGGTAGAATGGATAAAATACATAAATCACAATGCACGGCAAAGAGTTTACCCAATATGCAATACGCTTCCAAACAATCCTAGTTCTCCACTTTTAAAGAAAAAACAAGGGTAATAATGTAATTTCATCTTCAAAAAGGGGAATATGAGCCGTTGGAGACATTACTTTTGTCCAATCCGAACCACGGGAGCCTTTTACGTAAAAATCAACTCATTCGTTGGGCGGAAGCCGATTGCGTGGTGGGCCACACACCACCGATTTCGTGGTGTGTCAACGTCACCAAGTTCTGTGGCCCCACCCTGATGTGTGTTATATCCACACTGTTCATAATTTTTTCGAGATCATTTGATGGCTTGGGCCTAAAATGAGGCAGATCCAAAACTAAAGTGGCCCACACCACGGTTAGAAGTTTTAACAATGAGCTCTACATTAGAACCTTCCTATGGTCTATGATGTTTATTTGCCATCCTAACTGTTCCTAAAGTCATATAAACCTGGATCAAAGGAAAAAAAAAATCAGCTTGATCCTAAACTTCTGTGGCCTCCAAAGAAGTTTTCAATGGTAGAGTTTAATCTCAACTGCTTTCTGTATTGTGGTTAACTTGAGTTTTGAATCTGCCTCAAGTTTGGATACAAGCTCTAAAATGATCTTACAAAATGAATGGACAGTGTGGATATAACACAAACATCATGGTGGGACCTACAGTGTGGATATACTTGGTGACATCATCACGCGAGGAAGGTCGTGGCACACCACGCAATCCGCTTGCTGGTTGGGCTACCCGTTTCGGTGGATTACTGACCTTTGTCATTCACGTACATGCGTGGCGCACATGATAGTTGACAGCCTGTTTTTTTGCCACGCATGTTAAACGTGGGACCCAATCGATGACCGTCCTGGATCTTAGTACGCTGTAATCGTATCGAGTAAACTTTATTGGGCCCTCTGTGAATGTATGTGGTTTAACCACGCCGTCCATCTGTTTTTCATATCATTTTAGGAAGTGGATTGGCTGGTGAGCCCTACACCAGCTAGGGCTGTAAATGGTCAGGTTCGGGGCGGGTTTAGCCAAAACTAGACCAGCCCATTTACTAAACGGATCTGGGTCCAAATTTTAGACCCAGACCCTTTTACTAAATGGGCGGGTCCGGGTTGGGTCCGAGTCAACCCATCAGACCCATTTATAAATGGGTTCGGGTCTGGTAGAGGGAGATCCACTCAAACCCATTTATAAATGGGCCGGGTCTAATGGGTCCGGGTCTGGATCAAGTATACAAGCATTTTACAAGGTTTAAAATCGGGTCTGAACGGGTCCCTTGTAACATAGACCAAACCCGCCCACTTACTAAATGGGTTTGGGTCGGGTCGGGTCGGGCCTAAAATAAAGGAAACCAGTCACAAACCCGTTTAACAAATGGGTCTATTCTTGGACTCAGACCCGTACCATTTAACAAATGGGTCGGGTCTAAATGGGTTGGGTCTGGGTACCCCATCGGGTCCACTGACCCATTTACAGCCCTAACACCAGCTACGTTGCTGGTGTGGGTACATGGGCACACAGATGAGGTCAATGAGCACCACAAACATTAGGGCGGTCTAAAAAGGGTGAGATCATTTTAGGGCATGATACCCAAATGATTCATATCCAAAGCTCAAGTGGACCACATCACCACCACTTGGGTTTGGGGCCTTGCCTCATTGGTAGACCAGAGTTTCGGCAAGGGATCTCGGTTCTAGAACCATCAGTGGTGAAATATCCATACTGCTGACAGCACTAGTGAGTGCTTGTTGCATAACTGACTGGGTGGGTGTGTTGTGCGATTGATTAAGAGGGTGGGTTGCGCAATTGACTGGGTGGGTGAGTTGCATGACTTACCCAAAAAAAAAAAAAAAAAGTGGACCACACCACAAAAGGTAATGGGGACAATGATTCTCACTGTTAAAACATTTATAAGGCCCACCATGATGTTTATTTGCTATCCAAACTGTTAATAAGGTCACACAGACCTGGATGAAGGGTAGGAACAAATATCATATTGATACAAAACTTCTATAATCCCAAGAAGGTTTCAATGGTAGATGTTTACTCTCCAATACTCTACAACGTGGTCGCTTAAAAGTTTGGATCCATCTAGTTTTTTTTGTATAAAGCTTTACATTGATCTCCCAAAATGAACAAACGGTTGGAATATAACACATACTTCTTGGCGGAGCCTAGAGAACTTGCTGTTGTCAATAAACAAGCCAAGTTCGTGGTGTGTGTTAAACTACACAATCCGCTTCCATCATCTTAGGGTTGATCCCAACGTTATAGCATATAAAAAGCTCAAACGGACCACACGGATATGAAACAGTGGGAATAATGATTTCCACCATTGAAACCTTGCTAGGGCCCACATTGATGCTCATTTGTCATCTCAGCATGATTGAAAACTTCTACGGCCCTAATAAATTTTTAAATGTAGAAGTTCAATTCACACTGCTCCTGTGGCGTGGTCCACTTTAAATTTTGATATGCTTCTTTTTTGTCTCTATACATAAAATTACATTATAAAATGGGTGGACAGAGTGGATACAATACACAAATCACGGTGGACCCCACACTCTTCAAAAGAGATGCTATGGTTGGTCTCCGACATGCACGTGATACACGTCACGACGCATGCGCTGCATGCAATGCGTACGGATCAGACACGCGAGTAGAACTAGCAACGCTCAGACAGACGATTACCTACCTTCCAAATTCAAGATTGCATTAATCGAACATTTATGACCGTCCAATCGTACTGACTCTTGCACCCGAGTGAGGCCCTGTAGGGCACGGATGAGGTACTATCCCCACCAGGAGGCCGAGGAGATGGATGCCTAGGTGGCACGTTACCATTGGCCAGTGAAGTGGGCTCCTTAGATGTGACAGGTCTGATAGCTATACGTAAGACTAAGGTGTAGGACGACTTCGTCCACTAACGACAACGCGTCATATAGATAGTCTTGTCTTCGTACGTCCTGATGGGGGTAGTACCATATACCTAATCCTAGCCCGGCCCTCTCAGTCCAACGGTCAGTGTCGACCGATGTGGGACCCACCTATCTGATACCTGCCTGCCCATCCTTCAAGTGCTCGTCCTTTAAAAACCATAATGCTGTGAGATGCATGCACCACGCATTAAAGGGCATTTTCCTCGTTCTTCACGAGTTTCGTAGTCCATATACGCTATCTGATACTCCGATACCGTACGGGGCTTGATACTCTGGCGCTTAGATATTTCATGCCTAAGAGATATTATCTCAAGTACAACCGTCGAAATCGTGGAGCCCACTGTCACTAAGCAACATGCCCAAAATCAAATTGGATGGACGATCATAACCTTTGACTCATGGAGACTTGTTTTTAATGAAATAAGACTACTGGATTTTTTTTTATTTTGACCGTCCAGTATCAAATAAGTGTAATTTTTGGTTAATGATACATCCAAACTGAGATAAATTTACATCAATGAGACGTGTGCAATTTTTAAGTACCTGCGTATCATCTATCATGTTCTGCCAGAGCATCAATGTTTTTCTCAATACGGATCTCATGCGTAAGGACGCTGTACTGCCATGATCCGACTACTTAATGGAGGTGGGCCAAGAGAACGGTGATCTCGACCGATGTGTAATTATTATCCCATGAAACTTTTTAGATTAAATGATCGTGTCCGTCCATTCATTGCCTCTTTATGGGACAGCTGCTGTGCTTGTCTGATGAATCCGTGTCATACTATCCTAATGCACCGTTATATGGAAGAAGTGGGGCCATGTTCATGTTATCCATACCGTTCATCTTATGGGCCATAATTTGGAAGAGTAATTCGTTAGAAATCTCACAGATTAGTGGTTCCTATGGCTTTGATCAGTGTCCCACAAACAGACGATTAAGAAAAAATGCAGCGAAAGTTGTGAAAAAACCAACGGTTTTGATGGCCATAGGCTTCAAATAGGGAAGAGTTTTGCCTCATCTCCCATCTAAAGTTGGTACCCATAACCATCAATGTCTTCGATGAACACATAATATTTTTGAGCTCCAAAATATTAGGGGCATTTCGTGGCATGGTATTAAACAGAATTAGTTGGGATGGAATTGCATTTAGTTCTGTGCGAATTACATTTTATGTGGGGGAAGGATAAGAGAGTTGGGATTACATGGGATGAAATTGCATTTGGTCCATGCCTAATTTCTATGAGATTCATGTGGATTTTGAAATCCACTGCACATGTGAGCCCTACATTGATTTGTGTGTTTTATCCATGCTATTCATCTATAGATGCTTTTTACATGTCACATTATAGTTATGTACATGTACAAGTAACTAACATCGGTTGTGTATTTGGTTCTTTGATTGCAATCTTATGCTTAATCCTGCGTTTTTCCTGCAGCAAAAATTTGATCGCATGGGATTGGACGGTGAAAATACATGGTATTAGGGCCTGTTTGGTTGGCGGCTGGAAACGGGTTTCCGGCCAAAAATTCATATTCTAGCATAATCCTTTTTTAATTGGTGTGTTTGGTGGCAAGTTCCAGTCAAATAGGATTTTGTCTAGAAGCCTAAATGGACTGGAACCAGGATTAGTGGAAACGGCGTGTGTGAAGGGGAAAAAAAGAGGAAGTGAGCGTCACCACCTCCATATATGCGTTGTACACCTATAATGTATGTGTTTTATATCCACATGATCCATCAGTTTTGAGAGCTCAATTAAGGGCATTGGACAAAAAATGAGGCAGATCTAAATCACAAGTGAGCCACACCACAGGAAAACAATGTTGATTGGACATCCACCATTAAAAACTTTCTAAGGCCCACTATAATATTTATTTGCCATCCAACATGGCCATCTGTCTTGCGGGGCTACAATAGGACAAGGGTAAGGTTCTCAGGTGGATCTGAAACTCAAGTGGGCCATGCCACAGGCAACCGTCAGAAATAATTACACCGTTTTAAACCAAACAGCATATTCCTGATGAATCCTAGGTTACATTCTAGTTTTTGCAATTTTGATTCCAACAGTAGGATTTAGATTTTCGATAGGATCGGGAGTCTGCAACCAAACAGGTCCTTACTTTATCATGTATATTACTATACATGTAACCATTGTGTAATGAGTGTTCCAGTACCACGCACGAAACACCCCCTCAACTTTCCTGATCTCAAAGAACCCCAGTTGCACGGAACGTTGGATGACAGGTGGAACCCATGGTGGTAATCCAGACCGTTGGTGTACTGTCCACCGTGGATGGACCACACAGACGGCTAAAAAGGGAAAGTCAGCAACGGTTTGCATTCAAAACGTCAGCTACAGAGATCCTGCAATCCGGGATATTTAGAGGCCTACTCCATCCGCCGTTGGCTCAACGGACCAATGGCCTGGATTATACAGAAGTGGGCCCCACTTATCAGAAATGAAAACGCGAGTACGATGAAAAAAAGATGTGGCGTATATCATAAATTCCTACGTCATGAATAACACGTGCACTTCTCTGATTTATCCCACACAGGCTGGATGAATTTTAGATTTGTCGCGCTGCACGGAGCCTCGGGCGTCAATCGCTGGATGGGCTCACTGTGTTGTCTCGGTATTCCGAACTGTCCACATGCCCTTCGTTGCTGTAGATCCGTGACCACCAATGCCTATAATCACCGCATTTTCATGACCATCCATTGGTTTGGACCCCTCATTGATGAACCGTTCGCCATATTTCAATATTCAATCGTTTTCAGATGCCACAAATTGGGGGCCGCCATTACAATGTGCTCACTAAAAGCGTCATTTAACAGTTAAAAAGTAAGGTCCAGCATATGGATAATCCGTCTAAGTAGGGCTCTGTGGGGCCCACCTTGATGGATAGTTTTATCAACATCGTACATTCATTTTTTTAAAGAGAATTTTAGGACATGAGCCCAAAAATGAGGCAGATCCAAGGCTCACGTGGACCGGACAGTGGGGAGTGGGGGATTGAATGCTCACCATTAGAAACTTCTTAAGGGCCACGGAAGTTTTGGATCAAACTGATATTTGTGTTTTCCCTTCATCCATGTCTATATAAACAGGTTGGATGGCAAATAAACATTATGGTGGGCCCTAGGAACGTTTCAACATTGGGCATCATTAGCACCTATGTTTCCTGTTATGTGGTCCACTTGAGATTTAGATCACCCTTGTTTTTAAGATCTTTCTCTAAAATGATCTGAAAAAAATAGATGAACGGCATGGATAAAATCCAACCATCCACTTAAGATAGATTATCGTCCATGTGGGGCAAGACACAGTCCACTTCCTCAATTACCATGCTAAAGGAAATGTGAAATGATTATAAATAAATTTATTGGTTTTATGGCAATGTTTTCATTTGATCATTAACTTCTTTGTTGGATGTATTCATAATTATAACATTTTTACATATTTTGGGGTTTATTTGGTTTATAGATTATAATGGTATATGGTTGTAAATAGGTCAGAAATATTTACTCTTGTACTTGTGTAGACACATTATTTACATTTGACTGTAACGGTCGTTTTGGTACATTGTTTATCTCATCCATAAGTTACAGTAAAAATGACGGTTTTATTATATGAAAATATAATAATTATATTTTACTTTATAAATTTAGGAGTTATAAATCTCAATTAAATGAACACCTAAAAATGATGATAACGAAGGGAAGGGTGTAAGATGAATTGAGGAAGAAAACTGTCTTCTCTATATGATTTGAATCTTAAATTTACAAGGTGAAATGCCTCTTGAATCTACAAGAGATAAAGGAAAATTTGAGTATTTTATTGATGTCAATCTTTAAAATGAGATTGTAATGCTTTAAATAATAAAAGGAAACCTAATTAAAAGTCCTAATGCGACCAAACGGTAACTTACTCGAAATAGTAAAATTTACTAAAAATAAGCAAGTCCTAATTTAATTCCGACGGACGATTTCTAGTATGATAAGAAGCAAACTGTAAGAAGGCATCAAATTCTAAAATTCTAAGGCTAAAGAGATAGGTCCAATCTAAAACTTATTAAAAGTAGCAAGTTTTTTGGTAAAATCCTAATTTTGAATAGGAATGAATCGTTTTCTTACGAAACGGAGCGACGTGACCCGCCTACGAGGGTTGGTTGGCCCTGGATAACCTGTTCCAATCAAAATTTATAGGTCGTGCGTCCCGTAACAATTTTCGAATAAAAAATTATTATCGTTTACGATTCATACTTTGAACGATAATTTCTCCCTATCCGGAATGAATCTCTTTGATTTAGACGCTCCTGAGTCCCAATTATGTCATGTCCTACATAGGAATGACTTCAAATATGATAGATTACTTCCACTTTTATTTGGCGTTTTTTTGTCCAACTATGCTAGGAATGTACTTGTGCTACATCCTACATTAGATAATGATAACTCGTTTACTTTGCATTTAATGAGAAATTAAAAAATTAAGCAGGTCTTTTATATAAATTTTTTACCAAAGTGCACAAAATTTTACTGTTGAATTTAGTATTTTCACAATAATGTTGTAAAAATGTTCAATGATTACAAGTTCATGTACCTTTTTCCTCGATACAAATGCATTTGACCAATGACTCCCGTGTTTATGACATAATAGATAAAATCTGTATGCATTAAAGAAACGCATAATAATTAAAAATTACTTTGCCTTTCTTTTGACAACATTTGCATTTATCAACCAATTTATGAGCAGTAAAATAATAGTAATGGTACTTTTACATTTAAATAAATCATTACCAAGATATCTTTGGATGCCAGATTTTCACGATAATTATATAAAAAGTGTGATGAATATAAATCCTTTGACTTATCTCTTGAATGTATCTATGCTTGATTAGTGACTTTGATAGTTAATTTGGACAAAGATAGAATTATAATGATGACACATTTCCTTTACATCATTACTGAAATTGGCCGAATAAATGAGCCCTAAGGACAAGTGAGGCTCTTGATTCAGTAATGAGCCCTAGTCCATTGGTAAATGTACGAAATGTTGAAAATGAACTATTCTACGTGTGAAGCATGGATCCAAAGGTTGTGATCGTCCTATCAAGTAGGTTACTGGCCCATGTTGTATATGCCTTTGAAAAGTAGTCTAAATCATCGGACCAAGCGCTGAAGAGGCTTACTTGGACGCTACTTGCCCCAATATCTATGGTACCTACCTTGATGTTCATGTCATAACTTATAATCTACTCTATTCACCTGTTTCAGCTAGTACAAGACCCCAAAGGTGTGGATTGCATGGAATCTTAATGGAAGCCAAGTGGGGCTCACTATGATATTTGTAAGAAATCACCACATCCATCTATTTGCCAACTCATTTTACACATGGGCCAAAAAGTGAGGTGGATCAAAAACTCTGGCAAGCTAGGTGAAAAGATAAAGTAGGGAGAGAAATGCATACTATTGAAACCTAAAACTTAAGAAAGTCACAAGATAGGAAAAGGCAAAGAGGGAAATGCCTAAATAGATACGGAAACTAGAAGCCTAAAACTCAAAGCTACATGAAAGGAAAAAGTAGAGAGGGAAATGCATATTATTGAAACTTAAAACTTAAGAAAGCCACGAGACAGGAAAAATGAGAGAGAGAGAGAGAGAGAGAGAAATGCCTAAATAGATAGGGAAACTAGAAGCCTAAAACTCAAAGTTACATGACAAGGAAAAAGTAGAGAGGAAAATGCTGAATTAGAGAGGAAAACCAAAAAAAGTAGAGAGGAAAATGCCTAGTGTTGAAATCTTGGTCAATCCCACTTAGGATAATATTTTTTATATTTTCACACACACCCTCACCACATGGGTACCCTATCTCATGACCTTAGTTTTGAAATAGAATTTGTCTACTACATAATAATGGAGCTAAACCCTCCATCGAGATGAATTTAGAAAATAAAATTTTTAAGTATGTACATGTAACAACCTAGATTTTCGCTAACTTGGAAATTGAAAGTGCTTGGGCGTTACCTTTGGTTTTGTCGGTTATAGTATGTGCCTGCACGTGTGTTCACATGTATTTGGGACCAAAATGAATATTTTTGTCAAAGAAATGATGGAATTAGTTTTGGAGTTGGAAGATCACATGGTTCGAAAGAGTTTTTCGATGATCGGTTTGACTCGGGTATGTCGCTATCTGTAGAGACTAAGTAAAGAACCCTGAATTATCAATCTACTCGTAAATCGACACGACCGTCATGAATATTTTACCAGACTTTGGTGTTTTATCCTATTTTTGGTATTTTAAATTTTTTGGACGGTCTAGATTTGGAAAAACTTTCTCTTTTAAAAGGCGCAACTTTTTGAAAATGCCAAAAAGTTGCGATTTGTACTAGAATTGGAAAATCAAAATCTTTATTATTGGGATTTCAATTTTTTAGCATTTTTTATTGAATCCAAATGGGGGGTACTTCCTTATTTACATAAATAACTTAAAGTAAATGGAAACACAAGTTAAACATGACTGTGCTGGAAGAAAATTCAATGTGCAGGGGAGGAACCCTGCATTTTGAGAAGAAGATGGACCAGGGACAGCCGGCCGACCGATTGTTGTTGCCCCTTGTGGGGGAAAAATGGATGGACAGTAAGGACTGGCCGATCGGATCCAGATTGGCTGACCGGATCCGATAGGACCCAATTTTTAAGGGGGTTTTAAACCCCATTCTCTCTCTCTCTCTCTCTCTCTCTCTCTCTCTCTCTCATTCTTCTTATTCTCCCCTTTGCTCCTAAGCTCCCCTAGCTTTCCTTCTTCCTTCGAACTTCCCTTCTTCCTCAAATCCTCCGCCAACATATTGGAAATCCCGAATTTTCGAACTTTCTCCGACCTCCATGTCCGTTCTCGTGTCTCCCGGCCAAGATCCATCGATCATGGGTCGAAATCTTCACCCCCTTGTTAGGTAAGAGGTTCCTTACCTCTTCTCTTTCATCTCTTCTCTCAATTTGTTTTTTTATGTCATTAGGGTTGGAAACCCTCATTTGATTCATTGAAACCCTAACCTAGGGTTTGCTCATGTTCGGGCTCGGGGCCTCGGCTATCATGTTGGTGCGGCCCGTGTGCTGTGGAAGCAGTGATCAGGCAGGGCCCCATGCAGATGCCGTCATGCTCCAACTCCGGCCCAATTCACCGAATTGATTTGGGGTTTTTTCAAATCCAAGATACAAAAACCCTAAACTCTAATTAAACATTAATTAGATTAAACTTTAATTGATTAGTACAAGATTTGCGATTCATTATAGGTAATTGAGGTATTCCTCAATTTTCGGCGTCTGGGTTGCTTCCAAAACGTGGAATTTCGACTGCAAGGTGAAGATTTACCCTCAAGCTTCTTCTTGACAAATCCTAATTAATGATTACTTGAGTTTAAATGTTAATTGTTGATGTGTGTATAATATGTTCGATGAAATGCCTCCGTTGTTGTTTGATTGATAACATGCTCGATGAAATGCCTGAATGATATGTATTTATAATATTTGAACGCGTCTATGCTTGTAAATGTATGTGACGCCCTGTGTTATTCGGGCTATGTCATTCAGGTCCTTTGGATTGGTTGGGCCGGGTGCTCGGGTATGTTTATAATTATGTAATTAATAATCTAAATTATTTTTGTAATGGATTAAGTGTTGCTTTGGATTAAACTCTGATAACTGTTTGACTAGAGTACTGCCTACCCCTGGGCGGTTGGCAGTCATAAACTTATTCGATCGACTAAGTGGGACACGGTCGATCGACAGTGCCATTATCGGGTTATCGTCGTCCACTTAGGTCCACCGAATAAGCCTTATTCGGAGTTAATTATTTTTGTATTTCATTGTTGAATCACATTATATGGAATATGAAATACCATCGTTCCCACTATAAATAGTCCACTTAAAACCATACTGCAACTCGATCCACTAGGTCTCATGAGCCAGGCATGGTGGTATGGGACACCGTGTTTGAGTTGTCGGCCTATGCCGGGGTGGTGCCTCCCCGTAGTGCCAGTGAGCATTGACAAGATTGACATATCGTTGTTCGAATGACCATTGTGACAAATGTGACTTTGACCGATGTTAGTGTGCTTGTGTACCATTCGAATGACCCGGGCGTGCATTGAGTTAATTCTGAGTGACACACCCACACATTTGAATTAAATTAATCGTATTTGATATTTGAGAGATGAGACCTTCCGCTTTGATTTAGGCTTGGCTGATGAGTCACAATCGAACCAGGTTTTCATAGTAGGATAACTCAACCTTGGATCGATGGGTTACTGGCGATGATTGACGACGCATCGCAGGGAGCTAGATAATCTTAGTTAGACTTTACGATATGATGTTGGTATTCTAGCTTCACCAATTTGCTAGATGAATTGGACTAATAAATACTTTAATTAATCATGCATACATAACATTGCATTTAAGGGGGACTCGTGTAACTTGGTTGCTTGATATAGCGCCGGCGCTACGTTGAGCACTTCATGTCATTTCTCTGTGTCATCAGGACTGGTGTACTCGGTTACAACCTGCTTTGACAAGTGGACTCTCGATACATAGTTGGTCGGGCCAGGGCTTGCCCGGGACATGCATTGTGTGCGGAATCATGACATCCATGAATTAAATCAACTAGCCTATGATAATGTATAATTTGTGTGTGGTCATTACCTAAATTTGATTGATTTGACAACATGCTTAAGGATTAATACACTTATATGAACTTGTTTACAACTTAAATGTTTCGAGTATAATCTTGAGGATATTTCTTCACTATGTTGGTGTTTTAACGCCTTTTATTTGACATATGCAGATGCTTCACGAGTAGGATCAGTTGGTGGTGCGCTCGGGGCGCCCTAGTAGTCTTTTAGCTTTATTCACCTTGGTAGTTATAATTTTTCTCCCTATTGCATTAATTGTGATTCGTATAATTTTCATATGGGCTTACACTACGATTGAATTATACTATTTTAGGTGTTAGCCTTTATTTTCGAATTTAGTTATCTCTGTCTTGCTTTGGCCTGTTAATTGAAATGCATTACTCTAATTATTTATAAATGAAATAAATGTAAATTTGATTGAGGACACACGTGGGAGCTTTTTTCCACGTGTGGCATTCCTACGAGAGCATTTTAACAAATTAACACCTGGGAACTCGAGATCGGAATCTCTATAATCAGATGTCAAAATTTCGGAGTGTTACAGTACAGAACATTTATAACCCCACAAATGTTTCAACAATTGACATTTGATCCCCTCCTTTTTCTAAAAAAAAAATTATTATTATCATGTTCTACTTTTTTTATACATGCACCCCCACACTCATATGGTAGTGAGATTTCTCCACCCATGCAACTCTGAACTCCAAGTTTTCTATTGAAATTCCAACAAGTTTACCACCGAAGCAAGGATAAAAACCCTAATCATGTTCTACTTGAGTTTTGGAACCATTTATTTTTTGTTTTATGTCTTACCATAAGCTGGCAAGAAAGATAGACAAGATGGATTTCTCACAAACACTACCATTCACACCACTAAGCTCCTTCGAAAAACTTTGAGCCAAAGGGAAGCGGGTTGCTTGCTAAGTTACTCAATACTCATAGTAAACTTTGTAGGGCCCAATGTAATTTATGTATTTTATCCACTTCATCCATTCATTTTATCAGGTAATTTTTGGGGCTTAGCCTAAAAACGAAGTAGATCCAAAGCTCAAGCAGACCATACCATAGGAAACACTGAGAATAATGATTTCCACTATTGAAACCTTCCCAGGGCCGACTGTGATTTATATATTTTATCTACTCTATTCATTCATTTTAGAATTCGTGTCCTCTGCTTGGGAAAAACAGCTCATTGGTCTCAGCTGGCGTGGACCAATGAGCTTTTCCGGACAAGGATTCAGACTAGGGGTCTCAATGGGTCAGATCTGGATCGAATCCAGATGGATCCGGCTCTAAGTCTGTATATTTGTAGACGGATTCAGTTTGGATTCGGATCCAACTCGGATCCGAAAGGCGATATCCATGTCCGATCCATTTATAAATGGTTAGATCCATTTCCGATCTAAAATCTATAAAACCATCGGATTAGGGTTGGATCTAGGTCCGAATCCACCCTCATTACAAATCTAAAAAAAATATATAATATAATATATTTAATTTAGTAGAAAAATGATGCAAATCCCGGTATGGTTGACCTAAGAGTGGCATGTCTCAATTTTGAGACAGCCTAAAATAATTTGTAAAACTGATGGCCGACATGAATATAACATATTCAGTAAGGTGACAATGAGTCGGACCTTAATCAAATTCGGATCGAACTCGGATATGTTCCTGTGAATCCAAATCCGCTCCATTTAAGTAATTAGAACTTTTTCAGGATCCAAATCCGGTCCATTTAACTAATCGGACCTATCTTAAGATCCAAATCCGCATCATATGGATTCGGAGCAAATTGGATCTCGGATCTGACCCGCTCCATTGAGAGCCCAAATTCAGACTCCTCATTTTATCATGTAATTTTTTGGGCTTGAGCCTAAAAATGAAATATATCCAAAGATCAAGTGGATCACACGATAGAAACAGGATCACTTGAACATCTGCTGTTGAGAAACTCTTGGGGGTTGAAGAAGTTTTGGATCAAGCTGATATTTGTGTTTTCCATTCACCATGTCTGTGTGATCTTATGAAATGGTTGGATGACAAATAAACATCATCCTAGGCAGTAGGAAGGTTTCAACGGTGGAAATCATTATTCCCATCGTTCCATGTGGTATGGTCCACTTGAGCTTTGGATATGCATCAATTTTGGGCTCAACCGTTAAAATGAGCTGGAGAAACGGATGGACGGCGTGGATAAACCACATACATTCACGGTGGGCCCGACAGAGTTTCCGATTTCGTGCCAAAGTGAATCACCTCATGGTGGCCCATAGTTTTAACGGTGGGCATTTCCATCCCCACCGTCTCCCGCGATGTTTGCGACAACGGATTGACGCAGTGGATTAACGTCAGACTCACAAGATTGAAGGCAAGTCGCGTCCGTCACTGACTTATTCCGTGCAAAGCCTCGGCAACTCCAAGTGGGCCCCACCCAGCTTCCCTGCTGTTAATCACACCAAAGAACTTACAACGCGATGCTTGCAGAAGACGTACTCCGCATCTATAAATATATCCAGGCCCCTCCGTAATTCTCTCATACACACACCCTCTGCTTCTCTCTGCTTGTTTTCTTCCATGGCGGCTGCTACTTCAAATGGAAAATCCAGCGGCCTGAGATCTGTATTTCTGCAGGTCTACGCTCGCCTGAAATCCGAGCTACTGCAAGATTCTGCCTTCGATTGGACAGAAGATTCTCGCCAATGGATCGATCGGGTATGAAAAATCCGATCATTTCGTCGTCTTCTCCTTTGATTTCTTTCCAGATCTGCATTTCTTTTTTCATGTAGCTCATCTTGTTACTAGAATAGATTCGTTGCTGTTTTCGTCATTGCTTTGATTCGATCTCTTTCGGTCTCTTTTAGGGGTCGTTTGGATTGGCTGTAAATCATTTACTAGGAAATGGGCATTTTTTGTGTTTGGATGCTCCCATTTGCTAGCAAATCCCCTCTCCCATTTACTAGCAAAAAGGTGAGATTTCATTTACTAGTAAATGGGATAGACGGCAACGGATCTATTTTCAAATTTCTGCTTTAAAAGCAGATTCGCACCTGCTGTGAAATCACATCCAACGGCTCTCTCTCCCTCTCCCTCTCTGCAATCTCCCTCCCTCCCTCTCGTGATCTTCCAAGCTTCAAACACCCTTCCGGCAGCGGCTCTCCACGTGTATGGCTCTCCACCTGTATGGCCTTTGACAATAGCATTTGAATTCGTGGGCCCACTTGTATGGCTCACATACTACTAGGTTTTTTTTTAGGATTAACTCTAAGCTTTAGTGGCATGGGCTTGACCCAATGATCCACTTGAAAGGAAATTCCAACATGTAATTTGAATGTTATTTGCTAAATTGATTTTCAGGTGTGAATATACAATTACAGGATATAAGCCATTTACAGGCTATCCAAACACTGTAAATGATTTACTAGTAAATCATTTACAACTTACATACAAACAGAAGGTAGTAAATCATTTACTAGCACTTAAGTCATTTACTAGTAAATCATTTACAGCCTATCCAAACGACCCCTTAGTAGGGAAGATTGCGTTCTGGATTTCGATCTTGATTTTTTTGTATCTTTAATCACTTTGATGGAGATGATGCTCCTGCATTTTGTTCTGGTAGTTGGAATGAGGAATGGGGGAGCAAAATGGTGTCTTTGGTTTGGTAACTTCGTTTTCATCTTTCTTTGATCCGGACCGTTTAATTGGTGGGGTTTTTCATGTATGGATGATGCCCTCAGTAAAAATTTCCCATCACAGAAGATCTGTGATAGCAGTCAGAGGATTTTCTAGTTGGGTGTGGACTGTTGGATTAGTTGTCAATTTGCAGGCTACCAATCAGACGTTTCTGTGGATGTGGTCTTTTTGGGCATGGCCCATCCACAATGGGTACAGTTGCTGGGTTGAAGAACAGAGGATTGGCTAGGAAAGGCGATTTGTAGAATTTATGTTTAGGGTTCATTTGGCTGCATGGGAAAGGCGATTTGAAGAATTTATGTTTAGGGTTCATTTGGCTGTATGGGAAAGGCGATTTGTAGAATTCATATTCATAAATTAGGCCGTTTCTTGTGATTCATGGAAATGCCTAGAAACACTCCCTGGAAAGGCTACCCGCTAAGAAGGCCATATAGTTAGTGGTGGTCAAGGTGGATTCTAGGAGATCTGTTTTCTTTAGCCTAGCACTTCATAGGGGCATTTGGCTTCATGGGAAGGGTGATTGGTAGAGTTCCTTTTCATAATTTGGGCTCTGTCTTGCGTTTGGATTCATGGAAACGCCAGGAAGTAATCTCCCCTGAAAGGCTTCCCTCTAAAATGGTCATTAGCGAGTGGGGATAAGGTGGTGTGCAAGAATTCATGGTTTTTCCTGACAAATAAAATACCCTGTATCTACGATGAATGAGGGATCTCTTTGTATGCCTAAAGAATTTCATTATGTTTCTTCATAAAAGCTGGTTTGTTGTTTCTTGTCTGCTTCGGGTGATATGTCGGGGCCTTGGAGGATTGATTCACATATCTGGTCAATTTGATTCTTTTGATTTTTCTTTGGGACCTTGGGAGCTCCGTGATCTTTGGCGTCGAGAGAAGCTAATGGGTGGCCAATAGACTTGCTAACAAGTGAGGGACAAGAGGGTCACTCTCTGTTGCTACTAGTTGCATCTTTTGTAATACACTCTCCTGGCTTCTTCCAGAAATTTCTGTTGCCAATAAATTTTATTTTATTTTATTTTTTATTTTTTATTATTATTATTTTTTTGTGTGTGTTACTCACATGAGCTACTTATCACGTGCTTGCACAAGCATGAGATGTAGCAGTCAATCCATCCAGACCATTCATCAGGTGGCACCACCATGGATTGGTCATTGCCCAATAATTTTACCAATTGGGTGATTGTAAAATTTTGTCTACTCAATCAAATAATCAGTATGATTTTTAATTTAGGAAATCTGACATGTGCGCTGCATATGCAAGCCACTTGTCTCATTCTCTCACATAAATTGAACTCACAGTGCCAATGGATGATGATGGAAAATTAGTGGGCAACATTCTATGAAAATTTCCACCTCTTAGACTCTGGGATTCTCTGATTCATGTGATTTTCAAGCCATGGCTCATCTGCACTGTGTACCATCAGATGAATTGTCCATTTCGCCAGGCGGATGTGCTGTGCAATCCAATTTCTGGCGAGGGCACATGATAAGTAGTTTAGTGCATTGTGTCCATGATAGATAAACTTTCCCCTGTTGTATGCTCCTTTTTTTTTGTCCTAATAAATTTGATTATCGATTAAAAAAGAACCAGAGCCATTTCTCAATTCTTCTACTTTAAGAAATTTCTTTTGAACTTCTTCTTCTTCTTCTTTTTTGCAGATATTTTATTTTATTTATTTATTTTTTCCGGCATGGAATGGTGTTTCTTCCTTTTTGACTTATTATGGTAGAAGTAAGAAGTAACAAAATCATCGACAGATTTGGTTTAAGAGTTGGTAGATAATCCCCAAAAATGTGTATTTGATTAGAACGTTATTAAAGAACAAGAAGAACGAATGCATACTGAAGAAGCATCTCGAAGAAAGAAGGGAAGAGCTCTACAAGCAGCTGATGTTATATATTTGCATGGGAGGTGACTGTAAAAAACGAACAAATAGTCTTAGTTTTAAGCTATACTAGTCTAAGTGTCTAACAGTTGAGATTTATGTCCATTTGAATGTTCGTTGTAATATAGCAGTTGTGGATTTTATGAACATGAATCTTGCCAGAAATGCATAACTAGTTTATGTGCTTTTAAAGAACAGTTAACATAGTGGAACTGGCATTGGCATATTTGGATGTTTGCTGACAACAATTGAGATTGAATCACACCTCATGGATGCTAAGTTGCTAACTCTATAGCAATCATGCCAAGAGGGGCATGGGTTTAACTTCAGTTGACAGCTCATGGTGGAAATTTTCGCCAGCATCTCTTTCTTTTCATAGTTGCTACAAAGACAGGACTGATTGTGCCTCACACAACCATTTCTATTTTTTGAGAACTTGTTCACTCCTTTTTCCATGCAGTGATAAATGTGACTGGGCAAGTATAGTTATATTCTTTTAATAGTACAGATGTTGATATTTATGTTGTGGCAGGTGTAGTCACATTCTGGCTGCAATACATTCCGATTATAGCACCTATCCTCAGGCAGGAAAATTGTTTTGAGGTTTTCCATACAGATTGGGGAATCTTTGCCTCTCACATTTTGTCTTTGTTCCCTCCTCTGGGTTATTAATAAATGTTTCTGTTGATTGTTGAGAAAAGAGAAGATCTATAGAAAATCTGAGGGGCTGAGTTGGGATCTTGTATTCATGTTTTGTACTGGATTTTGTTGTAGTTCTAAATTATATCCATATCTTTGTTCCTTTATTCACATTGAATTTTGAGTTAGAAGCTTCATATAATCTGTTATATTTGTTTATGTAGAATTTCTACACATTTTTGTGCCTTGATTATGTATTCTCCCTCTTTTAACGGCTCGTGTTCATGTCTTCATATTGCAGATGCTGGAGTACAATGTACCTGGAGGTGGGAAATAGGCCACAGTACCTGTATCATTTTTATATTAAATAATCTTTCTAGTCGGTGTTTTTATGCTTTTGCTGTGCCTAAGCTCCTCTCCAAGATCTATGCGTGTGATATGAGGGAGCACGTTCCCCTTGACAGATCCTGATTGATTTGTGTTGTTGTCAGGGAAACTGAATCGTGGCTTATCTGTGATTGATAGCTACAAGTTGTTAAAAGATGGGCAGGAACTAAGCGAAGATGAAATCTTCCTTTCATGCTCACTTGGGTGGTGTATCGAATGGGTATAGTCTTAGTCTGAAGTATTTTCAATAAATATTAATGAAATGTGATGTTCTGGTACTAGAAAGCTATGTCACTGTTATTATCTCTTCCGACTGTTATAGTTGATGGCTCTCTAAAGCTTTATTGAAAACAATACCTGCAGCTTCAAGCATATTTTCTCGTCCTCGATGATATTATGGATGGATCGCACACACGACGGGGTCAGCCTTGTTGGTTCAGAGTGCCTAAGGTTTGTGTTGGTTGAGTTTTTTCCTGTAATGCATCTTTGAGATGCCTATATAGGAGCTACAATTACTAGAAATGGCAGACATTCATCATGTTGCAAATCGTTATGTGTGAAAATCATGTCATGCTTCATCTGTTTTTCATCATCCCCTATGACATTGAAATTGCAACCTAGACTTTTTAAATTAGGTATTATATTATGATTGCTCAAAAGAACCACCAATTTTTTGTTGACCCAGAAGTGTACAGGTAATCTAAGCGGCTGATCTGGTGGGTCACATCAGGAGATCAGCCACTCCTTATTGTCTCCACTATCAGATGATCCAAGGAAAATGGAAAAGTACCGCCAATTATTCACATTAACACGGGCTGAGTCACATGGTATCATCAGGTGGGGGAGTTTTACATGGGATCTTCCATGCACCAAGGAACCCACCAAATAAATGATTTGGATCACCATAAGATGGGCTCCCAGTGTACAGTTTATTGGGCCAGGCAAATCTTAATCAAGCACTGTACATTTCCTCTTTCTTAAAATGCAAATTGAATGTTTGTATCCATTCTGGAGTGCAATCTTAAAGAGGCCACAAAATGTTAGAGCTAATATACTTTGAAGAAGGCGCATGTTAGGAGGATGGATTATTTATAACGAATGACAGCTCATTGGCTGTTGATGCACCTGATTGCTATCATGTTGATGAAACCAAATGAATGATTTTATTTTATTTTTATTCACCTGAAGGCTGAGATTATCAGTTCTTGTGCTTTATATTTCTTGAGTCTCCAGACATTGTCCATCCTTTCTACAACTGAAGCTTGACAGTTGTCATTATGTTTATAATTTTGGTCTGGTAGGGCAAACTATTAACTTGTGTAGAGCTCTTAATGTAGGTTGATATGATTGCTATCAATGACGGGATTCTACTTCGCAACCATATTCCTAGAATTCTCAGAAAGAATTTCAGGGAAAGGCCTTATTATGTGGATCTCCTGGATTTATTCAATGAGGTGCTTGTCTTTTTGTTGATTTTGGCGAATTTATTTCTCGCTCCTTTTTTATACAATAGTTATGATTCACCTCTATGCTTTTTGACAGGTTGAGTTTCAGACAGCTTCGGGACAGATGCTAGATTTGATCACTACTCATGAAGGAGAAAAAGATCTGTCCAAGTACACAATGCCAGTGTATGTGAGGAAATTACAAACGTTTAAACTTATTCCTGGTATAGATGATGAGGAAGTAGCCCTTGAGTTGCAGATGAATGGCTTCAATCCCAGATTGCATGTGTGGCCATGTGTGGAGGCATGCAAGCTGACAGAGCTCCTTTGCTTCATACTGTTTTAAAATTTGATCACCCTACCTTGCTTTTTGGTCATTGCTAATCTACAAAATGGTTGAATTGCAATGCAGTTACTGTCGCATTGTTCAGTACAAAACCGCCTACTATTCATTTTACATGCCAGTAAGTTATGGCTCTCATTTTATTATCAGCGTCGTCTGACACTGTATCATGTCTATTTGCATATTGAAGATAATGCTATTATAATGTGCACATCACAGAGGTTCCATGCAGTTCCTTCATCATAACCAGACGAAAAATGTTTAATGATTGGAACTAAAATCTGTTGCCTACCATGTGGATGGGCTATAGTCCAGAAATCAGAATGATTGGACAACTTTGACTATGAAACTGTTATTGTTGTTGCCTGTTGAGTGTGGACTATCCTTCTGTATGACTGTCCTTTTCTAGTACACTGCTTGTATGCTGCCACAGTCCAATTCCCTTGACTTTTGGGACAGAGACCATCCATGAGGGGTACCAAAAATCAATGGTCCAATTATGATTGTTGTCTGTTGAGTGTGGAGTAACCTTCTATTTGACTGTACTTTTCTGGTATACAGCTTGGATGCTACCACAATCCAATCCCCTTGATTTTGGGACACAGCTTGGATGCTTTATAGTTTTTTCCCAGCCAGGAAAATTTTAGAAATAAGCTTAATGAGAAAACAACACATAATGAATGAAAACGACAAAAAAGGAATGCAATCTATTTTTCTTCTTATTATTTTTTGAATCTTTCGACTATTGGTTGCATTTGAGACAAGGAGCTTAGTAGTAACACCAATAGGTAAAAGGATGAGGGAAAGTAGACTTAGATGGTTAGGTCATGTGCAACGAAGAACAATAACTACGCTGGTTATAAGGTGTGAGTTGGTACCAGTTGAAGGCTCTAAAGGGGCAAGGAGAAGGCCCAAAAAGGATGTGGTTGGAGATAGTAAGAAAAGACTTGATGACCTATGGTCTAACTAAAGTTATGGCCCTTGATAGAGTGGAATGGTGAAATGGGATTCATGTAGCTGACCCCAATTAATTGGGATAAGGCTTAGGAGTGTGTACAAGTTTAAGGCTCTAAAGAGGCAAGGAGAAGGCCCAAAAAGGATGTGGGTAGAGGTAGTAAGAAAAGACTTGATGACCTGTGGTGTAACTAAAGTTATGGCTATTGATAGAGTGGAATGGTGGAGTGCGATTCATGTAGCCGACCCCAATTAATTGGGATGAGGCTAAGATAATGATGATGATGATATCTTTTGACTATCTAAATTGGAGAGTTTGATGCTCATATGTTGAGGATGTATTGCACACAACAATAACCACATCACACAGACCTTGATCTTCCATGAATTTGTAGAATTTTGTTATAATTGCTTGTCTTGATTGGCCGAGCAGTATATCTTGCTCCATCATTTGTTTTAATTTCATTTCTTTCACAATGCATGGACAGGTTGCATGTGCATTGCTTATGTCGGGTGAGAACTTGGACAACTTTACTGATGTGAAAAACATTCTCATAGAAATGGGAACCTACTTCCAAGTACAGGTAATTGTTTTTTTTTATGAAAGCAATACACAAATATTTATCATTCAGGAATTGATGTCTAACCTCGTCCTGGTTGATAAAATCACCCTTTTTGCTTTCTACTTTTGACATTAGAATGAACTTAGTGTTGTTGCATTGCCAAAAGTAGAAAGAAAGAGTGCATTTATCAAATGGGGTGGGTTTAATATTATTATTCACTTAATTTTCAAGAAGAGCTTAGTTACATGTTAATGATTGGAGGTCCTTTTTCTAGGATGATTATCTCGACTGCTTTGGTGATCCTAAAGTCATTGGTAAGGTAAGCTTGGAAGCTGCTATTGACATCTGAAAATTTGTACTGCTTTTATCTTTTGATTGCCTTAAGAGAAACGTTGAATGCTACTTGTGACTTGTGAGAGCAGGATTCTCAACCTTGTCAATGTGGCATGCGTGTGCAATACTTGGTTGCTCGTCATATCAGCCACGTGTGTATGAATAAAATGGATGGTTACAAAGACAATGTTGATGATCCACATTCAACATACATCTGTGGCCCACCCGATGATGTACCGCCCTGATTTTGCTGCAGCATATACACGATGGGGCAAACTTGATGCTTGATCCAGTCCTTTGCATGAAAGTAGGCTTTCTGGGTTGAGAATCCTATTCCCAGCTGCGTTAGCTGAGTCCTTTGTCTATCAAGGAAGTTTTGTCCATTGGCTGTAAAAGCCATAGATCTATTTTCTTATAACTAAGATGTAAGACAATGGTGCTGTGTCTTTGTGCACTATCAGATAGGAACGGACATTGAAGATTTTAAGTGCTCCTGGTTGGTTGTGCAAGCCCTTGAACGTGCTGATGAGAACCAGAGGAAAATCCTATCTGTAAGAGCAGTTTCTTTTCCTCACTCATGCCATTATCCTCTAAAAGTCATGCTGGATTTGCTCATCTATGGTGTCTGTTTCAGGAGAACTACGGGAAGTCAGATGCAGCCCATGTAGCGAAGGTGAAGCAACTTTATAAAGATCTCGATCTTGAGGTTTGAACTCAGTCCTCTTCTTGTTTTTTAATTTACAAGTTGCCAAAATTGTATGCATTATAAAACATTTCTTGCTTTAAATTAGAGGTGTTGCACAAAGCTTGACCCTAGAATATGTACACATTTCTCACATGTTAAATGTGTACTGTTGGAGCCCGTGGTTCAATGATCCAAACCAACGATGTGATGAGCCCCATCATTGATGCTGCATGGACCTTTTTATTATTATTTGAGATCCAGCCATTGAACCTTTGGCCTTTTCCCAGTTGAATGTGGACTGTTCTACTTTCTTTCCTAACTTCTTTCTGGAGTGTACCAATTGAAGGCTAGGATTTTCCCATCAGGGAGATACTACATGGACTGTTAGTTGCAGGACCTACCATAGGGGTCACTGAGCTAGAAGGCGCACTTGTACAAATGATAGTTCCATCAGTGACTTAACTTGAATGGCCGAGTGACAGAGTCAATTTGACTTGATGAGACACAGCTGGACATTGAGTTGAGTCGACTTTGGTACAAACTGAAATCCAACAAACTGTACATGGGACCTCTATAAAGTACAAGGAATTACAGGGTCCTACTCATGACCACAGGATTCTGTTGATGTTGGGCCCAAACTGCTGATATGATGAGTCCCATCATGGATGGTGGATCATGGATGCCATGGAAATCTTCCTCATTGGGTAATCTCAACCCTTCTGTTGGTGGTAAAAATGTTGACGGTTTAGTCCACATTCAATGAAAGAAAGGTCAAATATCAAAGGGTTAGAATCTTTCAATCGGGGAGATTCAGGATGGGACTGCAAAGTAAACAGGTTACTGTTTGTCAGCAAACTCTACATTTGCTGCTAGGCAGGATTATGTAGTTCCCCTAAATTTGTAAGGAGATCAGATCATAGTGGGGAGGAGATCCAATCAACCTGTTCCATTTACAGTGTGGCATGTGTATGACAATCCATCCATTCCTTCAATCCGGGACAGCCAGGAATGGGTCAATCATAACCATTCAAGAAAAGGGCATGAGTTTCTGTGGGCACAATGTGCACCAAGAGTCAGCGTGCATGTATCTCGCATCCAAAAATTGTGGTCAGAATCCCGACTTGTGTTTCAAGATGGACTTCTGAAAATTTCAATTTAGAAATATTACTAGATTGCTGCCACCCATCTTTAAGGTGTGAGAGAGATGATTTTCAATCATGTGTGCCTATTGAGGCCGTGCCATTTAAAAAGTGGTGTATAGGAATCACTAAAATCTGATCAGCAATGTCTGTCATGGTTAGGCTTGTCCAGTCGTTATGGTTTTTGTCTATTGCCCAAAAAAGAGAGACCTGATCTCTAGTTTGGTCGGGTCGACTCAGAGACTTTGTATTTAATAATTAAATTCAATATATTTAAAATGGTTATGAATATCTAAAATACTTATATATAGTAAATGAATATAAGGTTTGGTAAAATAAGCAAATAGACGGTTTCTGTTATGGTGGTTAGAGGCGTATGCTTCATCAATGGAGGTTGAGAGTATGGAATTCACTCTTCATTTTCGACTTTTATGAACAAAGCAGTTCTCCAGGTTAATGTTAAACTGAGTGACTTGGCTCAAGTTGCCATGAGTCGTGTCTTGTTGGCCGAGTCAGTGAGGCTGTGAGCTGACTCGACTAGTCTTGTTTGTTCGTAACCAGTCACAATGGGCATGTTCTGTAGTGAATCAGCTTGAGATTGTGTCTAGTGGAGTTGGCTTAGTTTGAAGTAGATTAACAGTTTTTTGAAACTATGTTTTGGACCATCATACACATGCCATGTGAAGAGTATGAGCCTCTGTCCAATATTTCTGTTGTCTTCCCACATGTGGACTATAGCATTTTCAGCACTTACTTTCTTTGATCTCTCTCCTCAATCAGACTTTGTATTACTTTTTATTTTTTATTTTATTTTTTTATTTTTGACATTGCAGAGTGCATATTTGGAGTACGAGAGCAAGAGCTATGAAAAGCTGATTGCGTCCATAGAAGTGCAGCCAAGCAAATCTGTTCAAGAGGTGCTCAAGTCCTTCTTGGGCAAGATTTACAAGAGGCAGAAGTAGGAGAGAGTCACACCAGAAATAGAGCTAAGCCCGACCCGTGTCACCAAGAAAACTTCACCTAGTCAGCATGAGGATGGGTCAAAAGCCCATGTGGGGCCCACCCTGGCACTCCAATATCCCCACCTTCCATCTTCATGCCAGTAGGTGATGATTTCCTAGTCACACGACTTGGGTGTCTTTTCTCTTGTTCCGATTCTTCTTCCTTTTTCTTGTTTGGTATTTAATTTCCTATAATGCACGTTTCTGTATTTTTGTCGTTATATATCATTCAGGCACTCATGCCGATAGTTGGCGTAATTCATTTTCACCCTATTCATCTCATTGTCTAGTTCAAATCAAGAAAACATCTCTACTAGTGAATGATCTTAGGCTGTGTTTGGCCCAGGGATGTGAGAAAAATATTGTGATTTTTGGAATCTATGCTCCATCGAATTTCAAAAATCATGAAACAATACTTGTGCCGATGCGGAAGTGCGCTCGTATTTCCAGTGAAAGACAGTGGCCCCATTTTTGGACTTTTGGAAATGTTGCCGTGAGTAAGAAACTCCAAAAATTTCCAATTATTTCTTGTTTGATGATGGACCCACCATGCAAACGCAGCTGAGAGAGTGGCCTGAATTATCAGCTTATCGTTCAGGCCAGCACCCTGTGCTGGCGACACTCATCTTTCGGAGATCTGGGCTGGCTGTACATCTTGTCGGCACCACAATGGATGGATGATGCTGCACAAGATTGTAGTGTCGAACATCCTTGTCATTCCGTATTTGGCCAGCAGATAGATGGTTGAAAAGAATTTGTATATCCATGTGTGATAGCAAGGGGTCCATGGATCAGAAGGCTGGAACTTTTTCAGTGGAGGACACTTGATCTGTTCCTCAACCATTGTAGGGCCCACCAGATGAAAGTTCCAGACCAATGAAAGAGTGCCCCTACCTTCATGGAATGCTTGGCCTGAATAAAGAGGCTTGTTGCTTGTATTGATGATGCTGAATATCTCACAAGAGAGTATCCAATACTAAATTTTCTTTTATTATTTTTATTCTAATATCATGTGTTTCTTCTGATACCCAAATGAGTGGTTTGCATAGGACTTATTTTGGTAAAAGATCCTAACTGTTCGTCAGTGGTCCTAAACATCTGTTACTGGACCTATCTTCTATGAACAATCTTGTCCATCAATTTCTGCAAACCAGCCACCAACTTTACGGTTTGGATCATCTGATTGGTATGAATTTTTCTTTTCAAGGCAGCCTATGAAGTTCTGACTGGCCCTAATGGATGGTCCAGATAGGTTATGTGAATGCCGATGAGTCCAAATTCAACCGTGTGCGGAGTGCATTGTAAGGTCAGGATACGTTAAGCCCACTAGATCATTTCTCTTATTTTTGCCACATAAATTTTAACCTTGCGATACATCTATCCATGATGTAAGGTCAGGATCTGATGTACAAGCTTCCCTTCAATATGCACATTCATCAGATCCCACTCGACCATGAAGTAGAATATGAGAAACTCCTTTGGGAAACTTTCGTACCCTTATTGGGGTGGAATTCTTGTGCAGACCCAGGTGGGCCAACCTATTACGATTAATGACCGTTGGATAGTGGGGTCTGTTGTCATTTACTGATGGTCCAAAGAATGACCATGATCGGATGGTGGTCTTAGGGATTTGATTAATGGTATGAGATATGCATGCAGTCAGGTTGAAATGGGTATTACTGTCCATTTTGCATGCCCTTAATTCAATGGCTTTGATCATCTGATCCAGGTAGTCATAGGATTTATTACCCATCCATAGTGAGCTACTCCTGTCTGATTGTCCACCTTTATCTTAAGTGGCCCACCTGGATGATGAGACTCAACTGGTAGTGATGAGAGCGATTCTTAAGACATAACAAAAAGTTCTATGATCCTCCAGCAGATAATAAGTAGGGTGTCAACTGGCGGTTTAGGGCTGGGCTAAGCTCTGTCCAAACCCGGCCTGCAAATTTCAACCTAAACTCAAACCCGGTCTGATACGCAACAGGCCAAGATAGTCCAGCCTGACCCCAAGCTCGTAATCTTCCCAGTTTTTGCATAAAGTTTTCTTAAAGAGCTTTCCTACTCCTGCATTATCTGTGCTGAGGTGCAATGTGCCTATGCGGGTTGGAAATATCTGCAGTAGGGTGCATTGGGCCTATCTATGTGGAGCTATATGTGTGGAGGTGAGTTGTACTTGTTTGTGCTGAGGTGCACTAGAGTTGTCTGAGTGGTGATATGTGTAGCATGTTTGTGCTGATGCGTGTGAAAGTTAAGTGTGATGGGGCTTTATGAATGTTACTTGCATTAAGATTGTTTGTATTGAGGTTGTCATGCTCTTAAAGTGTTGCTCTAGAGGATGCTTGAGTTGTCATTTGAGTTGTTCACATGCCTAGCCTATGGGACCTTCGTTGGTTGTAGTCACTAACCTCCAATTGCGTGTGACTCCCATAGGTCCCAACGGGTCGCCACTACATTTTTCAAGTTCTAGATGATTGTAGATGAGACTCTAAGGTCGGCGATCCATTCATGTAGACAAGCTTCACTAACACCCAGGCCCATAGCACAAGTGGCAGACTAAGTGAAGATAGCCTCGTTTCAACACTGAGGTCATGGTATTGATTCCCGTAGTGGGGGTGGCTAACATTGTGATGTGACTCGGGTGGGTGAACTGACCCATAATAAATAAATAAATAAAATAAAATAAAAAAAGCTTCACTAGATGTCTTGAGCAACACAATCACCTTAAACTTATATGATATGAGTTATATGGAGAGTTAATCATCTAGTCCTTAGAAACTTAAGATTAGAAACAATAGTTATTGTCTGGAGAGTGTTGTCTTCTACAAATCTCAGTACCATAATAAGTCACCAGCATAAATACTTGGGACACATCAATGGACATTATGTTTTAAGATGTACGATCATCTTGTGTGAGAGACTTACTTAGGTTAGGATGAAAGGTCTCTACTATCAAGAGTTGATTTAGTATTGGTTGTGCCTTTACCCTTATTTTACACAAGAGTGTGAGTCTGCCATGGATATAGATCCTGATGTTGGACCTATTGACACATGCATTGGAGGATCCCGTTCAAATGAATAGTTTAGGAGCTTGATAGCTTGGATTATGATAATGAGATCAACTACTTTATGGTGCTCCAAATATAATCAATCCTTAGACCCAAGGACATGTATGAGTTTTGGATTTTGGCTAGTCAACTTCGGCTCTCTTTATGAGGCTTTCTAGAGACTACTGAAAGTGAGTGATGTTGCGTACATTCATCGGAGTTTATTAATTCTTATACGAGCTAACATAGGATATCCATTAGTTTACCTAGAGACATGTTTAAGCTAGATTAGATTATATTAGGGAGTCATAAAGTGGTTTTACCATTAGCCCAACACTTAAAAGGTTTTAATTAGCTTTAAAAGAGTTTTCAACAATGAAGGATTTGTTTTAACTATTAAAATTTGTTATATCACACTTGATGATGATATGATGGCTCAAATTTGATGATCCATCACTTGATCATTATTGGATTTGGATCTATGGTGGATGTGTCTATGGTCGATGTGGCCTGAATAGTGAAAAGATTAGATCATAAGTATGTATATGTATGAGGCGGATTACAAACTTCTCCTTTTTTAGAGGTAATAAAGAAATTTGTTGAGTAGGCCCGAAAGAAAAAAAAAAAAAAAAAAAGGCCCAACCCACACCAAACCAAGGATCACCCTTTGCAATTGAAAGAGAAAGAGACTTGCAAAGGGTAGTTGAAAGGGATATGCTGCGATTTCTAAAACAAACGAGCAAAGCCAACTTCTATTTCTACTTAAGATGATTGTGGGGAACAACACCTCAAGAGACCCCGACATTACCTAAGGACTTTTGAAAACATCCATGATACCCTCCAGCACACCCCTCATAAAGGGGCAAATGATGAAGAGATGATCCATGAATTCCATATCTTTCATAAATAAGAGATATATGTTAGTAAGCACCATAGCCCGTTTCCTTAATTTATCAATGGTGAGAACTCTTTTCCTCCTAACAAGCCAAAATGAAAGCTGCAATTTTAGACAGAGCTCTATAGGACCAGATAAGGCTTGGAGAACAACATCGAACCTTATCTGACTCTCTAAAGATGAAGGAGGAGAGATTTCATAGAAAATTTTACCAATTTATCCTTTGATTAAACCAGCCAGTCGGCACACCTAAGAAATTAACAAACCTCTTAAAGATGATTGATGGGGTGGAGTAGATCATCAATTTCGACATCAGAAAGTTTATGCCCATAAGGCAGGCCCAAACCCCACTGGTACCTAGCCTGGAGAAACATTGGGCTATCAAAACATCTAAAGAGGGGAAAATGGTGGCAAAGTTAGGGAATGTCGATCCCATTGGAAACTCGCCAAGCTAGATGTCATTCCAAGGCCAAACTCTTTTACCTCCCCTAATAGAAAAATTGATACTCCTGAAAACTTTTCTAGCCAACCGGGTATTTGCCCTCCAAAGGGTTAAAGCTCTATAGAAAGAGGAAAACTTCATTCACCATTAGAAGTGCGGCACACCATACTTTCCTGTAATGATGGACCTCTAGATATTGTCCTCTTTACTTCCAAATCTTCGAACCCATTTTTCCAATAATGCAACATTGATATTCTTCTAAGTGCCTAATTCTCATACTTCTTTATAAGGTCCACATACTATTTTCCATTCCATGAATGGAACTTTTCTTTGGCCACAACACTTCACTAAAGGAAATCCCTTATGAGCCTATCTATCCTAACCCGGACAGATTTCAGATATTTGAACATTGGCATAAAGTGCAATATGAGGTTTGAGATAGCAGTTTTAAAAGCATGAACGTACCTCCAAAGGGAGAGGTGCCTACTCTTCCATGATGAAAACTTCTTCATACGCAATGACCTTGTCCCACAAGGTGGTGTGCCAATACAAAGGGGAAGACGAGGTATGAAGACGGAGACGAACAAGGCTGACAATTGAAGACTTCAGCTAAAACGAAAATATCAGCTGTAGACAGATGAATGACATGGATATTGCTTTTGAAAATATCGACTTTCAAACCTAACATTGTCTCAAAACAGTTACAATTTTGCACAAATTATCAACCATAGACTTTGGCAATCTTACAAATAATGAGTGTCGTCAGTGAACTGGAAATGGGAGACCTTACTGTCAACATTTTTCACTTAAATTAAACCTTAAAAAGACCCACTAATTATCCATTGCTCAGCATTCTACTGAGAGCCTCCGATACGATCACAAAGAGAAAGGGAGGTCTCCTCCGAGTGTTGAAGAAACCAAAAGGAGAACCATTGATAAGGATAGAAATTTTAGCAAAAAGAGCACACGCTTGGACCCAATTTCTTCACCACCACCTAAATCTCAAATAATAAAGCATATGGTTGAGAAATTTCTATTATACATTATGGTAGCCTCACCCAAGCTGGTGTGGCCCTTACTATTGTGTTACCATGGGCCCACCTTGATGTATGTATTATGTATCCATGCGGTTCATCTGTTTTTTCAGATCATTTTGGGCATTATCCAAAAAATGAAGCAGATCCAATTATAAGATGGACTGTACCATAAGAATGAAACAGTGGTGATTGACTTACTGATCATCCTGCTATTAAAAACTTTTTAGGGCGCACCTTAATGTCTCCATAGTGTTTATTCACCATCCAATCTGTTGATAGGGTTGCATAAGCCTGGATGAAGGGTAAAAACAAATATCAGCTTGATCTAAAACTTTTGTGGCTCATTAATGGTCAATCAACACTGTTTCCTATGGTATGGTCTACCTGATAATTGGATTTGTTTAATTGTTTGAATAATGTTATAAAATGATATGAAAAAACAAATGAATGGCATGGATACATTTTACATACATCAAGATAGGCCCCACGACAATGGCTGCACCGTCTTGGGTGAAGCCGGGTTCTCACCTAATCCGCTCTCACATAAGGGAGCGGTTTGGCTGGATCCCTACTCCCCAGATCCACCGGGGTCCGTGGATCCCTAACTGTGGGGCTCACTGTGATTTATGTTCTGTACATCCACACCATCCATCCATTTTGACAGCTCATTTTATGGCATGACCCCAAAAATGAAGCAGATCCAACACTTAGGACACCATGCCACATAAAACAGTCTTGATTGAATCCTCACCATTAAAAACTTCACGGGGGCCATTGGAATGTTTATTTTCCATCCAACCTGTTGATAGGGTCACAAAGACCTGGATGAAGAGATCACACAAATATCAAGTTGATCCAAAGCTTTTGGGTCCCACCAGAAGTTTTTAATGTTGGATTACCACTGTTTCCAGTATTATGGTCCACCTGAGATTTGGATTTGCTTCATTTTTTTATATAATGCCCTAAAATGATTTTTCAAAGTAGATGTATGGCCTGAATATAAGAAACGTACATCATGGTGGACCCCATGTTCAGGGATCCACCCACCTCGGTGGATTCGAGATTCATTGAAGCTGCGCTCCTAACATAATAGTTACCAGTAGAGTTGTACATGAGTCGAGTCAAATCGATCATCACCCTGCTCGGCGCTCGATTCGAATCCACCTACCTTTGCTTGTTACTCAGATTTACTTGGCCGAGTCGAGCAAGCCCCTGCTCAATTAGCATATCAAGCGAGTTCGAGTCGATTTCGAGTTTTCGAGCCGAGTTTGAGTTTGATTCTTTTGAGATGAGATCGAGTTTGTGTTTTCAAGCAAGGGTCACCTAAAACTTCATGAAAAATAATGGGGGGAGGGGATTATCGGCGTCGACGAGCAGGCAGGGTTGAAAACATGAGTGGCTGGTGACGAGCAGGTAGGGTGATTGAGAACAGTGGGTGGCTGGTGTCATGCAAGCATCGAGCGGGCAGAGTGAGGGTGGCCGGCGACAAGCGGGTAGGGTAAGGGTGACCGGTGTCGAGAGGGCAGAGTGAGGCTTGTCGGCGTTTAGTGGATGGTCGGCTGTCGAGCTCAAAGAGAGGGAGGGTGGGTTAGGGTTTGAAAAGAGGGGTGCTCGGGCAAGTAAAAGGTAAAAATGTAAAATGATTAGAGTAAAAAAAAAATCTTATATATAATACGGCTTCGAGCTGAGCCGAATCAAATCGAGCCGAGTTTGAGTCTATAAACAAGTCTGAGCCGAATCGAGCATGGCCCTACTCGAAGCTTGCTTAAACATATTCGAGCATAAAAAAATTGACTCAGCTTGGCTCAAACTCACTTCCAATCTGGGCTGGGTCAAGCATTCACTAAACAAGTCAAGTGAGTTTTTAAAGCTTACTTAACTCGTGTACACCTATAACTGCAAGGCCCACTAAATATAATAGCCGATAAAGTTTGTATGCGTGCTCTTTACGGTTCTCTATTATTCTTCTTGACCATCCATTGACGGTCATGCCCAAATAAACTAACGCATCAGATGATCGCATCCATACAATCAGTTAACATAAAAAAAAGCTGAGTTAGCTAGCTAAGCGGTCCATTTTGAAGCACGACCCATCTCAGATAAAAGCTAGGCCTCCCAGATGAACGGTCCAGATCTTCAAACGCTGGGCCCACCATAAGCAGGTCTAGTTGATGACCGAAGAATCTCTCCCGTTCCAAAATCCTAGCCAACCAATTGGGTTCTTTGAAACCGTCTACTGGACATACAGATAATCCCATCCAGAAGATCTTTGAAGCATGACCCGTTTCATCCATAAGAAGGCCCACTGGATGAACGATCTGGACCGTTCAATTGCGTAAGAATCGAAGTTTTTATTGGGTCGAACATCATACATCCAAAGCTCGACTATAAAAGCCGTATCAGTTCTCATTCTCGCTTCCTCTCTCTCCCCCTCTCTCACTGTCTCTCTCCAATCAAAAGCCATTCCATTTTCTAAGGTACAGAAATCATCTCTCAAACTGTTTTTTGAATTTCTCGAGTAAGTAATTGGGGTTTTCCTATCACATTTTAGGGTTTCCATCCGTCAGTTAAAAATAATTTTTTTTTTCTTTTAGGGTTTTGGAATTTTCTGGATGTGGGCTTTTCTCTGTCAGTAAGAAATTTCGTTTTTTTTGGGGCAATCTGTAGGATTTAGGGTTACTTTTAGTCCTGATCCCCCCTTTTTAGTATAAGCTCTCTGTTTTGATCATGAACTCCAAAATCTCTCTCTCTCTCTCTCTCTCTCTCTCTCTCTCTCTCTCTCTCTGATTTCTATATTTGATCGTTGGATCTGTTTATCGATTGGGGAAATTGATTTCATCAGTTGCTAGGGTTTTGAGTAAGGAATTTTGGTTATTCTATTTATTGTGATTTTTCTTGGTTGATTTATCCTGACATTGCATCTTTGCTTAGTTTATTAGCTTTTGAATGTGGGGTCTGTTTATCAATGAGTGAATGATTGTGTCAGTTTCTAGTGTTTTGCGTTTGAAATTAGTGCGTTTGGATGCACTGTTGAATCGGATTTTTGTTATATCGATACAAATGGGAATGCCTCAATTGCGATTCGTGTAGTAGTTTCTTGTTTATCAGTACCGGAATCTTGTAATTGAGATTTGGTTTTCTCTTGATTTAAATGAATTATCACAATTCAATTAGTCGTCTGTCCAAATGGGTGTTTAGGTTTTTTTTTTTTTCCCCAAGATGATGGCTTCCCCCCCCCCCTCTCCAGTGAGTTTGAGCTTGCTGGCCAGTATTCTGTAGTCTGTACAGGTGTGGCACTCTTTTTGCTGATTCAAACCATTCATCTGGTGGGACTGGAGACAGCCGTGGCTGCACCCTGCAAAAGTTCCTCTCTAGCTGCTAAATTCCCCACTTTTTGTTCTCTGCAGATGGCTGGCTGAAAAGATAAGATACGGCCAAGGTCCATATGCAATGGAGTGAGTCTTGAGGTTAGATTTCTGGGGTTGTTTGATGGAGGAAAATTTCAATCTGTCACCCATTCATGTAGGGTTTTCTGCCAGATGAACGGTCTGGATTGCCTAAAGGCAGTGCTGGCCTGAATGAAAACATCGGTGTTTCTGGAAGAGCATTATATGATACCTCTTTTACTGGGGGTGCTGTTGGAAATTCGGTAGCTTTTTGAGCATGTTCATGTTATTGTAGCTAATTATTCTTCTCCCTGGAACTTGACTTAGGGTTTGGATGATGAATACTTGCTTTTTGAATGGATTTTATGGTTTGTTTGACGCAAAATGTCGGCAGAAACTTTTGATCATGGGCAGCTGGTTTGGGAATCTTTACTGATATTCACTGAGCATCTGAGATGCTTTATTTCTTGAATCCATATTTTAGTACCACTTCATGTGAAATTATATCAAATTGCTGAAGAGGGTCTCTTGGAAAGAGAACTACGATGTATAGAGGTGGTCTTGATAGATTTAAGAAAGCCCAGTCCTTGGAGCCGTTTTCGGTGACAGTTAATTCTGCTTCGAAAGCAGCTGCCCAGCCTCTGGTCCCGTCATTCCAGCCCCAGAACCCGCAGGCTCTACCACAGCAGCAAAACCATAGTTTTTCAAAACCCGCGGGTCTAGAACCGGCCCCAGCAGTAGTGCCAGCGCAACAAGTTACACAGATTGGAGGGGGGCAATCTACTTGGCAGCCTCCTGATTGGGCGATCGAGCCCCGTCCAGGTTTTTACTATCTTGACGTCTTAAAGGACGGCGAAGTCCTTGGCCAGGTCAGTCTCGATAAACGGAGGCATATTTTTGGGAGGCAGTTTCCAGTGTGTGATTTCGTGCTTGATCATCAGTCGGTTTCACGCCAGCATGCTGCTGTTGTTCCCCACAAGAATGGAAGGTCAGATATTGAATTGGTAGCCATGCTCTTTGTCATGTTAAATGATGCTAGATAGAAAGAGATGACGTTTTTTCTTAGACTTGACAATTGGTACTGGTTGGCCCACTTTTATGTAACTTACAGTGCTCATCTGGTGGGCTCTATCATTTGATAAGCTGTGCAATATTTTTGTATTGGATAATCCTAGCCATTCAATCAAAATGGACGGCTAGAATCATTAGAGCACACTTAATGGGGGCTTGATTGGATGTTTAGAATCATCCATTGGGAGGGATCTTTTGGGTGCCTATCTCCCATGCATGATGGAGCGAGCTCGCCATATGAGCCATGTGGATCACCAAAAGGTCGGCACCACATTCATAGTTTGTTGGGCTAACCAAATGCTTGATCAGAGATTGTATATATTTTTATTCCCTTTTCATTTAATCTGACTTGTGGGTGTCTAGGACAGTGTCTTTGAATTGGTTCACAGCCGGTTTCCTTTGGATTTGGGTATTGGTGTATAACTGGAGGTTTTACCAATGTTTATGTATTTTTCACTATTCGTCTGTTTTACACAATTGCAATTGCAACTTCATTGGAGTATGGAAATTTTCTTTAATGTCATTTATAAGACTAATTGGATTACAAGGAGCTATATGTACGTGCATAGGGGAGTTATTTGATACTTTGTCAGAGTATAACACTTGATATGCAATATGCAAGCACTCAAAAATTGTACACCTATCATACATCAACTCAAATTAAACGAGTAATTTGTGGAATCCACTGTCACTAAGTCACGGCCCAACATCAACTTGATTGAACAATCCGAACCTCTAATTGTGGATGGTGCAACATAGTTATCAAGTCAATGAGATTTCTACACCCGAATCGTAAAGAAATGAATAGGGGTACACCTAGAAGAATATTTGAGTACAGAGGGGGAAATACTTTATTGACATTAAACTTCCTCTTATAGTATTTAGGAAAAAAAAACCCGTACTTAGAAAATGCCTACCTCCTTCGAGAATATTCGAGTAGGGAGGGAGAAATGCTTTTTAATATTAGACTTCTTATAATACCTAAGAAAAAACTCTCACCTAGAAAATTTTGGAATGCTTGCCTCCTACCCCCTCTCTTTATAAACTGTAAATGAATCTTGAATGAGAATCCTCCCAACTAAGATATCGATTTCAAATCAATCTAATCTATAAGATGGTAAAATCCTAATAATAGTAAAAGAAAATTTAGGAAATAATCCTCCAAATCTTTAATCACATCTTCAAATTGGCCCCTATATCTTCAATCACATCTCTTCTCATATCTTCAATCACATCTTTAAATCAGCCTCAATATTTTTCACAAATAGTAAATTGCAAATCTTAATATTTGGGCCCTAAATCTATAAATAAAGAGTCTAAAATCAGCACATATTGGGCCCTGCAGTGGATCGTGGGCCTACATTAATCCTCTTTGGCTTTGAAAGAACTTTTTTTTGAGTTGGAAACTAACCTTAACCTTAACCTTTGGACTTGTAGTAACTCTACGATGAATCTTCTTTTTAGTAGAAGCTGGTGGTTCAACCCTAAGCGTCGGCTCGGCACAACCTTTATTAAAGTCCATGTAGAGATTTTTTTTTTTTTTTTTTGTCGCTTGCGCTTTTGTAGGTGCCAACGTGTTTGTTGTTGTAAAGTAGGATAACTTTGAAAGAAAAGAAAGACTATTAGGGTTTGGCATCCAACTCCTATCGTATTTATAAGACAATATGCCAAATTACATAAAATACCTATAAGTAAAAGGGTAAAATGGAAAATAGGAAAAAATCAAAGAAATAACATTAAACTAAGAGGCTTAAAGGCTCATATCCCAAACTAGGGGCCCATGGCAGCCCATATATACTATAATATTTGTACGTTAAGGCTTTTTTTTGTGTCACAGTCATCTTTTGCAAAGGTGTTTCAATTTGAGTGTTAAGATCTATTACATGTCTATTAATGTGACTGCCACTATTAGTGGATCCATTAATTGATCCATTGCTGAATTCAAGTGTAGGTCAAACGTTAATGCATCGATCACTTCAGATGTCAACTTTTCCTTTTGACTCCATAGATCTCTTCATCGTTTACGGAATTTCTACTTTAATTTCGAGTATTTTGTCATGATTCAACAATTGAAGGATTCGTCATTGGTGTCTTCATAAGCCAGGTTGCTTGTTGTTCGCCAGCCCCAAGTGTAAGGCTGCGATGTAGTAATAATTGATCGTGAGACTGGATCGTCCTCAAGGATTATGTAACTAAACCTATTCTAATTATTCTAACAACTTAAAGCAGAAAGTTCAGAGATTTAAAAACTAGCATAATCAAAATTTAAGATAAGAAAAACTCAAGAATTTAACTCAACTAGAGTGCCAAGGATCCACTTGTAGTAGATTAATGCCAATTCCTTCATCAAGCACAAACACACAATTGGAATCGAAATCCTATCTCTATCCAATCGAAGATATTGCATTCAAACACATAAACAGTCCAAACTCAATTCAGAAATCCAATTCTAGTTCTAATGAAACATGGAGAAGATGAACTTATAGTACTTAGAAGCATCAGCCATACTATGAAATAATGATTGATCTAGGGTTTCTACAATTCAAATCTCATAAGAGCATAATGATAATTCTCAGAAACTTATAAGCAACTCATGTTCGGAGTACACAAGCTCTCAAAATTGTCTAAAGATACCAACTTTTATTCAAACTAGAGCTTAAAAAATCCAAAACAAAAGTTTAGAATATTTGCATGAATGAATTAAACATTAAATCTAACTACAAGCTTCAAGGCTAAGAGGTTTAGCCAACTATAGACATGATTGAACTAGAAACAAAAGAAAAGCTAAGTAGAAACATGTAAAACTAGAATCAAACTAGATGGACGGGGTTGTAGATGCTCCACTTTGATCCTCTCCACCTCCTGTACGTCTAGGACTCTTCTAGGATGATTTTAAACGTGTGGATGTGTTCTTTTATAGCAAAAACCGTGCACTGCCTTGGAATCTTCGAGAACTGCGTAACTGTTTACGCGGTAGAAGTCGGTTTCGATAGATGCTCCGATTGATCGGACTATTCCGATGGATGCTTCGATTGATCGGAACTATTCCGATGTATCAGAATTATGTCCAGAGAGTTGCAAGTTTTTTAGTCCTTATATTTTAATTTTCTGATTGATCGAATGATATTTCCGATGTATCGAGATTCGAATCATCTCGATATATTGAGAATCAGTCCAGAGAGTTTTTTAAAAAAATCCGGTTTTTCTGGTATTTTTGATGGATCCTCCAATTGATCGAACACCTATCGGAACTGAATTTCCGATTGATTGAAGACCTATCAGACACTTGTCGGAACTTGCTATTTTCTGCATTCTTTTGATTTCTGAACTCCGGACTTCTTTCGCTTGGATTCTTCCTCTCCTCTTCTTAGCTTGATCTTCAAAGTGCTCTAAAGTGGTCCTTTAAGCATTAAATTCATGAGGTCTCTCTCTCTTTCCTACAAACACACATACACATATAAGATGGGTCTTTTAACACTCAAAACCATGCCTAATGTGTGATGAATTGGGGTATAAATATGCACAATTCAGAGCTCAACAGTTGTTGTTGATTAGGACCCGGGTGGGTATGAGCTATGTATGAGTAGATTTGATTTGGGTTAACAAAGTGCATGATTGCTTGTAATTGAAGATTGAAGATTGATATGATTGCCTAATAGGCCCAGGTGGGTGACATCTTTTAACACAACAAAGTCACACTTTTTGAAGTTGCTGAAAATGGATAGTGTGCATAGCTCGTGTTCGATTCAATGGATCAAGGGTCAAATGATGTTTGATCAAGATGATTCCTAAGCCATCGGAAAGAGCATCAAATCTACTTTTGTCCAAAATTCGTTTCATTGTGATTTGACGTTTAACGAGGGAGATCCACTCCGAGTATCGCAGAGGTATATAGTTGATTAGGTGGCCATGATCGAGGACACCTAAGTTGTATTGTGGGCCCCATTTGGTGGACCAAATGATGTCCGATCTGCTTGGTTTCAAGTGTGGATACTAGGTCTTCGAATTAGCTATCTAACGAGTACAAGATTGCATCGATCCGACTGTTGACGAGAAAATTATGACTGTTTTATCAAGATTGTTTTGTATAAAGTGTGAAAGGCGAGAATTATGTGATTGACGTGGACATACCCACATGATAAACATTTTCAAGTGGGATACAATTGTCACATAATTGTCCACTAAGTTATTGTGGACCAATCAGAGCATGCCACATGGCAGGGGCTTGTCCCCCTTATTCTTTATAAATACACAACCGTCCCCTCATTTATAACAACAATTTAAAAAGGAGAGATCCCCCCCCCCCCCCCAATTCATCTCAGATATGAAATGAGAGCTTTTACAACTCACCTAGTTCAGATATGTATTAGCTAAGATTATATCTCATTTTCATTTAGTGATTGTATCTTTATCTAGCTACTGTAATTCTCATCTTCAAGTTGCAATTATCTTATCTTTTATAATCGAAGCTGCTGTAATTCTCATATTCAAGTTGCAATTATCTGATATTCCATGATCTAAATTGCAATAAGTTGATTTTATGAATATCTAGAGTGAAGTTAATCTAGAGTGGAATTGATCTGAAATGCAATATGTACTTCGTATAGGCTAAAGGTCTTATTTGCACCTGATGTGCTCAACGATTTAGACAATCCAATCACAATCTTGAAGATGTAATGATCAAACTGTTGATTTGGCTCTGTGACTCCCACTCTGGAAAATAAAAAACAAGAGAAAATTAGAATACAGATGTAGCAGATGCATTGAGAACATATCTTATTGTATTTTAACTAATTTGATTGGATTGTAGCTAATCTAATGAACTTGTATCCGATTCAACCAGATCTCAGCAAATCCCATAGATTGTTGTTGATTCAATCAGATCTCGGCTAGTTTAAGTAGATTATAGTGACTCCAATGAGATCGCAATTCACAACTGATCTGATTAGATCCTAGTTGATTCAGTCAAGTTCAGATCAGGTTTGAGCACGATTGATCATCTGGAATTGAAGAGAAGGAGAAGAAGATGAAATGAAAGGAGATCTAAAGATGAGGAAGAAGAAGATAATGCGGATCATCTAATCCTTGGACGATTGGCGTCCCTGCACAATAAGATCTTTTGCTGTTTGTAGAGATCTCTTGCTTGATGGACAACACTTGGATCCTTGGATATCTAGATCTTCAAAAAATTAGCTTGTTGCTGCTTAGATCATGGAAGATTAGATAATTGCAGCTTAGAGATGAGAATTACAACAACTAGATGAAAATTGAGATCTAATCAAGCTTGTAGAGATCTGAACTAGTTGTAGAAGCTCTTATCTCAGATATAAGATGAATAGAAGAAATAAGGAGAGAGAGAGAGAGAGAGAGAGAGAGAGAGAGAGATCCTTTTGAATTGTTGTTGTAAATGAGGGAAGATTTGATATTTATAGAGGAGGGGGAGGAGCCCTTGCCACGTGGCATGCTTTGATTGGTCCGCAAGAACTTAGTGGACAACTATATGACAACTGTATCCCACTTGGAAATGCTTGTTCACGTCATCCACTTCACTTGATTCCTGTCTTCCATACTCTGCATGGAGCGATCTCGGTAAAATGGCCTTAACTTGTTAATGGTCGGATAGGGGCGATCTTGTACTTGTTGGAAAGCTAAATTAAAGACTTATGAGCCAGGCTTAGAATTAAGCGGATCGGATGTCGTTTGATCCACCAAATGGGGCCTACCATACAATTGAGGTGTCCTTAATCACGACCGCCTAATCAATAGTATTCCTTTATGGTAATTAGAGCGAATGGTGACCTGGTTATCGAGTCAATGAGATCTTGATACCCAAATTACAAAGAAATTAAAAAAAGAAATACTCATAAGAATAATAGGAGTAGAGAAGGAGAGAACTTTTATTGACATCAACCTTTTCTCTTACAAAGCTTAAAGAAAACCCACACTTAGAAAAATATTCAAATTTACCTACTACTATAGCACTATCCCCCTTTTATAGATCCTAAAGGAATCCTTAATTGAAATCTATACAACTAAGAGAATCAATCACAATTTTATTACAAACTAATCTAAGCAAACATGGAAAGCAATCAAATATCTAAATCTAGCCAATATCTTCAATCATATCAATTACACCCTCATCATCTCTTTAAATCAGCCTCCATATCTTCCAAAACAACAAATTATAACATCCAAATCTGTAAATAATCAACCCAAAATTCAGCACATGTTCGGCATACGGTGGACTATGGGCCTACGTTATTGGCGGGTCCTACAATGGGCCTAGATGGATCGTGGGTCTACATCAATTCCCCCCGAGTTGGAAAGAACTTGACTCTGATGAGTTAGACGCTTCATACAAGTAGTAGAGGTTCGGATCCAATCTTTTCAATTCGTCGCTCGTGATCCATGTGCATTCAGATTAGCGTTTGTTTTTCCATTTCACTAAGTATTTCCTGTATTGGCCCCGTCGAGTGTTAGTAGTCTTCATTTGCAACACTTGTTCAACTTCTTCCTTCTTTTTCTTTGGGAGTTGTTTATCCATATCGATAATGGCTTCATTTTTCATATTAGATGCCTCACCATGGTACTCGAATAAGTCCGCCACATTGAAAGTCGGTGAGATATCTAAGTCATCTAGTAACTCGATTTCAGAGGCATTGTTACCCAACTTCTCGAGTAGGCATGGACCAATCTTCTTAGACTTGAGCTTATTGTAAGTTCCCCTCAGAAACCTTTCTTCACGAAGATAGACCATAACTAATTCACCTTCGTTATATATTTTCTTACGCCAATGTTCATTTGTAGCTTCTTGGTACTTGGTATTGTTATCTTCAATCTTCTTCTTTATTTGAACTTGCTAGTCTTGGATATGCCTGGCGAAAGCATTTGCATCTTCGCTCACTTGATCTTGTATCGGTAATGGTACTAAGTCAAGTATATGATGTGGACTTCTCCCATTTACGATCTCAAATGGAGATTTTTTGGTAGGAAGATTCACTGAGCTTGAGATAAAGCCAAGTCCCACTAGGATACGTTGTCACCTATGATACTCCTCAAGAAGTTACCAAGGCTCCTATTGACTACCTCGGTTTGGTCATCTGTTTGAGGGTGATGTGTTAGAGAATTGAATCTTAGTCCCCAATCGCTTCCATTAAGTGCGCCAAAAGTGGCCCACAAACTTCGAATCAAGGGAATGAAGTTATCATCTTCGGTACCCTGTGAAGTCGCACAATTTCTTTGAAACATATGTTGGCGATATGCGTCCATTGTCCATTGTCTTTGAAAAATAGTCCACCACAACGAAAATCGAATCTTCTCCCCTTGAGTCTTAGGAAGGCCTAGAATGAAGTCCATAGAAATATAAACTCAAGGTGTGACTGGAATGACAAGCGACGCATAAAGGCCGGTATTTTGCACATGACCTTTAGAAACTTGGCATCGGCAACATCTTGCTACGAATTGTTTAATGTCAAGCCGCATACAGGGCCAATAGTATTTTTCCTCCACCATGGCCAATGTTTTATCTCTTCCGAAGTGTCCACCCAAACTTCCTCCATTTAGTTCAAATAGGATCTTTTCTCGCATCGATCCTTCAGGAATGCGTAAGGGAGAATCCTTGAATAGATATCCATCATGTGAGATGAATTCACACTTTGGATCTCGACTATCCACTCACCTGTCAAGTCCTTTGCAAGAGATCTGGTCCTCTTTGTATTGTTCTTTTAATGCCTTGAATCCAACGACCTCTATGACGAGAGTTCCTAGTAGAACCACTCTCCTACTCAAAGTATCTGCCGCTTTGTTTTGGCTTCTAGCTTTATGACGCAAAAGGAATGTATATTCTTGTAGGACAGTCTTTGAATTCGCATGACGAGCACTCAAGTTCTTTTGGGAGTTGAGATCAATGTTGTCGGATCGCATATGTGATCATGTCCGATCGCATATGCTTGTGCGAATATGTGATCGCACAATCGCATGTGTGAGGCATATTTTTTTTTTCCAAAAAATTAAAAAGAAAAAGAAAAATAAGGGAAAATTAAGAAGAAAATGAAAAAAATATAAAAAAAAGTAGGGGAAATGTTCCCAAGTTAATAGATAACTAATTTTACATGTTTAAAATACATTTGAGTAAAATAAAATAAATTAAACATCAATAATATATTAACAAATAACAATTAAATTAACACTTAGTAAGTACTAAGTAAGAACTAAGAAGTAACGAAAGTAACTAGACAAATGGAGACTTGAAACTTGAAACTTGAAAGAAGTTGGAGCTTGGGCCTTGGAGACTTGGAACTTGAGAGTACTTGTAAGATGGAGAATGAAATTATGTAAAAGAGAATGAGAGAATTGAGACTTTGAAAGTCTATGAGAGTAGAGAGAGAGAGAGAGAGAGAGAGAGAGAGAGAGAGAGAGAGTTTTAAGTGCATTTAAAATGCAAATAGGGGGGTATGAGTGCCTTTTTATAGGAAAAAAGGCTGCATTTTGGAAAAAAAAAAAGAAGAAAACAACAAAAGAAGGTTAGATTTATTACTGTTGGGCAAATATGCGATCGCATATTGTCGCATATGCAATATATGCGATCGCATATTTGCATAGATCGCATATGCCATGACCGAATATGCAATATGTCAAAAAATATGCGCATATGCGACCGCACATTACAACATTGGTTGTGATATCTCAACGCTTCATGGTCCAAGCATAGAATGAACTCCCGATGAATTAAGTAATGTCTCCAATGCCGTAGTGCTTGGACCAATGCGTAGAACTTGAGATCATACGTGGAGTAGTTCTTTCGCGCATCATTAAGCTTCTCACTAAAAAAAGCAATCGACTTTCTTTCTTGACTCAACACCGCGCCAATGCCAACATTTGAAGCGTTGATTTTTGCTTCAAAGACTTTATTGAAGTCCGGAAGTGCAAGAACTGGAGCTTCTATCATCTTCTTTTTTATGGCATCAAAGATTCGATCCACTGCTTTAGTCCATTCTAACTTGCCTTCTCGCATGCAATCGATGACAACTACGATGATGGTGCTGAAATTTTTCTGGTAAAATGTTGCCAAGCTATGGAAAGAACAAACCTCCGAAAGGGTTTGTGGGGTGGGCCACTCTGCAATGGTCTTGATTTTCTCTTGATCAACTTTGATCCCTTCTGCAGACACAATATACCTCCAAAACACAACACTATCGACAAGGAAGGAGCACTTTTTAAGTTGAAAAATAGTGACTCCCTCTGTAGTACATTAAATATTTGTCATAAATGATCAAGATGAACAGATGCATCATGACTAAAAACAAGAATATCATCAAAGTATACAACTAAGAGCTTTCCCATAAAAGGGCAGAGTACCTCTGTCATCAGCCTCATGAAAGTGTTTGGCACATTTGAAAGGCCGAATGGCATGACGAGCCCCTTGTATAATCCGTCTAGAGTCTTAAAATGCAGTCTTCCACTCGTCATTGGGCCGAATACGTATATGATGATATCCACTTTGCAAGTCAATATTTGAAAAGACCTTTGCTCCATACAACATGTCTAGCATATCATCCAATCGAGGAACAGAAAATCTGTACTTGATAGAAATCCAATTGATCGCACGATTGCCCATCCACATCCTCCAAGATCCATCTTTCTTAGGGGTTAATAATGCAGAACAACATAGAGTGACATGCTTTCCCAAATTCCCTTCAGTAATAACTCAGTAACCTATCGGTGGAGCTTGACATGTTTAGCTGGACTCATTCGGTAGTGCGCAAGATTCGGTAGACTCGAACCCGGCACTAAATCAATGTGGTACTGAATGTTCCTCATAGGAGGAAGTCCAACTGGGAGTTCTTTGGACACCAAGACTTTATATTCACTGGAGAAGCTCTTGTATTGGAGGCGGAACATCTGTCCATTTCGTATCTTCTTTAGCAACCAAGACATAGATGATACCAGTCTCCTTGCTTTCCTCTTCAATTTCTGGACACTAAGTGATTTTTGACCCTCGTCTTTATTAGATTTGGGTGTTTGAAGGTGTTTTATAATGTGCAACGTCATATTAACACCATTCTTTACGAAGGAATAGGTGTTGGCCTGAGTCATGTGCACCATATCTCGATCCCACAACTACGGTCTCCTATACAAGAGCGTGGGGACCACATCACACTACACGTCATGTCACAAAACGTGGCATGCATCCGTGGGGACCACGTCACACTACACATCATCCTTGTACTTGAATCCCATAAAGAAAGAAACTAAGCACCTGGAGTTATCAGAAACTTCCCCCCCTTTCTTGAATGAACGAATTTGATATGGTCACGGATGCTTATGTTCTTTGAGTTTTAATTTGTTCACCATTTCTTGTGAGACAATGTTCTCACTGCTCCCTCTGTCTACCAAAATGGTGCATATCTTCCAACCAGAAGTACGAGTGGTGCGGAAGATATTATGTCGCAACCATTGCTTCTCATCAACTATTTGAGGTGTCGATATCATAGTACATTTGATAACCAACTAATCTCCCTTATCACTATACACATCTGCTGCATTTTCCCCAACATGCACCTCATCTTCATATGCATGATCTTAATATTTTGTCTTCTTCAATGTTGTTTTGCATATGGTTGGGAGTGTCTTTAACATATTCTCCTTCCTCGACCAAATTTACTTTAATTGTGGATTGATGTTCAGGGCAATGAAAGGAACAATGCCCTGATTGCCCACACTTAAAGCACATAAAAGGAATATTGCTTTGTCCTATCTTGGGTGCATTAATCCCTCGTTCATAATCACTTCCCCCTAGGTTGGGGCTTGACTTTATTATTGGACGTTGGCCCATGGTCTCTCGGCTTATGGGAAGCCCTGTGGTTGCCTTACGTGGAAAGTTCATGCTGCCCCATCGTCGATGATGGCTCTGGTGGGGCGCCAAATTGTCTCCCAAGTTCCCAATTAACGATCTCTTTGACTTTCAATGTAAGTGCATACGCATCATGCATTTTAAAAACATCTTTGAAAGCCAATTTCATTTCAGATATTTAGGTTAAGGCCATTAAGATATATTGGGATCTTTTGGTCTTCATACTCACGAAACCTTGCTCGTGATGTCAAGGTGTGGAATTCCTCAGTGTATTCATTTACCGACTCGTTCCCTTGACATCTTTGATAGATTATGACATCTTCATTTACTGACTCGTTCCCTTGACATATCTTTTAACTTCTTTTTCATTTTTTTTCAAGAATTTATTTTCTCTTTACCTTGACGGATTCATTCGGCTTGGAGATCATCCACCATGCTTATGCGTGTTCGGAAAACTTCACAGCTACTAGCTTCATCTTCCAGTTATCCGCGACTTCCTTGTACTCAAATAATTTTTCCACCTTGCTTAGCCAATCAAATGAAGTCATCAACATGCAACCGGCCATGAAATTTCAGAATTTCTACCTTAATTTTGGGCTCTCTATCACATTCCAACAAGCGAAGGATCCGATCATTGGTGTTTTTATAAACTGGGGCCACCCGTAGTTGGTTAGGACCTTGGTGGGAACCTCCTCCTACGTATCCATGTGCTCCAACTTCGGTCTCCGTATTCCCTCCACACTGGAGCTCCTCCACTTGATTAGTGAGGTTGCTTATCGCATGTGTGAGTTGATCTACTCGCTCCGTGATTGTGCGGATCAATTGGGCTACTTGCATAAACTCTTCTCGTGTCACCCCATTCGAAGCCATTCGATGATGATGTAGAGTTGAAAAATCCCCAAAGATGATCCGCTCTGATACCAAAATGGTGCAAACCGGTTATCGAGTTAATGAGATCTTGATACTTAAATTGCAAAGAAATTAAAAAAAGAATACTCACAAGAACAATTGTGTAGAGAAAACTTTTATTGATATCAACCTTTTTCTCTTACAAAGCTTAAAAGAAAACCCACACTTAGAAAAATATTCTAATCTACCTACTACTACACTACTATTCTTTATAGATCCTAAAGGAATCCTTAATTGAAATCTCTACAGCTAAGAGAATCAATCACGATTTATTACAAACTAATCTAAGCAAACATGGAAAGCAATCAAAGCTCTAAATCTAGCCCATATGTTTAGTCATATCAATTGCACCCTCATTACTTCTTTAAATCAGCTTCTGATCTCCCAAAAATAGCAAATTATAATCTCCAAATCTGTAAATAATCAACCCAAAATTCAGCACATGTTGGGACTACGGTGGGCTATGGGCCCACGTTATTGGCGGGTCCTACAATGGGCCGTGGGTCTACATCAGTGAATCTCCCTCATTGCAAGTCGGATTGCAGTGAAATGAACTTTGCATGAAAGTAGATTTGATGCTCTTTTCAATGGCTCAGGAATCACCTCGATTGAACACCATTTGCCCATTGATCAACTGACTTGAACACGGCTATGCACGCTGTCCATTTTCAATAACTTGCGAAAGTGTGACTTTTTGGTGTTAACTAGTACCTTCCCCTATGTGTCCACGTTCTCTAACTTTGGTCTCCGAATTCCTTCCACGTCGGAGCCGCCCCACTTAATTATTGAGATTGTGTACCGCATGCTTGAGTCAATCTACTTGCTCTGTAAGTGCTTGTATCAATTGGATTACTTGCACAAACTCTTCTTGTGTCACAGTCACCCCCTTCGAAGCTATTAAGAGAATGTCAGGTCGATAGTTTCCCAATGATCACCTACTCTGGTACCAAAATGGTGCAACCCGGTTATTGAGTCAATGATATTTCGGCACCAGAATCGCAAAGAAATGAACAAGAGTACACCCACAATAGTATTCGAGTAGAGAGGGAGAAATACTTCGTTGATATCAAACTTCTTCTTACAATACTTGAGAAAAAACCCAAGCTTAGAAAATTTTGGAATGCATACCCCCCGGACCCTAAATGAATCTTCAATGAGAATGTCCCAACTAAGAGATTGATTTCAAATGAATCACAATTGATTTTAAGTCAATCTAATTTATCTAAGATGGTAAATGCTTAATAATAGTAAAAATAAAACTAGGAAATAATTCTCCTAATCTTCAATCGCATCTTCAAATTAACCTCTATATCTTTAATCACATCTCCTCGTACCTTCAATCACATCTTTAAATCAGCCCCCATATTTTCCACAAATAGTAAATTGCAAATCTTGATATTTAGGCCCCAAATCTATAAATAAACAGTCCAAAATCAACAGATTTTGGGCCCTGCGGTGGGTGGGCCTGCATCAGTGGCAGCTTGTTTGTTAAAATAAGACTATTGGATTTGTTTTTTGTTTTTTTGTTTTTTTAGAATTACCATTGAGTATTTTTTATTTTAACCATCCAATAAATATCTACAAATCTGATGGTAAGATATAATCAAATAAGCGTAATTTTTGGTTCATGACACATCTATTTTGGGACCCATAATTTTGCTAATTTAATTATTACTTGCAAGACATGCAATTTCAATTTATTTCTAATTGCCTGCCGATTGTCCATCACTCTGCCGAAGTGTCAAGTTATTCTCATGTAGGTATGCATCTATGCATGCATGAATGTATTGAGTATTGACTGGAGAGCTTTGTTAATAACACACGAATGAACAAAGCAGCTCATGTACATGCCATCACATGTGCTCGCGTGGACCACAGGTGCAATGTCCAAGCTGTCCATCACAATCATGTGTGTGTAGATGTCCAACTCAAATAAGAAATCTGGTTTTTTTCAGCAGTTGGGTGGCCATGACGTTAGAAACAATTGAATGGGTAAAGATAACTAAAGCCATTTTTTTTTCTGGTCCTGCATTTGTTCATAAACCATGGGCCTACCTGACAAGTGTACTGACCTGATTTTCGTGCGAGTGCATCTACATACTGGTAATCCGCTGATGAAAGGATTGAATCTTGTACCAATGTGCTATTCTGACATTTGTGTGTGTGTACATGAGCTCCCTTGCACACTTGTTTGGGCTTAGCAAATCTCTTGATTGGAATATAAAGGAGCTATATTGCTCATTTGTTTTGTTACATCCTGAAAATCGTGTAATTTCTCAACCATTCAAGCATTTACAGCCATTGATATTTCGAACTACAGCATATTTGTAATAGATTTGGGGTCAGCACATGGTACGTTTGTTGCAAATGAGCGGCTGACGAAAGAAAACCCAGTTGAGCTTGAAGTCGGACAGTCACTGAGATTTGCTGCATCGACCAGAAGTTACATTCTAAGAAAGAACACTGCTGCTCTTTTCCCCACCCCTCTTCACCCCACCGAAATTAGTCTACCTTCCCCTCCAGACCCTTCCGATGAAGAAGCCGTTCTGGCATATAACACAATTCTCAACCGTTTTGGTCTGAGCAAATCCGACATATTGTCCAAATCTGGAAAAGATTCTGGAAGTTCATCAAGTGAAACAGAGAGCAGCCAGCAGCCGGAGAGGCCCACTAAGAGACTCAAGAAAACGAGGGTGGCTTTTAGAGACCAAGTGGGCGGTGAGTTGGTTGAGGTAGTTGGAATTTCAGACGGCGCTGACGTCGAAACTGAACCTGGCCCGGTTGGTGTAAAAGAAGGCAGTCTCGTTGGGAAGTATGAATCCCTAGTACAAACCACTGTAATACCCAAAGGGAAAGAAGCACCGAACCCTCCAAGGGAAGACAGTATTTCCCCGAAAGGGGTGACAGATAAACTACAACAGGTTTTGAACAAGGTCAAAGCCGCACCGAAGGGCAGTATTTATGACGACCTATATGGAGATTCCGTTCCGGTCAAAGTCGGGTCTTCTTGGGCCTATGCATCGGGTGAGCCTGGGGAAGATCAAGCTGGTTTAGCAAAAGGTACTGAAGGGAAGTCCCTTGACGCCTCTGGAGAGAAACTCGATACTGGCTTGGGATACGACAATGATGATTTGTTCGGATGAACTGCAAGAAGGAAGTCCATGCACCACTGGACTATCCATCCTCCTGTTTGAGTGATCGCTTATCTATGGTCGGAAGGTATTGCTTGGAGGGAGGTATGTACTCAGTCCCGCTATATACATGAGAAATTTTGTTGTAATTCCTCATGTTTTATTTCCTTTCTTCCATGGGTTTTGCCAAAAAGATACATTGCTGAAATCTTGGTGATGGTTATTTGTTTTTTGGCTCCGAAGTTAAAATGGCGTGCTTCCCCCCCCCCCCCCCCCCCCCCCCGAACTAAATGTGGTGTATATCAGAATGGTGGGCCCATTTTAATTTTATCATCAGGGAGATGATACAGTTGAGCTGGAAGACTCGGGATATGGTAGAGCTATCTCTTCACCGCATACATGGTAGGTTGATGTATCAATCTTGACCATTAACTGTCTTTCCTTCCCACCATCCATTTGAAGGCCAGTGTAGATGGCTAGGATCATCCGAACTATGCATATTGTGTCCCACTAGATGGACGATGCTGGCATGTGTATCGTAGCAATATGGCTCTATGATATTCTGCTTCTTTTGGCTTTAAGGTATCATCTCCCTTCTTAACCCGTGTGTTTTCGCCTTGTGTTTAAGTAGTGGTGATTCATCCACCACGCCTGTGGCACACTTGTAGCTCAATCCAGACTGTCCAAATTATTCATCCTACCATGGATGGAGCATAGCCTGCAAACCTCACTGATCAGATGACCATAAAACTTTCGTTTTCAATGGCTCACATTCAACTATAAAAATCGATGGACAGGATATTCAATGAATCTTGATTATGTGATGTTATCTTATTTATGGTAGTTATTATCGTGGATGAGTGGGTCCCACAGCTTGGTGAATCAAATGGTTGGTTTGACGGCCCCATGGTAGATGGGATCCCAATCATCCAATTCCAAGGCAGCTTTGAACTCTAGCTTGACTATGTTAGTTTACTAATTGCAGGTGTAGAATCTAAATCTAACCCTGACCTGAATTCCAACTCATTAATAGGAGTCTGGCCATAGGGGCTGGGTTGGGGCTGGGTCTGTGGACAACCCTTTAGGTTGGGTTAAGTCTCAACCTGATCCAATCCAACTGGCGGGAGTCGTACCCCTAGCAGTTGGGTTGGGTCGTGGGTTGATTCTCAATCTGACCCGATCCGACCTGCCGGAGTTGCACCCGTAGCGATCATCAGGTGAGTCATAATATATGAAATGAGTGGTTGAGAGATTGACCAATGGCTAAATTTCACGCTCATGTGCAGTGGCCCACCTGTGATTGTATTTGTATGATTTTAGATGCATGGAATCAGAGGGAGGATCGCTTGAGACAAGGTAAGCTGATTTGAAAGTGCACTCATTTGCAGGCATTTTTACTGGAAGTGAGGAGATTTTGGTGGTGTGGTATATCTGAGGTGGAACGGTGGGTCCCGCTTGTAGAAATAAACACTAAAATATGTTGCAAACTGCAGAGCCAAGTCACTCCTTTGCTAGTTTCTGTAGGACACTCAAGCCATGCAAATGTTGGGCCTCACCATCCACTTACCGGGTGGGCCACACCATTGAGATAAGTCGACAGCCAACAAACCAACACAATGTACATGCATGGACTGCGTGGCATGGGTCAGATGCCCTACACGTGCTACGTGGGTGGGGAGAAATGGGCCGGGTGGAGGCTAGGGCTATCAATGGTCCAGTCGGGTCTAGGTGAATGTCTGCCCAAGGCTGCCTTGCCAAGTGACTAGCAAAAACTAGGAACATGTTGTATTTTCTTGGGGGCCATAGAAGTTTTGGATCAAGCTGATATTTGTATTTTCCCTTCATCCATGACTGTGTGATCTTATGAACAGGTTGGATGACAAATAAACATCACTGTAGGCCCTAGGAATGTGTCACTGGTGGAAATCATTATTCCCTTGTCTCCTGTGGTGTGGTCCTACTTGAGCTTTGGATATGCTTCAATTTTGGGATCAACCCTTAAAATGAGCTGGAAAAACTGATGGACGGTGTAGATAAACAACATGCATTCACAATGGGCCCACAGTGTTTACTCAGTATGATAAACAACATGCATACAAGATTTCCTTCCATTTTAAGATCTGTCCTATTGTGGCCTCGAAAATGGATGGTGCAGCCTGCGAGCCTCCATTGTGGGGTCCACCTGATGATGGTCCGGATATCATTCACACATGCCACGTGTACGACTTTGGATGTCGAACAGAAGGGGGTATAGACACAGTAGTAGCAGTTGGGATTGGTTTTAGATCTTTCCTTATCCCTTGGAACTGCCCAAACAGATTTTATCTGATATTGTCAGCACATGTAGAAAATGTACCATGCTCCCTCAGAGTTGGATGCTCCATACTCATGCTCTCAGATATTGTACACGTGGCATTATGTCCAAATCATGGACCCCCAGTACATTAACTATCTGATTGGTGGACATCTAATCAACGGTTAAGATGTTAAGTAGCTGATGGTCCAATTTCAACAAACATGTATCCATCAATCAAAGTCCAGGATTGCCTAATAAGACTAATTTCGGGACCACTGCCCCACCAACTGCAGGTCCCACTACTTGAGTGGTGTAGTGAGATTGTAGTACAATTTCCATGTGCATGTGTATGAAGTGTCGGACTCCGCCAGAGTATCAAATAACTCAACTTTGCTATAAATAGAAGAATCATGAACCCTAATTAACCAAAAATGGCAAGTGCATCAGTGATGGAGAGCTCAAAGAGTGTTGTGTATGAAGAGAATACAAAGGTTGCATTTCCACTCCTCTTAGAGGATAGTCAGGATCTCTGTGCAGTTGGGGTACCGGAAGAAGTTGATCCTGGGCCTTGTTCCCGTCAAGATCTACGCCTTTGGTACGTGTCCATGATCAATTTCTAGCCGTCGGATTCTTACAAAGCTAAAAAACTGGCACCATCTCTCTCTCTTAATGTCAGGCATTTTGGGCTTTGTGGACCCAGTAATTGAGTTCTTGGGCTTTGAACCCCTTATTTCTTGTGCATTGATGGGCTTTTCACTGGGCTTATTTCGTTTTTCTTAACCTACTGGATTTGGAATTTTGGTTCTTGAGGCAGATCCAAAGCTCAAGTGGGCCACACTACAAGAACGAGTGTGGATTGAACGCCTACGGTTGAAAATTATTTGGGTCCATGAAGTTTTGGATCAAGCTGATATTTGTGTTTTTCCTTCGCCCTCGTCTCGTTGTGTGGACCACTTGAGCTTTGGATCCATCTCATTTTTAGGTTCATTCCATAAAATGATATGGCAAAACAGATGAACGGTGTGGATGAAACATATACATTATGGTGGACCTGATGGAGTCGGTTCACCAGGATCTCCAGGCAACATGGGCTTCCTTGGCATGGAGATCAGTGGATCCACTCATTAGGTGGGTCATACTTGTTTGTTGAGTTAGACCACACTTTCCCAGGACCAGTGTGGGTTAGCGGGCCACCGCCCTCACGTGATGGATGGTTAGATCGGAACGATCGGCTGGGGTGCCTCAGGCATGCTAAATGCAGCCCGCTGACACGATGGTTGTAGTGATCAGGAAGGAGCCAGTGGCAGTGCGTAGATCTTCCAGAGCTACTCCAAAATTAAGAACTTACTTGATAAGTGAATTCATGGGCCAGACTTTTGTACAGATTAGATGTCACACAAACATGAGGCGTTGAGAATGTTTGTAGAATAAGCTTATTCAATCGAGTGGTGTGGGTCCCACCATAATGCGTGCATAACATCCAATCTGTCCTTTCAGGTGCACCTTCACATATTCTTGGTCTGAAATTCAAGTGCGCTACCCTTTATGCCTAAAACCTCTAAAATCACGTGGTGTGACCCACTTGAGTTTTTGAGTGGCCTTTTTTGAGGCCACTCAAAAATTGAAGGTCCCATCACAACTGTTCTCTGTGGTGTGACCCACCTTTGTTTTGGATCGGCCTGAATTCTTGGATATCTGGTGAATTTGAAGGGGTCCACTTTATAGATGGATTGGATTTGGGCCGTAGATCACAGTGTGCTGCACACACCGTGTTATAGAATAAGCTTCTTCTAAAAAGATATTAAAACAAAAAAAAAAAATTGATCAAAGATGTGTGGTTGTAGGAATCTATGCTGATTGCAAGAAATTGAAAGAGCTACTCAAACCCAAGTTCGGGAACGGTCCAGATGGGCCGAACCGAGAAATGTATTATGCAGCAATCAACGGTGATCTGCGCATGGCGGCCCGCCTCGAGATCGTCTTTGGCGGCCTGAGCATGAGGATGGTGAGGAAGATCTTCAACGACAATCTTGGAGCGTCCATCAGGAAACTCTCAGGGGATGACCATGGGGATATCCTCAATAGGTGGGCCCCACACACACATGGCCCACACCACACTAGCCACCGTGGCATCTGTGAGATCGGCACCGTTCATTACTTCCATTGCCTGAAAATCAGGGCAGAACGTTGATTAGATGGGGTCACGTGTGTATGTTAAATATAGACCGTTCATCTTAATAACTGTCCATTTCATCATACAAGCGTTGTCCCTCTGATGAACAATCAAGATGGAATGTTGGATCGGGCCGGATGTTTAAATACAATCCAACTGATTAGATCCTCTAGGTTGAAGGGACGCACAAAAAATCAGGCCATTCCAAAAGCAGATGGGCCACAGCATGTGAAGATATACGCTTTATTTGTGAGATCATACATCGCTCCCTGTGGTGTGGCCCACCTGAGTCTTGGATCTGGATGATTCTTTGTACGCACGGCAACAAATGAAGAGATACACCAGCTGCACGGTTTAGATTCCACGTACACATCATGGGTGGGCCACAGACAGCTTAAATGTAATGATCATTCCACTACTTGCATAGTTGCATACATGGACGGAGATGTACATATACATACGCAGATGCACATCCATAGATACATGCATGCAAACATACATACGTAGATACATATGTACATGCATGCATACATACATGGTATGTTCATTACGTGGCATGGAATGTGCAGGGTTTTAGGAGAGGCTAAGGATGATATAAAGCTTCCAGCGGGCTCTGTTATTTGCATTACCAAGCTTCCTGGTTTTATTCTACAAACAAAAGGTTATTCTAAATTTCTAATCTATTCCTTTGGCCTTATGGACCTATTTTTCACAGATCCAGACCGTTGATGTCACGGACGCTACCGCGGATGGTGCAGATACGAAAAAAAATCCAAGATAGAAAAATCCTAAACCTTTGAATTGGTGGCCCACAAAGAAGTAAAAGAATTGATAAAACACTAAAAGGCTAAATATTCTACGGATGGGATCTTCCAGTCCCATCATTTGAACGGTTTGGATCACTGGACGATGGGCCCTACAGGCACAAACCTAAAGCCTGGACGTAATGTTTGGGCCAAAATATCAGAACAGTGTGGCCCACGTGATGGACGGTTTGGGTTTTTCACTACACGTGGGTTTCTATCTACAAAATGGACCACAATGCCCTATTGATGGGCCCACTTTGGTGGGCCCCACTGACATCTTCTTTACTATGCTTCTTCAGTGAAAGGAGAGGTGGTGAGTGAAGTGGAGAGCGAGCTACTATGCAAAGCATTCTTCAACATATACTTGGGAGATGACCCACTTGATACACGTGCCAAGGGCAATTTTGGAAATTTCCTCATCTCCAACGTCCTCAAAGACTAGCTGAATTTTAATGTCTTATCTGTAGTTTTCTCATCTTAGTTGGGGTCTGAATGATAATAAAACAAAAGCAAACTGCTTTTTTAAACAAATCCAATTGTACGGTCCTGATGAATCTAAAAGGGAGTAGTGTCCTGAACCGTCCGTTTGAAGATCTAGGCCCATTGTTCGAAAATCCAGGCCGATCATCTGAAGGAGATGTAATGATATTAACAAATGAGAAATTCTCACATACAACTTTGCAAGCTTTCATATGCAACTCTTTCTTTCCCGCCATTGTATCCCTTATATGTAGAGCATCCCAGCCGTGCAAAAGATGGGAGGGATGTTAAAGATCACCTCTGGGGAACTGATAAGACTGATCGGGTGGGCCACACCTGTTTGTTGTCAGATCAATCAGATATCCATTAATTTGGGTCCAAAGTGGATGTCATAGGTGCCGATATAGGGATGTCATGCATGTGTGCCTGCTTAGCCTTTTTGTTGCACGGCTCCCTGCAGCCAGGGCTGTCAGGACGTGGATTGCCTGTGAAAGGAAACTTCCTGTTATGGAAAGCTAGGTAGGGCCCTGCTGTGATATTTGTGAGAAATCTATCTGTCCATCCATTTTTCCGGATCATGTTAGGACATGGGCAAAAAAATGAGACAGATCTAAAATTCAAGTGGGCCACACAACAATAAATAGTGAGGATTGAGCGTCCACCATTGAAGCATTCAGTTCATTCAAGTTGGAATGACATTATCAACGGTATGGATGGCATATAAACATCATCATGTGGGCCCACCTTGATTAATTTATTATATATCCATGGTGTCCATCCATTTTTTTCAGCTCAAACTTTTGTCCCAAAACTTAAGCAGATTGAAATATGTGGTGGATACACCGCAGTAAAAAGTGGTGGATGACCGTTAAAAACTTCTTGTAGGTTACAAAAGTTTTGGATCAAGATGATCTTTGTATTTTCCCTCCATCCAAGTTGTTTAACCTTATCAAAGGGTTGGATGGCAAATATACGTTATCAATCTGCTTACAGTGGGCCTGTGAAATTTTGAATGGTGGGTGTTTAATCATCATTGTTTCATGTGGTATGCATGGTCTGCCTAAGATTTGGATCTGCTCAATATTTAGGACCACATCCTAAAATAGGCTTGAAAATAGGATGGATCATCACAGTGGGTCCCATGGTAAGGTGTGAATCTGATCAAGCTGATATTTGTGTTTTACCTCTGTCCATATGATCCCTACTGCTTTCTATGGTGTAGGTCGCTTTGGATGTATCTTGTTTTTTGGATCATGGTTTAAAATTATCTGAAAAAAATTGATGAATAGTGTGGATCTAACATAAAATCACGGTGGGACAGAGAAGTTTCTCACGTTAAAGGTTGTTGTGTAGCACACACTCTCTCAAGAGAGAAGAAATTCAGCGGATTTGGTGGACTAGGGCACGGATTAGGTGTTTCCGTTCCCACCTTACCCGAGCTAGGGCCATGACGGCCATCATGCTGTATGGATTTTATCCACACCATCTATACATTTTTCCATGTCATTTAAGGATACAGTCCAAAAAATCAGGTATATCCAAGGTTCAAGTGGGCCATACCACAGGAACCAGCGGTGCTAATGATGCCTACCATTGAAACCTTCCTGGTGCCCATTGTGGTGTTTATTTTCCATCCAACCCGTTCATAAAATCATAAAAAAAAAAAAAAAAAAACAAATATAATCTTGATCCAAAACTTTCCGTGGCACCAAAGAACTTTTAATTGGTCAGAGTTTAATCCCCATTTCGTAGTCCACTTGAGATTGGATCTTTCTCATTTTTGATATAAAAGTCCTTAAACAACATGGAAACATGAATGGACCGTGTGGATTAAATCCATACATCGATGGCCCTCAGAGCCCTAGCCGCACCCACGCGTTAGCTACGCTAGCCACGGCGGGTGTAACAATGACTCCACCATGATCTATATGTTGTATCCATGCTGTCCATTTATTTGGCGAGATCATTTTAGGGCATGATACAATAAATAAGGTAGATATAAAGCGCAATTGGCCCTCAAGAAGTTTTTAATTATTGGCGTTCAATCCCCACTATTTTCTGTGCTGGGTCCACTTGAGCTTTGGATCTGCCTCATTTTTTGTGTCATGCCCTAAGCTGATATAGCCAAATGGATGGACCGCGTGGGTGTAGCAAAAAAATTCTCTTTATTCCTATAAGACGGTAGTAACCAACATGGATTGGGAGTGTAACTATACGTTGTAAAACGAGAAGAGAGAGAGAGAGCATGGATTCACATGGCACTGGTGATGGTGAGAGAGCTATGGAACGTTACATTCCTCGTGAAATAATCATGGAGGTGCTCTCACGACTTCCTGGAAAGACAGTAATAAGATTTAAGTGTGTATGTAAGCTCTTGTCTACTTTGATTCACAATCCTCGTTTCATCAATCTACACTTGCACCATTCATCATCAAATAGCAATATCACTTACATTTGCTTTCGAATCGACAAAGACATGCTTGGAAATTTAGAATTCTGCATATCGTCAATACTCGACCAAGTTCGATCATATAAGCCTATTCTTCCATCAAAATAACCAAAACGCTTTATTGGTTTTTCATCTTGCATCGGTCTGATTTGTCTCACCGATCGAGCGAAAGTGGGAGTAGGAGACAACATTCATGTGTGCAACCCCACCACCGGTGAATTTAAAACTCTACTGCCAAAACGATCAGATGAGACTCCATACCATTGCAGGTTTTGGAATGGGATTCGATCCGTCGACAAATGAATACAAAGTGGTCCGATTATTCTATCGCCGTTGTTCATTCAATTCGAATATAATATTTCTAGGATGCCAAGTCCATACATTGAGAACCAAGTCATGGAGACTGATCGACAATGTCCCACAAAGAGTCGATGATGATGATTGTCCCAGTGGACTCGACCAAGGAGCGATATTTGTGAATAGAGCTTTATATTGGATGAGCGACGACACCATATACCTAGTTGATGAAGAACCGCATATATCTATACTTTCGTTTGACATTGTAGATGAAAAATTTAGAACAATTCCTTGTCCCAACATTTATATCGATCTCGTCTTCAACCGGCTCGATGATTTTCCATTTTTGTTTCTTGTGGAGCTACACGGTTATCTTTGTTTAGTGGTCACTAGGTATCATAAGAAGTGGATGGATATATGGATGTTGGTGGACCACACCAAACATGTATGGATCAAAGAATATATATTACTTTCCTTTGCTGACGGAGAGTGGAGAGGATGTGAGTTCCGTTTTTCCTGTATCGATTTTCAACGGAAAACTCTTGTTGGAGTCGGAACGAGGGCTGTATTATCATGATTCCGGAAGCTACTACCTAAAGAAGATTTATGTTTATGATCCTTTGTTTGCGTATATGACCAAAGGTTATGTGGAAAGCCTAGTTTCTGTTGGGAAGACATGATTTCTTTCTTCTGAATTCAAGACTCCATTAATTTGTTATTTCCTGGCTTAGATAATTGTTTAGAAGAATTTTCTAATTATTTTGCTTTATTAGTTGCATCTATCCGCTCTACATCCAATGGATTGTTGGAAATCAGATGCCTCAAATCTTTTCTGTAATAGGGCTATTGATCGATTGCAAAATTGCGAATTAACATTGGAATTCTCTCGACCGACCGGTGCAATCGATCTATCGATTGATTGGTATGGTGGTGCAAAGCTACGCGGTTTTGCATGATTTTACGGTTTTGTTTCTTTTTCGGTTCTATTGCTATATAAGCGGGTATAATAAGATATGTATAAGGGTTTGAGAGTCTCTTGTAACTTCTGATTCATAGTGCAGTCATGACTTTGTACTGTTGTTTTTTTCTGCAGGAGTTTTGTCTTGTAAAATTTAGGTTGTTCTCTTATGTGAATTTGCTTGTGCGATTATGAGTGCTTTGCTTGATTTTCCTCCGTGTTCATCCGCAGCTCCCAACATGAATTTCTTAATTTTGATTTTCTTGTCTAACATACGAAAGCTTAAGTTTTTTCGTTACACATCGGCGTATCTAATGGATGGCTGGGATGTTTAATTTATATATGAGTAGTAGATGGCATGTATAGGCTCTAAACCATACCATTATGGAGAAAAATGTGTAGAATGCCATTCTTGTATTGTGACACATTCAAGGTGGGTCCTATGAAAACTTTCTAAGTTTTGAGGATGCGACTATCTCTATTGGGCCAAATCTACATACTATTATTGTCCTGGCATTAAGTTCATTTGCATTGAGTTTGGGCCCGAACCACTGAGTTACTCGAGCCCTCAACTCAAGGCCAACTCAACTTGCAGGTTGTGAACGGTTTGGATGGCATATAATCATCACAGTGGGCCCATGAGGCAATGCAAGCTGGGGAAACATGGGCAAGAAGTCCTCTTCAGTTGGTCACATTTATTTATGTATATATTTTTAGTTGTTATATATATATATATATATATATATATATATATATATATATATATATATATATATATATATATATATATATATATATATATATATGTCACACAACTTCCATAGGAATTGTCAGTGTAAGTCGAGACTTCAGCCATTGGATTTGGGTCATGTTGTAATCATCCAAGCCACCATGACAGTAGGATGCGCACCACATGAATTTGGGATGTTATCATATGGTTTTCCATTGTTTTTTTTTGGGGGGGGGGGGGGGGGGGGGGGGGGTATCTAGATCTCACCATGCTCTGTATATTCCATCCAACACCATGATGGACTGACAACCAAAATATCATGCCTATAAAAATCATCAGCCTCCCTACATCCCTAATACATCACAGCTAAACCACCCCACAACAGCATCAGGAGACACAGAAATCAGTCACAAACATAACCTCCAATTAGCATTTCCAGCATACTTATTACCACAAGACTCAAGAGTGAAGCCTCTTGCATCAAGGCCAAATAGGCAACCTTACTGGGCAGGGTAAGATATCAGCCTGAAGACTGCCGAAAGTCGGCCCACGATCCTGCTGTGAATGACTGAATGCCCCAATAATCTTTTCCAAAATCATCTAAATGTCGAGAGAAAGACCAAGCTAATATTAACTGACCGATCATATGCTTCAGCAATAGAATACCCTGACTTCCCTACAAAACCATAATACCTCTAACACCAGGAATATGCAAAGAGGATGCACATGAGTTCAATGGATAAGAGACCTCAATATGTGAGAGATCCTGACCATTCATCAGTCGGGCTACCATGAATTGTGCCCCAATCCAATAGTCAGACTGATACACTCATTTGGTGGGCCATAAGTACGCGTAAAATGTGAAGTACTGTTAGTCATATTTTCTAATTGCCCAATTTTCTGATACAAGCGTCCCACCTGATAAGTGGGCTGGAATGTTCTTTGGGAGAGGGCATGTTCAAAGTGATCCCCACCGGATGAATGGTAAAAAAATCTCTCATTTGTGGTAGGACTGATCAATAGCCTCACTTGGATGAGTCTCATTAGCAGCGCTACTTTTAACATTCAAACATGGAACTTCTGTGAATAGCTTACATGGCTCAGTTAAAAAGTTCTAGATTTCCAAAATCGATTGTATGATGGAAAATTTGAGAATATGAATTTTACTGAAGCATTCAACAAAATTGCTCACATTCTCTGAATCTATCCCTTTAAAGTTAGCATTGCGAACAATGAACATTACCTGAAACACTGCTGGAATTGAACTCTAGAGACTAGAGAGGCTTCTATATCCCATGAAGATGACTTTTATCTTCATGTGACTGAGACCCAAAAAGATCTTCTATTAGGCATGGTTACTCGGCATCAGTCACCTCAAATCAGAAGATGGTGATTCAATTCCTCTTGGAATACACAACACAAGAATTCATGGTGTAAATAAGCTAAGCAACACTGGCAGCAGAAGCAGCCTCTTTACTCTTCATAGAACAAAATGGATTCAAAACATCAGCATGGCCATGGATATAGCCCGGCGACTTAGAAAGAAAATCATGCACAGCATTATGCCTTCCCACCTTGAAAAACTCTTCAAACATATGGACAAACACTGATGTAGAAGGGAACCTCTTCACTGACAAGGATCCACATTCAACTGACGGGTAGGATCTTTGAGTTGGATGATATTGGGATAAGCTGCAAAAATAGATGGATGGTATGGATAAACAGGTACATCATGATCAGGCTTATCGTCATATACAAACCAATATAACCTATACATGCCATACCATCTTGATGTAAAGGATTGTACATGCGTGTTTGGCCATTCCAAAAATTGAGATGGCCCACCTTGATGTCTGTAAGAAATCTAAGTTGTTTTGCCAATTTTCCATCTTATTTTAGAGAATGAGCCTAAAAATGAGGCAGATCTCGGGAGACTGCACCATACAAAACTACAGTAATTGAACGCTCACCGTTAAAAAAAATCCTTTGGTGCTACATAAGTTTTGGATGAAGCTGATATCTTTTCCATTCATCAAGATCTATGTGACCTAATCAAAGGGTTGGATGGAAAATAAACATTACAGTGGACCTTAGGAAGTTTTTAATGGTAGGTGTTCAATCACCACTTTTTTCCTATAGCGTGGTCCACCCGAGATTAGGATCTACCTCATTTTTGGGTTCATGTCCTAAAATAATTATCCAAATTGATAAAACACATATATTATGATGGGGCCCACAAAGAACCGTCCACTAACCGCAACAAGGCAAGATTACAGGCGAAATCCCTTTTCGCCCAGTTGGTGGCTGTATGATGTGTAGACATGGCAAAATGTTATAGGTCCCTCAATGATGTATATGATCCATACTGTCCATCCATTTTTTAAGATCATTCTAAGTCATAAGACAAAAAATGAGGCAAGTCCAAATCTCAATTGAACCACACCACAGAAAAAAGTGGGGTTTGAACTCTACAATTGACAACTTCTTGGGGCCCACATAAGTTTTGGATCTAAGTTGATATTCTTGTTTTCCCTTCAACCAGGTATTTATGACCTTATTAACAGATTTAATGGCAAATAAATATCATGTTGGGCCCTTGGAAGGCTTCAATGGTGGACGTCATTATCTCCACAGTTTTATGTGGTGTGGTCCACTTAAGCTTTGGGTCAACCTAATTTTTTCGCTCATGCCCTAAAATGACATGGAAAAATAGTTAGACAATTAGGATATAACACATACATCGTTAAGGGGGGTAGGAACTTTGCCACGTAAACGTAGCTTCTATAATGTAGAAAAGCTTGTAAGGAAGGTTACGAGATCACAGGGTTAACGTTGTCATTTAGAAAAAATTACTTAACGTAGTATCACTTACCGCGTTCATGTTAAGCGTTAAGTTAGAGGGGAGGTAGCTTAAAAAATACTCGTTCTTTTTAGTGAAAACTTGAATTAAGCACTTAAGGTTTCGTATTTAACAAACAGTCTGAAATAGAAAAATCACTAAAAATGGCCTATTTCAGTGATAATTACAAAAAATAAGTTTTACCAAATAGGCCCTTAAAGAGTATTAGATTGTACAATTTGTAATTAGTTTTATAATTGATTAGATTTTATAATAATTGTATGGTTAGTCCTATATTTAGCCCACCAAATAGGTTACTTTTTCTGATTATAGGAGTAGATAAGTAACTATTGGAGACCCTTCGAACATTTGTGCAAGTGTTTGGGTGCTCAGACCGGTTGGACAACCGGTCTGGCAACGTGACCCAGAATGCAGAGGCTGGACAGTTTCTGCATGTGCCCAGACCGGTCGCCCGACCGGTCGTCAGTGGACTCTGACCGGTCAGCTGTGAGGCAGCATTGGTGTAGTATCTCCCTGGACTGTTTTTGTATAGGCCGACCGGTCGGCTGTGCGCGTGGATTCCTTGCGTAGTCTGCAGTACTGCGCAATGTGTTTCTAATTTTGGATTTCTGCTTATTTAAGGAGTTGTAATCCGTCCTAGATTAGTATCCTAAGGTGTCCAATGTTTCTTATTTGTGTTAGGAAGAGGGGAGAGGTGTGTGTGAGAGAGAACTTGGGGGTTTTCTCTGTTTTTCCTTGCTAGTGGGTTGTCAATCTCTGTAGTCTTCTGATATTCATAGTGGATCGTTTTGTGTTGTGGTTTTTTACCCGTTGAGGGGTTTTTCCACGTAAATTCGGAGTCTCTTGTGGTGAATGCTTGTGTGTGATTGATTGCATCTTGTTTACTTGTTTGATTTCGCATTAGTTCATGTGTTCGGCGTTCCGCTTCTGTTGCTGGCTTTCCCAACAAGTGGTATCAGAGATAAAGTTGGGGTGGAGTAAATTCGAATCTGAAACGAGAAGATGGGATCGGGCGCAAGGTTCGAGGTAGAGAAGTTCTCCGGAAAAAATAACTTTGAGCTATGGAAGGTGAATGTTGAATCTTTCCTGGTTCCGTAAGGGCTTGATAAAGCTCTTGGAAAGCAACCTGAGGCTATGAAGGATGATGAGTGGACGAAGTTCGACAAGAAGGCTAGAACCTCAATCATGTTAAACCTTACGGATGATGTTCTCTATCATGTCATGAAGGAGAAGACTGCGGCTGAAACGATGGCGAAGCTAGAGAAGGTTTATGCCAAGAAGTCTATAGAGAATTGCATGTACGTGTTGATGCAGTTGTTCACCTTGATGATGGCTGAGGGAACGGAGGTAGAGGACCACCTGAGCACGTTCAATAGGTTGGTTTGCAAGTTGATGGAGATCGATGAACCGATGAATGATGAGTATCAAGCATGCATCCTGTTGAATTCTCTTACAGATTCATATGAGTCATTTAGGGACTCTGTGTGCGTAGGGAGGGAAACCATAAGTGTCGAGATTGTTATCTCAACCCTCCAATCGAAGGCGATGAGAAAGAAAAGCGGTGACGTGGCTTCCCGTTATTCTTCAGATGCACTGGTTATGAGGGGAAGAAGTTCTGAGCATGGAGGATATTCGAAATCGGGATCGAATGCCAAAGTCTAAGGTGAAATGCTGGAATTGTGGTCAGGAGGGCCACATGAGATGGGATTGTCAGAATCCCAGGTTGAGGCAAGAGAAGTTTGGAAATTCTTCTGGAGAGGGAACCAATACCGTAGAGGACGGTGGAGATATTTGTGAAGTTCTGACTGTATCTGGCAAGGGATCTCACGGTAGTGAGTGGATCCTTGATTCAGGGGCTTCATGTCACGTTTGTCCTGACCGGAATTCATTCACGACATACAGGGAGTATGGTGGAGAATCGGTGTTTGTAGGCGATGGAGTCGCTCATAAGGTTGTGGGTATTGGTACTGTGCACATCAGGATGTTCAATGGAGTCGAACGAGTCCTGGAAGATGTGAAACACATTCCCAAGATGAAAATGAATGTGATTTCTCTTGGTGCACTCGAGGCGAAATGGTACGTATTTATTGGCCGTGATCATTGTTGTGAAGTGATGAAGGGGGCATTCGTGTATATAAAGGTATGGAGGTGTGGCCATCTTTACATGTTGATCGGAAGCACAATTCACGGTGGAGTTGTGGGAACGACAGCGAGATTCATGGTTGCTCGTATGTGGCAAGTGCCCAAGGGCCACATGAGAAGAGCGGTAAAGGGTGTGAATTTGCAAGGTTATGATCGATGGTGGCATGAGAATCGATGGAGCTATGATTGAAGATGAGATGACGTTGCGAGGATGTGTTGATTCGATGTTCGAAGCCTCGGTGGAGATTGTTGGAGAGCCTTCGAACATCTATGAGAGTGTTTGGGTGCTCAGACCGGTCGGGCGACCGGTCTGGCAGTGTGACCCAAAATTCACAAAGGCTGAACAGTTTCTACGTGTGCCCAGACCGGTCGCCCGACCGGTCGTCAGTGGGCTCCGACCGGTCGGCTGTGAGGCAGCGTTGGTGTAGTATCTCCCTGGACTGTTTTTGTATTGGCCAACCGGTTGGCCGACCGGTGGGCTGTGCGCGCGGATTCCTTGTGCAGTCCGCAGTACTGCGCAATGTGTTTCTAATTTCGGATTTTTGCTTATTTAAGGAGTTGTAATTCGTCCTAGATTAGTATCCTAAGGTGTCCAAGGTTTCCTATTCGTGTTAGAAAGAGGGGAGATGTGTGTGTGAGAGAGAACTTGGGGGTTTTCTCTGTTTTTCCTTGCTAGTGGGGCTGTCAATCTCTGTAATCTTCTGATATTTATAGTAGATCGTTTTGTGCCGTGGTTTTTCCACGTAAATTCGGAGTCTCTTGTGGTGAATGCTTGTGTGTGATTGATTGCATCTTGTTTACTTGTTTGATTTCGCATTACTTCACGTGTTCGGCGTTCCGCTTCCGCTGCTGGCTTTCCCAACAGTAACTTAGTTTTAATTAGTTTGGTTTATAATAACTTATAAGTAACTTTTTATTATTTAAAGCTACTTAAAAGTTTTAATTTAATAAATAAAAATTAAGATAAGCTACTTGAGGCATAAGTAGCTTAAGTAACTTATGATCCAAACACCTCCAAAACATATATGATTTTTGTAAGAGAGCTTTTTCTAATTCTATGAAAAATACTAGAATTTCTTTCCACTTTACGAGGATTAAACACAGCTGTTATTAACTTTTTTGAGACCATGTAAATTTGCATGAGGCTAGTATTTGTGTTTTTTCTTCATCAAAAGCACCTTATGAACACTTTTGACGGCATTTTTAGGCTTCCCACATCTTCGATATTCTAAAAATGGTGGCACCTTTAGCCTTCCCACAAATATGTTAATATTCTCAAGAACCCTTTTCCATTGTGGTCTCCGTCTCCATCTTCACCGTTTTCTATACCGAGGCGTACCTGAGTTTTGATCTCCCTCCTATTTAAGGTAAATGGATGGACGCAGCAGATATAACACAAGCACCATGGTGGGCCCCACAAGAGGCAATCTACACCAAGCCTATATTGCCTAGTAAGAGAGAAACTTTGATACTCTGAATGATATGCAGGCAGTTTAGAAATGATGCAGAAATTGCATAAACGGCACATGTAAGTCATCATAAGAAGTCAAGTTATTGGTCCAAATATGTCATGAACCACACATTTATTTGATTTTCTAACTATCAAATTGGCGGACATTTATTGGACGATTAAAAATATAGAAGATTCTTTGTCTTATTTCACCCAACATACAAAACTCATAGATAAAGATTGTTCAACCAATCTAATTTTGGAATAGTAAGTTAACCATAGTTTGTATTTGATTCAGTTTCAGTTGATGCAGAGCACAAATGCATATGTTATGATTAGCATATATGATATGATAGTAAAACCATAGCCTACATGAAAAATAGGGTTCATGATCCGTATCATCCATAGATAAAATATAAGATTCATAATCAAAATTCATATGATGTCCACATGTTGAGGGGTCCCATGGAATTGTCCATGTTGTGGACTGTATGATCTTGGATTGAAGGGTCCTATGGAATTTTCCATGTTGTGGAGTTCTTGGACCATGATGATCGTTAAAAACATACTAGACAAATGACTTTGATCTACATCATCTTTGGATGAATTTTGGACATTAAAAAAATAAAATTCAGTTGCTCGTATTTAACTTTGAAACTTAAGGTTAAGATCATCAATGAATCATGGTGACGAGATAATAGCTTATTCGTGGTAGTAATGATTTTACCAGAAAAATGACTTTCCCTGGCCCCACCTCGCACACGGTCTAAAACCGTCGGCGAATGTCAAAAAGCCTGTCGGCATAAAAGCCCCATTGGTGGGAAATTGGGTACGTACCAACTTATCTGGCTCTTATCGTACAGTTTCTTGCGTTGGGTACTGTGAATGCATGTGGTTTATCCACGCCATCCATCCGTTTTTTCAGATCATTTTAGCCAGTGAGCCGAAAATTGAAGCATATACAAAGCTCAAGTGGACCACACCACATGAAACTATGGCAATAATAATTTCCACCATTGAAAACTTCCTAGGGCCCACATTAATGTTTATTTATCATCCAACCGGTTCATAAGATCATACAGACATGATGAAGGGGAAACCATAAATATCAGCTTGATCCAAAACTCTGGCCCCTAAGATTTTTTCAACAGTATATGTTTCAACGATTAGATGTTGAATCCACGCTCTTTTCTGTGATTTGGTCCACTTGAGCTTAGGATACGGTTCATTTTTGGATTAAAAACCTAAAAATATCGGGTAAAATGGGTGGACGAAGTGGATTAAATACATAAATCACGGTGGCCCCACAGAGTTTACTCGGTACCCAAATGGGCTTCTTTCTGTCGGGTGTTACCCTTACCTTAGGGCCCACCTTGATGATTTGATGTATATCCATGCCAGCCATAAATTTTTAAAGCTCATTTTATGACTTTATCCCAATGGAGGCAGATCGAAAGCTCAAGTTGACCACACCGTAGGAAAGAGTGGATTTGGTTAAGTACCATTGATTTTAGTGTGGTACACTTGGACCTTGGATCTGACTCATTTTTGAAATCATGTCCTAAAATGATTTGTAAAAACATATGGACGGAGTGGATGAACCACATACAGCACGTTGGGCCCCACCATCCCAACTGTGAAAAAAAGTGATTTTTGTAATGGTGGCTATCGTCACTACTATTTTCCTGTGGTGTGGTCCAGTGGAGATTTATATGTGGCTAATTTTTGGGTTGAAGCCCTAAATTAATATTTAAAAATTAGTTTACGGCGTGGATAGAACAAATACATTATTGTGGGGACCACAGAACGCGTGGCAGCGTCAACCTTATCTGGTGTAAAACGCACGCGGATTTAAAATAAAATCCAATTTTGTTAAGGGTATCTAGAACTCTCTCTTTTCACGCCCACCCCCTCCCTCTCTCCCTCTCTTTCTGAAGCGATTTGCCGTCCAACGCCAGCATCTCCCTCTCTCACGCCAACGCCAACGCCAACGCCAACGCCAGACGCCTCTGAGGTACGCTTCTAACATGCGCTGTGGTTTTTCATTTTCCCCAATCTGCAGCTCAGATGAATATAGGAAAAGGGTTAGATGATGATGATAGATAGATAGATAGATAGATATGGATAGAAATTAGGTCAGGCCAGGCCAGATATGGATATGATTTCTCCCACCATGGCTGTTAACAGCTGGGGGAGGGAAGGGATATGGCGCATCGTACAGATGGAAACGATTGTTCTTAGGTTGTGGTATTTCGTTTGGAGCCATGTCGTTTCCTTACTCGCGCGAGACTAGCCTTTTCAGTCTGTCTATTTTCATGGCCGGGAAACATCCGTCTACAATGATCTCTCCAACTGAATGGATCTTGAAGTTTTGATCTGCCTCATTCTTTGGTTCATCCCCTAAAATGATCTCTCCAACTGAATGGATGGCGTGGATATAACACGCCCAAAGAATGTCAATGTGTTGACGTCGCTTTTGTAGCTAGACTCGCTATCTAATATACGTCCTGCAGCATGCAGGCAATCTGATTTCACTAGTTCATTACTTTTTATATAGATCAGTTGTGGCTTGCTAAGGTTTTTGAGGTATATGAGCATGGCAAGTAACTAAAGGTGAAAACCTTCATTATAACATTCAACATACATTCTTTATCTAAGCTTAATGAGAAGTGAAATTTTTTCAAATTCCCAAAGATCTCAATTTTCATCCCAACTTATCACAAGAAATTCCTTATTTCCTTCAATTTTTTCTTTGTCAGTCTGGTTTTAATGCAGAGCATTTGAATTTTGCAGGTTTATTTTCTTCCATCAGAATGTCTTCTTTGAGTGCAATAGCACCAGCGCTTCCCGTTTCCCCCAAGAGACCTATAGGTACATGAATACTTGTTTACTGGATTTTAGTTTTTTTTTTTTTTTTGATAAATCATGATATATTAATTAGAGGATAAAACAAGGGCATTATCATCCTCAAGGAAGAACAAGTCAGGCTGCTTGAGGTTCCAATTGGCCAAGATGTCAGCCAAGCATTGGATCTTTTTCAGTGTGAAAATTTTAAAGGCATACCTAAGGCCAAAAAGCAAATACATGATCTCCTGAGGCAACCCATCCTCTACGCTCTCTCTCTTGTTAGCCTTAAAATGTCACTGATGGAATCAACATCTCTCTCTCTCCCCTCGTGACTATAACTTCATATGCAGTAATAGCTGTATCTATCTTGCCAATGGAACCTACTGCATCTGTCTCGCCAATGGAACCCACACAAGAGAGTTAATCAACCTTCCTTGAGTACACCAATAGAAATTGAATATCCAGCAAACTACTGCGCATTTATAAAACTATGTATCCTTTCGAAACAACGGATTTAGGTAGAAAATTCCATAATGGATGCTGTGTCAATATCAAAACATTAAATTCACAAATTGCACAGACCTGTGGGGAAAAAGTGTAAGGTTCAGTAACTGCTGTCAAAAGTGTGGAAGCAAATTTCCTGCCAAACAGGTAGATGGGGAACATCTAGAAACTGAGGTTGCTTGTGATTCTTAAATAAAAGAATTACACGAGCTGAAGAACTAGCCAAGGCATCTCCCCACAAAAATATTCAAGGTGGTCTCGTCACTGAATTTGAAGGATCTCTCCAAAAACTGTCCGATCACAGGAACAGTAAAAAATAATAGTGTTTCATCAGGTATCTATCATAAGAATTCCATGTCTATCCATGCATATGTAGGACTGATTCAACTAAAAACTTTCTTATCTAGGATAAATTAGACTCCAAATGACAATATTTAAACCAATCACTAACTACTACTGCGCCAACCTCCCTTGACTACTGCTGGCTGTTAAGTTTGTAAACTGACTAAACTTGGATGAGAACTTATCACTTACAATCAGTAAGTACATTAACTTGCCGTCCAGCTATATCTTTCCTGCCAACATGTCCACTTGTGTAACACATCTGCACCATGCAAATGGTGGACCTGCCATGATGATCACCTGGCACAAAAATCAGGCTGTTGCTCGTAGCAGTTTGGTCAAACCATTGGTTTTTTTTATTATTATTGATTACAAAGGTTTGGTCTACCTGATGAGAAGACCGGCCTGATTCTTGCGCTAGGTGATCTTCATGGTGGGGCCTACTGCATGATACAAATTTCTTCGAAAGTGGTATGTTGGACAGAAAGACAATTTGAACTGAAACGTGCTAATTTAGCTTACAAACGCTGCTGATTGTGAAACCAACCCAAAAGCATGGATCGTATAGCCCGACTTCATCGATTGTTTAGTCCCAAAGTTTGTTCACAATTTGAGGGGTTGTCCAATTAATTCGACAAGTTGTGGTCCCTATTTTGGACTGCATCTCCATAAGAGATGCCACAAAATTGGCACACTAGGGGGCCAATTATCAATCAGTCCTCTTTCCACTAAAAGACAGCACTGGAGAATGGGATACTGAAACTAGAGTCAAGAGATTATCTCTATAATATGGTAAAAGCGCCTCTAGTAAGAGAAAACCCTTTTCTCAAGAAGACAAAGCACCCTACTGAACCCCATCCCTATATCTGTCCTTGTTGTTATTCAAGTACAAACTTGCTACTTGAGTTTATAAAAATAGCTAGTTACTGCAATGTGTTGGCGTGGTGCATGCTTCCTTTACTGGAAATAGGGGGATTGGTCACCACACACTGATGTTGCTGGGAATAGCTACCGTTTTGCTTGTTGCATGGACTGCAATTTGCACAGGGCTGCATCAGAAATCCGATCGAGGGAGCTCCTTTTAAAAAAAAACCCTATTGAGGGAGTGCTGTCCTGAGTATTTTTTTTTTTTCGAAAGGTATTGTTATCCTGAGTGATGCTATCTAGTTCTAATTGATGATGCTGTGCGAGGGTAAAATCGAGGCCACAAATGGTCCTTTTTTGTGATTAGCAAACATGTTTGATGCCGCAGAAAGGTCCTATAAAGATGCCAAAAAAGAAAAGAAAAGAAAAGAAAATGAATGACCCCAATGAGACTTCCCTAAAAAGGGGATGGTGGAGACCCTCTAGCCAACCTTCCAGATGTGACAAATGACATCACCATGTCAAATGACACCTCACAAGAAATGCTAGGACTTAGACCATGTGGCCCACTGCCACCTTTCGTACACACGCAAAGCCAAGAGGGTATTAAACAGCCATAGAGCTTCTATAGGGAGATGAAACATAAGATGTAAAATATCTGATCACTACAGGAGGGGGGAGGACCTTGGACCACCTTTAGTAAGATCCAAGAGAAGGAAGGAACTGTATAGGTAATCAAGCCATGACCCATCAAGATTTTTAGGAAGAAAAAGGTCATGACCATCACTACATCTCTACATATATGCATACTAGACTTGTAGTACCACAACCCCTAGCAGGCTTCACATACTCTTCTCTAGCTGCCCAACAAGTCACTGAAGCACCTGTTGACAAGACAACAGTGTTAAGCCAAAACAGAGTAGGCACCCTATCATCATCAATTTGACCACCTCTTTTCATTCAAAACTTTACAAGCCTCCCTTTTCCTCCTGCTCATTAGATGAGCTGGTAGAGATAGTGAAGTGTGTGTGAGTAATCCAGGGTTCAATCCCTGGTAGTATTACCTTTCACAAAGAGAGGGAGGGAGGGACCCTTGATTTTGATTTTTATTTTTAATGAATAGAGACCTGTGAGAATAGTTCACCATCATCTCCCTAAGAGTATTTACTTGAAAATCCAATGTGTCTGATGTCAAGACGGCCCCTCCCAAATCCCATCCATTTGCACACCACTTGCCATGTTACTTTTAGATGAAATGCTCTTATGGTTATCCAACAGTTGATCTGACTCATTTGTCCAAGATAACTACTTTGAAGTCTTTCAACGTAGTCTTGCCACCTTCAATGGAATCTTGGAAATGGGTGGAGTCTGGAATGTAAGTTGGGTAGTTGGATGGATTTCTCTTCCAAGGGTTTGTTTGAATTTTTGTTGATATTGGAAAGAGGAAAATTGATTAACATTTCACTAAAATTGGGGAAATGACATATATTTGTTGCTTTTTTTTTTTGCCCTACAAAAATTACTATGGAAATGCATATCATTTTCCATTTTTGTTGTTTGGAAGCTTTCAAAGTTTCCACAAATTTTATGACACAGTATTCATATCAATAAATATCCTCATCACACACATGACAACTTGGTTAGGATTGACTAATAGCGTGCCCCACATGGTTAAAACTATCCAACAATATCCAAGAATGGACCCCATATGGAAATGCATGTGGTTAGAATTGATTAATGGTGTGCCCCATGCAAGGTATTCAATAATGGTAACAGTTGCCGTAATGGTCAGCCTTATGGCTGTTACGATAAGGGCTGTTATGGCTCGGTGTTGGTCAAAATTTATTCTAAAGGAAAAATGTATCGGTCTCGCATCAGCCTGTTATGGCCTGTAACGGCCATTAGTGACTTCTTCTGGTCCTTTTTTTGTCAGAGTGGGAGTTAAAACTCCATATCACATAATGGGTCCCATGTTACTGTTACAGCTGTTACACAACCATTTTGAATCTCATGGCCCCATGTGGAAGTAAAAGTGGTTCATGTTTGAGATCATTTAACTACGCCGAATGTGGAAATACACATGGTTAGGATAAAGAAATGATAGGCCTCATGTGGAAATTCACATTGCAGGAACTTAGAATTGACTTAACAATGGGCCTCACATGGTTATGGTCATCTAATGATGGGCCCATGTGGAAATATACATGGTCAGGATCACTAAACAATGGGCCCCATGTGGAAATTTACATGGTAGGAACTTAGGATTGACTAACATTGGGCCCCACCTGGTTAAGGCCATCTAATGATGGGCCCCATGTGGAAATATACATGGTTAGGATAATAGTCAATGAGCCCTAAATGGAAATACACATGGTTAGGATCACGGTTATGATTGACTAACAATGGGCCCAAATGGTTAAGATCATCCAATGATGGGTCCTATGTGGAAATATAATGGTTAGGAGATCGGTTCACAATGGGTTCACACATGTGGAAATAAACATGGGGAATACACAACTAATGATGGCTTTTATTACAATGAGAATGCCTTTTATTACAAAGAGAATGGATATGGATTTTCCTCCAACACAAGGAAATTATTTTCTTAGGTATTAGAAAAGGAAATTGAAAAGAGGAAATTGGGCGGTTTTCCTCTTAAAAAGTATCTTGGATTCCACAAATAAAAATGGTGGAAATTTCATTTCCAAGGAAATGAAGATAACATTTCCACTTTTCAATTTCAATGAATCTGAACAGACCTTAGGGAATGTTTGCCTAGAAAAAGAGATAAAAGTATAAGCTTGGTTTTATCACAAAAGGTTGGGTTTGATGCAAATGTGAATGTTTAGTGGGACACAATAATCATCATGACATACTGTACTATTTTCCTAACAAGAGAAGGTGAGTTGATTGCACGTCTACCCTTGCCTTTGCTCAACATTCAAAATGTTGGCCAGTACATGTATATAATATCAATAGATATGAATATGTGTCTTGAGAAAATGATACTGACACGTGTATTTTTTAATCAATGTGGAGAGAGGTTCAAACTCACAACCACTGCTAACGAAGAAAGCAGAGGTCCTTACCAGTGTGCATGTGTGTGTATATCTGTTACCAATACTGCACAACACTGATATGCTGCGGGTATCAGCCAATATGTGCCTGTACGTATTGATTTTGTGGCCTGCTGATTTGTGCTCCTAGATATTTTGAGCCTTGGCCATGATATTGCTGACATACGGTTTTCCGCTTGCCAACGAAGCTGTAGGTGTGGCTTGACACTGGCATATTTTGCTTGCCATTTGCGAGCGTTGATTAAACATTATTTTCGATCTCTTACTTAAAATGTGGCATCATCCGAGTACAGGCAAAGAAGAAATTCAGCATAGAGGGAGGATTCGGCTTATTGAATGTAGTCTGGCAATGCCCAGCATACAATCTCAACCATTTGGGTGTGGAAGCTTGGTTTCACGTGCTCATTGGCCACCTTCCTCCGCAGTGGTCTGCGCTGCTGCTTTGGTAAGTGCCTTTCCTTCTCTTCTTTCATAGGTACCAATTTCATCCTGGTAAGACCATTATGGATTTCTGTTGGGCTTGGGCCTGGATATATTCACTGGGTATGGGCCGAAGGCAACTGGACGCAACCCATCAGGACCATTGATATTGATGTTTTGTCTGCCTGATGGACCTTGCGTATTGTTCGACTTTTAACATTTTCTTCATGTGGTATCCGGCCCATGATGCCTAGATGCAATGCATTAGGATATATACAACTCACATGTTCCAAACATGCAGACATGACAAGTTATTGGCTATCCTATAAGTAACAGGAGGCATTAGAATCTTAGTCAAATTGTCCATGGGTACTGAAGATGTAACTTTCTTTGGCCACAAGGCTACTGGTGTCTTCATTGATTGTTGAATATTACAATGTTTTACTTTAGTCTCCAAGCTGACGAAGAAACATTGTGGTATTCTGCAGAAATCCCAATTGAATCCTGCAAGTACCACACATGACTTGAGTCACCCAATGCTAGGTGGAATACCTTGAGAAATATTACAATATTTCTGACAAAGGAAGGAAATATTGCAATATTTCCATGCAAGTCTGCAACCGAATGTGTCCTTAGTTATGGAATTTCCAAGATATTAATAGAGGAGCATCTGGCTTTATACAATATTCAGGTCCATGCCACTATGCAACAGGTTTGCAAGTATCCCAGGGTCCATTTCTGTATCTGGCAATATAAGATGTGCCATATGTCCAATCTGTGTTTCACTCTGGTAAAAGTGTCGGACTCACTTAGAATCATATCACGACTGGATATTATTAAAATATTTTTGTAATTTATTTTAATTAATGTTTAATATTCACTCTGGTAGAAGCGTCGGACTGGCTTAGAATCTTATCACGACTGGATATTATTAAAATATTTTTGTAATTTATTTTATTTAATGTTTAATATTTAAATGATCTTAACTTAAAAAAATAAATAAATTAAATGATCTCTGAGTATAAAGTATTTGGGTATATAGCTGAGTGCATATCTGAGAATGGAAATCATACCTGCATATCTGATACATGGCTCCACAAAGGGATTTGAAGGAGATCCATGTATCTTAGGCACTGATGCTGTCGAAAGCGAATTGCATTAGATCTTCACATGGATTTGGTTTCTGTCTGCAGAATGCGAGATGTGGAGCAGAGCAAACCCAAACTGTTACTCGCCAATCTTCAACAATCACCATTGCGCCTGTTCAAGGTAACATCTGTTCATTGCTAGTTTGTATGATTAGTGGCATTCTAGTGATTAAAGGCAAATTTTGTTGCAAATACACATCTCTTCATTTCTATTGAACTATCCCATTTTTATAAATTTCGGGTTGGAGCCTATCATCAACTAGGATGACTCCCTGTGAAAAATCATGCCTTGGATTTTGACTCGGCTGAGTTTTAAGTCGGTCAGTGAGTTTTTCATCAGCGCTTAGCTGGTTGCCAGATTGCATGTTATTTTCTTGAAACCGGTTATTACATGCTGGGATAATAGAGTGTGAACTGGAGTTTTGCTAATCCAACTCGTGTTGCTCTGCCACCACATGGCATCATGGCGCACATGAGATCCTGGCCATCCATCCATTGGTAGGTTTCACCTTGTAACCTGGCCCAAGAATCAAGCAGATCGCGGGCTGCTGCAACCAAAGAAGTCAAAGGCTAAAAGGACCTGGCCTAAGATGGTTGTCTATATTTGATACTTTCATCTCCATAAAATCCAGTTGCTTTCAAATTGCAAGTGAGCACCTGCACCTGCACCTGCATCCGCCCCAAATCTTTAGTGAGGAGGAGTTTCATAAATTTTTTATTTTTTATTTTTTTCTGCCGTGATTATGAATATTTTATTTTCTATTATTTTCTCTTCTTTTTTGAAGCTTCATTTTGTACTATTTTCCTTCTTATTTTTTTGAACCATGTAATTCAGTTTCATCTTGAGGAATGTTCTCACACAACGTTTGTGTCATATCGTGTATGTGAACATTCACATGCAAAGCTTTCTTCTTTCTCCCCAATGTGTCACTGATTTGTGTGTAACATCCAATCCATGCAAAAGGTGGGCCACATCATAAAGATCACCTGTGGCAGTAACCAGGGTGATCCATTTGTCAGGTAAGCTACACCATCAACATGAATAGAAAGACAATGACCAACTCAATTGTGTGAGTGTGGCCCACGTAACGAGCGGATTGGTCTGATTTGCCCTAAGATGATCTTATGGTGTGGCCTATCATTTGCATGGTGTTTGGTACAAATGAATCTTTTATGTGAACATCTCTTCCATGTTCTGGATTGCACCTTACGGGTTGGTTTTCAGGCAAGGAAAAGTCACCCGATCTCGATGATGGTGGAACTGGGTTCCCCCCACGTGACGACGACGGTGGTGGTGGTGGTGGAGGCGGCGGTGGCCATGGCTGGTCAGGTGGGTTCTTCTTCTTTGGCCTGCTTGCTTTCCTCGGATTTCTCAAGGATCAAGAGAGTGAAGGGCCTTATAGGAATGAACGGAGGAGATGAGCATATGAACTGGAGAATATGATATAATATTGATAGGGCAAATTGCTCTTGTTGAATGATTCTCTTATTAAGCAGAAAATATCAAATATATTCCTTTGATTCTGGTTTCAATAGAAGAGAAAGATTGAATTTCTAACCATAGCCGATGTGTGACGCACATGGAGCAAGGACGGCATGGAGATCTGCTAGGGAGAGAACAGTCCCAACTGTTTCAAGCACCATGTAAGACACCCAAGCCCTGTGCTCGATAATCCACTCCGTCTGTCAGGTTGAATTTCAGCCATTCTTAAAGAAAGACTGGTCAAATATTCGTGTCCCCACAAACCCACTAGTTCTTGGAAATTTCATCCGTTGACTCCGGTTGTTGCATGTGCTATTGAAAAATTAGAGTCGCCGCCGTTGGTCTCAGAGGTAAAATACATGCATGTTGATTATAGATCATTAGTTGAGATATTCCTAACTGTCCATTTTCTCCTGCATGTGCAATCCACTTGATAAATGGACTGACCAGACTTTTTTGAGCTATCAGACGTTACTTTTGACCCACCATGTGAATATGGGTGGAAACAGGGACAGGCTGGCCTGTCTGGTCCCTCTGATAGGTAGAGGGAGCCATGTGTTTGGTATGGGCCTGGTTTTGAGGCTGGAGTGACAAGGTGGCGACCAAAGGTCTGGGTTTTGTTATTGGAATTCAAATCACAATTACCATGAAATTAGTGTGAATTGGATTGGCAACATTGTAATCGGAATCCTTTGGAATCAAAGTGTAATTGGATTACATGGGAATTGTGTGTAATGCATTTACAAGCACCTGACCTTTAAAAAAAATTGGTATGGGTGTAGTAACACTAAGCATAATGATTGTAATAGCTTACTGAAATAATGTACCTAGGCTAAAAATGAGGAAATTGTAAGCCCTAGGTGGGCCACAAAACTAGGTGCATCCCAACCATTGCGATCTGTGGCCTAAAGATCAGGGCGAGTCTGGTCATGAGGTAGTTTGTGGTGAATGTGAGATTCTGGTAGTCTTTTTTTAAAAAACCCTAATTAGGTTTGTCTGACCATCAATTTTTAATAATTCATGTGTAGCCTACATGTATCTGATTATATTTGAGGTTGCAACTGATTTTTACTGTTTCTACTATCATGCTTTTGATTGGCATTTGATTCTCACACGGCACCCCATCATTTGTGGGTCAACCATGTTAGGCCCAGGGCCCATTGATGATTAAGGTGGAGTACACCATCAAAAACAGTGTACAAGGCGAAACTGTTTCCCATTGTGTGGCCTAGCTGAATCATGGCTAGGTCTAATTTTTGGGCCCCAGGCAGAAAGTTTTGGAGTGGCATCTGATGGTTGGAATGGATTTAACATAATAATAATCACGGTGGGCCTGAAAAAAAGCCTGGGGGTGGATGTCTCTCTCCTAACTATTTCCATTGCCCACCAGGAAAACCAAGTCAGCCTTAACTTTGGTCCTAGACCTAACTTAGGATGATGCATCTAATGGTCAGTAGATGTACACATAGCAGTAAGCCATGTAAAAATCTCAAGGGTAGTAGGCATTGCTCTCCCAACCTTTCCCCTTGTTATGGCCCCACTTAACCACATAAATAGGAAGATTTTTGCTTTTAGAAGCAACCTTTCCAAGAGTCAGATTCAGCTGCTTTACGGAGAGTTAGTCAAATGTGTGTATTTGATGTCACAGCTCCCAAACAATCTCTGTGTGTTTCACACCAATTCATTGAAATTCACACCTATTACCCATATGATTCCATTGGAATTGGGTTCCTTTCAATAACCCAAACTACATATCTTTCTTTCTTTTCTTCGTTTTTCTTTTTTGTGTGTCACAAATATTGCACGGTTTTCTCAAAGATACTATTTTGGAACAACATGGATATTATCATCCAATTGGGATGATTTTTTTTTTTTTTTTTTTTTTTTTTTGGCATTGGGGACCATGAAGAGTGAGCTCGACTAATGGTTCAGACAAGATCTTTTGATTGGAGGGTCCCACTTACTCTCACCAAGACCCCAAAATAGCTGGGACAAAGGCTATGATGGTAACGATGTTGATCCATGTTCTGATATCCATTACTTCAAAAAAGATGTGAACATGTGAGATCACCTCCGTTCATCAGGAAGGGATCTCTGTGAACATGCACTGCCCCGAAAAACAATAATCAGACTTATCCTTTCATCAGGTCAGACGTGTGTGAGCAAAATAGATGGTAGAAAAAGGAAATGTAAAAAAAAAAAAAAACAATAAAGAAAAAAGAAAAAAGATGACAGTTGTCCCGTGATTTTTTGGACAACGGGATTGGACGGCTAGGATCCACCCCACGGCCTTCCATACGGGCGCAAGAGTCTTCTACCGTCTGTCGGACCTGCAATGGATGAGCAAAAGAAGGGAGGGGGGAGATGCCGCTGTACGACGTGGAACTCTCCGATGTCTAAGTCAGTATAGGAAAATAAGATAAAAGGAGTTTGAAGGTTTTGATCTTCGTTACCTTAGATATACGTGTCCAGACTATATATATTAGAGCGTGGAGGCAGTTTGGAAAGACAGATCCTGCTAGGATATGTTGACAGAGTCCCAATAAAGGAAAGATTATCTTCTTCGATCGTATGAGGATATCTTTCTAGAGAAGGCTGTAGATTTGGGAATATACGGATCTTCCACGGATGTTTTCGGACTAGTCAGTGATCGGTCCTTATTGGGACTGAACCTGGGTGGTCAGTCAATTTGTTGTCAAGCTTGGGCGGTCGGTCCTTATTGGGATTGAGCCTGGGCGGTTGGTCCTTATTAGGACTGAGCCTGGGTGGTCAGTCAATTTGGTGCTGAGCCTGGGCAGTCGATACTTTTTTGGGACTGAGCCTGGGTGGTCAGTTTGTCTGAGGCTGAACTTGGGTGGTTGATACTCTCGGCGAAATGAAAGTCATAGGGCCACAGGGAATGAACTTCCTCGTCGTTCGTGGTCCAGGGTTCGGCTCGCAAGACCCCCATAATAATTGTCCCTCTGCTCCTAAGCTGAGCACATGAGGTCTCACGGGTGTATTAAATTGGCCGAGACGGTCTGAAGAGCGATATGTGGAGGCTGATACGTCGAGTTTGAATTTCTCGAGGGACTGTACCAATCCTTGTTTGGTGCTGATAACGTCACATGATTTGATAAGTTGCACTTGAGGCATCGAAATATGAAGGGGATTAAATGCGGCTTTTGAATTCCATGACCTTCAGCGAATGACTGTTCAACACGTGGTGATGGTTCAGATTTCAGGGAGCAGGCTTCTAAGTATCCAATCATAGGCAGCCACGTTGCAAGGATGTGTAGCGGTGGGTGGATGTGGTCAACTGCTTGTGAACACGTGTCTTGCACCGGAAGGTGAACAGACGGAAAATGGCTTATAAATAGTGTTGGGGTTAGGAGCCCGCAGCAGAAGCAATCAAAGCAGGTGAGGAGCACACCTCAATGACAATCACACAAGCAAATCGACACACGTAAGAAGGCAATCCAATTTTATGTGGAAAAACTCCTCACGAGTAAAAAATCACGACACAAAGCGACACCAATCCACTATGATATCAGAAGTTACAAGAGATAGAAGAAACACAACCTAGATCACAGCCCACAAGAGAAATCCCAAGCTAACAAAGCTAATTCTCACATGAGAAGGACAAACATAGCCATTTCTCTCAACTCAGAAAACTCCAGGCTTCCTTATAGCTCTTTCTCTCACCCTAGAACCCTCTCAATCACTCTAGGAAACTTTCGCCCATTGGTAGCAACCATAATCTCGGATTACAACCCCTTAAATAGGAGAAAACCGAGATTAGAAATTCCTTGCGCAAAACCGCACAAGATACCTAACTCAACAAGGGAACTTGTTGATTGGTCGGCCGGTCGACCGGTAATGCCCAAAAACGCTCTAATGCTTGGCCTCTGTGCATTGAGATTTGAGGTGTCCGATCCCAACAAACTCCACCACGGCTCAAATCTTCATGCACGACCTTGCCATGCACAACTTCATCTCTACTCTGTCATTATTATAACTCAACCACTTCTCATGCCTCATCGACTTCATCCTTGCACCTTCACCACCCGCTCGCTCATATGGCCCTTGCTTGCATGCCACACACGAGCAACCGTGGATCCCGCTGCTGATCCTGCAGCTTCGTCATGAATAGTGCTCCCAATCAAACTCGATCGTAGTTGATGAACTTGATTTAGATATCGTACCGATCCACCTTCTTCCACTCTACTTCTTTTATAGATACCGATTGCTTTCCATATTTTTCTTTCATGGAATCCTTCTCCATATCGAATCTCATGCTAGAAGACGCCATTGATGCTTTGCCTTAGATTCTCTCTGCTTCCTTCCCAACTTTTATCTCTGATACAACTTGTTGGGGTTAGGAGCCCCGCAGAGGAAGCAATTAAAGCAGGCGAGGAACACACCTTAATGGCAATCACACAAGTAAATTGACACACATAAGAAGGCAATCCAATTTTACGTGGAAAAACCCTTTACAGATAAAAAAACCACGACACAAAGCGACACCAATCCACTATGATATAAGAAGTTACAAGAGATAGAAGAAACACAACCTGGATCACAGCCCACAAGAGAAATTTCAAGCTAACAAAGCTAATTCTCACATGAGAAAGACAAACTAGCCCTTTCCCTCAACCCAGAAAACTTCAAGCTTCCTCATAGTTCTTTCTCTCACCTTAGAACCCTCTCAATCACTCTAGAAAACCTTGGCCCATTGGCGGCAACCATAATCCAGGATTACATTCCCTTAAATAGGAGAAAACTGAGATTAGAAACTCCTTGCGCAAAACCGCGTAAGAAACCCAACTCAACAAGGAAACCAGTTGATCGGTCGGCCGGCCGGCCGGTAATGCCCAAAAAAGCTCCAGTGCTTGGCCTCTATGCATTGAGATTTGAGGCGTTCGATCCTAACAAATAGCCCGTCCTTTGGTGCGTTTCGACAGGGATGACTTTGTAAGGATTAGCCATGGGTGTTTCTGTGGTACCCCCCTAGTTCTTCAAGTTGGGGAGAAGCTTTGGAGCAGCAATATCTGGAGATCAAGTGTTGTTTGGTGTTTGTGGTAGTTTCTCGAGTGGCGCACAATACCTTATGCTTGAATTTTGGAGGAAGGAGCAGGAGGTCACACTTTCGTTGCGGAGGTTCTTCCCCTGTTTTGCTGCATGTTATCACAATCTCAGTGTGTGCAGCTTGTTGGCCTGTGCCTCCGCTTCTTTGATTGTCTGGTCCCTGGGTTCAAATTTGGTAGAGCTCCCTTAGGGGATGTTCATCACTATCCGGCCTAAGCCGCTGGTTGAAGAACAAAAGAGGGAAAAAGAGGTGACTTCGGCGAAGACAGAAGATTGTGACAGCGGGCCGCTCTTCCTCTTTTCGGTTCAACAAAGGTCTTTTTCGCAGTGGAGTCCATAGTAGGATAGACCTTTTTTTATGATGTAGAATTATCAGTATTTGTCGCATTTTGTAAGTGACCTTGGTGGGTTTTCTGTAATAAAAGATGTTTTCTTCTCTTTCTACTGCTTTCCTTTCACCCTTCCTCTGTGTGTTGGAAGAATGAGGTTTCCGTGTACAGGCTCTGCTTTGTTGGGGAAGCAGGGGGACAGTCTAGCCTGGTCGGCCCGAAGGGAAACACTTTGGCCGGGCTAGGATAGTCAATATTGAGCCTGGGCGGCTAATGGGAAGCCTAAAGATTTTCAACTAAAGTAGCCAAATCGAGTTCAGATTGAGCTACTGTAGTACTAATTTCACAAGTGGGTTCGAACCGGTTGACCTTCAACTCATGCCTGATCCCAACCTGCAACCCGACTTGACTTGAGTTCCAAACTGTCATTGATCAGCCTAAATAATTACATATTTGTGGACCCTCGCCGTTTCTGCGCTCCCACACGACGTTCTCGTCCCTTCCCCTTCGGAAAAAGAAGGAGATGATATGTGAGTGCGAATCGCCGTTTGTGCCACTGGTTTGCCTCATTCTCGAGGGCTTTGTTTGGTTGTCGTGTTAAGGTGGATGTGTGTAAATGAGTTTATATAAGACCAGAGTCGCCACTAGCCAGTTACTTCGAATCTACAGTCGGCTAGACCCCGTAGAAACGTTAGGGAAGGGGATCCAAAGATTCCTTCATCTAAAATGACTCCTTTTGATCTGCGGCCAGAGATTCGAGGTAAGGGATCACGGTTACAGGGTGGGAAGAGGTTAAGCACCCCACACACTGCCCGTACCGAAGTACGGTCTCTACTTCACAGAATCGAACTAATACTTGAAAGTCTGTTTTAATCCTCGTACATTCTCATAGATGACATGATGCATGAATGCAGGTCTGAACAGTAAGAGTTTCTGATGGGCAGGTTCCAATAACAGGCAAGCCCAGAGCATACGCTCGAACTGACAGGTGCTTAATATAAGACGTATGCCGTGTGTTTGAATAATCAAGGTGCTTTATAGTGAAGCATGAATGCAGGTCTAAACAGTAAGAGTTTCTGATGGGCAGGTTCCAACAACGGGCAAGCCCAGAGCATACGCTCGAACTGACAGGTGCTTAATATAAGACGTATGCAGTGTGCTTGAATAATCAAGGTGCTTGCAGTGAAGCAGTGGGGTTGGAAGAAAAGTAAATGTTGCACTTATGCTAAATGCAAATGAGATGATGCTGAAAAAAGAGTGGCTGGATGGACGGAGGTGTCGCAAGGGTTGGCTTCGAGTGGCTGGATCAAGACTTGGATGGCTTGGGAGACTTGGACCAATGGTCAAGCTGGGCTGGACCAGGGCTAGGCTCTCCTCACTCGGGCTCTCCTTGGTGGAAAAATGGGCTAAAGGGTGAAGAAGGAAACTCGAACGGACGCTCTCTCTCTGGCCGGATTGCTGTGTTGAAATGAGAAGGGGAGGGGGGTATTTATAGCAGCGGCAGTGGCAGATTGTGTAAATATTTTTGAGCGACCCGCTATGGGCCGCCCGTACGGTCACTCCTCGATTTCCAGCAAGGTACGGTCGTTCCCTCGGGGCTGCTGTTTGGCTCGGTGGGTCGACTCAGTAAGTTGACTCAGCGGGTCGACTCGGTGATTTGACTCATCGGGTTGACTCGACTGGTTAAATCGGTGTTTTGACTTGACGAGTTGACTCAGCGGGTTGACTCAGTGGGTTGACTCACTGAGTTTGACTTTTTTAGGATTTTTTTACTGGCTTTTCTTATGGGGGGTTTTTCAGGCTGATGTTTAGGACTGGGTTGACTGGGTTCAGGCTTGAGTTGGGCTAAGGACTGGGGCTTATAAGGGTGAGTTTGGCTGAGTTTGGACTTGGGATTTGGGGGTATGGTCCTCCATTCATCCAGCTATCTCTACCAACAGTGTAGCCGAAGGTGGGGTGTCTACAATATTCAACCTGGTAAGTGACTTAAAAACTTGTGGTTATTCCCAATTACACCTAACTGGACCCGAATTCGCTCAACCTGTATTGTAAATCGAGTTGGTGTTTTCAAACCCTAACCTGGTCCAAGGACCTTAACAGGGGTCAATCTGGTCTGGGTTGGACCAGAACTATTACAGATGTAAAGTATTTACTGTCCGTCATATTTAATTAGCTTTAAGCTATACTTTGTTTATAGATAAATAATTGTTCATGTTTGAAAAACTTGTAAATTTTTTACTGTCTATAATAGGGGATTCACACACAAATAGCTTGAAGTGGTAAATTCTTTAAAAATCATCAAATAACATTTAAACTCTTCGTTTAAGATGGACCGCAATTGAGTTGATGTATTCATGCAAAGTCCCTGATTTTTTGAGATTCCATCTAAATGGTGGATTCAGACCCAGAATGGGTACTACCCTGCCCATCCCTAGCTAGGAACTAACAAGGGCTCTGAGGGGCCACTTTGATGTATGTGTTTTATCACCCTAGCTGTCCATCCATTTTGCCCTATCATTTTACGGAACAAGCATAAAAGTAAGGTAATTCCAAGCCTCAAGTGGACCATACGGTTCTGATATTTGTCTTTTCCTAATATCCAGGTCTACCTGACCTTATGAACCAGTTGGATGGCAAATAAACATCACTGTGGGCCGTAGGAAGGTTTCAATGGTGAGGAAAGAGTCCTTTTAACTGGATGGTCAGGATTCTGTGACCAGTAAAGCGTTTGCACCGTAAGCCACCATAATGGGCCAACCATGGACGGTTGGATTTCCATAAAAGTTATCAAGCACACCCGAAATGACCCTAGGTTCTAATCTCACCCACAAATACTTGGCTAATATCACCGTTAGATCAGAACATGATGGGAACGGAACCACTTAAGTCACCCTCTTAAACATCAAAGCATGTGGGCCCATTCCCTTGAGCAATCAAGATATATTAACTCCTCTCATCGTAGTGACCTCATCCGACGGCTGTGAAAGTAACCTGCAAGCCCTTCTACAGTCTCTAGGGTGAGAATGGGCCTAGATGGTCCATATGAAATGATCTAAAGAATTGGGCTCTGTCTGAAAATTGTAAATGAGTTAGGCTAGTTGGGCTTGTCAGGTCCTTTGACAGAGACAATCCCAGGCCCACCCATTAATTATGATCCAGAAGATATTTATGCCCAATCTGACCTAGTTAGATCTAACGACTTAGATGATGCCACATGGTAGGAACATTTCAATAAAAGACAAATGAAGGATCTTTTCAGCGGCTTAACGGCCGAAAGTTATTAAAATACAAAAAAGTCATGAGTAGCCCAAAAAAAGTAAATCTAACTCACTACAACCATGACATGTCGTGTGTCTCACCCACGTGGCAGAGCCAACCACACGTCTCACGTCTCACTCTTTGTCGTCTCACATATGACCGAGAGAAGCTAGGGTTTCTCTATTGTAAATTGTTCCATCTCTTGTAACATTCTGATTATAGTAAATTGCTTGTCACTTTGTGCTGTGGTTTTTTTTCCAAAAGGGTTTTCATGTAAAAATCTTTGTATTCTCTGTGTTCTTGAACTATTCTTTTTTTATTGCTTGTTTGAATCGTTTTGAAGTTGCTTCCACACCCAACAAAACCATCTTGATTTTAAACTAGGTTGTTCTTTCCAACCCTAACTTGGCACAAGGACTTGATGTGTGTGTATTTTCAGTTCATGTACATAACAGATTTGCAGTTGGAGAAATTGCCTTCCATCTCGTTCAGTAGTATGAATTTCAGTTCATGTACATAAATGACTATTCAGACAGATTAAAGAAAAACAAAATCCTCTTATGGTTAGGATCTCTTTGTTTCCCACTTGTATCTCAGTTGATCAAGTGGGCCACGCATGCATAGAAATAAGCATTTTAAAGGAAGGAAACCAATGGTCTACATTCAAGGTGGATGTTGCCCAACAGAGGATTAGAATGACATATTTGTAGGATATATATGACACATGTATATATAAAGTTGGACGACTGTGTTATCTATTTGAAGTCACTTTAAATCCAGAATTTGATTGGGCCATGCATGTAAGACCTAAGCCCAGCCCATTTCCAGGTTGTGTTTGGACTGGAGCTACCTGGTCCATTGCCACCCTTTTATAGCCATACCTTTTCCGAGCCGTAGATCAAGCTATCCTTCCGAACGGTAACTGATCCGTGATAGGTCCCAACAAACAGATGGCACTGATTGTCGGTCAGGCAAATTTTTATATGAATGATCATAGCCGTCGGTTTTTTAAGCTATTAATCAGATTGTTAGTTTGATTGCTGGGGTTTCTCAAATACCTGGATCCAGTCAAATGAATGGTTTGGATCACTCAAAGGTCCACTGCCTACTTACGCCCTGCAAGTTGCACCATTAACCATTACAGGTACTCCTATATTAACTGAAGTGAAACTGGCCCACCTCTCTTACAATGGAATCTGTCGATCTGATTGGGCGTCACATCAAGTGAAGATGAATGATTGCAACCAATGGCCCACATTTCACCAGATAACAATTGAATGGTTAGGATAACCTAACTGATGAGGGCATTTAGTGGTATCATTATCACTCATCCTCCATGTGGCCCACCCATGATATTGGCATAGAAAAGCGAGCTTTACAAGTGCACGTAGTCTACTGGGTGTATCGAACCCTGTACATATGCTCTTGAGGAATAATGAGGTATGATGCTCCGGATCAGAGCTTGTGTATCATCAATCGCACTCCGCTAGAGTATCAAAATTTTCTCTTTATGAAAGGTTAAGTGTATCATTACGCTGGAGACTAGAGCTGGACACGAGCCGAGCTAACTCGGTTAACTAGACCCAACTTGGCTTAAAAAAACTCGATTTGACTCGACTCGTTGCTGGGTTCAAACCGAATCAAGCTAAGCAAGTGTGACTCGAAAAAAAATTAAGTCGAGTTCGAGCTGAACTGAGCTCGATTTGGCTCGACTGGAGCTTAGTTCTTGTTGACTCGTTTGAGTTTGCTCGAGACAACAGGGCTTTGAGGGGCCATGGTGGTGTTTGGTTTTTATCCACACCCTCCATCCATTTTGGCATATCATTTTATGGTTTGAGCGCAAAATTGAAGCAAGCAAATCCAAGCTCAAGTGGAAAACAAAGGGGAGATTAAACACCCACCGTTACAAACTTTATGAGATTCCTAGAATCAATGGTGATGTTTGTGTTTTTCCTTCATCCTGGTCGATGTGACCTTATGAACAGGTTGGATGGAAAATAAACATCACTATGGCCCCAGCGAGGTTTCAACAGTGGGTGTCATTATCATCGCTGCTTCCTGTAGTGTGGTCCACTTAAGCCTTTGATTTACCTCATTTTTTGGCTTATTCCCTAAAATGATATTGCAAAATTGATGGACGTTGTGGATAAAACTCAGATATCACGGTGGGCTCCTCAGAGCCCTGCCTTTGTCAAGCTTGGGACAGGAATGGTGTAGTTCCCAACTCGCGGTCCACTTGTACAGGGTCTTGGGCCCTCTTGATTGGATGTATTTATCTTTTTCATGAAATATTTTTTTTTAAAGAAAAATATTCTACTATGGTTGGGATATCCCTGTTTCCCACTTGTATCAGTCTGTTCCTGTGGGCCATGCATGCACCAGGATTTGGGAGATTTTTAGTGCATCTCTCATCCCCTATAGGGCCCGCTAGTTTGACAACGTTGATCACCCAAAATTGAGGTCTCACATGCACCAAAGAGGGCTTGGACCTGCTTCTGGCTAAGTTTGGGCTGGCATTTGTGGCCCAAGGGCTGGGCCTTTTGACCTAAAAGTGAAGCCCCATTTATTAATAGGATTGGGCTTGGGCTGTGTATAAAGTCTAAAACGTGGATTGCATCCTGCCCGTCCGCTCTGGCTCGGGATGGGCAAGGACTCCAAGAGGCCTCCCTGATGTATGGATTTTATCCATACCATTCATCCATTTTTTTTTCATATCATTTCAAGATATAGGCCCGAAACCGAGGCAAATCCAAGACACAAGTGCACCACACAACGGGAATAAAACTCTTACTGCTCAAAACTTCTAGGCACACCCACACTCTTGGTCACAATCCAATGTTAGCCACCCCCACGTTGGGAATTGATACGGGACCTCAGTGTTGAAATGAGGTTATCTTCGCTCAGCCTACCACTGTCCCAAAGGTGTGGGTGTGGGCCATAATATTTTTGTTTTCCCTTCATTGAGGTCTATATAACTTTATGAGCATCATTATTACCGCTGCTTCCTGTGGTGCGGTCCACTTGAGCCTTGGATCTGCCTAACTTTTTGTCTTATTCCATAGAATGCCACGATAGAATGGATGGACATTGTGGCAGAGCTCTTGCCCATTCTCAGCTAGAGACTAACATGGTAGGACACAATCCCTACTCATAAAGTTTGCCGACTCACCCAATCCAACCTAGTCTGTCCATTTATGGTTTTTAAGGGTATATTTTAAAAGTTTATTTATTTTCTTTTCTTTTTCTCAATGTATTTTTTAAAACATTTTATCTCTAATTTAAATAAGATAATTTATTAATATTAATTAATATTTTTGTAGATGATCATTTCAATTCCAAACAATAATAACAATTTCATAGAAGAATATTAATAGCAATTAATATAATCCTAAATAATTATTTTAAATCTAAATACAGTAAATAGGTTTAAATTTAGGTTTGGGTGGAGCCCAGATTACATTAGCAACTGATAGGCTAGGCTCAGGCTTGTCCACTTTCGTTCATCATAGGTTGGATTGACATTTTTTTTAATACACACACCCACACCATCTACACTCACACACACACCCACACTACATGGGCAGTCAAACCTGTTGGGAACTTACGGAAGTGAACTCATGGTAGAATCAAATGAAAGTAATTACAATCTCACCAAGCAAATCAACATATAAGACACAATTCGAGTTTTATGTGAAAAAACTCCTTCATATAAAAACCATGATACAAAGCGAATCATTATGAAAACAAAGTTTCAAAATATGAAGAACAACTTACTCAGATCAAAGCCCTGCAAGAGAAAAACCCTAATTTTTTTTCTCTTCCTAGAACTCTCTAAATCCTTAAACACTTTTTTGACAATCTAAGATACACCATAATTCCGAATTACTCTCCATTATATAGTAATGAACTGAAATTAGAAATAAATCTCGCAAAACTGTACTAAACAGCACGCCAGACATCGGTAGTCGACTGATCCAAATGTTCAGGCAATTGAAAATGGCCTAATACGTCCAGTGAGTAACTGTCTCATCTAGGGTATTTTCGGACGACTGAACTAGGCTTGTCGGTTGACCAAAGACCCCCTATTCTCATATTGAAGACATCTCCAACAGAATCCATGACCTCAGTGTTAAAATCAGACCCACAGGCCTGACTGACCCTGCTTGGTCAGAACCCGGCCCTTTGACAAGCATACCTCTAACCCAGGTTGAAAAAGATATTTGAAACCGTTAATGATCTTAGCTGGCAGATGATTATTAAACAAATCACACTTTTAAGATACTAACCATTTCAAAGCAAATTGGTTTATTATCAAGGAGACTAATTATTTGATACTTTCACATCGCATGATGTTGATACACAGGCACTCAGAATTTTTTTTTTTTAAAGAAAAATATTCTACTATGGTTGGGATATCCCTGTTTCCCACTTGTATCAGTCTGTTCCTGTGGGCCATGCATGCACCAGGATTTGGGAGATTTAGCGCATCTCTCATCCCCTATAGGGCCCACTGGATCGACAACGTGGATCACCCAAAAATGAGGTCCCACATGCACCAAAGAGGGCTTGGACCTTCTTCTGGCTAAGTTTGGGCCGGCATATGTGGCCCAATGGCTGGGCCTTTTGACCTAAAAGTGAAGCCCCATTTATTAATAGGATTGGGCTTGGGCTGTGTATAAAGTCTAAAACGTGGATTACATCCTGCCCATCCGCTCCTGCTCGAGACGGGCAAGGACTCCAGGAGGCCTCCCTGATGTATGGGTTTTATCCACACCGTTCATCCATTTTTGTTCATATCATTTCAGGATATAGGCCCAAAAGTGAGGCAGATCCAAGACACAAGTGGACCACACAATGAGAATAAAACTCTTACTACTCAAAACTTCTTGGTACACCCACACTGTTAGTCACAATCCAATGTTAGCCACCCCACGTTGGGAATTGATACCGGGACCTCAGTGTTGAAACAAGGTTATCTTCACTCAGTCTACCACTATCCCAAAGGTGTGGGTGTGGGGCTGTCTAAGTTTTGAATTGAGCTAATATTTTTTGTTTTCCCTTCATCGATGTCTATATAACTTTATGAGCATCATTGATTCATCATTACCGCTGCTTCCTGTGGTGCGGTCCATTTGAGCCTTGAATCTACCTAACTTTTGGTCTTATTTCATAAAATGCCACGACAAAATGGATGGACATTGTAGCAGAGCTCTTGCCCATTCTCAGCCAGCGAATTAATATGAAAATGGAGTTTCAAGAGATGAAAAATAACTTATTCAGATCAAAGCCCCACAAGAGAAAAACTCTAGTTTTTCTCTCCCTAGAATTCTTTAAACCCTTAAACACGTTTTTGACAATCTAAAATATACCATAATCCCGCAATTACTCTCCATTATATAGTAATAAACTGAAATTAGAAACAAATTATGCGAAACTGCACTGAACCGTATGACAACCATCGGTTGACCGATCCCAACATTCGGGTGACCGAACATGGCTTAATACATCTAGAGAGTATCTGTCTCATCTAGTGTATTTTTGGGCAACTGAACTAGGCCCGTCGGTTGACCGGAGACCCCCATTCCCATATCGAAGACATCTCCAACAGAATCCAATCCATGACCTCATTGTTATAACCGGATCCACAGGCCTGACTGACCCTGCTTGGTCCGAACCCGGCCCTTTGGCAGGCATACCTCTAACCGAGGTTGAAAAAGATATTTGGAACTGTTAATGATCTTAGCTGGCAGATGATTATTAAACAAATCGTACTTTAAGATATTAACCTTTTCAGAGCATATTGGTTTATTGTCAAGGAGACTAATTTGATACTATGACATCGCATGATGTTGATACACAGGCACTCAGAAATTGCATACGTAGAGTTCACTAACTCAAGTTAAACTGACTAAATTGTGAAACTCACTGCCAGTAAGCAGTCTCAAAATTAAATTGTTGAAAAACCCTAACCTCTAACGCTCATGGGCATTTTCTATGAAAGAGGACTGCTGGATTTTTTATTTTTAAACCGTCCAATGAATGTCCACCATCCGATGGTCAGATAATCATATAAGTGCAACTTATAATCAAATAAGTGTAATTTTTAGTCCATGATAAATCTACATTGGGACAGATAATCTAGGCCGTTTAATTTGAATTACATGTGTGCCATGTATGAAATTCTGAGGTACTTCCAGAGTCCGGCGTACCATCCATCACACTCTGCCAGAGTATTGGAGATTTTTTATTTTATTTTATTTATTTATTTATTTATTTATATGCACAATCAGATTCCAGCGGACGCGGATTGCATACTGAGTAAAATCTGTGGGGCCCACAGTGATGCATGTTTCTTATCCACGGAAGCAGATTCCGTGTGAGTAACTCACTACGCTAAGCGTACTGAGAGACTCTGTGGGGCCCACCGTAATTTAAGTATTTTATCCACTCCGTCCATCCATTTTAACAGATAATTTTAGGGTTGGAGCCCAAAAGTGAAGCATATCGGAAGATCAAGTGGACCACACCACAGAAAAAAGTGTGAAATGAATGTCTATAGTCGAAAAATTCTTGAGGGCCACAGAACTTTTGGATCAAGCTGACATTTGTGTTTTTATCTTCATCCATGCCTATGTTATCTTATGAACAGGTTGGATGACAAATAAACATCACTGTGGGCCTAGGAAGGTTTCAACGGTGGAAATCAATATTCTCGCATTTTCATGTCGCATGGTCCACTTGAGCTTTGATTATGCTTTAATTTTAGGCTCAACTCCTAATATGAGCTGAAAAAATGGATGGACGGCATGGATAAACCACATACATTCAAGGTGGGCCCAACAGAGTTTACTCAGTAAGATAAGAGCGTATTGAATAACTTAGTATGCAATTTGATTACCTTATCCACACCGTCCATCCAATTTATCAGCTTAGTTTTGGGCATGAGACAAAAATTTCATATCCAAAGCTCAAGTGGACCCCACTACAAGAAACAGTGGGAATTGAACCCATACAGTTGAAAACCTCCTAGGGCCACAGAAGTTTTGGATCAAGTAGATATTTGTGTTTTCCTTCATCTATGTATATGTGACCTTATGGACTAGTTGGATGACAAATAAACATCATTGTGGGCCTTAGGAATGTTTTAACCGGTGACATCATTATCCCAACTGTTTCCTACACTTGAGCTTTGCATATGCTTCAATGTTGAGCTCATGCCCTAAAATGAGATGATAAGGTTCGGACTTAAGCTTGGGCTGGGCTAGTTATTAACTCACAAGACTTGACTTGAGCTGTCCATTTTGGTTGGTTACAAGGCCTTGCCAAGCTTGGACATGAGTCCTACTATCCGTCTGATCCTGACCCTTTGACAGCCCTATTTCTGATCCACTAAAATAGAATATTTGAAATGAATAAGGATTTTAGCTGGCAGATAATTATTAAACTAATTGCACTTTATGATCTTTTCAGAGCATATTAGTTTATTCACAAAGAGAGTTATTTGATCCTCTGACATTGCTTGATGTTGATACGCAGGCACTGAGAAATTGCATGCGTGGAGTTCTCTAACTCAAGTTAAACAGACTAAACTGTGGAACTAATGTCAGCGACGAACAGTCTCAAAAATCAGTCTCAAAAATCATATTGGCCGAACAGGAAGTGGATTGCGTGCTGAGAGCATACTGTGTAAACTCTGTAAGGCCCATCATGATGTATGTCTTATCCACGCCTTTAAGCTGTTTCCCACATCATTTTAGGGCATGAGCCCAAAATAGAAGCATATCAGAAGCTTAAGTGGACCACACCACCAAAAATAATTGAAATTGAATATCCACCGTGTTAAAGAAGTTTTGGATCAAGTTGATATTTGTGTTTTTATTATGTTGGTTTGAAATTTGGCCATGTAGAACGCGTGTGAGATTTGCGGGCGTGTTAGAACCGATTTGTGATATATTTTAAATTGAATGCCATTAACCCCTAATGTTGAGATAGAGCGGTGCTTGACCGAATGATTGGGAGATCAACAGTCTATTCTACCAATTGTCAAGAGCACTAATAAGACAATTTGCAAAGGTTAGGGCACTACCTCCAATTAGTTCTCTTTTGCCTTGATAACCAAGGCTGGATCGACAATGTGGATCACCCAAAATTGAGGTCTCACATGCACCAAAGAGGGCTTGGACCTGCTTCTGGCTAAGTTTGGGCTGGCATTTGTGGCCCAAGTGCTGGGCCTTTTGACCTAAAAGTGAAGCCCCATTTATTAATAGGATTGGGCTTGGGCTTGGGGTGTGTATAAAGTCTAAAATGTGGATTGCATCCTGCCTGTCCGCTCTGGCTCGAGACGAGCAAGGACTCCAAGAGGCCTCCCTGATGAATGGATTTTATCCATACCATTCATCCATTTTTTTTTCATATCATTTCAAGATGTAGGCTTGAAACCGAGGCAAATCCAAGACACAAGTGCACCACACAATGGGAATAAAACTCTTACTGCTCAAAACTTCTTGGCACACCCACGCTGTTGGTCACAATCCAATGCTAGCCACCCCTACGTTGGGAATTGATACAGGACCTCAGCGTTGAAATGAGGTTATCTTCACTCAGCCTACCACTGTCCCAAAGGTGTGGGTGTGGGGGCCGTAATATTTTTGCTTTCCCTTCATTGAGGTCTATATAACTTTATGAGCATCATTATTACCGCTGCTTCCTGTGGTGCGGTCCACTTGAGCCTTGGATCTGCCTAACTTTTTGTCTTAATCCATAGAATGCCACGATAGAATGGATGGACATTGTGGCAGAGCTCTTGCCCATTCCCAGCTAGAGACTAACATGGTAGGACGCAATCCCTACTCATAAAGTTTGCCGACTCACCCAATCCAACCTAGTCTGTCCATTTATGGTTTCTAAGGGTATATTTTAAAAGTTTATTTTTTTCTTTTCTTTTTCCCAATGTATTTTTTAAAACATTTTATCTCTAATTTAAATAAGATAATTTATTAATATTAATTAATATTTTTGTAGATGATCATTTCAATTCCAAACAATTATAACAATTTCATAGAAGAATATTAATAGCAATTAACATAATTTTAAATAATTATTTTAAATCTAAATACAGTAAATAGGTTTAAATTTAGGTTTGGGTGGAGCCCAGATTACATTAGCAACTGATAGGCTAGGCTCAGGCTTGTCCACTTTCGTTCATCATAGGTTGGATTGACATTTTTTTTAATACACACACCCACACCATCCACACTCACACCCCACACTACATGCGCAGTCAAACCTGTTGGGAACTTACAAAAGTGAACTCATAGTAGATTCAAATGAAAGTAATTACAATCTCACCAAGCAAATCAACGTATAAGAGACAATTCGAATTTTACGTGAAAAAACTCTTTCATATAAAAATCATGGTACAAAGCGAATCATTATGAAAACAAAGTTTTAAAAGATGAAGAACAACTTACTCAGATCAAAGCCCTGTAAGAGAAAAACCCTAATTTTTTTCTCTTCCTAGAACTCTCAAAATCCTTAAACACGTTTTGGACAATCTAAGATATACCATAATTCCGAAATTACTCTCCATTATATAGTAATGAACTGAAATTAGAAATAAATCTCGCAAAACTGCACTAAACAGCACGCCAGACATCGGTAGTCGACCGATCCCAATGTTCGGGCAATTGAAAATGGCCTAATACGTCCAGCGAGTAACTGCCTCATCTAGGGTATTTTCAAGCGACGGAACTAGGCTTGTCGGTTGACCAAAGACCCCCTATTCTCATATTGAAGACATCTCCAACAGAATCCATGACCTCAGTGTTAAACTCGGACCCACAAGCCTGATTGACCCTGCTTGGTCAGAACCCGGCCCTTTGACAAGCATACCTCTAACCCAGGTTGAAAAAGATATTTGAAACCGTTAATGATCTTAGCCGGCAGATGATTATTAAACAAATCGCACTTTTAAGATACTAACCATTTCAGAGCAAATTGGTTTATTATCAAGGAGACTAATTATTTGATACTTTCACATCGCATGATGTTGATACACAGGCACTCAGAATATTTTTTTTTTAAGAAAAATATTCTACTATGGTTGGGATATCCCTGTTTCCCAATTGTATCATTCTGTTCCTGTGGGCCATGCATGCACCAGGATTTGGGAGATTTAGCGCATCTCTCATCACCTATAGGGCCCACTGGATCGACAACGTGGATCACCCAAAAATGAGGTCCCACATGCACCAAAGAGGGCTTGGACCTGCTTCTGGCTAAGTTTGGGCTGGCATATGTGGCCCAAGGGTTGCACCTTTTGACCTAAAAGTGAAGCCCCATTTATTAATAGGATTGGGCTTGGGCTGTGTATAAAGTCTAAAACGTGGATTGCATCCTGCCCATCCGCTCCTGCTCGGGACGGGCAAGGACTCCAAGAGGCCTCCCTGATGTATGGGTTTTATCCACACCGTTCATCCATTTTTGTTCATATCATTTCAGGATATAGGCCCAAAAGTGAGGCAGATCCAAGACACAAGTAGACCACACAATGAGAATAAAACTCTTACTGCTCAAAACTTCTTGGTACACCCACACTGGTAGTCACAATCCAATGTTAGCCACCCCACGTTGGGAATTGATACCGGGACCTCAGTGTTAAAACAAGGTTATCTTCACTCAGTCTACCACTATCCCAAAGGTGTGGGTGTGGGGCTGTCTAAGTTTTGAATCGAGCTAATATTTTTGTTTTCCCTTCATCATCGATGTCTATATAACTTTATGAGCATCATTGATTCATCATTACCGCTGCTTCCTGTGGTGCGGTCCATTTGAGCCTTGAATCTACCTAACTTTTGGTCTTATTTTATAAAATGCCACAACAAAATGGATGAACATTGTGGCAGAGCTCTTGCCCATTCTCAGCCAGCGAATTAATATGAAAACGGAGTTTCAAGAGATGAAAAACAACTTATTCAGATCAAAGCCCCCCAAGAGAAAAACTCTAGTTTTTCTCTCTCCCTAGAATTCTTTAAATCCTTAAACACGTTTTTGACAATCTAAAATATACCATAATCCCGCAATTACTCTCCATTATATAGTAATAAACTGAAATTAGAAACAAATTAAGCGAAACTGCACTGAACCGTATGACAGCCATCGGTTGACCGATCCCAACATTCGGGTGACCGAACATGGCTTAATACATCTAGAGAGTATTTGTCTCATCTAGTGTATTTTTGGGCAACTGAACTAGGCCCGTCGGTTGACCGGAGACCCCCATTCCCATATCGAAGACATCTCCAACAGAATCCAATCCATGACCTCATTGTTATAACCGGACCCACAGGCCTGACTGACCCTGCTTGGTCAGAACCCGGCCCTTTGACAGGCATACCTCTAACCCAGGTTGAAAAAGATATTTGGAACTGTTAATGATCTTAGCTGGCAGATGATTATTAAACAAATCGCACTTTAAGATATTAACCTTTTCATAGCATATTGGTTTATTATCAAGGAGACTAATTTGATACTATGACATCGCATGATGTTGATACACAGGCACTCAGAAATTGCATACGTAGAGTTCACTAACTCAAGTTAAACTGACTAAATTGTAAAACTCACTGCCAGTAAGCAGTCTCAAAATTAAATTGTTGAAAAACCCTAACCTCTAACGCTCATGGGCATTTTCTATGAAAGAGGACTGCTGGATTTTTTATTTTTAAACCGTCCAATGAATGTCCACCATCCGATGGTCAGATAATCATATAAGTGCAACTTATAATCAAATAAGTGTAATTTTTAGTCCATGATAAATCTACATTGGGACAGATAATCTAGGCCGTTTAATTTGAATTACATGTGTGCCATGTATGAAATTCTGAGGTACTTCCAGAGTCCGGCGTACCATCCATCACACTCTGCCAGAGTATTGGAGATTTTTTATTTTATTTTATTTATTTATTTTTTTTTTTATATGCACAATCAGATTCCAGCGGACGCGGATTGCATACTGAGTAAAATCTGTGGGGCCCACAGTGATGCATGTTTCTTATCCACGGAAGCAGATTCCGTGTGAGTAACTCACTACGCTAAGCGTACTGAGAGACTCTGTGGGGCCCACCGTAATTTAAGTATTTTATCCACTCCGTCCATCCATTTTAACAGATAATTTTAGGTTGGAGCCCAAAAGTGAAGCATATCGGAAGATCAAGTGGACCACACCATAGAAAAAAGTGTGAAATGAATGTCTATAGTCGAAAAATTCTTGAGGGCCACAGAACTTTTGGATCAAGCTGACATTTGTGTTTTTATCTTCATCCATGCCTATGTTATCTTATGAACAGGTTGGATGACAAATAAACATCACTGTGGGCCTAGGAAGGTTTCAACGGTGGAAATCAATATTCTCACATTTTCATGTCGCATGGTCCACTTGAGCTTTGAAAATGCTTCAATTTTAGGCTCAACTCCTAATATGAGCTGAAAAAACGGATGGACGGCATGGATAAACCACATACATTCAAGGTGGGCCCAACAGAGTTTACTCAGTAAGATAAGAGCGTATTGAATAACTTAGTATGCAATTTGATTACCTTATCCACACCGTCCACCCAATTTATCAACTTATTTTTGGGCATGAGACAAAAATTTCATATCCAAAGCTCAAGTGGACCCCACTACAAGAAACAGTGGGAATTGATACAGTTGAAAACTTCTTAGGGCCACAGAAGTTTTGGATCAAGCAGATATTTGTTTTTTCCTTCATCTATGTATATGTGACCTTATGAGCAAGTTGGATGACAAATAAACATCATTGTGGGCCTTAGGAATGTTTTGACCGTTGACATCATTATCCCAACTGTTTCCTATGATGTGGTACACTTGAGCTTTGGATATGCTTCAATTTTGAGCTAATGCCCTAAAATGAGTTGATAAGGTTCGGACTTAAGCTTGGGCTGGGCTAGTTATAACTTACAAGACCTGACTTGAGCTGTCCATTTTGGTTGGTTACAAGGCCTTGCCAAGCTTGGACATGAGTCCTACTATCCGTCTGATCCTGACCCTTTGACAGCCCTATTTCTGATCCACTAAAATAGAATATTTGAAATGAATAAGGATTTTAGCTGGCAGATAATTATTAAACTAATTGCACTTTAAGATCTTTTCAGAGCATATTAGTTTATTCACAAAGAGAGTTATTTGATCCTCTGACATTGCTTGATGTTGATACGCAGGCACTGAGAAATTGCATGCGTGGAGTTCTCTAACTCAAGTTAAACAGACTAAACTGTGGAACTAATGTCAGTGAGGAACAGTCTCAAAAATCATATTGGCCGAACAGGAAGCGGATTGCGTGCTGAGAGCATACTGTGTAAACTCTGTAAGGCCCATCATGATGTATGTCTTATCCTCGCCTTTAAGTTGTTTCCCACATCATTTTAGGGCATGAGCCCAAAATAGAAGCATATCAGAAGCTTAAGTGGACCGCACCACCAGAAATAATTGGAATTGAATATCCACCGTGTTACAGAAGTTTTGGATCAAGTTGATATTTGTGTTTTTCTTATATTGGTTTGAAATTTGGCCACGTAGAACATGTGTGAGATTTGCGGGCGTGTTAGATCCGATTTGTGATATATTTTAAATTGAATGACATTAACCCCTAATGTTGAGATAGAGCGGTGCTTGATCGAATGATTGGGAGATCAACAGTCTATTCTACCAACTGTCAAGAGCACTAATAAGACAATTTGCAAAGGTTAGGGCACTACCTCCAATGAGTTCTCTTTTGCCTTGATAACCAAGTACTTTTGAATGTGCAACAATTACATGGTCGAATGAAAATTGAAGATGGTGGTCGAAAAGCAAGACTTACCACTAAAGTGAGATCATCGACCTGGCTGAAAGTAACCGGGTGCTTAACTGAGTTGCGCATTGATGAGCAAAGAATAGACAATGCCGAGATTACAAACTAATGTCAACCTAACGTATAAGCGTAGGTGGATGGTTGCTAAGACGACGATCTTCCGTCAGATTTGGCATGCAAGCACAGATGGAAGGAAATTACAAGTATTGGTTACAATTAAGTCGGTCCAACTTGGAGCAGCGATGGACTGATTTACTCCTAGAAACTAAGATTTCTACACTGAACATTGATGAGCAGTGGAAATTTATAGGTGTCCTAGAAGACTGGATAAACAATGTTGTGTTGAATTAATTTATTGTTGAGTTGTTGTTGTGTTTTAAATTAATGCTGAGATTACTTGCTTTGAATTTTTCTATGTTATTTATAGATTTTTAGATGACATTATGAAATAACCGTTGCCTACATAAAGACATCGTGTATTGTCATCTATAAAGTAACAGTTGCCTTTCTCGAATGCATTCTTATCATGATAACAAGCTATCAAACGTACCTAATACCAAACAAGTGTTGATAAGCAGGGGTTGAGCCTAAAAAATTAAAATTTCGAATAAAGTTGGCCCAACCTGAAACAACATTTCAAAGTCCAGGCCAAGACCTAACCTAAGTCCCGACTCAATATTTACTTATTAAAGAGTTGTCATCATCCATATGTTTGGTGCATTCCGTGATAATATCATGCTTGCCACGTAACTACTTTTAATTGATGCCAAATCTGATCCAAACACCTTTAGACTATATCTGTGTGACCTATAAACAAGTTGGATGACAAATAAACATTACTATGAGCCCTAGTAATCATTTTCCCCACGGTTTCTGTGGTGTGGTCCACTTGAGTTTTGAATGTATTTCAATTTTAGGCTCGCCCTAACATGGCAAAATGGATGGACAGGGTGGATAAGAGACACTCACATATAAGCCTCACAGAGTTCACTCAGGGGGCAATCCGCGTCTGGCCGAGCGATCCTAACTTTTTCTCTTGTTCAAATAGGACCACCTGATGTTTTTTAATTATTTTAAACCGTCCAATGAATGTAGACCGTCTAGAAGTTGGAAAATCAAATGTAAGTGTAATTTATAATCAAATAAGCTCAATGCTAGTCCATGATAAATCTAAATTGGGACAGGTACTTTGGACAGCTTAATTTGAATTACATGACTGCCACGTAAGCAATTCCTAGGTACTTCCTAAATCCGGCGTACCATCCATCACAGTCTTCCAGAGTATCGGAGATTTTTTTTATATACACAATTAGATTCCAGCTATCGGCCAATGGGGTGGGCCCACGTGGGATTCAAGTTCCGTGCGACATGTAGACAATCTCGGTGGCTTGTGTGGGCAGCGCATTTGAAATGGTAACAATATTAAGCAGGCGCGGCGTTTTGGCACTCGCTCTTCCCACGTGGCAGTCTTGGAACACGTGTGAATGATCCGAGATTATCACGTGGGGGAGAGAAAAGTTTAGGTTCTTCATGCCAAAAATCAATGCAATACTCATCTGAGGGCCACAGGTGTATAATATTATGGACCGACGGTCAGTTTATCTCAACCGTCCATTTCCTATGGATATATGTGGGACAACTGATGATCATGCTGACCTGTCTTCACAGACAAGGCATCCACACTAGGGCTTGCATGATGAACGGCTTTGATCTAGGTCAGGCGTGGCACGTTGCCACGTATGAGAAGGTAGGCGAAAAAGGCCGCGGATTAGGTGTTCATTGTAAGAGCTTAGTGGGCGAGTCCCTGACCGTGGGGCCCACATCGATGTATGTGTTGTATATCTTCTCCGTCCATTCATTTTTCCAGCTGATTTTATAGCATGGTTCCAAAAATGAAGCATAGAAAAATCTCAGGTGGACCACAACACAGGAAATAGTGGTCATTGAAAGCTCACCATTAAAAACTTCCTAGGGTCCACCGTTAATGTTCATTTGCCATTCAACCGGTTGGTAAGGTCACAGAGACCTGGATGAAGGAAACACACAAATATCAACTTGATCCATAACTTTTGTGGCTCATAAAATTTTTTTAATGGTTAATCACAACTGTTTCTTGTAATATGGTCCACCTGAGATTAGGATCTGTTTCAATTTTCCGCCCATTCCCTAAAATGAGCTGGAAAAACGGGTGAACGGCGTGGATATATAACACATGCATCATGGTGGGCCCTACGATCAGCGACTCACCCACTTACCCGGCCTAATCCGGGGCCGGCAAAAAGGTGAGGTGAAGTGAAGTGTACTAAAGCGTTAATCTGTAGCATCTCCCCCAGAAACTCGCAATAAGAAACGCCAAGTGCACTTACCTTGCACACGTGGAAACTAGGCACCCGTGTGTGAAATCTGATCTTTTCATCAGGCGATTTCCATTTTGTAACGTTGATCGATCTGATCGTAAGAATGGATGGATGGATGTCAAATTAAGGAGTGTTGGTCAATTTCCCAACCGTTCGATTTTTTGAACGGTTGGTCAGTCTTTTTTTTTAAACCAATGGAATCCACGCATCACGGACCGCCTGATTAGCGGCTGCAATGTCACACGTGTGCCCCTTTTTCCGCGATTGAGGATGGTGCCCTTGTAAAGTGTATTTGTACTCTGACATGCTGTGATTGATGATACGCAGGCAATTAAAAGTCACTCAAAACTTGCTGATGTCGCATATAAATAAATTAAAATAAACCGTCCTTGTTATGTGGAACGTGTATGCGAATCAGACGATAGAATTATTCAGAAAACCTGAATTTCATAATGTGATTTAAAGACAGTAGGATATAACATTTGAACGGTTTAATTTTCGATTATATATGACACGTGTACCATTTTTAAGTGCCTGCATATCAAGCGTCAGAAGCGGCAGGAGTATTAAATAACTTCCCTTTCCTTTAAACCTGCCTCGTTGGTGCCACGTGAGTCGTGACACCTGTAATTTAGGGTCGGTCCTTTTCGGAAATCGAGAGGATGACGTCATCTAATGACTGACGTGTCGTGCTTAATTGTGATGCGGTTGCACCTAACTTCCATAGACCTGAGTTGGTTAATTATTATAAATGGCCCTGCATGTTTGCATAAATAACGAGTGTGCCCACCTTAGTGGGGCAGGCACTAGGCGACTCTGATCGACTCGCCCAAGTCAGGTTCACTCGATGCGTGACTCGTTGCATTAAACCGGAGGAAATTCTGAGTCGACCCATCCTAATCTTAAATAAAAAAAACTAGATATGGGCGAGTACAACGCTTAAAAGGCATATTTAGAACTAAACTCATGTTGCTACCTAATTACTACTTGTGTTTTAATATATATGGACAAAGGTATGTAGCTAGGACAAGCCTGTCCGAAACTGCTATTTTTGGTATATTGTGCTTCAACTAAGGACTTCAAGCAAGCCAAAGGTTCGAACCTTGGTTGGGAGTGGGCCAGGTCAAGCTAAACAATTGATGAATAGGTCGAGTCCAAGAGCCTTGTACCCATAGTTTAATGTTCAAGCTCAAAACCTTTCAACGGTCTACAATTCTCAATCTAGGGTTTGGTGAATTTTTTTTTTTTTTTTTGTTGCCTCATACATCCATCCCAGTGCAGGCGTATGTGCAATGTGTAAAATTTGAGCACTGGCCTTGAATGGAATGACACTAAAAGGGCTCGTTTCAAAACTTAGATTTGGATTATATTAGAATGCTAATTACAATTTCATTGGAATCAAGGTGATTCGGAATTATCATTTGTATTTAATCGGATTGCACAGGAATCCAAATCTTCCGTTTGGAAGCTTGTATTTGGAGGGCATCGGAGTTCTTTGATATATTTACAGGATGTAAATTTGAATAACTAAATAAGCTTTCATATACCAAATCAGTGTGTATCATATTTGATAGAATAAATGTAATAAGCCCATTGAAATGTACACTTTAGTAAAAAAAAAAAAAAAGAAAAGAAATTTTGAGTCTTAGGTAGGCCACAAATGAAAGGATCACAAACAAGCGACTCATCAATATTTTTTAACCACTCATTTAGATGTCCAACGTTTAGATGGTTTAGATCTTCTATTAATGTGATTTTAGTGTTGCAGTTGATAATTGAATTGTTTTGGAATATCATCAATGTGCCATGCGTCCAATGAATTAATAGTCTAGAGATTTTTTTTTTATGTGCGACCCTCTAAATCCAAGGCCGCCAAACACAAAAGCAGCTATTTGGATTTGGTTGCCTTGGATTTGAAATACACTCATTTACCATCAGATTCAAGGTGTCAAACCAGGTGTTAGATTGCTTATAAAATAAAATAAGGAATTTGGGTCCCTACTCATGGCTCATTGGCAGACCCCATGGGTTTCAACACTGAGGTTATTGGTTTGAGTACCCATATGATGTGTGTATAAAAAGTAAATAAATAAATAAAAGAATTCTATGAGTGCTGCACCTGGCCTACCAGGGTTTTTTCCATGGTTCAAAAACTCAAAAATTCAACCCGACTCACATGCTCGATTGCCTCTTGACTCAGCTCAACCTAATATTTAATAGATTAACCAAGTGATATTTTAGATAGAGAAATGGGCTCACACAACTACTTGTATATCCAACTAATTGGTGTGGGGTCACCATAGTGTTTGGGTGACATCTTGCTCATTCATCAAGGTTGTCCCACCATAAAAATGGGATGCCTCAAAGGTAAGCTAGGCTGTCCCACCATGGTTTGATACTCTTATTTGACGGTTTGGCTTTGAATCCCTGCCGTTTAATACTTTGAGCCTTTCTTTTCCTGGCCTAAACCTGACTCGGTCGAGTCACCCAAGTAGCATCCTGTCTTTCCAGTTGTGTTACGATCTCCATGAAACTCAGCCAGAAATCTGGCTGAGTTTTGAGTTGACCCACTGAGTTTTAGAACTATGGATCGCCCCACCATGAAACATGAAACATGAAAGTTAAGTCAGGCCCATCTATCATCTGAGCTACCATCAGCCCCAGAAACCTCCAGGTGAATTTGGATGGTTGTCAATAGTTTCCTACAGTGGGGCCCACTATGTTGTTTATAAACCATCTATCCTATGAATCACGTGAGGGAAGTTATTTGATACTCTGGCTTTGTATAACGTAGATATGCTGGCACTAAAAAACAGGACACATATATTAACTAAACCCACTAGATTGTGGAAGCCCCCATCACTAACTTACAATCTGAAAATCAGATTAGTTAAACAATCTTAATGTCTTATTCATTGACATTTGTTTTTCGAAATAAAGTTGGAAGATATTTTTCATTTTTAACCGTCCAACAAATATCTACCAATCTAATATAATTAAATGAGATTAACTTTTTATTCATGAAGCATTTAAACTAATACATATAATCAATCAGTTTGTTTATCAGCTATCAGACTCTGCTGAGATATTTCTCTCAGCCAATTTTCATTGATCGGATTCATTGAAAAAATTAGGCATATACAATTATTAAATGGGCCATGTCATAGAAAACAATGCATAACCATCCAAAAACCTTCAAATTCACCTGACGGCACACATGAATTTTTGATCGCCTTGAATTTTGGGTCATTAAAGTTTCATGGTGGGGCGACCCTTCTAGATGGTTGGATTACACATACCCTGGCCCACCATCCTCCAAAAACAATGGGTAGTTTCTATCTTCACCTGGTCTACAACCAATAAAATAAAGTGACATTTAAAATACATTTTTTTTTGCAGTTATTTATTTTTTAATTTTAGTGACCCACCAAAGATGTGAAAGGGCATATTTGTAGGGTTAGAAGATCTTAAGAGTATAAGTCTACCTAATGAAAAGTTTTAATCAAGCTAGTGTGCATCATATGGACAGCTCGATTGATTGATCTAGACGGTCCATTAGATCTAGCATACATCTAATGGGTCAGCAAGTAAATAAATAAATGAATCGGATTTTTCTGACCAAGCAATAAATTGCGTATAAAATAAATGGTCCAGATCAGTTATGAGAAAATTGGACTATCAACACATGGACCATCGAACTGTGGGGCCATGGATTGCTTATGATTATAAAGAATCGCTTCCATCAAGCATCCCAGCCATCCCACCTATGGATTGTGAAACAAATGGCTGTTAAAAAATAAAAAATAAAATAAAGAAAGAAGAACGAGTCTAAGTTATGAATGGATAAGATCATCCGATCAATGTATCTGAAACTTAATATACCATCCAAATTGATTGTATGGTCAATCCAAGTAATCAGGCCCGCACCACCTTCTACATCCACATCGTCCATCCATTTTTAAAAGATCATTCTAGAGCATGAACCCCCCCAAAAAAATCCAAATCTCAAGTGAGCCATACTATAATAAACGGTGGGGATTGAACGTCAAGCTATTAAAAACTTCGTCCCACCGTAATGTTTCCTCCATGTTTATTTGCCATCCAACCCGTTGATAAGGTCACATAAACATGGATGAAGGGAAAAAAAACAAATACCAGCTTGATCCAAAACTTTTATGGCCCATAAATGGTCAATCACCACTATTTTCTCTATGTTATGGTCCACCTGCGAATTGGATCTACTTTATTTTTAGGCTCATGCTCTAAAATTATTTTACAAAACAGATGGACGGTGTGGATAGAGAATACATGCTTCAATGCGGGCCCCACGATAAGGGCCCCACCTAATTCTCCCCCCTCAATTACACATTGGAGGTTCCACCAATCACATCTCACCACGTCACACACCACCGTCAGGGTGGTGCATGCCTGACTATTTACTCCCTGTCCCAATCTATAATGCAATTGTATCATTACGCAAATAGAAGCTTTGCTAAGCTGACAGGTATGTACAGTCAGCTAATACACGTGCGATCGAATATCCCAGTGTGGCCATCCTGTGCAATATCCAAGCCGTCCATCAGAAAGAAACCACAATATAGATCTCTTATGCCAAGAATCTATTCCGATTACTAATCTGGTGGACCACAATTAACTAAAGAAATATGCGGCTGTGAAAGAACAAGCTGAAGTTTTGTAATCCGTCCGTTTATTTCCAATATAATATCACGTCTCTTGATTAGATCACCTTTATCTTTGGTTAGTAACATCTATACAGTGAGTTCCACCTAATGGACGGCTTGGATGTTTCACCTATCTGCCACGCTGGCATATATACTGACGTGTGCATTAGCTGACTTGTACAGGCACGTGTGCTTAGCAAAGCTCGACAAATAGATGTAATTTCAATTTGATAGTGCATCCACACGCAGCTTTAAGATCTTCCATCCATCTGAAAAAATACGGTTTGCCACTTCTGAGTTCAGAACCTTCTAGATTAGTACGTGGAGCTTCAGCATTTTCTCTTGTACGGGAAATATTTTTGGACGGTGACCACTTTCATATGTTATTTTATTTCATTATGGGTTGTGACACATGCAACATATGTGGAGAGGGCAGGAGAGGGAAATGAGGAAAGAAGATGAGGAAAAAGTTACAGCTACATGCAACGGAGGTATATTCTTTTTCTTCTTCAAACTTTAGTTTAATAGCCGGCATAATAAATGTATAGTGTGATGTTGTTAAGTTCATTTTAATGGACTAGCAAAGCATTTCTTGAATGGGACACGGATTCGATAGTCACCCCTCCAGTACCATTGGTGTTGGAAAAAGCTTTATAAGAGCCTCCATGATGTATGTGTTTTATCCAGGTCGGTCCATCCATTTCTCTGTATCATTTCATGAGAGGAGCTTAAAAATGAGATAGATCAAAATCTCAAGTGGACCACATCATTGGAAAAAGTGGTGATTAAATGCCTAGCATTAAAAACTTCTTAGAGGCCGTGAAAGTTTTTGGATCTAGCTGATATTTATATTTTCCCTTCATCTAGGTCTTTGTGTCATAATTAACTGTTGGATGGCAAATAAAAATTACAGTAGGCATTAGGAAGTTTTTAATGATGGGCATTCAATCATCCATGTTTCCCATAGAGTGGCCTATCTGTGATTTGGATCTATCTCATTTTAGGGATCATGTCCTAAAATGAGCTTGTAAAATGAATGGACGGCATGATTAGGACACATACATTATGGTGGAGCCTAGTGTTAGTGTACTTTTCTATGGCATACTAGTGCACATTGTTTGTCAATCACTTAGGTTAGTGGGTCTAGTGTCGGTTGAGCTTAATGAAGATGAAAACCGAAGACTCAAGTGGCCCTGCTACATCAAGGAAAAAGAAACAGGTAAAAGTGATGCCTTGGTGTGCCTTAACCTTGACCAAAACCTAACCATTTACCTCTTAGATGACTTGCACCAACTAGGTATACCCTTAGTCATCATCATTAGTCTTAGAACTCCATGAAAAACATGATAAGTTAGACTAATTAAAGAAGTGGAAGCTGTTGTAATCAAATCAGCTTAAACAGAAGTTTCCGATTGATCTCTGATCAATCGGACATTGGCTGCGATAGGACTCCGATCAATCGGACAGAAGTTCCGATCAATCGAAAATTGTTCCAACAACCTTGAAAATCCATTGGACATATTTCCGATCAATCGGACAGTCTTCCGATCCATCGGAAGGGGTCAGTCCGATCAATCGGACCATGTTTCCGATCAATCGGAATATCCTCCAAAGAATCCACTGGACTAATTTCCGATCAATCGGACTGGTCTCCAATCAATCGGATCCTTTTTCCAATCAATCGGAGATGCACGAATCTACCCGTTTTTTTACCGTTGGAAGTAAATCTATTTAAAAAGGAGGATTCGTTTTTGAGCTAAGAGAGGGAATTTTGAGGAGATAAAAGCCACCATTGCTAGAGACCATCAGAGGCTCTATCCCAAACCCATAGCAAGCCATTCTCCTTGTGTGTTCATCACAAGCTTGGGCCATTCAATGGCAACTTGAGAATGGACTTGTTCCATCTTGATTCCTTGGGTTTAGGCACCTTAATCATAGTTAAATCCCTTGTCTAAACATTACCTAGGAGTCCATATAGGTGTATTCCTCTAGGAAACCTATTTCTTATCATTTATAGAGGATTCACCATTCCCTGGCACCTTGCGCATCTCCAATAAAGCATCACATGCAAGGTAGCTGATCTTAGAGCTGAAGCCTTAGTAACGCAGCAGCGTCAAAGATCGGGGGAGCATAAGGGGAGCTGATTCAAGCATGGGAAAGCAAGAAGAAGCAACCCAAAGCGGCGATACAAAAGGGCTCAATCCGACAAGTAAGGTTGTCTTATTAGGAGTCTATCCACTTAATTCCCTGTGAGAGTTGAGTGTAGAGTTTGTTTGACAAACTCGATCTAGGGTCGTTAGCCGATCATCGGCCTGTTAGTCGACCTAAATTCAGGGACGTCAGCCGTTCCTTGGCTCATTAGTCGGCCTAAACATAGTCTTCAAGGGGGAACCACCAACACGGGTGCAAACGTGTAGGTTGGGAGGAACCTATAAACTTTTCGGTTGGGTGGATTCGAGTTAAAACACCTTGGTTGGGAGGAACCAGATTTAAACTCCCCAGTGAATGCTGGTGTGCTCAAAGGGGTTGAGTACTTGAACCGGGAGTGGAGTAGACAAGTAGTCAAACCACTATACATCCTTATGTTTGTGATTGTTCTTGAGCACATTTCTCTTTATGCATTGCGTTTAACTTGTTAATTATGATGCTTAGATAGGAATGTATGCTAGGCACTTGATAGGCACATACACACACATATGATGTACTTTCACTCCTCATGTAGACTTGAGCTTTGGTTGGTCCATCCTCTATAGTCTACATGTGTTGAATAGACTAGGTTGTCATTGCATATATCATTTACTAGTCTTTTGATTGGACCCACTTAGGCTTGGAAGCCGAAGTGTTAATTACTTACGTAGGTTAATTTCCTAAATTTGTTAGTAGGCGAAAATTTTTAAAAGGTCCGAAACCCCCCCTCCTATAGGTTTAGCCATAATTTTAGTTGCTCTTTAAGCTTCCACACGTGTATGCACAGGGTGTCATGTTAGACTACCCGACATAATTTCACCTAGTACACATTTCAGCTCCGAGTACAGGCTACTTTGAGAGGAGATGAAAGGGCAAAAATGAGATTTGATTGACATCGGGACCTTAAGTGTAGTTTGATAAAACTTATTTTCAACACTTATTTGATTTAAATTATTTGACAAATTTAAATTATTAAGTGCTTAAATTAATTTTTATTGAAAGTATAACTCTTTTTTCCAACTTTCCTCCCTTTATTTGCTAAAGGTTGGATGTGAAGGGCCCATTGAACTCCATTAAATAAGTTACTTTTTATACTCATGGTAGTGGATAAGTAACAATTTTTCTTCAGTACACCTCACTTGGGAATGTATTCCATGACCTTAGTGTTGAAATGAGGTTATCTTCACTCAGTCTAACACTTGACTTATGGATCCTAGGTGCACAACAATAGATAAGCAACTTATTTGAGATAAGTTTGATTTATGATCAATTATAAATAATTTCTTTTTAAATTTACTTAATCACTTTAGTTTAATAAGTAAAAAATCAAGATAAGAACTTCAGTAACTTACTATCAAAACGCCCCCTAAAAGTGGTGGCGCATTAAAATTTCTCTTTTAACTAAAATTTTCATAAAATTATTTTAAAATTACAATTCAATACATTTAAGTTATCAGGGCTTATTTTTTCAATTTATCAAATGACACCTAGTCTTTGAACCTGGACCATCTTTTACTGATCCAAGCCGTTCAAACCATCAATCTCAACTCATTCGTGGATGCACAACAAACACATGCTCCTAAATTCAATCGTTTCAGCCATTTGAAATTTGGCTGATTTGCTTTGAAAATCAAGGATCACTATAATCTTTGTACAATCAAAGGGTTGAAACATTTAATCTAATAAATATTTCGGGCATCCCTTATCCAAGGTAAGCCTCTTCACACTAGCAGCCGGATTGATTGAAAAAAAAAAGTCCGGTTCCAATGGATAAAGTCCCAATATATCACATTGCAATGGGGATGTATTAAGCAAACCTCAATATAAGTTTAAGTACTATATATGTAAGGACTGAAAAATTGTACACTAGTGGGGCCATGGTGATCTAAACCATTGAAGCAATGGGCCTCATTTCTTGCAAGTGGTTGAACTTCTCTAATAATTTTTTTAATCCTAACCACTCGTTGAAGAATTCTTGATCAGGATTACAAATGGGTGGTTCGGAAAATGTCTAATCAATGGCTGATGCTGTAGATGGATTAGATATGTGGCGTAAATGTTGGATAATTTATCGAACTCACCACACGTGATGGATGAACGGTTGAGATCATATATGTAAGAGGTAATTATCTCATTTGACTTTTTCGAAGTCCACTAAACTTCTTAGACAAATCCAAAGAATCACGTGCAAACCAGCGAATGAGAAGCCCTCACAGCACCACACGTGAACGCATAGCACGAGAAGGAAAGCTTTTTTTTTTCTTTTCTTTTCTTTCTTTTTCGGAAGAGAAGTCATACTCTTTATTAAAAAATATTCATCAGGCTAGTGACTTTCTACACCGAAAGTAAGGTAAAGCTCTATGGTACAGGGATGTGGGTTGGCCATGATCGCTAGTAGATGGTGCTTCGTGGGCCCCACCATGAAGTATGTGTTTTTATCCATGACGTGCATCCATTTTTCTGGATCATTTTATGCCATGAGCCAAAAATGAGGCATATCCAAATTTCTGGTGGACCACTATTGTAGGGAGGACGTGGTAGGTTGATCACCATCTTTTTAACCAAATAGTCTTTGTGTACACGAGAAGAAATAAAAAGATAAAAAGAAAAAATTAATTCTAAATAATTATTTTTGATAGATCGAATGAATAAAAACGGAATTGTAATGCATATAAATGGAAAGCTAAACCTTAGATAAAGTATTAGACTCCAACTTAAACTCAAACTCTTAAAAAACATAACTTACTATTTATAAAAGTCTCTCAATCCTATAAGAACTCTTGATTTTTTTTTTTTTTTGTCAAAAATAAAAAGTTTTCAAACGGGCCCAACTACGTTGTTCTACTAAATATTCTAAGCCCTTTCTATGTTGGGCACTAACTCTAAAACTCTAGGGATCAAAAGTTATGATCGAATTAAAATTTACTATACTTATAATAAATAGTAAAATTGAAAATAAACTAGCATAATGATTGTTGATTTGGCTGAATCTCGCGATTTCGGCATAGGCAACCCAGCATAGCAGGGTTGAGTGGCTAAAGTAGCTTGAGCTACCCTAAAATTATATATTATATGTCCAGAACCTCATTCCGGATTGCGAGATACTACCATTTTATGGGCCAGATCACTTTCAACCTCGATCGATTTTCTTTTGATCCATCTGGGCCATGAAATAACCAGTGACCCGTTCTACATCAACCACACCACAGGAAAAAAAAAAAAAGAAAAAGTAATTGAACATGCACCATTAAAAGCTTCTTAGGCCACAAAAATGTTCTGGATCAAGCTGATATTTGCCTTTTCCCTCCATCAATGTTTACTTGACCTTATCAACAGGTTGGCCCTAGGAAGTTTTCAATGGTGGGTGTTCAAATCACCATTGATTCCTAGAGTGGGGTCCTCCTTACATTTGGATCTACCTCATTTTTTGGCTCATACCTTAAAATGATCTAGAAAAATAGATATGGATAAAGTAAGTACATCTTGATTAGGCCCATAAGGCCCCATCTAGTATCGAAGGCCACTAATAGCCTCAGTCAACACACTGGTCCACCCACCCCAATAGTAAAATGACAATGAGGAGATTTGATTGCTAGAGCCTTTTGTTGTTAAAGATGATGCGGGTCTTTTTTAAGGTTTTCTCACATCTTCGTCTCTATCAACGAACACTCAACAATCACCCTATGTCATTTCACCACAAGGGTGTACTCTCTTCCAATCTGCGTCCTTCCTACCTAACTTGGATGGAATGGTTGCCCTATTACCTTGTTGCTCAACAATGTTAAGATGTGTTGGAATTTGATTGAGCCACGTGTTATTGTCAGAGATGTGTTAGGTATCCGATGTCGATGTTTGCTGACTTAACAGCTTTAAAAAATGCTTTATTTGGGCCTATTTCTTGCCGCAACACAGGGCCCAATCAAATCTTACCATATCCAACCGACATGCTATGGAGCTATGGGTGTTGGGTCACCACACAATCTGCATCCTCTTGCATAGGCATTGCATCCTACCTTCTTGTTTATGCCAAGGAAATTTTTTGGAGCATAGCCCATTCATAAGAGCCCCGTAGATAAGTGAACAAGATCTCACCAATCAACTTCTTCTGAAGTAGGGCTTTTATTTACGGACCCATAGATTTTCAGGCATGGCCTGCCCCATATCGGACCCATTAGAAGGCCCTTTTAGTCAAGTTATCAACTCCAACGCAAGAGCTTGTAGTTAATAGCTCGCCTGTGTGGTCCACATATTATTTAAGAGAATTCTAGTCTGTTGGTCATACTTATGGATGATCTGAACCGTTAAAAGTCTTAGGTACCCCCTTGATCAGTCACTAAATGGTATAGATTTCCATTAATGATCCTAGCCATCCTATAAAATGACAGAATAGTCCGAGCATACTTTTCGAATGGGAACACAATCTTTCTAGATAAATAGAATCATGGACCATATATGGTGGGGCCCATTTCCTTAGGTTTGTCTGCCTCTTTTCCACAGGACGAAGTGGTCCAAGGATTACCTGTCATTGACTTTGTTAGTTCAAGTGGAGTCGCACGAGTGCACTTTGCAACTGTACTCGCTTAACACCTGGAAACAATGCAAATTTGTGAGACATCAGAGCCGTTCATCAGGCAATCCCAACTATATAAATCCTATGCCTCAAAATCATGATAATATCTTAATGAAATGGGCCACATTTAAACTGAAAAAATGAACGGTTGGGATAAATTGTACAAAGTACAATACAGATGTACCCATACGGCCCAATTGATAGTTATATATCTGCAAGGTTTTCTGACAATTCATAGTGGGAATAGATTGATGAACCGTTCAGATCCATCACACGTTTGCCCCTTTTACACGTATAAGGCTCGTTTCGTTACGAACGGTACACGGCACTCAGCATAAATGTTTTCCGTACATCTCTGACCTCTCAACCGTCCCTTGGACACAGATGCTGTGACAGATTTCAGCTAAAAGCTGACAGCGTTTAACTCGGAAGAAGGTACAGCTGTGCCTAGTCATAGGCCGTACACGTGTCATGCATTAACTTCCATTCAAATTTCAAACAGTCTAAGTAGTGGGCGCGGATTTCCTGCCAAAGCCTTGCGCAGGAAGTTCCTGCGCTGGGAACAACGTGGGGCCCACAGTGATTTTTTTGATAAATCCACCCCGTCCATCCGTTTTGGGAGCTCATTTTAGGAAATTGAAACAAAAATGAACCAGATCCAAGACTCAAGTGGGCCTCACTAAAAGAAAAGGTGGGTAGGTAAACTGCTACCGTTGAAACCTCCCTGGGGTCCACAGTGATGTTTATATGACATCCATACCGTTCATAACGTCACTACTACTGGGATGAACTTGAAACATAAATATTATTCTGATTCGAAACTCCCTGGGGTACACAAATATTTCAACTGTGGAAGTTCAATCCTCACGTTTTCGGCCCACTTGAGTCTTGGATCCGGTTCATTTTTGTTCTTATGTCCTAAAATGATCTCCCAAAACGGATGGACGGGGTGGATTTATCAAAAACATCACTTTGGGCCCCACCTTGGTTCCCAGCGCAGGAACTTCATGCGCAAGGCTTTCGCAGGAAATCAGCGCAGGAACTTCATGCGCGGAATCGGATTGCATGCGGAGTAACTCCGCACGCTCTTATCGTGCGGAGTAAACTCAGTTGGGCCCACCTAGAATGTATGTGCTTTATCTATTCCGTCCATATGTTTTTCCAGCTCATTTTAGTGGTTGAGCCCAAAATTTAAGCATATCCAAATCTCAAGTGGACCATGCCACTGGGAAACAGTGGGAATAGTGATTTCCACCGTTGAAACCTTCCCAGGCACTACAGTGATGTTTATTTGTCATCCAACCTGATTCATAAGATCACATGGATATGGATGAAGGGAAAACACAAATATCAGCTTGATCCAAAACTTCTGTGTCCTACTAGAATTTTTCAATGGTAGACATGCAGTTCACACATTTCTTGCGGTGTGGTTCACTTTAGATTTTGGTATGCTTCATTTTTTTGCACCATACCTAATATTTTCTGTTAAGATGGATGAACGGAGTAGATAAAATACATAAATCACCGTGGGCCCCACAGAGTTTACTCCGCACGCTAGCTTGCGGAGTTACTCAATACGCAATCTGCTTCCTGAACTAACTTATGTTGTGTCACGCCAAAAGGCTAACCTATTAGGTAGGGGTGTTAATGGGCCGGGTTAGGGCCGTGTCAAGTTTTGTCCAAGCCCGGCCTGCATCGTTTAACATAAGCCCAAACCCAGCCCGAATCGTGACAGGCCACAATAACTAAGCCCAAGACTGGCATAAAATATAAATGCAGGGTCCAACCCATACCCGGCCCTATCCCGAGCCCAACCTTCAATATAGAGAGAGAAATTATCGTTTAATACCCCGCTGCTTCGAGATGGATTTTTAAAAAAAGTTTGTGTAAAATTTAAATTTTGAAAGGAGGAAAAATATTTTAAATTAAAAAATATATATATTGGAGTCGGGCTGGGTTGTCGGGCTTTTGAACAACCTAGTCCAAGCTCAGCCCGTTTAAAAAAGAGTTTATATTTTAGGCCCGAACTAGACCCGCAGGCCTGGTACTCTGGTCCAAGCCCGAAAGCCCGTCGAGCCAACCCGCTCCATTGACACCCCTACTATTAGGTGAAGTAACCACCGTATATATGAAGATAGACTCCAGCCTCCTCCCAATCAATGTGAGACAAACCAACAATATCTGATAGCGAAACTTAGGGCGTGCAACATGCGTGCATCGGCCACCCCCTTCCTACCTACGTAAGGCTGAGGCATGACTCGAGTAGATAACCTTGGCTTTAATACTATTGTTGTATTACACCCAAAAGGCTAACCTATTATGTGGAGTAATCCAGGTTATATGAAGATAAACCCCGCCCCCTTTCCCAACCGATGTAGGACAAACCAACACTTTCATCTTGAACCATCCATTTAGTGGCTACCAAATACTTTCAAAGAATCATCTTTTCTGTGTAATTTTAGCTTTTTGACCAATCTTAGGTGGGCCTCTATGATTTAAAAGCCTGGGATTCATCTATTTATCTTCCACATGTACAAAGACTGCTTGCATTCGTATAGAAATTCAGTCTTCTAGCTTATCAAATAATGGCCCGTTTGGCACGATGGATTTGAGGAGAAAGGAGGAGAAACTGGTTGCTTTATTTTGTTTGGCACCATGGATTTGAGGAAAAGTGGATTTGAGAGGAATTCAGGAGAACTCAAAAAGGCACTTTTAGCCCCTTTTCAAATCCTCAAAAAAAAAGGTTAGATTTGAGGAGAAATCCTTCCCAATGTGGGACCCACCGTAATGTGTCCCTAACTATGGGACCCAACATGATGTATGTTTTCCATCCAACTTGTTGATAAGGTCACAAAGACCTGGATGAAGGGACCACACAAATTTTAGTTTAATCCAAAACTTTTGTGTATCATAATGGTCTCACTCTCTATTTTTTCTTGTTTTATGGTCCACTTTATATGTGGATGTGCTTTATTTTTTGGATCTTGGCATAAAATGATCTGTAAAAATGGATGAATGGCATGGATTTAAAAATCGAGGCTAATACAGTGGGCATACGGTGGGATTAAAATTTACACCGTCCATTCCTTCATGTTTGATTTCTCTCCAAATCTTGGCTGCCAAACAGAAAATCTAGAATTGATAAGAAATGGAACTAATGAGAATTCATATCATGCAATCCACTTCTCCTCACTTCTCCTCAAATCTATGGTGCCAAACGATCTATAACTAATAGAAAGACCCTATTTCCATAGTACATTTACCAAACTATCCTTTCGTCACATGCGCTTATTTTTCACATGACGATATGGTCCATGCCTGCATACTGTTGACGCAAGAGGGAAAACCTGGATACTCTGGAAGAAGTATGGTAGATGATACGCAGGCACTGAAAACCGTACCCATGAAAACAATTAGTTCATATTATTGTCCCAGATTATCTGTTGTGGAGACCAAAAATTTACACGTTTGATTATATATCCATATGATTGGAGACATTTTTTAGACGGTTGAAATGAAATATCTAATGGTCCACGTGTAGAATTTTTGTGGGAGGCAAATTGGGTATTTTTCCTGCACGGACATAGCTCCTTCGTACTTGATGTGAATGGACTTGATCGGACAGCAGGCTGTTTTAAGAGATGAGCTCACACAAAGTATTTTTTAAAGTTGTTCATTAATTAATTAGCTTATATCTGACAGCAATTTGCGGTCCAGTTAACTCCCACCCAAATAGGACCTGATGGATCTTTATTCTACTTGCCCAAAATTATTTTGAAGCACATCTAATGCCCAAGTGAACCCTATCACAAGAGAAAATAGGGATAAGTATGCCTACTGTCAATACCTTTCTGAGCACTCATTGATGTTTATTTGTCGTCCTAACTGTTCATGAGGTCGCAAAGATATAAAGGGAAAACACATACCATCATACGGCCCTAGGAAGGTTTCAATGGTGTATATCATTATCCCCATCATTTTATGTGGTGGGGTCCACTTTGAATATGCTTCAATTTTGGGCTGAACTCTGAAATGACCTGAACCCAATGCGCAATTTGTTTTCCTCAACAATTGTGATGGAAGGATTCTGTGACGCCCATTGTGGTATATGTATTTAATGCATGCTGACTGTCCACTTTGCCAACTCATTGCAGGCCATGAGCCCCAAAGATATCTAAATCTCAAGTGGACAACACAAAAGAGAAAAGTGTAGATTGATTGCCTACCATTAAAAACTTCTCAAGGGCTATAGAAGTTTTGGATGAAGCTGATATTTGTGTTTTCCCTTCATCCAAGTCTGTTGAACCTTATGAATGGGTTGGATGACAATAAACATCACTGTGGGCCCTAAGCTGGTTTCAACGGTAGACATCATCATCCCCACTGTTTCTTCTACTGTGCGGTCCACCTAAGCTTTGGATATGCTTCAATTTTGGGCTTATGGCCTAAAACGAGCTACCAAAATAAATGAACAGTGTGGGTAAAACACATATATTATAGTGAGCCCCACATAACCATTCCACCACATAGGTTGGTGGTGGCAGGATCACCACTAAATCTGCTAACTTTTGTGTACGGCCTACAGATAAACGATGACAGATTGTAGGCATGGTTTAAAGACTTGTCTGATTGGGGTTTGAGTTGGGTGCGATTTGGAAGATTACAACCAGATTTGGCACTACCTAATCCTGTTCAATATATGAATCACCCTCCTGATTTAACTCGACTCGGTCGAGTTAAGCCGATCCACCCCTGACTCGGGCGAGTCACAACTCCACCCAAGACCAAATGATAAGTCTCGTAGTCTACAAACTATGACTGGAGAGGTGAACTGTGGCATGCACGCCAAATAAACGAGATGGGTGCGTGCCGGCCGGTGGGACCCCTGACTGTGGGGCCCACTGTGATGTATGTGACTACATCCACACCGTCCATCCGTATTGAAAGCCCATTTTAGTACCTGATCCAAAAAATGAAGCAGTTACAAATCCCAGATAGACCATAGTACAGGAAACAGTGGTGATTGACCATTAAATATTTCTTGTGGGCCACAAAAGCTTTGGATGGATCAAGATCATATTTGTGTGGTCTCTTCATCTAGGTGTTTGTCCTTATCAACAGGTTGGATGGAAAATAAACATTCCAGTGGAATTCATAAAGTTTTTAACGGTGGGATTCAATCACGACTGTTTACTGTAGCACTTAAGATTTGAGTCAGCTTCATTTTTTGGATCATGACCTAAAATGAGCTTTCAAAATGGTTGGACGGTGTGGATTCAAGGCACATACATCACAGTCCGAGTGCTGCCGACCTGACGAGCGGGTTGGTCTGACCTACATACGAGGGAATGTCTTTGGTCAAAACCTACCTCATGACTTCGCCGATAGTGAACACCTGTACCACAGTTCACCTTTTCAATCTCTCCCTCCACATTCATTCCCCCAGATCTGGCCACGTGTACCTTTTTTTTTTTTTTTTTTTTTAAATCTTCAGTTCCTTTCTGCTAGAGCCTCCTGGTAGGTCCATCAGATTGAACGGTCAGGATCATTTCATCGGGTCGAAGGTTAAAGAAGTTGCCAGAGGGTCAAATGATGTTTTTAGCAGTCATGTTTTTGTTCATAACATGCACAGAATCCACACTACCTCAGCACACACACCATTGAAGAGAGTAAATTCTAGTGATTCCAACAGTCATTTCCTCTTTACAAATTACTATTCTCTAAATTCTCATTATCCTCTGGCTTTTCACCATAGTTTTATCTTGAATGAATAATCATGATCGTGGGTCTAAATCCATAGCCTAGTGGTAGATTCCCCGTGTTTCAACACTGAGATCATGGGTTCAAGTGCCCATGTGGTGTGTCTCCCCTGCTAACCCAACTCCTTCAATAGTCTCCCATGCATCATTACCGCCATGCGATCATTTATAATTTTTCACTAATCTCATCTTCATACGTGACCTGACCTTGGTTCAATCACTTTCCTAGCATGCTTTTAACTTAGTTGAATTTATGCACACAGCTGCCTTGAGAATGTGCTAAAGTAACGCCATCTCAATGTGACCTTGACAATTACCATATGGTAAAGAGTAATAATGATACAAATGTCACTTATGAGACTAGCACACTTACACAAGATTAGAATTGATCTATCAACATAGGTAATTGGTCTCACAGCACATATAGCTTAATTTTTTTTTTTTTTTTTTATGGATTAGTTTACATACCCCATTGTTAGTGCACCCACCTACCCATGTTAGTCACATCACAATGTTAGCCACCTCAGGAATCGGTACCTTGACCTCAGTGTTGTGAAACGAGGTTATCTTCACCTAGTCTCTCACTTGAGCTATGGACCTGGGCGTACATATAGCTTACTTCAGATCTCATAAATGATCTAGCGTTCATTGTCTACACCACAGGAAAAGTGGTGATTGAACGCCCATCATTAAACACTTTTTAGGGCCCATTGTAATGTTTATTTGCCATCCAACTCGTGGATAAGATCTACCAGACCTGGATGAAGGGAGAATACAAGGATCAGCTTGATCCAAAGCTTTTGTGGCCCACAAGAAGTTTTTAATGGTCATTTACCACTGTTTCTAGTGGTGTGGTCCACCTGAGATTTGGATCTGCTTAATTATTTTGTATCACTTCCTAAAGTGAGCTGGAAAAACGGATGAATGGCGTGGATATACAACATATTCATCAAGGTAGGCCCCACATAATCAGGGTAACACCCACTACCCGGGGAACTCCTGATCCGCTCCCGAATAAAGGAGGGAGCGAATTGCATATTATCCGAGGCACAGAGGGGACCCAAAGAGATGTTTGTGATAAATCCATTCCGTCCATCTGTTTTAAAAGGCCACAATACGGACAGGAACCTAGAAATCAGACGGATCCAAAAGTCAGGTGAGCCATAAATACAAAACAGTGGGAATTGAAACGTCCACCGTTGAAACATTCCTACAGCTGACCATGATGTTTATATTCCATCCAAACCGTTCACAGGGTTATTACCACTCAGATAAACTGTAGGCACAAATATCATCCTCGTACAAAACTTTTGTCACCCTAGACGTTCATTCCCCACTGTTTCCTGTGTTATGGCCCACCTGAACTTTATATCTGGCTGATTTTTATAATTCAGTCCTATTGCAGTCTTCTAAAACAGATGGACGGAGTGGATTTGTCAAGAACATCTCTGTGGGCCCCACTCTGTGCCCGGGGTCACACCTAATGGGCTCCCATAAAAAAAAATAAAAAAAGACTTAATTAGATGAATATACGATTAAGTGGATGGTCAAAAATAAAAATATCAAACGGTCATCTTTCAACAAACAACTTTCCTTGAATCAAAGGTCAGGATGATGTGACCAATCGGATTTTGGGACTCTGGTTCAGAAAAAAAAGCAAGTACCACAGTTTAGTTGGTTTAATTTGAGTTAATGTTTCTAAGTGCTTGTGTATTAAGCATCAGTGCACAATTTATAAACGCCTGTGTATCAAGAATCATACGCAGCCAGAGTATCAAATAACTCTCCTTTATTACGTGGGACACACCATAATAGCTTACAACCACTGATCTAATACAAAAGTATATCCAACCTACAGAACCTTAATTCTCTCCTTGGATTTAAACTGCAGGACCTGTGGTTGAATTCGGTGTATTTGATGACTCCATCCAACGGCCTCGATCATCCTGATCAGGTCAAAAAGAGCACTGTGGCAAGGGAGATGACACGCAAAGACCATGGTAGAGCTATCTCTCCATAGGACACGTGGCATAGGGACGTGTCAATCAGGTTCGATCATATGCAAGGCTCTAGCATGCGGCGCGGATTTCCTGCGAGGGCCCACAGTGATGTTTTTTATGAATCCACCCCGTCCATCCGTTTTGGGAGCTCATTTTAGGATGTGAAAACAAAAATGAACGGGATCCAAGACTCAAGTGGGCCGAAAATGTGAGGATTAAACGTCCACAGTTGAAATATTTGTGGAGCCACAGGAGTTTTGAATCGGGATAATATTTGTGTTTCCCGTTCATCCCAGTAGTAGTGACGTTATGAACGGTATGGATGTCATATAAACATCACTGTGGACCCCAGGGAGGTTTCAACGGTAGTAATTTACCTACCCACCTTTTCTTTTAGTGAGGCCCACTTGAGTCTTGGATCTGGTTAATTTTTGTTCTCACGCCCTAAAATGAACTCCCAAAACAGATGAACAGGATGGATTCATAAAAAAATCACTGTGAGCTACACCTTTGTTCCAGCCCAGGAACTTACTCTCATGGCTTTTGCAGTAACTTACTACAAAGCCTTCCTCTCATGGCTTTTGCAGGAACTTACTTCAAAGCCTTAAGCAGGAAGTTCCTGCGCTAGGAACCAAGGTGGGGCCCATAGTGATGTTTTTTTATGAATCCACCCCGTCCATCCGTTTTGAGAGCTCATTTTAGGATGTGAAAACAAAAATGAACGGGATCCAAGACTCAAGTGGGCCAAAAATGTGAGGATTAAACGTCCACAGTTGAAATATTTGTGGAGCCACAGGAGTTTCGAATCGGGATAATATTTGTGTTTCCCGTTCATCCTAGTAGTAGTGACGTTATGAACGGTATGGATGTCATATAAACATCACTGTGGACCCCAGGGAGGTTTCAACGGTAGTAATTTACCTACCCACCTTTTCTTTTAGTGAGGCCCACTTGAGTCTTGGATCCGGTTAATTTTTGTTCTCACGCCCTAAAATGAACTCCCAAAACAGATGAACAGGATGGATTCATAAAAAAATCACTGTGAGCTACACCTTTGTTCCAGCCCAGGAACTTACTCTCATGGCTTTTGCAGTAACTTACTACAAAGCCTTCCTCTCATGGCTTTTGCAGGAACTTACTTCAAAGCCTTTAAGCAGGAAGTTCCTGCGCTAGGAACCAAGGTGGAGCCCATAGTGATGTTTTTTATGAATCCACCCCGTCCATCCGTTTTGAGAGCTCATTTTAGGACGTGGAAACAAAAATGAACGGGATCCAAGACTCAAGTGGGCCGAAAATGTGAGGATTAAACGTCCACAGTTGAAATATTTGTAGAGCCACAGGAGTTTCAAATCAGGATAATATTTGTGTTTTCAGTTCATCCCAGTAGTAGTGACGTTATGAACGGTATGAATGTCATATAAACATCACTGTGGACCCCAGGGAGGTTTCAATGGTCGTAATTTACCTACCCACCTTTTCCTTTAGTGAGGCCCACTTGAGTCTTGGATCTGGTTAATTTTTGTTCTCACGCCCTAAAATGAGCTCCCAAAACGGATGGACGGGATGGATTCATAAAAAAAATCACTATATGCCCCACCTTTGTTCCCAGGAACTTCTTGCGCAAGGCTTTCAGCAGTAAATCCGCGCCCGGATAGGGGGCATGGCTTCGCTGGATCCCCCAATCCACCGAGGTGGATGGATCCCTTACTGTGCCGTACACTGTGTGATGTGTGTATTACATGTACGCCGTCCATTCATTTTAAAAACTCATTTTAGAGCATGATTCAAAAAATGAAGTAGATCTAAATCTAAGATGGACCATAATGCAGTAAACAATGGTACTCAACTATTAAAAGCTTCTCGTGGGTCACAAAAGTTTTGGGTCAAGTTGATATTTTTTTTTTCTATCTGCATCCAGATCTTTGTGACCTTTTCAACAGGTTGGATGGAAAATAAACATTCCAGTGGCCCCCATGAAGTTTTTAATGGTTTAGATTCAATCACTACTATTTGATGCGGTATGGTCCACCTAAGATTTGGATCTGCTTCATTTTTGGGATAATACCCTAAAATGATCTTTCAAAATGCACGGACGGTGTAGATGTAAGGTACATACATCACAGAGGCCCCACAGTTGGGGATTCACCGACCTCAGAGGATCCAGGGATAGTCTCTGCCTCAAAAACAACTCTGATTAGACAATCCTACCCATCCAATATGTAGCCACTAAAGTTGACGGTGGAAAAACTCTCCTTTGTCTATTTACCCACCTCTCTCTCCATTTTCGGCCATCAAAGTGATGGTTACAAAGAGACGGGGCCCACTGTTTTGAAGGTACATATTGATTTGATCGACTTACTATTCTACCGACACAAAGTTATGGGGGCCACAACTTCAATGTCATCTCAACCATGAGATATACTATCGGTGCAAAAGGTGGCCAATGCAATCACTGGGTGGGACCCAACTTTCATATAAGAACAGTTGTCATTTTTTCGTTTTAATAGTCCATAGCCTCTCGAGTGATAAATGGATCTGTTTAATGCATAAGTAAGGTGGGGTCCACTTAAAGTGGTCACCGTCTTGTGGGGATGGGCTGCAATGTTTCACGGTTTACATAGTGATGTGTAATGAAAAATCTGGCTAATGCAACCATCAGGTGAGCCACAGGATCATTGAATATTCCTTGCTCACAGACGTCAACCGTGGGTTCCACAAGTGAGTTTGGCTGATTTGCGGTCCGTTGTTTTACTGAAGCGAACTAGGTGCGGCCCGGCCTCATCCAAGACAGTGTGGCCCATACAATGGGGCTAACCTGTTGAGTGTTTGTCTTGAATTTTGGACATAAAGGGGCTTTGGACGAAGATGGGATCGGGTCAGGCACCCGAAACTACTCCTGAATGGGGCTTCTGGAATCAAGACGCTATTGGATTAGAAAGTGGGGGTGTCGGTCGCTCGATATGGTCATGTCGGGCTTCCCAAAGTCTTCGGATATTTATAGTTACTCTTTGGACTGTTTTGGTCGAGTCCGGTCACCCGACGAAGTCGTGTCGAGCACTCGATGGTTAGCGAGCTGTTTAAGTTATTTGCACGGTTTTGGGCAAAATTTGTTTCTAATTTCGGTTGTTTCTTATTTAAAGGAGTGCAATACAGAATTAGAGTAATACAAGAAGCCCCAGAAGTGTTCAAGGGGTTGAGAGAAAGAGTTAGGGTTAGCTTAGATTTCTCTTGTGGGGCTTGGATTCGGATGAGTTTTCTTCATTCTCTTGTAACTTCTGATTCATATTGGATTATTCACTTTGTACTATGGTTTTTTACCACGAGAGTTTTTCCATGTAAAGTTCGAATTGCCTTTTTGTGTGTGTTGAATATTGCTTGATCATTATGATTGTCTTATTTGGTTCTCACTTCCATTGTGGGCTGGTCTCTTTCCCATTACCACCTTGATGTATGTATTCTATATCATTTTATGTCATGAGCCCAAAAAAGAAAGAGATCCAAATCTCAAGTGGACCAAACATAGGAAACAGTGATGATTGACCATTAAAAACTTCTTATTGGCCACAAAGGATAAGTTGATATTTATTTTTTTCTCCTGCATCCAAGTTTGTGTGACCTTATCAATAAGTTGGATGGAAAATAAACATTATGGAAACATTAGGGAAGGACCTATGAAGTTCTTAATAGTGGGGTGTTCAATCACCAGTGTTTTCTATGGTATGGTCCACCTGAGATTTGGATATGCTTCATATTTAGCTCATGGCCTAAAATGATCGGCAAAATAGATGGACAGTCTTGATATAAAATACAAACATCAAGGTGGGCTCCACTATAAGGGTCGCATAGTCTTCGGTGAGGCTGAGACGCACCTAATCTGCTCCATGTTCTACGTCCTGCTTAAATTAGCGTGCGAGGGGAGTGTATTAGGTGTTACCATTACAGTATGGGGCTTATCTTGATGAATGTGCTGTTCTGAGCCACCAATTTTCAAAAGACTGTTAGGTGGGGCCTTCTCTAATAAACATTTGTCAGCCAATGAAATGGTGTCACATCAACACCTCATCAAGTCGGTGTCATCGAAAATGACTAGCACATTCTCATCTACAACCAAACCAGCTATTTCAAAGATGGATTTGAATTTTCAATGGATTCAAAAACCACCTGTCTCATTGAATCGGTGACTATGGGCCTACCATAATGTATGTGTTTCATATCTACACCCTTCATTTGATTTGCGAGCTCATTTTACGACACGAGCCCACAATGATGCTTATCTAAGACTATTACAATTAGAGTAATACAAGGAGCCCTAAAAGTGTTCGAGGGGTTGAGAGAGTTTTAAGTTGAAAGAAAGAGTGAGGGTTAGCTTAGATTTCTCTTGTGGGGCTTGGATTCGGGTGGGTTTTCTTCATTCTCTTATAACTTCTGATTCATATTGGATTATTCGCTTTGTGCCATGGTTTTTTACCATGAGGGTTTTTCCATGTAAAGTTTGGATTGGCTTTTTGTGTGTGTTGGATATTACTTGATCATTATGATTGTCTTATTTGGTTCTCGCTTCCATTGTGCGCCGGTCTCTTTCCCATTACCTTGATGTATGTATTCTATATCATTTTACGTCATGAGCCCAAAAATGAAAGAGATCCAAATCTCAGGTGGACCATAACATACGAAATTAACAGTTATGATTGACCATTAAAAACGTCTTATTGATATTTGTTTTTTTCTCCTGCATCCAAGTTTGTGTGACCTTATCAATAAGTTGGATGGAAAATAAACATTATGGAAACATTAGTGAAGGACCTATGAAGTTCTTAATAGTGGGGTGTTCAATCACCAGTGTTTTCTATGGTATGGTCCACCTGAGATTTGGATATGCTTCATTTTTTAGCTCATGGCGTAAAATGATTTGACAAAATAGATGTACAGTTTTGATATAAAATACAAACATCAAGGTGGGCTCTACTATAAGGGTTGCATAGTCTTTCGTGAGGCTGAGCCACACCTAATCCGCTCCATGTTCTACGTCCTGCTTAAATTAGTGTGTGAGGGGAGTGTATTAGGTGTTACCGTTACAGTGTGAGGCTTACCTTGATGAATGTGTTGTTGCGAGCCACCAATTTTCAAAAGACTATTAGGTGGGGCCTTCTCTAATAAACATTTGTCGGCCAATGAAATAGTGCCACATCAACACCTCATCAAGTCAGTGTCATCGAAAACGACTAATACGTTCTCATCTACAACCAAACCAGCTATTTCAAAGGTGGATTTGAATTTTCAATGGATCAAAAACTACCAGGCTCCGGGTGAGTTTTCTTCATTCTCTTGTAACTTCTTATTTATATTAGATTATTCGCTTTATGCCATGGTTTTTTACCATGAGGGTTTTTCCATGTAAAGTTCAGATTACCTTTTTGTGTGTGTTGAATATTGCTTAATCATTATGATTGTCTTATTAGGTTCTCGCTTCCATTGTAGGCCGGTCTCTTTCCCATTACCACCTTGATGTATGTATTCTATATCATTTTACGTCATGAGCCCAAAAATGAAAGAGATCCAAATCTCAGGTGGACCATAACATAGGAAATAGTGATGATTGACCATTAAAAACTTCCTATTGGCCACAAAAGTTTTGGGTAAGTTGATATTTGTTTTTTGCACCTGCATCCAGGTTTGTGTGACCTTATCAATAAGTTGGATGGAAAATAAACATTATGGAAACATTAGGGAAGGACCTATGAAGTTCTTAATAGTGGGTTGTTCAATCACTAGTGTTTTCTATGGTATGGTCCACCTGAGATTTGAATATGCTTCATTTTTTAGCTCATGGCCTAAAATGATTCGGCAAAATAGATGGACAGTCTTGATATAAAATACAAACATCAAGGTGGGCTCCACTATAAGGGTCGCATAGTCTTCGGTGAGGCTGAGACGCACCTAATCCGCTCCATGTTCTACGTCCTGCTTAAATTAGCGTGCGAGGGGAGTGTATTAGGTGTTACCATTACAGTGTGGGGCTTATCTTGATGAATGTGCTGTTCTGAGCCACCAATTTTCAAAAGACTGTTAGGTGGGGCCTTCTTTAATAAACATTTGTCAGCAAATGAAATGGTGCCACATCAACACCTCATCAAGTCGGTGTCATCGAAAATGACTAGCACATTCTCATCTACAACCAAACCAGCTATTTCAAAGATGGATTTGAATTTTCAATGGATTCAAAAACTACCAGGCTCAGTGAATCGGTGACTATGGGCCTATCATAATGTATGTGTTTCATATCTACACCCTCCATTTGATTTGCGAGCTCATTTTACGACATGAGCCCACAATGAAGCTTATCTAAGACTATTACAATTAGAGTAATACAAGAAGCCCTAGAAGTGTTCAAGGGGTTGAGAGAGTTTTAAGTTGAGAGATCAAAGAGCTAGGGTTAGATTAGATTTCTCTTGTGGGGCTTATATCCGAGTGAGTTTTATTCATTCTCTTGTAACTTCTGATTCATATTGGATTATTCACTTTGTGCTATGGTTTTTTACCATGAGGGTTTTTCTATGTAAAGTTCGGGTTGCCTATTTATATTTGTTGGATATTGCTTGATCATTATGATTATCTTATTTGGTTCTCACTTTCATTGTGGGTCGGTCTCTTTCTCATTACCATCTTGATGTATGTATTCTATATCATTTTAGGGCATGAGCCCAAAAATGAAAGACATCCAAATATCAGGTGGACCATAATATAGCAAACAGTGATGATTGACCATTAAAAACTTCTTATTGGCCACAAAAGTTTTAGATAAGTTAATATTTGTTTTTTTTTTTCTCCTGCATCCAGGTTTGTGTGACCTTATCAATAAGTTGGATGGAAAATAAATATTAAGGAAACATTATGGAATGACCTTTGAAGTTCTTAATAGTGGGGTGTTCAATCACCAGTGTTTTCTATGGTATGGTCCACCTGAGATTTGGATATGCTTCATTTTTTAGCTCATGGCGTAATAGATGGACAATTTTGATATAAAATACAAACATCAAGGTGGGCTCCACTATAAGGGTCGCATAGTCTTTGGTGAGGCTGAGCCGCACGTAATCCGCTCCATGTTCTACGTCCTGCTTAAATTTGCCTGCGAGGGGAGTGTATTAGGTGTTATCGTTACCGTGTGGGGCTTACCTTGATGAATGTGCTATTGTGAGCCACCAATTTTCAAAAGATTGTTAGGTGGGGCCTTCTCTAATAAGCATTTGTCAGCCAAGGAAATGGTGCCACATCAACACCTTATCAAGTCGGTGTCATCGAAAATGACTAGCACATTCTCATCTACAACCAAACCAGCTATTTCAAAGATGGATTTGAATTTTCAATGGATTTAAAAACCACCTATCTCATTGAATCGGTGACTATGGGCCTACCATAATGTATGTGTTTCATATCTACATCCTTCATTTGATTTGCGAGCTCATTTTACGACACGAGCCCACAATGATGCTTATCTAAGACTATTACAATTAGAGTAATACAAGGAGCCCTAAAAGTGTTCGAGGGGTTGAGAGAGTTTTAAGTTGAAAGAAAGAGTGAGGGTTAGCTTAGATTTCTCTTGTGGGGCTTGGATTCGGCCCAAAAATGAAAGAGATCCAAATGTCAGGTGGACCATAACGTAGGAAGCAGTGATGATTGACCATAAAAAACTTCTTATTGGACACAAAAGTTTTGGATAAGCTGATATTTGTTTTTTTCTCTTGCATCCAGGTTTGTGTGACCTTATCAATAAGTTGTATGGAAAATAAACGTTATGGAAACATTAGGGAAGGACCTATGAAGTTCTTAATAGTGGGGTGTTCAATCACCAGTTTTTTCAATGGTATGGTCCACCTGAGATTTGGATATACTTCATTTTTTAGCTCATGGCCTAAAATGATTTGGCAACATAGATGGACAGTTTTGATATAAAATACAAACATCAAGGTGGGCTCCACTATAAGGTTCGCATAGTCTTCGGTGAGGCTGAGACACACCTAATCTGCTCCATGTTCTACGTCCTGCTTAAATTAGTGTGCGAGGGGAGTATATCAGGTGTTACCGTTACAGTGTGGGGCTTACCTTGATGAATGTGTTGTTGTGAACCACCAATTTTCAAAAGACTGTTAGGTGGGGCCTTCTCTTACAAGCATCATTTTTTAGCCAATAAAATGGTGCCATATCAACACCTCATCAAGTCGATGTCATAAAAAACGACTAGCACATTTCCATCCACAGCCAAACCAACTATTTCAAAGGTGGATTTGAATTTTCAATGGATTAAAAAACCACTATGTATTTGGATTTTCAATGGATTCAAAAACTAGCTTAGTGAATTGGTGACTATGGGCCTATCATAATGTATGTATTTCATATATACACCCTCCATTTGATTTGCGAGCTCATTTTACGACATGAGCCCACAATGAAGCTTATCTAAAATTCAGTTAGACCACACTGCAAGAAATAATGACAATCGAACGTTCACCATTAAAAGCTTCCTCCGGCGGGCCATGAAAGTTTTGGATCAATTTGATATTTGTGCTTTCCTTCCTTCAATTCCTTATGACCTTATCAGGTTTGGACGCGGATTGCATCAGACCCCCTGGTGGGACCTTTAAGCGTCTGACCAGATTTGTGTGGTGGCCATTGTGATGTATTTGTTTATCCAAGTCGTCCATCCTTTTTCTTAAATCATGTTTAGGTATGGCCCAAAAATAAGGCAGACCCAACGATGTAGTGGACCATGCAAAATAGTAAGCTTGGTTACATTAAATGCTAGAGCATTAAATGCAAGGGTTATCTTTGATGTGGTCTACTACACCATTGGATCTCCCTCAATTTTGGGCCCATGCCTTAACATGATCTTAGAAAAAAGATGGACAACTTGGATAAACAGATACATCATGGTGGGCCCCACACACAATTCGTGTCCCACCAAGTTAGATGGCAAATAAATATTATAGAGGGCTTAGGGAGTTCATATTTAAAATGAGCTAGCAAAGTGGATGGACGGTGTGATATAAATACACACATCACGATGGGCCCTATAATCATGGATTTATTGAGCTAAGCGTGGATCCACATATCCACAGAAATCCACGTCCTTAGAGGATCTGTAGTAAGCCCGTCCATCAAAAAGCGTGTGGGGCCACCTTGATTTATATGTAACATACCTTCAGTCCATCATTTTGCCCTAGGAAGGCCGATGGTGATTGTCCCAATACCCACTGTTCCCTGTGGTGTGGCCCACTTAAGTGTTAGTTCGGCTAGATATTTAGATTCTCGCCCTAACATTCTATTTTGAAAACGATGGACAGAGTGGATTTCACACACACATGATGGTGGGCCTTATAAAGCTTTTTGTTACACGGCTCCCTGTTCATGCACGTAAGGACTGATCACTCATTACTACGAACATTTTAGCTTTGCGACCTTTTACTTATTGCTGGGCTGTTCGTCGGTCACACGTGTTATGTGTGCGAGCGTGCCAGACCTGATTTTCGCGGCTCAATTCCAACCTAACAACGATGACCCCAAGCGCCAAGAAAGACAGATACGTCGTGATAAACCATATATGACCAAGATTTGCAGAGATTGGTTACCTAATTAGCCACTCGCTTAGTTGTTTAATAGAAATGATCAGGCGATGTTTGGAGGGTGGGATTCGTCTTCCAAAAATGGGTAACAACTTTACCTTCTGAGCAAAATGATTTCTTTTGATATAAATTTAAAGGAGTAAAAGAAGAACTTACGATTAGCTGTGTAGGCGATCTTTATCTCTTCTTTGTCAATGAGAGATGTGATTATGTAACATGAAACTTTACTGATTGTAAAACTTTTGCTACAGGCTTATGACTATGGAATGTAATTTCAAAAGGCTATGCTACAGAAATTGAGCAATGCGATTTATGCTAAAGAAAGTAAAGAAAACTGAGTACGCTTAGAAACGTAAATAGTGAAACAAAGAACCTAAATAAGCTTGCAGAACGATAATATAATCTTGACTTGATAGATGCCGAAACACTTACTCAAAGAAATTCAAAGTACGTAGAATGTAAAATGGACAGGTTACACTATGAAATGTAAAGGATTTAGTAAATTCGAAAGATAAATTAATTTGGTTGGTGCTGGACCCCTTGCTCTGCTAAGATCCTTCTTTTTTTATAGCTTTCTCTTTAAAAATGGAACTATCTGGATTCTCCACTTCCTGACGGTTACGATAACCGTCTCCTGCATTGCCTTCTAGAGAGGTCATTCATTTTCCCTCCTTACATGTGCTGGCAACTGCCTACTCTTCAAATACTTCTTTTCTACAGGGTACAACAACCCCAATCATGTGTGGCCCACCTTGATGTATTTCTGTTGTATCAACGCTGTCCATCTGTTTTTTCATCTCATTTTAGTATGAGATCCCAAACCTTAATAAGATCCAAATCTCAAATGGACCATACAACTAGAAACAGTGATGAATAACCATTAAAAACTTGGGCCAACAAAAGTTTTGGATATGCTCGATTGCTGTCCAGATTGCCGAATGGCAATCGACCGTTGACCGTTGTTCAATCACCAGTGTTTTATACGGTATGGTCCACCTGAGATTTGGATATGCTTCATTTTTTAGCTCATGGCCTAAAATGATTTGGCCTAAGAGATGGACAATTTTGATATAAAATACAAACATCAAGGTGGGCTCCACTATGAGGGTCGCATAGTCTTCGGTGAGGCTGAGCCGCGCCTAATCCGCTCCATGTTCTACGTCCTGCTTAAATTTGCCTGCGAGGGGAGTGTATTAGGTGTTATCGTTACCGTGTGGGGCTTACCTTGATGAATGTGCTATTGTGAGCCACCAATTTTCAAAAGACTGTTAGGTGGGGCCTTCTCTAATAAACATTTGTCAGCCAATGAAATGGTGCCGCATTAACACCTCATCAAGTTGGTGTCATCACAAACGACGAGCACATTCTCATCTACAGCCAAACTAGCTATTTCAAAGGTGGATTTGAATTTTCAATGGATTAAAAAACCACTTAGCTCTTTGAATCGGTGACTATGGGCCTACCACAATGTATGTGTTTCATATCTACATCCTTCATTTGATTTGCGAGCTCATTTTACGACATGAGCCCACAATGAAGCTTATCTAAGACTATTACAATTAGAGTAATACAAGGAGCCCTAAAAGCGTTCGAGGGGTTAGCTTAGATTTCTCTTGTGGGGCTTGGATTCGGGTTGGTTTTCTTCATTCTCTTGTAACTTCTGATTCATATTGGATTATTCGCTTTGTGCCATGGTTTTTTACTATGAGGGTTTTTCCACGTAAAATTTGGATTGGCTTTTTGTGTGTGTTGGATATTGCTTGATCATTATGATTATCTTATTTGGTTCTCGCTTCCATTGTGGGCCGGTCTCTTTCCATTATCACCTTGATATATGTATTGTATATCATTTTAGGGCATGAGCCCAAAAATGAAAGAGATCCAAATGTCAGGTGGACCATAACATAGGAAACAGTGATGATTGACCATCAAAAACTTCTTATTGGACACAAAAGTTTTGGATAAGCTAATATTTGTTTTTTTCTCTTGCATCCAGGTTTGTGTGACCTTATCAATAAGTTGGATGGAAAACAAATATTATGGAAACATTAGGGAAGGACCTATGAAGTTCTTAATAGTAGGGTGTTCAATCACCAGTTTTTTCTATGGTATGGTCCACCTGAGATTTGGATATGCTTCATTTCTTAGCTCATGGCCTAAAATGATTTGGCAAAATAGATGGGCAGTTGTGATATAAAATACAAACATCAAGGTGGGCTCCATTATAAGGGTCACATGTCTTCGGTGGAGCTGAGACGCACCTAATCCGCTCCATGTTCTACGTCCTGCTTAAATTAGCATGCGAGGGGAGTATATTAGGTGTTACCGTTACAGTGTGGGGCTTACCATGATGAATGTGCTGTTGTAAGCCACCAATTTTCGAAAGACTATTAGGTGGGGCCTTCTCTTACAAGCATCATTTTTTAGCCAATAAAATGGTGCCACATCAACACCTCATCAAGTCGGTGTCATCGAAAACGACTAGCACATTCCTATCCACAGCCAAGCCAGCTATTTCAAAGGTGGATTTGGATTTTCAATGGATTAAAAAACCACTATGTATTTGGATTTTCAATGGATTCAAAAACCAGCTGAGTGAATCGGTGACTATGGGCCTATCATAATGTATATATTTCATATCTACACCCTCCATTTGATTTGTGAGCTCATTTTAGGACATGAGCCCACAATGAAGCTTATCTAAAATTCAGTTGGACCACACTGCAAGAAATAATGGCAATCGAACGTGCACCATTAAAAGCTTCCTCCGGCGGGCCATGAAAGCTTTGGATCAAGTTGATATTTGTACTTTCCTTCCTTCAATTCAGACCCCTGGTGGGACCTTTAAGCGCCTGACCAGATTTGTGTGGTGGCCATTGTGATGTATTTGTTTATCTAAGTCGTCCATCCCTTTTCTTAAATCATGTTTAGGTATGGCCCAAAAATAAGGCAGATCCAACGATGTAGTGGACCACACAAAATAGTAAGCTTGGTTACATTAAATGCAAGGGTTATCTTTGATGTGGTCTACTACACCAGTGGATCTCCCTCAATTTTGGGCCCATGCCTTAACATGATCTTAGTAAAAAGATGGACAACTTGGATAAACAGATACATCATGGTGGGCCCCACACACAATTCGCGTCCCTACCAGGTTAGATGGCAAATAAATATTATGGAGGGCTTAGGGAATTCATATTTAAAATGAGCTAGCAAAGTGGATGGACGGTGTGATATAAATACACACATCACGATGGGCCCTATAATCATGGATCTATTGAGCTAAACGTCGATCCACATATCCACAGAAATCCACGTCCTTAGAGGATCTGTAGTAAGCTTGTACATCAAAAAGTGTGTGGGGCCACCTTGATTTATATGTAACATACCTTCAGTCCATCATTTTGCCCTAGGAAGGCCGATGGTGAGTGTCCCAATACCCACTGTTCCCAGTGGTGTTGCCCACTTAAGTGTTAGATCGCTAGATATTTAGATTCTCGCCCTAACATTCTATTTTGAAAACGATGGACGGAGTGGATTTCACACACACATGATGGTGGGCCCTACAAAGCTTTTTGTTGCACGGCTCCCTGTTCATGCACATAAGGACTGATCACTCATTACTACGGACATTTTAGCTTTGCGACCTTTTACTTATTGTCAGGCTATTCGTCGGTCACACGTGTTATGTGTGCGAGCGTACCAGAACTGATTTTCACGGCTCAATTCCAACCTAACAACGATGACCCCAAGCGCCAAGAAAGACAGATACGTCGTGATAGACCGTATATAACCAAGATTTGCAGAGATTGGTTGCCTAATTAGCCACTCGTTCAGTTGTTTAATAAAAATGATCAAGCGATGTTTGGAGGGTGGGGTTCGTCTTCCAAAAGTGGGTTACAACTTTACCTTCCGAGCGAAAGGATTTCTTTCGATGTAAATTTAAAGGAGTAAAAGAAGAACTTACGATCAGCTGTGTAGGCGATCTTTATCAATAAGAGATGTGATTATGTAAAATGAAACTTTACTGATTGTAAAACTTTTGCTACAGGCTTACGACTATGGAATGTAATTTCAAAAGGCTATACTATCGAAATTGAGCAATGCGATTTATGCTAAAGAAAGTAAAGAAAACTGAGTACGCTTAGAAACGTAAATAGTGAAACGAAGAACCTAAATAAGCTTACAGAACGATAATATAATCTTGACTTGATAGATGCCGAAGCACTTACTCAAAGAAATTCAAAGTACTTAGAATGTAAAATTGACAGATTACACTATGAAATGTAAATGCTTTAGTAAATTGGAAAGATAGATTGATTTGGTTAGGTGCTGGACCCCTTGCTCTGCTAAGATCTTCTTCTTTTATAGTTTTCTCTTTAAAAATGGAACTATCTGGATGCTCCACTTCCTGACGGTTACGATAACCGTCTCCTACATTGCCTTCTAGAGAGGTCCTTCTTTTCTCCTCCTTACATGTGCTAGCAATTGTCTACTCTCCAGATACTTCTTTTCTACAGGGTACAACAACCCCAATCGTGTGTAGCCCACCTTGATATGTTTTTGTTGTATCAACGTTGTCCATCTGTTTTTCCACCTCATTTTAGTCTGAGATCCCAAACCTTAAGAAGATCCAAATTTCAGATGGACCATACAACTAGAAACAGTGATGAATAATCATTAAAAACTTGGGCCAACAAAAGTTTTGGATCTACTCAATTGTTGTCCAGATTGCCAAACGTTTGCAATCGGCCGTTGACCATTGAAATCGGCCACTGGCCTACCCTCTGGCCACTGAAATAGATCATTGAAATCTGCTTCTGTGTTGGTTTTCAAATTGAAATAGACCGCTAACCTTACTGCCGGACGGTAATCAGCTGTTGAAATCGGTTTTTGTCCCGCTTGACCAGACGATAATCAGCCGTTCAAATTAATCATCGTCCTGAGGGTAAATAGCAATCAGTCGTTTAAATCGGCCACCGTTTTGCTTGTAAATGGTAATCAGTCACTGACTGTTGAAATGGCCGCTAGCCTGCCTTATGAAAACGGCAATCGACCGCTGAATTCAAACGATCTCCTCCTGAACAGCGATCGGCCGCCCCTCCTGCTTTAGAACACATTCCTGCTTGCTTCTAACGACTCTTCCAATGTCGGTAAAAAACAGGATACAATATTACCCACGGGAGATGGTACAGTATATCATAAGGCCATCTCTCTATCATCCACGTGGCAGTATGATGTACCGACTGGACTGTCCATCCACGTTGTCCAAGGGCGCGGATTTCCTGCGACTGCCTTGCGCAGGAAGTTCCTGCACTGAGAACTAAGGTCGGGCCCAAAGTGATTTTTTTGATAAATCCACCCCGTCTATCCGTTTTGGGAGCTCATTTTAAGACATGGGAACAAAAATGAACTGGATCGAAGACTCAAGTGGGCCGAAAACGTGAGGATTGAACCTCCACAGTTGAAATATTTGTGGAGCCACTGGAGTTTCGAATCAGGATAATATTTGTGTTTCCGGTTCATCCCAGTAGTAGTGACGTTATGAACGGTATGGATGTCATAGAAACATTACTGTGGACCCCAAGGAGGTTTAAACGGTAGTAATTTACCTACCCACCTTTTCCTTTAGTGATGCCCACTTGATCTTCGATCCGGTTCATTTTTCTTCTCACGTCCTAAAATGAGCTCCCAAAACGGATGGACGGGGTGGATTTATCAACAAACATTACTGTGGGCCCATCTTGGCTCCCAGCGCAGGAACTTCCAGCACAAGGCTTTCGCAGGAAATCCGCGCCCCGTTGTCCAAGCCTGTGACAGTCTCTTACTTCTGAACTTCCTGCAACAAATCCACTCGGTCCATGCCAGGTCATTTTAAGGACATTCCTAAATAATGAGGCAATCCAAAATTTAAGTGGATCACACGACTGAAAAAAAGTGGGTATGAAACGCCCACCGTTGAAACTTCTCTGCGTCCACCATGATATTTATATATAATCTATACCGTTCATAAGTTCATTCCTACTAGATGAACTGAAATTACAAAAACATTAGCCAAATCCAAGGCTTCTGTGGGCCCACCAATGTTTCAACCGCGTGTGGGGGAATCTTGCACGTTCATCCGGTGGTGTCAGTAAGTAGATGTGTCTTATCCTTATAACTTCAGGATGCCCCCTAATCAGGTGAGCAGCACATGGGCGTTGAATGTAGACGGTTGGTTGTCAATTTTCAACCTTACATTTGTCCGTACATGTGTGACCCACCTCGTAAGTACTCTGCCGGTCATTTTGGGCTGACTCGGATTAGGTGGTGTTGCCCACACGAACCCCAGTGGTGGTGTGTTGGGCGCTGTGGAGCCCACCATGATGTATGTATTTTATATCCACACCGTTCATCTATTTTTCTAGATTATTTTAGCCATGAACCCAAAAATGAAGTAGGTCTGAATCTCAAGTGGACCACATCATAAGAAACAGTGGGGATTATGACACCAGCCGTTGAAACCTTCCTAGGGCCCACCGTAATATTTACTTGTCATCCAACCGGTTGATAAGGTCACACAGACATAGATAAAGGGAAAACACAAATATCAGCTTGATTCAAAGCTTTTGTGCGGCCAAAGAAGTTTTTAATGATGGTCATTCAATCATCACTGTTACTTGTGATGTGGTCCACTTGAGCTTATGATCTATTTCATTTTTGGGTTCATGCTCTAAAATGAGATGGCAAAATCTATGGATGGCATAGATATAAAACATATGCATCAAAATGGGCTCAAGAGGGCCCAATACATCACCACACCACCACTAGGGGTTGGTATGGCCAACACCACCTGATCCGCGTTTCAGAAAAAGTTCAGCTCGGTGGGTAGGGACCACCCTACGAAATGTCCTGGTCTGTGTATTTTGTTCACAGATGTGAATTGGGTGGTGACCCCAACAACTAGCTGGTGACCCAACATCACCCAGCCAGCTGGTGTCAAACCTACATAGGCCCCACCATGATGCATGTGTTTTATCCACACCGTCCTTTCACTTTGCCAGCTCATTTTATGGCATGAGATGAAAAGTGAAGCATATCCAAAGCTCAAGTGGACCACACCACATGAAACAATGTAAATAATGACATCTGCTGTTTCAAACCTTTTTAGGGGATACAGTAATATTTATTTGTAATTCAACCTCTTTATAAGATCACATAGACATAGTTGTGATCTTGAGTCAAAACTTTAAAATTTTCAATTATAGAGCGTTCAAACCTCACTTTTTCACGTGCCATGGGTCAGTTTGAGCTTTGGATCTGCCTCATTTTTTTGCCATGTCCTAAAATAAATTGTAAAACTAGATGGATGACATGGATAAAACATATGCATCATTGTAAGGCCAACAGAGGTTTAACACCACTTAAGCTCGGTGGTGTTGGGGTTATCAGCTCATCAACGTCCCTTTGAAATACACCTGGATTGGTACTGACATGTGCCGCTATCAGAGACGGCCCACGCAATACATATACGACAGGGACATGGATTTCACACAGCGGGATTGGACTGCCCACAAGTCATGGATGTGGCCCAGCTCATCCCTAGCTAGGAATGGGCTCTGAAGCCACCGTGATGTATGGGTTTTATCCACACCGATCATTCATTTTGCCATATCATTTTAGGGTACAAGCCCAAAAATGAGGCAGATCTAAAGCTCAAGTGGACTACACATTGGAGACTAAACACCCATAGTTGAAAAAAATTTAGGGGCCACAAAAGTTCTAAATCAAGCTGATATTTTTGTTTTCCTTTGTCTACCTCTATGTAACCTTATGAACAAGTTATGTGGCAATTTACTGTCACAGTGGGCCCTAAGAAGTTTTTAACAATGAGTGTCCTTATCACCACTGCTTCCTATGGTGTGGGCCACTTGACCCTTGGATCTACCTTACTTTGGGGCTGGTACTCTAAAATGATACGAGAAAATGGATGGAATGTGTAGTTCCCATCAACATTGGTTTTGGATCTAACTCATTTTTGGTTGAATTCCACAAAATGACATGGAAAAATGGATGGACGGAATGGATGAAACACTTACAACATGGGAGGGCCCACGTAACACTGACCACTAGCCAATCCGATTCCAAGTTGTACGGAGAGTGCCAACTTGTTTAGGTTAGGCCTATCTACAGTGGCATGTGGTTCAATCAAATGGAAGCTGATTCACTGGTGGACCCTACACCAACAAGGTTGTTGGCCGTGGGTACGTGGCCGGCACTGACAAGTGCCTCTGTCGGTCGAGCACTTTACAGTCTAAAATGGATTATGGTTACGTGGACCTCACAATAATGTATTTAGTATACCCATACCATCCATTCATTTGGTGAGATCAACTTAGAGCATGATACCCAAAAATGGGTCAGATCCAAAGCTCAAGTGGACCACACTACAAAAGTCAGTGGGATAATTATTCTCACCCTTAAAACATCCCTACGGCCCACCATGATGTTTATTTACCATCCAAACTGTTCATAAGGTCACACGGACTTGGATGAATGGTAGGAAAAAAATATCAGATTGATAAAAAAATCTTCTGTGAACCCCAAGAAGGTTTCAATGGTAAACATTCACTCTCCACTGCTTTCTACAATGTGATCCACTTGAACTTTGGTTCCATCTCAGTTTTTGTATAAAGCCTCAAAACGATTTCTCAAAATGAACATATCGATTTGAATATAACAAATACTTCATGGTGGGCCCATATAACTTGCTGACGTCAATACATCAGCCGAGTTGGTGGTGTGTCTGACAGATTGAATAGAGAGAGGCTCTACTCATCCAAATCCTTACGGGCCATCCATCACGTGGGTCGAAAAATAAGCTGCTCCAGTCATCATGTTGGCACATGCGTAGCTAACCTGCTGAGCTGACCATACGCTGATTTTTGGACCATGGCACGATAGGCCCCATCTTGGCACGTGGAGGGATAGGTAGTTGCATTTTTAATTGGAGGTGTACGTAAAATAATTCCTGAGGACATCAGAGCCATGTAAGCAGTGGACCACATCATGAAGATCATCTATCTCAAAAATCTCCACTCATTGGTGGGAGACACCTGTATGCTGAGTCAGACCATAGATTATAAATTGATTTAGCCACTGTGGCTTCCTTGAGTGGAGGCTTGGTTATCCAGTCGAGGGATCTTTAGATGGATAGGATTTCCTGTGCAACTGACAGGTTCTTGGTAAATGGGTGGTGGTTGGGTGGACTCGGCTTTGGTAGTGACGCTTCATGTACCAGTGATTCCTGCTGGAAATGCTCTATTGACCTCACCATGATGTATATGTCCTATCTATACTGTTCATCCATTTTTTTTTTCAGGTCATTTTAGGGCATGAGGTAAAAAATAAGTTTGACCCAAATCTCAAGTAGACCACACCAGAGGAAACAGGGGTGTTTGAACACCCACCATTAAAAACTTCTAATGGCCCATTTTAATGTTTGTTTATCATCCAACTTGTTGATTAGGTCACACAGATGTTGATGAAGGGAAATCACAAAGCTTGATCCAAACCTTTTATGGCTCCTAAGAAATTTTTATTGGTGGGCGATCATTATCACAGTTTCCTATGATATGGTCAACTGTTTTTGCTCATGATTTAAAGTGATTTAAAAAAATGAATGGACAACGTGGATAAAACACTTTTTTCCGCGTACCAATCAGTATTGAGCTCATCCGTGAAAGGGTCACTACTAACTCAAAGAATGCTTCGTTTGGAATCGACAAAAGTTTAGTTTAAGTTATTCAGGTCAAGCTGATATAGACAAGTTGTTTAGGCTTAGTTATTCTTGATTAATTATTCAGATATTATTCTTTTTTTCTTATACATTGCACATTTAAGTATTAAAAATTTGGCACATATGGTTCAAGTGTATTACTTTAAAAATGTACAATCACACATGACATATGTGGAGCACTTAATTAAGAATGTATGGTAGCACATGTTGCACATGTATCACACATTAAGTGCATTAGAATATCAAGCGTTATGCATTTGTGGCACATTAGCATATGTTTGCAGCATGCAACATTTATATATTATGATCTTATAGTCCGACATATACCATTAAAAGGGACAAATGGATCTTTCCAAAGCCCCCAACAATGAAAAGGTGAAACCAAAAGCCCCCAACAATGAAAAGGTGAAACCAAGTTGTCCTCTCTTTACTACATCGCTTATCTTGTTGGTGCTGGGCAAAATAATTGCAAGTGAAGATTTTCTTACTGCATTAGTGGAGTTATTCTACACTTTAGCAGAGCTCGAATGATACATAGGTGGTTCGAAATATGGATAAAAGATTAAATGAAACAGTCTAAATTGCAGGGTCAGCCCTTGGTCGCTCTTCTCTCGGGAGACACGAGCGGTCCGTAGTGAGAAAAGGGGTGAAGATTTTTTTTTTTAATAAAAAAGGGAGAAAATTGGAAATCTGGTTAGGATTTTCCAAAGTAAAAGGAAAGAGGGACATTTTCTTTGAAAGTTATCTTTAAATGCACTTAGAGAGAATAAATAAATAGGAGGGTTGGAAAACTTTTTAGGACTTTTCTATAAAAACACATTCTTAAAAAATTATTAAAAAAATGTAAATTCCCCATCAAAGAAAAATGTCATGCTTTTGGAAAATGTTTTCCACCCAAATAGTTTACAAGCTCCCAAAGAGGCTTGGCAGTCCCACTGTGACCACCGTTGTCAATATTTTGAAAATATCAAGATAGTATCTTAGAAAATATGCTAAATTATATTGTCGTGAGATTTTATAAATCTCAAGAGTTTTGAAAATATCGTGATAAATTTGATTTATTAACTCAAGAAATAGTTAAAAGCTTCAATGATTTTTTTATATAAATATATTGAATTTTAAATTTATTTACTAATTTAAAATAAATATTTGTAAACATTTTTGCAAGACTTACCAATAATATCTTGAGAAAACTCATATTCAAAATTCTTACAAGAAATTTCCAGCCAAGAAATTTCCGAAAACAAGATTTGTCACTAGGGGTAGTCTCCCATTATATAAAATCTCACCCTTCTAGCAGATGCATCTCATTTAAATGAAATCCGATGACTAAAAGTGGTCTTACTCATCATGGAAGTCTACTTGCTTTAAACTTAGGCCTAGTTTGGAAACTTACATTTAGAGTGCATTGGAGTTCAAATCACAACTACACTAGAATTAAGGTGATTCCAAATCTTCAATTGTGTTTGGTGGCTTTTAATTGAAATGCATTGCGATCCAAACCTTTTAGGAGCTTTTATTTAGAATGCATTGGAATTCTTTAGCATATTCAATGGACCTGAATTTGATGAAATAAATTAGCTCTGAATTAATATGCATATGTGATATTTGATAAAATAATTGTAATAAGCTCATCGAAATATATATACCACAACAAAAAGAGAGGAAATTCGAGCCTCGGGTGGGCCACAATGTAAGGCTCACAAACGAGTGACTCACCGATGTTTTCTAACCGTCCATTTAGATGGCCAACATTCGGACAGTTTGAATCATTCTATTTAGTGTGATTTTAGTGTTACAATCAATAGTTGGATTGTTTTGGGATATCATCAACATAACACGTGCTGAGTATATTAGTAGCCTAGTGACACCTTTATTATATGTGTAGCTCTCCTATATTTAAAAAGTGATGTAGGAGAAGAACCCCATGATCGAGGGCGTGGATCACGCACCTTCCTGCGGGAGATGGACAGGAAGAAAAACAAGAGAAAACTAAGGAATTTCATATTTTGGAGTTCCAACTCAAACAGGAAATTGTTATTCCCGTTTTTGAACTTCGGCCCAACTTGTGGGGTCCATATTGATCATTTATAATGATCCATTCCGTCCATTTTGTAGATCTGCTCGACGCCGAGAAAACGCAACAAGTTTCACGTCGATCCGAGTTACGGATTGATCGTGGCGTCCAAAATGGTACGAACTGTCCAGAAAGTTCCGAATTCCGCCCACTGAAACTGGAGATGGTCCAGGTGGCACAATACTACTGATATGGGGAATCTAAGCCGACCATCTTGAAGAGTACGTCGATATCAATAAAACCACAAAGTTTCGTGGTAATTAGATATGTGGATTGCTCGTATCAGCGGAAGGAAGACGGTGCTGGCGTTATACAATTGCGCAGATTTTTCTATTTCTTTTCTAATTGTATTAGGATTCTTTTCTTCCTTTGCAAGTTAGTATTAAGTACGAATTTAGGATTTAATTTATTATTTAAAGCAAGTTAATTATGTTTATTTGATTATTCATTCAATTATCAATAAATCAATTATTTGGAATTTATTTCCTCTTTTTATTTTTATTTCTTCTCGTGGATTCGAGAAACACTCGGTTAGGGAGACGGTGATCGACCTACCACGTATCCTCCCTGCGTCATTGGTATCAGAGAGAGGTTTCTTCCTCAGGACGATGACTTCTAATGAAGGGTTGGATCCTCATCCTAAGGACGGTGCTCCAAGGGACTATCTAACAGCGACAGCTTTCGAGGCAGCATTTGAAGCAGCACAACGGGAGAACCGATTGATCCTGCAAGGTATACAGGCAACCCTCAACCGTATTGTAGCGACATTAAATCTGCCCCAAGCCCAAGGCAACAGTCAACAACCACCTGTGCTCGCTGTACGGAATAACCCCATGTTCCGTAGAGCACTGACGCAGGGAGGATACGTGGTAGGTCGATCACCGTCTCCCTAACCGAGTGTTTCTCGAATCCACGAGAAGAAATAAAAATAAAAAGAGGAAATAAATTCCAAATAATTGATTTATTGATAATTGAATGAATAATCAAATAAACATAATTAACTTGCTTTAAATAATAAATTAAATCCTAAATTCGTACTTAATACTAACTTGCAAAGGAAGAAAAGAATCCTAATACAATTAGAAAAGAAATAGAAAAATCTGCGCAATTGTATAACGCCAGCACCGTCTTCCTTCCGCTGATACGAGCAATCCACATATCTAATTACCACGAAACTTTGTGGTTTTACTGATATCGACGTACTCTTCAAGATGGTCGGCTTAGATTCCTCATATCAGTAGTATTGGGCCACCTGGACCATCTCCAGTTTCAGTGGGCGGAATTCGGAACTTTCTGGACAGTTCGTACCATTTTGGACGCCACGATCAATCCGTAACTCGGATCGACGTGAAACTTGTTGCGTTTTCTCGGCGTCGAGCAGCTCTACAAAATGGACGGAATGGATCATTATAAATGATCAATATGGACCCCACAAGTTGGGCCGAAGTTCAAAAACGGGAATAACAATTTCCTGTTTGAGTTGAAACTCCAAAATATGAAATTCCTTAGTTTTCTCTTGTTTTTCTTCCTGTCCATCTCCCGCAGGAAGGTGCGTGATCCACGCCCTCAATCATGGGGTTCTTCTCCTACATCATTCTTCCCCACTTGAAAAAAACTCGTCCTCGAGTTTCGCTTTAGGTTAGGGCCATGATTTGCTTTTAACTTCGGAAGTTGATGCTTGCGAGCCTTATCCTGGAATGCAGCAAAAAAAATTTTCGACTTCTTCTCCACGCCAACATGAATAATTGCAATATTCTCTGATACATCAAAAGTTGGCTTTTTCTGAGAAAGGACAATTTCCTTCACAATGAGCAATTCATCAGGAAGTTTGGCAACTACGATCACCTCGATTTCCTGCATTGCTGGCGTGACACTTTCTGAGATACTCATGGATTCTGTCAAAACTGACTCCATAATGTCTGGAATAATTTTAGACTCTCCTTCCCTATCCTTTAAGATTGGGGTATTGATTTCCTCCACCTCTTCAGAATTTTGAATATCCTCTGATATGGTGGTGGGTTGTAATTCAATGACCTGATCCGAAGTTGCATTACTTCGAAAATCTCTTTCAATATACTCCCCACGATCATTCCCACACGTAGGCCGTCGTACGATGATGTCTTCGACCTCTTTATCGCTAGGTTTTGAATCGTCTGGGGTTGCCCTGTGATAGGCCACCTGGGGTGCTCTACGGAACATGGGGTTATTCCGTACAGCGAGCACAGGTGGTTGTTGACTGTTGCCTTGGGCTTGGGGCAGATTTAATGTCGCTACAATACGGTTGAGGGTTGCCTGTATACCTTGCAGGATCAACCGGTTCTCCCGTTGTGCTGCTTCAAATGCTGCCTCGAAAGCTGTCGCTGTTAGATAGTCCCTTGGAGCACCGTCCTTAGGATGAAGATCCAACCCTTCATTAGAAGTCATCGTCCTGAGGAAGAAACCTCTCTCTGATACCAATGACGCAGGGAGGATACGTGGTAGGTCGATCACCGTCTCCCTAACCGAGTGTTTCTCGAATCCACGAGAAGAAATAAAAATAAAAAGAGGAAATAAATTCCAAATAATTGATTTATTGATAATTGAATGAATAATCAAATAAACATAATTAACTTGATTTAAATAATAAATTAAATCCTAAATTCGTACTTAATACTAACTTGCAAAGGAAGAAAAGAATCCTAATACAATTAGAAAAGAAATAGAAAAATCTGCGCAATTGTATAACGCCAGCACCGTCTTCCTTCCGCTGATACGAGCAATCCACATATCTAATTACCACGAAACTTTGTGGTTTTACTGATATCGACGTACTCTTCAAGATGGTCGGCTTAGATTCCCCATATCAGTAGTATTGGGCCACCTGGACCATCTCCAGTTTCAGTGGGCGGAATTCGGAACTTTCTGGACAGTTCGTACCATTTTGGACGCCACGATCAATCCGTAACTCGGATCGACGTGAAACTTGTTGCGTTTTCTCGGCGTCGAGCAGCTCTACAAAATGGACGGAATGGATCATTATAAATGATCAATATGGACCCCACAAGTTGGGCCGAAGTTCAAAAACGGGAATAACAATTTCCTGTTTGAGTTGGAACTCCAAAATATGAAATTCCTTAGTTTTCTCTTGTTTTTCTTCCTGTCCATCTCCCGCAGGAAGGTGCGTGATCCACGCCCTCGATCATGGGGTTCTTCTCCTACATCAAAAAGGGCAGAAAAAGGCATTTCGTAATAAAAAAAAATGAGATTTGAAAACACACTAAAAGAATATATATATATATATATATATATATATATATATATATATTTCAAATGGAAAATTTTACAAAAGGTTACATAATTAATACATAATTTTCATTCTCGTACCTCTTTCAAAAAGCTACCTCATTAATCGGTATTATTATCATTCCACAACCTACAGTTACCATCGTTGTGGAACAAATCAGTCAATTGCTTAGGTGGGCTCCACTATGATGTTTATGTGGAATCCACCCTGACCACCAGGTGTGTCACCCCATTTTAAGCCAAATGCCTAAAAATCAGCTCCATCTACAATTTAGGTGGACAACACAAAAAGGTGTTGTAGACACCCCACCTTCAAAAGGCTTGTGAACCACTCGATGACTTTGACTTGGCGGAAACCGATCTTAATATACGACTGAAAGTGGGCCACCAAGGCGATGGACGGAGCGGATCAGTCAATAGACTCAACATACAGCTGTGGGAGTGTGTGCGGCACACACACAAATCATGCACCCAAAACCATGCAAAATTCACAAAAGGACAAAAAGAAAAAAGAAAAGGAAAAAGGAAATGGCTATGAACGGCCACCATGTGATGGTCACCATATGGATATCCACCATTCAAAAGTGATGCTCGTCCACTCGCCACAATCATGCTCGCCCACTGATCGGGCCATGATCCCTGCCACCATGCACCTCTAAGCAGCCCCACCCACCTGTCTGCCTCACATTTGCTCGGCCGCACTTGTCGATGTCCTCCAACCAATCTGACGACGTGACTTATCAAAAATCAACATGCGTCCGCTTCAAACGGACGATTATTTATCAAAATCGTCATGCATCCATTTGTACGCTTGAGGAAATCAAAAAATCGTCTCTTGCCTGTCCATTTAAGCAGGGGCCCAACGACTGAAAGGGAGGGGGAGCGAACGGATGAGCAACGAGCGAACAGTGAGAGTGGATGGGGGAATTTTTTTGAGAAAGTGAGAGAGAGTGACAGAGAGAGGCGAAGCAGCGAAGCTCTGCTGAATCCCTCCTCGCAGGGATTGGCGAATCTTAGGCGGTTGAAGCTCTACCCCACTAATCAACCATCTGACATCGGCAGAGCAAGCCTCTTGCTTCGGTAACCATACACCAGTGATCGAGCCTCTCTGTTTCTGTCTCTTTCTCTATTGAGAAGTGAAAAACAACATCGAGTAGGGTGGTAATCTGGGACGTCCGACCATCCTCTGTCTTTCCTATAAAGAAGGGGTATCTGATTTTCCTTTTTTCTTACTCACATCTCGAAGTGCTCACTCTTCGTCAATCATTCTCAAAGTCAAAGTCAACGAGTAGGGTTGGAATTCGGAGCGTCTGATCATCCCTGGTTTTTTCGATGAGAAAGGGTGTCTGACTCCCCCTTTTCCCTCTCACATTTCGAAATCAAACTATATTCCACTCCGCACATTCCATATATACTCCATCCTTCCACACACTCACTATTTACTTTCAGTGTTATTTCTTTTCTGCTTTTGCCAACCTGGGCCCTAAAAAAGCTTGTGAAGTATGGCCTAATCTTTCAGGTATAGACTTTTTTTAGAATCCCCCTAAAATTGTTTAGCCTCGTAAAGTAGAGATCGTGCGATGCATGGGTGATAAGGAGGTGCCTAACACCTTCTCCTTTTGTAACCGTGGCCCTTACCCGGAATCCACGGTACAGATCAACTTATCCAAATGGAAGTTATTTAAAAGACTAGGGATTATTTGAAATACCCTAGTCATTTTGGCATTTTCATGAGTCCTAACCAACTGTGGATTCTAAGGCCTTTTTTTCGACCAGGTGGCGACTCTGTTAAATATACCAAATCCGAGAATGTCAATCTGTTGTCTTCAGAAAAGGTTTTGCACAACCAAGGAAAATCAAAGCCAAGTGAACCAATCATTGCAACTATGCGCCCTAAATCAAAATAAACTGAAAAAGAAAACAGTAGGCACACATGTACACGCTTCGAGCGCGGGACGGCGTCCTCAAGTGTATAGGGCAATGCTCACCCTCCAATTTGTTCCCATTAATATGGCCCACGTGAATTACAAATGGCTATGATTTTTTGGCTTAAATTTTTGTGTGGAATATAATAGTTGGAGTGGATTTTTATATAATTATCACAGTTGTTCTGCAAAAATCAAGGGTGGTCATCTCTCTCATAACGGTTTCATTTGGTGTGGCCTACCAGAATCACAAGTTAGCTTTTTTATTTTTTATTTTTTATTTGTCTTCGGGCTAATACGAGACGAAATATCTAATGGTCAAAGTGGATCTTACATAAACATCACCTTGGGCCCTGTCAAAATCAAGAACCACCTCCCAATATAATTTCTTTTTTTTTTTTTTTTTTTTTTATATGAATAATCTATGTATAGTTGGAGGGAGAAGTGAGGACTTGATTTTTTTTTTAGAGGGGGGGGACCATGGTGATGCGTTTGTGAAATCCACTTGGATCATTAGATGCGCAATCCTAGCTTAAGCCTAGAGCCAAAAAAATTGGCTAACTTGTGATTAGGTGGGCCACACCAAAGAAAACAGTTTTGGGAGAGACATACACCCTTGCTTTTTACATGACACACTATGATGATTATATGAAATCCACTCCAAAGATTACATGACACTCCAAAATTTAGGTTTGAGGCCTAAAAAACCAGGCCCATCCATGATTTAGTGGGCCATACCAAGGGAAATGCTAGGAGGGCAATCATTGCCCTATGTCCATGTGTTCCACCTTAATCACGGATGGGGTAGGTTTTTGGGCCATTAGCTTAAAATGAGGCCATGCGCACAGTGGGGCCCACCCAAGCTCTAACCCATTTGCTCACATGCCCACCTGGCCAGCATTTAAAAAAATGTAACAGAAAGAGTGGAAAGATAATAATATTGATTAACAGGATAGCTTTTTGAAATAGGTATAAGAATATAAATTTCATATTATTATATATATATATATATATATATATATATATATATATATATATATATATATATATATATTATTTATTTATTTTTGTAAAATCTCCTTTCTAATACTTCTGATACTATTTACCTCCTAATCCGGTGCCAAACTATAGAATTGAGGCAAATCCCTCCAAATCCTCTCAAATCTCTTCAAATATAATCAAGCACACTGCGCCAAACACCCCTTGGGACCAATTGCCTTTCAGGTGATCCCTGCATGCAACCCAAAGTTCCATCCAGCCCATAGTCATGGGCAACATTCATTTGTTTTCCTATTATGTTATGCCATGAACCCAAAAACTAGATAGATATAAAACTCAAGTGAGCCACAGGAGTGAAAGAGTGAGGATTGAAAGCTCACCATTAAATTCTTTGTGGGACCCACCTTATAAATGAGTTGGATGACATATCACATCACACTAACCTAGGAAAAGTATCAATGGTGGGTATTTCAACCTCTCTGTTTTCTTGTAGTGTGGCCCCTTGAATATGAGATCTGGTGCTTTTTTTTCTTTTTTTTTGGGCTCAAGTCATGCTCTAAGCTGGCGAAATTGACAAAGCGAATTGGATTTCACACAAACATCGAGGTGGCCCCACAGAGCTTTTGGTCATAAGGACTTTACCTGCAGGATCGGTTAAAGGAAAGACAGCATTCAATCCACACCATCAACGATCAGAGTTAATTAATGAACAGCCTACCATCGGTCAATGGATGTGAGGACCCATTTTTCTTTTCAAGGGTACGATTCCATGACATCCAACGATGGGCCCTTTGAAATTTTTAATGGTGAGGCATTCAATCACCACTGTTTCCTGTAGTGTAGTCCACCTGAGATTTGGATGTGCTTAATTTTTGGGACCACGTCCTAAAATAGGATGGAGAAACGGATGGACAGTCTGGATATACAAAATATCATCAAGATGGGCCCACGGATGGAAGCGGATGGACTAATGAGGCTAAAAGGGGAGTGGATTAACCGTTAACCGGGTAACAGCTTAGTGGGTGTTACCCTAACCATGTGGGCCTACTTTGATTTATTTTTTTTATATACCCACGCTGTCCATCTGTTTTTACATCTTATTTTAGGATATGATCTCAAACCTTAAGAAGATCCAAATCTCAGGTGGACTTTACCATTAGAAATAGTGATGAATGACCATTTAAAAAAAAATTTGTGGGCCGTAAAGGCTTTGGATCAAGCTTATCTTTTTATTTTTCCTTAGTCCAGATCTTCTTTACATTATCAACAGGTTAGAATACAAATAAACATTACGGATTATGGAAACCTTAGAATGGGCTCTTTGGGATTTTTAATGGTGAAGCACTCAATCACCACTGTTTCTTGTGGTGTGGTCCACCTGAGATTTAGATCTTCATAATTTTTGGGAGCCCATCCTGAAATAGGCTTGAGAAATGGATAGACAGTATGGATGTAAAAAAAAATCATCAAGGTGGCCCCGTGATAAGTGTAACACCTAATCCACTCGGGCTAAAAGTAGGAGGTGGCTATTGGACAGTGCTCTTTGAGCCCTACCACACTGTCCTTTTTTTTTTCGATCATGAGCTTAAAAAAAAAGAAAAAAAAAAAAAGAGAGATAAATCCAAATCTCAAGTGAACAACACTATGAAAAGAGTTATAATTGAACTCCTGCCATTAAAAACTTCCTATAGCTCGCTGTAATGTTTATTTTCCATCCAACCTGTTGATTGGGTCACACAAAGCTGGATGAAGGACAAACACAAGATATCAGCATCAGTGCATCACCCAAAACTTTTGTGGCCCAAGGAGTTTTTTAATGGTAGGCAGTGAACACCACTATTTCCTATGATGTGTTCCACATGAGACTTGGATATTCCTTATTTTTAGGCTTGTATCCTAAAATGATTTAGAAAAATAGATGGACGGCATGGATGACCCATATTAGGATTGCAAAGCACCATCATGTGGCGGCTGCCGACAGCATGTTTAAAAGTTGCTAGGTGGCATAAGCACTTACCGAGGGGAGCGAATTAGATGCTACCCTGGTAACACGTTAGTGGGTGTTACCCCTACCGTGTGGGGCCTACCTTGAAGTATTTTTTGTATATCAATGCCGTCCATCGATTGTTACACCTAATTTTAAGATGCAATCCAAAATTATAAGAAGATCCAAATCACAGGTGGACCATACCAATAGAAAGAATGATGAATAATCATTAAAAGCATTTTGCGGGCCACAAAAGTTTTAGATCAAGATGATCTTTAAATTTTCCCTTCATCCAAACCTTCTTGACATTATGAAGAGCTTGGATTGCAAATAAACATTAACAAAACCTTACTATGGGCTCTTTGGAATTTTTAATGGTGGGCACTCAATCCGCATGGTTTCCAGTGGTATGGTCCAGTTAAGATTTGGATTTGCATCATTTTTAGAAGACCATCCGAAAATGGGCAGGAGAAATAGATGGAAGGTGTGGATATACAAAATACTATCCATGTGGGCCACACAGAAAGGGGAACACCCACTAAGCTCTCCCTTGGATAACATTAGTTCCCTTCCGCAGCTACGGCACGTGGTCAAATCAAATCTAAACACACATATGACCGCTAGCTGTTGAGGTCACCATCCAATTAGAGTTCAGTCCATGTGGAGATTCAAGTTCGACAATAGTGCTCATGAGAAATCTAGTCCGTCCATCAATTTCGAAAGCTCACAGTAGGATAAGAATTTAAAAAAGACGTAGATTCAAAACTCAGGTGGGCCACACTGTTGAAAAAAAGTGACAATGAAAACATACACCTTTGAACTTGTTTGTGGGGCCGCTAAAAGCTTCAAATCAGGCTTATGCTTGTGGAATCAGTTCATCCCAATGAGAATAACCTTACGAACGGTTGATGGGCTCTCAGAAGGTTTCAACAGTAGTGAATATCAATTCTCACTCTTTCTTGTTGTGTGGCCCACCTGAACTCTAGAAATGCTTCAATTTTTAAATCCTGTCCTATTCTGATCTTTCAAGACTGATAAACGGAGTGGATTACTATACACATCACGGTGGGCCCCACCTACGCACAGGCAATTCCCATCCTCAGCACCGGAAGCTTATCATTTATCCTGCTATCCAATCTCTCGTTGATATTTGTCACGAGATACCCTCATACAACGAGATAATTACGAGATTACCCTTTTGGATGAAGAGTCGAAGTTGCACGCTTCGTGTCTTTCCTCACCGGAAGCGGATTGCGTACTGAGTAACTCAATACGAGTAAACTCTGTGGGTCCACCTTAAATTATGTATTTTATCCACTCCGTTAATCCATTTTAACAGATACTTTTATGGCTTGAGAAAAAAAAAAAGCATATAAAAATCTTAAGTGGACCACACCACAGGAAAAATATGAATTGAATCTGTACCATTGAAAAATTCTTGGGGGTCGTGGAAGTTGTGGATCAAGCTGATATTTGTTTTTTCCCTTCATCAATGTATGTGTGATCTTCTGAACAGGTTGGATGACAAATAAACATCACTGTGGGCCCCAGAAAGGTTTCAACGGTGGAAATCAGTATACCCACTGTTTCTTGTGGTATGGTCCACCTAGTTTTTTGATATGCTTAAATTTTGGTTTCAACCCCTTAAATGAACTGGAAAAGCGGATGGACGGTGTAGATGAAGTACATACATTTACAGTGGGCCAACTGAGTTTACTCAGTACGATAAGCGCGTCCTGAGGACGCAATCCGATTCCTTTCCCCCGTCTCCTGTCTCAGGAAAGCGCCAGATCCGAGTGGGCAAAGGCACTTACAAATATCTAATGGCTGCCGTGGAATTACGGAATTGCCCCGGCCAGAAATATCATAACTTTTCGCGACAAAAATTCGTAAATCGTTCCAATCGAAGGGGTAAAAACAGTAATTTGGTCGCTGTCGTAAAAGTTCCTTGCACCTTTTGCGGGTAGGTCTGGCGTCATATTCGGGCCTTTTCTCAAACTACCCTCATTAAGACCGTGTATTTACAGTACGGCCCTTCAGATATGTAGAATCTCATGCTGGGCCCCACCGGGTGATGATCTAGGACTCAGATTTGGTGGATCCGTGACTTGGATCATGCTGATATTTGTGTTTTCCCTTTATCCAAGTCTGTGTGACCTTATCAATAGGTTGGATGGCTAATAAACATTAAGGTGGGCCCTAGGAAGCTTTTAACGGTGGATGTTCAATCAACACTGTTTCATGTGGTGTGGTCCACCTGAGATTTGGATCTACTTCACTTTTGGACTCATTCGCTAAAATAATCTGGCGAAACAGATGGACGGTGTGGATATAAAGCACATAAATCAGGGTGGGCCCCACAGTCATGGATCCACAGACCTTGGTGGCCCCCACATCGGTCATGATATACGTTAGTGAGATATTTTGCCCCATCTACATAGGGCCTACTGAATAAGTGGCCTGGATTCGTCTAAAAGGCCTAGCATTATCATCTTGAAAAATTCTTTCATTTGGCTTATCATGGGTGGGGCCCATTTGGATGATCAGATCATCTGGGCTTTTCATCTGGTTGGACCCACTGTTAAGTACGGCGAGTCTGTCTTTTTACGTTGGCCCACCTACACTTCAGCACTCACGGACTCGCCCCTAAAAACAAAATGGTGATGCGGCCTTTCAGTAGTGGAACGTCAATCCATATGACATTTGCAACCGTACAAATAGTTTCATTTTTAGATCTTGTCCCATCTAAAGTGTTCCCACGATTCGACGGTTTGGATTAAAGAATACATAAACCAGGGACCCGATATGTAGGTGCACGAGTATGATTCACCCTACTCTACTAGAGTATCACACAAATCAAAAGAAACTGATCAGTTACAGCTGCGCTGTACGCTAATTTAGCATGCAGCTGCGTGTTTCCCTGAAAGGCATTACTTTTCAAGAAATCTGGTCCATGTAAATAGTGGGCCACTGTGAAAATCCTAACATAATAAAATCAGGACCGTTCATCAGAACTCCCACACCATAAAAGTCAGTGGATAACCGACGGATTGATTCAGCAAGTAAAGGATATGGCCCACTTAAATAAATGGACGGATGTCCTGCAAAAGCTACAATTTGGCGGGAAGATGGAGTTGGATGCTGACTTCACATGCTTCTCCTCACAAATATCTCCTCGACCAAGTGGCTGGAACACCATCGGCAGGATTCATGTGTTAGTTTTACACAAATTAATTAAAATGGTGGTGACTCATCCTGTTCCCATTCAGCACTGTTGTATCTAAATTCCGGGTCCCACTTGCATGGAGCAAAATATCTAAAACCACACTGATCGAGAAATCCTAACCTTACAATCAAGGGCTATCAAATGGATGGTTAAAAGTAATACGATGGATTTTCAATCATGATGCGTAATATTATAATCTCAGTACATTTTTCAGCCATGCTCCATCCACAGTTGGGTCAGTGATTTAGACGGTCTGGATTGCCTTATTAGTATGCCATGTGTACGTTTGAAGAGGGACGCCAATTGCTTTAGTCTTTATGTGGTTGGAAGCTATGTGGGGCCCACCGAGATGTCTGTGACAAATCCACCCAGTCCATCAGTTTCCAAAGGAGAAATATCATCCAGATAATAAACTTCTGTGGCCCCCCAAAAAGTTTCCAATGGCGAGGATTCAATCCGTGCTGCTTCATGTAGTGCGGCCTACCTGAGTTTTTGATATGCCTGATTTTTGGACTCCTGTCCCATTGTGAAATTTAAAAACCGATGGACGGAGTGGATTTATCACGGACGTCTCTATGGGCTCCACATAGCTTCCCACAACAGGAGCTTCCTGTTGCAGCGGCGGCGCAGGTAGAGTCAACATCTTTTTAAACGGTGCAAAACAAACACGAGAGTCTACCAATACCATGAAAATGCCCTCCATCATGACAACAATCACGAAACTACCCTTCCCAGTAGTGGGCCCCACCTCTATGCACTTTTATCCCAAATTCCTCCACCATGGACTCCGAGAATCCAGATTTCTCTCTTTTTAGGGATTATATATATATATATTATTATTATTATTATTATTATTAATATTTTCTTTTTATTCTCTCCTCCATTTAAAACCCGCGACTACAAAAAGCTCCCCACAGAGCTTTTCCTGCTCTTTGCTCCCAAGTCTCGTGCCGGAAGATCTCATAAATTCGGTAATTCCACAAATACCCTTCCCCCGTCTCTATCTTCTTCACACCTTTCGCATCTCGAACAGAGATTTTCTGCCCATTTTTAGGCCTTCTTTCGATTTCCTGTGAAAATTTCGGATTTTTACATTCAAGCAGTTGTTTTTCTTTCGTGAAACGCGGATTCTTGTGATTTTTGGTGATTTTGTGGATATGAATGTGGAATTTGAGTTCATTTGAGAATAAATGATATTTTCTGTCCATTTTAGGCCTTTTTCCGTTTTCCTCTGAAAATTTGCGATTTTTACGTTCAAGCAGCTGTTTTTTTGGTGAAACACGCGATGTGGTTTTCTTTTGCTTCGTGGATACTGATGCGGAATTTGAGTTCTTGCGAGAAAGAAAAGAAAATGAAAATTTCTGTCCATTTTAGGCCTCTTTCTTTTCTCGATTTCTTTTGAAATTTTGGTATTTTTACGTAAACTTGCTATCCTCCCTTTTTTGCGGTAATTTTGAAGATTTTTGGTGTGGAATTTTAGTTCTGGTGAGAAAGTTCGAGATTTTGAGGCGAAGTTTTGGGAAATTACGTTCTAGTAGTTGAATTTATAGTGGCTAGAGCAATATTTGTGTGGGGTTTCTTTTGGTAATTTTGTGTATCTCATGTGGAATTCGAGTTCTTGTAAATAAAAGATGAGTTTTTGGGGAGCGAATTTTGATAGTTTTCTTCACATGGTTTTCATTTCAGGTTTTTGAGATATTTGTAAAATTCATAAATTTCTCTGAAATATGGTTTCTTCGGTGTGATTCTGAATTTTTCTTTTTCTTTTTTGGTGGAAAGATCCTTTCTTTTTCATCTTTGAATTTATGGAATATGATAAAATCTGATGGAAATTGTTGCAATTGAAGTTTGAAAGATAGTTTTGTCAGAGAAATTACTACAATTTGTAAAAAAATTGAAGTGAAAATTTTGAGATATTTCAGAATTGTTGGGACCGTCGGGAAATTGTAATTGAATACTTTTGGTGATTTTATTATCATTTTTTTTCTCTATACTTTGATTGCTTTGAATTGAAGTATTTAGTGTCAAAGTTGGAAACATAGTTGTTTTTCTGATGGAGAGCCGCTATTTATGTCCATTTTGATCATTCGTTTGCACCCATTTTCTAATTTGTGAATTGAAATTGTACACTTTTGCGCTGTTTCAATTCCCAAATTGGGAAAATGGTGTAACCAAAATTAGAAAGGGTGGGCTCAGATATCAATTACCCCTTTGATATAGGAACACTCCTTTGATGAGTTTTGCTAAACCCATGTATGCTTGTAGAGCCCTGTCCATCTACGTCCTAGTGTACATGCTAACAGTGGCACACATGACACATGTGCAATATCTGAGCAGTCTGTGAAGTGGGCCACACTCTGTAGATTCCCTACAAAGAAATCTGTCAGGTTTACTTATCAGGTGGGCAAACTTGATTTTTCCTTCTATTTCTGGGCCAGAATATGTACACAGTCTGGCCTATATGGACTGATCAGATCTAGCACATACTTGCCATATTGGCAACGGACTAGTGTGTGGGCAGGCTGGGTTATACATGCGAGTGGGTATGGCAACCTCTTCTTTTGATATCCTCGCCTGTAATCATGTTTAAACACATTGGTGTATTTACAAATGGGCTATACTATGGTATGGATTTAACGCACATTGTACAAGCGTTAGCATACATGTGGCATGCATGTAGGCTAATCCCAGCCATCCAAGCTGTAGACATCCTTGTGAGTGGATAATAGCCTGAAATCATACTGATTAGGTGATTTTAACCACCCAATTGGTGGTTGTCAAATGGACAGTTGAAAAAGGAAATGGTTAACAATCCAAACACAATAGGGGTTCGGATTGTTAATATTGTTCAATCAGTGCAGCTTTTGGGCTATCCTCCATTCATGGTGGGGCCAATGATTGTGATCGCCAATGATTGTGATCGTCCTGGACTGACGCCCATGTATACCATTTTTCTTTGATAGTGGTTGCTAATGGTCTGCCTAAAATGTGGCAGGCTATGCTCCATTCATGGTGTGGCCAATGATTTTGATGGCCATGGACTGATGCACGTGTGTACCATCATTCTGTTATAGTGGTTACCAACTGCCTGCCTGAAGTGTGGCAAACTCTGCACTGTACTCTCTCCAATTTGAGACATTGAATTGTAGAATTTCTAGCCTGAATTTGTTATTTCGGTTGTTAGAAACGCTACGAGTATTCACATGAACAAGTGAAGATTGCAGCACCCTTTCGGATTGAAGTAAACAGGACTCCTTTGGCTTTCTGTGATATTCATGCTCTAATTGCATTAAATTGTAAAATATTTGTGGGATATTCAACTAACTTTTTCTTGTATAGCAAGTCATTTTGCCCGGAGTTCAAATTTGCGAGGTATTGTGCTTCTTGTAATTTCAATTTTGATTCATTGCTGATTCTAATGGTGCCTTTGGAGAATAATGTTCCAAAGATGTTGCCTGGAGACTAAAAATTCGGCAACACTGATATCTGTCACTTGTTAAATGCTAAAAATGCACATTTTTTGCACTTTTCTTTAGCAGTAATTTTAGCCATTGTAATGCGGTGTATGTTAGCCTGGAGGCATCTGTGTTGTACTGTAGTTTTATAAGTAATTTATACCCGAATTTGCAGTTTTTATTTTTATTTTTATAGAAGATAGGTGCCGTTGGTGCCACCATTCGGGGAAAAAGGTGGCATTGGTGCCTGGAAGCCACATTGTTGTTTTCTTCGGGGCTATCAATGTGCTAGGTCTGGGTTGGTTTGGTACTAGATTTTGAAATGATCAGGATGGCCATTTCAAAATTTTGATTTTGCTCGGCCCAAGGCCAGCACATTGACAACCCTTCTCTTTTTAGTCTTTTTCTGGTCTTGTTAAATTGACTCTAATTAATTCTCAATTCTCTGCAACTGTCATTGAAGGTTGTAACCACATTTACCGTGATCCTGGTAGTGTCTAAGAAGCTTATGGAAGAAAGTCGAATGATATTCCAAGAAAAGATTTGAAAGCTGTAGAAAGTGCAATAGTCTGCCTTTGGGTTCAGTTGGGTTTTGATTCCAGAGAAGTGTTAAAGTGAAACATGGGTCCTCTTTGTGAATTCTGTGGGGAGCAAAGGTCCATGGTATATTGTAGATCTGATGCTGCTTGCTTGTGTTTGTCTTGTGACCGCAACGTTCATTCCGCAAATGCACTTTCTTGGCGCCACTCGCGGACCCTTTTGTGCGACAGATGCAATTCACAGCCTGCAGTAGTTAGGTGTGTTGAGGAGAAGCTATCTCTGTGTCAAAATTGCAATTGGAATGGACACGGTAGCTCTGGCTTGGCTTCTGAACATAAAAGACAACCGATCAACTGCTACTCGGGCTGCCCTTCAGCAGCGGAACTGTCTAGAATCTGGTCATTTATTGAGGACTTCCCTTCTACAGCAGATTCGAATTGTGAGGAGGGGTTTGGCTTGATGAGCATCAATGAGAATAGTGCTAGCAACTATTGGGGGCCTCCAGAAAGCAGTACGGTGGACCCAGTTGGCACAGGGATGCCTGACCTGGAAAATTCAGATAAATTTGATGCTTGGTTGGGATCCTCTCCAATGTCTGCATCTAATCCTACAGCGTGTGCAGATCAGCCGGTTGGATCCATGGACTCAACCACCCCCAAGGTGATAATGGTTTTGAATACTTATTATCTACCATCCAGAAACTTTCAATGTATGTGTCTGTGTTTGTCTGTGTCTGTCTATTTATGTCTATATATTAATGCTCTCCTTAGCTGCTGAATTGCTGGCATAAAACCTTGTATGAAGTGTACCTAATAGTTATTATGATTTGTGTTAACACTACACTAGTTGATGAACTTGTTAGGAATATAAACTTGGCTTGTCAGAATTAGGGCTGTTAAACTTGAAACATTCTGTTTTGTGCAAATAATAAAAGTTGAATGCCCATTCCTTTGATGAAATTATTAGTCTCTTGAGCTTGATTTTTAGATCCAGGTATACCTCATGATTCAGAAAGTGTCATGCATATGAGACTAATTTTTGGCAAAAAAGAAAAAAGATTAATATTAATCTGTAGAAAAAATGGGTTGGGGAGTATTTGAGTTGCTACTTAATTCATTGCTGTCTTTGGATTCCCTCACTGTAGAGACCTGATTCTTAAATGGGATTAAAACAGATCTGACTCAAAACCACATGTCATTTACAAATTGGTGTGGAAATCCAAATGAAATGGCCATTCAATTTGTTTTTTTCATGGTTGGCCAATTTGTTAATGGTATTATTTAAGCAATCTCCCAAGTAATGGTTTTTCAGGTGTCCAAACAGGGCCCAGAGTAACTAACTGATTTAGATTTGATCTATATTTACACATGGGGTAGTGTCTCGATTTATTTGACTACTTGTTGATCATTTCTGCTTATTATGCAGCTATCTTGTACTGGGACAAAAGCCCTTGGACTCTGTGAAGATGATGCTTTATATGAAGATTTCAGTATGGATGACGTTGAGTTGAGTTTTGAGAACTATGAAGAGTTCTTTGGCATATCTCAGAATCAATCAGGACAGCCTTTTGAGGATGCCGATATTGATAGTTTGTTTGCAACAAAGGGCATGCCTGCAGCTGGGACCAGCGGTCAGGGTGATTTCGCAGAGGTTTGCTCCTTTAACACATCCTTACTTTTATTGCTCAGGCTCACATCTGTTATCCCTCTTTCACATACATTAACTTTTCCTCCAATATATGACTTGCAGATTTCTTGGTATTTGATCTTTGCAGTTAGTTCTAATCAATTAGCTAAGCAGGATTTCAATTTGGTCAGATGGCTCCCTTGTTTTCTTATTGAAGTGATGAAATAATTTTATAGCTTGTGTGCGATTTACAAGGCCTTTTTGAATTGGGTGAAACAAAAGCGTGTTTATGGAAAACTAAACATTACATTTGAGGAAAGGGAAATGTCTGGAAAAGAATTCACGTTAATCTGTTTCTTTTTTTAGCGCACATGACTTCTGTGGAAATGTTAGCAGGTTGACAGTGAAAAAGAGGGCTTTCTCTCGTAAATGTGGAAATCTTGATTTAATAGGTTCTTTTTGGGAAATGGTTTTACTCTTTTTTTTGACGAAAACTGTCGAAATGGAAATCAATCTGCACACCTAATTGTGCTTTTACAAGCAGAGGAAAACGTAGCATATGTGGAAATTGATTATTATTTCCACAGTTTTTCATTGTTTTTCACCAATCCAAAAAAAAAAAAAAACCCCTAACTCAATGCAGCCATGTCCACATTTGACGCCGCATGGTGTCATCTTTTTTTACTTTTCTCTTGTAGTTGAGCACTATTTCCTTCTCGTTTGCTTGCTTGTTTTTTGGTAATGCACTTTGATGCGGACATCAGGCCCTTTAGAGTTTATCAGCGTAGGAGGCGAGTGACACCTATATCTTTAGGGCTCGATGATGACGGGCCTGGGTCGTTCGTGACGACTTGAGGAACATTGAAGACCTTACACATATAGTCCGAGACATTTGAGAAGACCCCACCTTGGGAAGACATGTGTAAGTTGCTTGGAGGAGATGATCGGATCGTTGGATCGTGATGATGATGTGATCGAACCGTTGGTTCGTTGTGGCCCACTTTCATCACACCATCATCGGAGCCCATTGGACATCTTAGATTTGAGTTTATTTTATGCATTTTTACTTATTTGAGTTTTGGGTTAGTGTGCGCACGTTTTTTTTCATGCAAATGTCTTTTTTTTGAAATTTTATTAGTAGGGGTATTTTGGTAATTATGCTAATTCCGAATTTTATAAGGGTCTTGCCCTAAACCTTTTTAATTAGTTATTGATTATTGATTAAGAAAAGGTTGGTGGCTCCTCTTCCTCCTCTCTCTCTCTTGGAACTTCATCTTCTTCTCCAATCATCTTCTTTTCCTTGCTTCTTATGCGCCTCCAACTTCTTCTAAGGTAAACTTGTTATTTCTTTTTTCTCTATTTTTATTCTCTCATAACTTCTAGATCCTAGATTTGAGATTTGATCCAAAATCCCTATTTCTCAAATTCCAAAATCCATAATCCGAGAAATCCCTCGATCTCTGGGACTAGTGATTCACATTGGGTATTTGGATTAAGACCATGCAAGATCGGGAGGTTTCATCCCTCGCCGGATCCAACCTATGCATTATTTGAATTTCTTACTTCGTGGTTGTGATGATGGCCCGCTCCATTACATGTCTCTTTGTGATTTTCTTAGTTTATGATGGTTGATGTTGAATTTTTAGATTATTATTGTCTTTTATTTCCGCTGGATTATATGTGTTCATGAGCATGCATCATAATTAGGGCATCCTACATCATACTTCCTACTTACTTTCTGTCCAATTCCTGTAAGTCTGGAAGGAGGTTTGCAATAGTGTCTTCCACCTTCCCGAAATTATTTCTTGATGAGGACATCAGTGGTGCACCCTTTAGAGTGTACCAGATGAGGAGACGTCGCCGACAGAGTACCGGAGCAGAGGAGTTGATGTGGATGGACGCCAGGTCCATCAGACCCATTTTCTGACGCGTTACGAGTACATGAGTTGTAGGACCGCAGGAGTAGTATGATCGCAGGATCATGGAGCGGATTTCATGCCCTGTCGCGCGTGTGGTTTAGTTTTTAGGCGTTTTCCTGTTCTTTTTCTTGTTTTTCGGCACTTTAGTGCTGTGGTTTAGTTTTAGACGTTTTTTTGTTCTTTTTTTTGTTTTTAGGCACTTTAGTACACTTTATTATTTCGTGGCTTAGATATACCCTTTGAGAAATCCTATTTTTATTTAGTGAATAAATGAAAAAAAAAAAAAAAAACAGATGCTTTCTTCCTCTTTTATCAAAGAGACTAAGGTTTTAGGATTGACCCTCGGGTGTTGAGGATTCCACCTTGGATTTTGCGTTTTCTTCTTCTATCTTCAAGGTGCGTGAGAAGGTAAGGTTCATATCTTTTGATTGGGAGAACCTGTGCTTCTTTCATCTCGAACCCGCCTTTTCCTTTCCAACTCTTCCCTTCTTTCCCGTATCTTCCTCTTTTGATATGAACAGTAGAAGAGGGATGACTAGTCACGAGAATCGGATTCAAACGTGAATGTGGACGGGTTTATGCTAGATTTAGGGATATCCTCATATCCCTAGGTCCTCCCTTTTACTATTTATGTGATTTTATGCTAAGGGGTATGATCCTAATGGATTTGTTTCATTTCATTGTTGAAGTTTGCTTAATCCCTTTGATTGAAAGTAGTTAGTTAATTAATTTTATTCCTTAAATCTCTTCAACCTGATTATACGTGCATTTAGAGTTAAGTCATCGCATACCCCTACATCATTTCTGTTCCATTCTTTTAGCCCAACCATGGCAAATAGTGTGTAGCATAGCATTCTGTGAAGTATTGAGGCATAAGCTACATGGTGCGTAGTGTAAACTATACACTACCACTAGATTTTTAATCAAGGTTGCACTTGGTTGTACCAATTTCATGATATTCTGCACCAAATTAGACTGATTAATAATGAAATTTAACAAAATTTCATGATATTTAAGCTAAAGTAATAACAGGCAATGAGCAAGTATAAATGTAAAGAAAGAGCAACAAAACTGATTTAATATTGTTACTTATATTATTTTACTAAAATCATTGAAAAGATTAACTATTTTTTTTTTAATTGAAAATAGAAAAATGTAACAAATCATTGAAAACATTAATTGCTTTTAATGTTGTAGTGAAAAATAATTTGTAATGTGAGCTACATAGTGTGTAGTGTAGTCTATGTAGTGTGTAGCATATGCAGATTATCATGTAACATAGGCTACACGTGACTTGAGTTATTTTCATGAGCTACGTAGCATCTATTTAAAACATTGGCTTTTCCTTGAGCATCTGTAGCATCTATTTAAAACACTGGCTTTTCCTTGAGCATCTGTAGCTTTAAGGAGAGTTTTTGACCTTCTTGACTCTTGACTTGCTATCCTTCCCACCATTCCTTGTCTTTAAGCTTGAAACCGTTCCCTTCCAAACACACGAGTCTAGACCTGAATGGGATTGGAATCCATTTTGTAGCTTGGAGGACAACACCATGGGGCTATGCTTCGAGACTGGGTGTGGACCAGTCCTTGCAGCACTTCAGGATATAAGGCTTCCCAATCCCTGGGATAGCCTGATTGTTTGTCGAGGTGAATTGTTCAAAAACATATTTTCATGCTCCTCACCCTTGTCCCCCTAATCTCTCATGAGGTATCTAGTAGTAGTACCAGTAGGTAACAAGATGAGGGAAACTAGACTTAGATGGTTTGGTCATCTGCAACAGAGACCAAGAACTGTGCTGGTTATGAGTGAGTTCTTGCAAGTTGAAGGCTCTAAAAGGGCAAGAGGAGGACCCAAAAGGACATGGTTGGAGGCAATAAGAAAAGACTTGATGACCTATGGTCTAACAGAAGTTATGGCCCTTGATAGAGTGGAATGACAGAAAAGGACTATGTAGCTGACCCCAATTAGTTAGGATAAGGGTTAGATGATGAATGATGATGATGAGTCATGTAGAAATTTGGAGTGAGTTGGATGGAAGCTATTTGTAAGGCTGGGGGCTTCTTGACCCTCTGGCTGCATTTTTTTTCCCTCTTGGGAGTTTGTTTAATAAAATCTTTTTTCAAAGGTTTTAAGACTTGGTACAAGTTCCCAACTCAGTAATGACGGGATACATTACGATTTAGCATTTCCTGAAAAACAAGATACGTGAATGTAGAAATGCTAAAGCGAATGTACAAGTGAATAGAGAAATGCTAAAGCGATTTACATGAGGAGATTGAAGAGGCAATTCACAACACATGGACATATTTGCCACATGGCACCTGTGTGCAGGATCCAGGCTGCTTATTAGATGGTGGCCAACATACGTGGCCCAACATTAGGAATTTACACTCATAAGGTGAGGCAATTGTTGTTGGTCATCTTTTTTTTTTCTCCTTTTTCTACCATCCATTTTCCTCACACACGGCTGACCTGATGAAAGGACAAGTCTGATTTTTTTTGGGCAGTGTATGAAGATCCCTTCCTGATGAACAGAGCTGATCTCATGTGTTTGCGTCTTTTTTGAAGTAATGGATATCAGAACATGGATTGACATCATTTCCATCACAGCCTTGTCCCAACTATTTGGGGTCGGTTAATTCTCACAATTGCTTGGTGAGAGAAGTTAATGACAGTGCTTGGTATCCGTCCATCTTTACGGGCTTGGGACTGGCTGGCACAGCTAGCGGTCATAACATGGATCTCATGCAGTATGTATATTAGAGTACACGCCTTGCATCGTTCCCTTACCAAATCATGCAAATTATTGTTGGAAATGATGTACATATGGCTCATATATCTGTAGATGGTTGATTTGTTAATCAGCGTGTTCTTTTGCAGACACCTTCAGCCAAGAAGGCTAAAGCAGTACAGGCAGCATGCAGCAATACAGTATCTGCTGATTCCGTGATGTTGAATCGTCGGGCCAAATCTGATTCGAACCTCTGCTTTCCAGCAACGCAAGCCAATTCCAGCCTCTCACTTTCATTTTCAGGTTTGACTGGTGAGAGCAGTGGTGGAGAATATCAAGACTGCGAGATGACATCAATGCTTCTCATGGGTGAGCCTCCATGGTATTCTCCTGGTCCTGAAAACCAATTACTAACGGCAAGCAGGGACAGTGCTGTTATGCGCTATAAGGAAAAGAAGAAGGCACGCAAGTAAGTTATACGCATACACATGCATAAATACATAAGTAAATACATGCATGTGTGCATACGAAAACCTAGGAGGTTGTATCCTCTATAGGAGGGATACGGAAGCTCCCTGTACCATGCTTGCTTCTGGATAAGTAGGCCCTCCAATCAAAAGATCTTGTCTGGACCAATAGTCAAGCTCACTCTTCATGGTCGCCAATGCAAAAATTCATCCCAATTGGACTATCATATCCATGTTATTACAAAATAGTATCTTTGAGAAAACCGTGCAATATTTGTGACACAAAAAAAGGTTTTCTTCTCTGAACAATTCGCGAATAGTTTCATAAGAGGCGTGCTCCAATACATACCAACGTATTGCAACATCGGGATGGTAGCCTTTGAATCTGGGTCATCTTCCAATGATCCAAGCTGTTTACACAATGAGTCTCACTTTTGTATGATGGATAAACAACAAATAAAATCTTTAAGTTGAACAATTTTAATTAACCCTTTGAAATTCAGCCCAGTCACCATAACTTTGTATAATCAAAGGGTTGAGTTTATTCAATCTGAGAGATCTTTCAGGCATCCTCCATGCAAGAGAAGCACCATCACATATATGGTTTGGGTTATTGAAAGAAACCCAATTCTAATGGCTAAAGCCCCAAATCATATTTTACTTAGTTGGGATGTATTCAAGCAAACTTCATTTGATAATTGGTAATTTCTTCATGAAAGGCAACTTATTTGACACTGATACCCATATTATTGGTGAATTATTCATTATTTTATTAGAAAAATCCAATCACTTTGGCAAAAATTATTTTATTTCTTCTTGTTTTTTAAGGAAAACTCCTCAACATTTTCTTGAATCCTCTCGTATCTCTTTTTCTTTTCTGGATGGATAATTCGAAGATTTAATATAATAAAAACAAAAAAGAAGATAAGGGCAAAAAAGAAGACAAGGGCAAAAGGAAAGACCAACACAAAATTACAACAAAATCTAACCCATCCAAACCCAATAAGCAAAAGAAAACCAGGGCCCAGAATCAAGCCAAGGAAATTACAAGGCTATCACAGAAAGACGTATAACGCTCTGGACAAAATATGAATAGAATCCAGGGAGCCAGCGAGACAAGAATCCTTCTGAATCTTTAGCGCATGTGCTGGCTAAAAGTGGAGCTGTGGTGCCTGATCTGTTGGTCATGGATGGAAGGAATTTGATTAGTTTTAGCCTAAGCTATGCTGGTTATTTTGTGTTCCTGCAGCCTTCTAAGTTCTGTGCCTGCTGCTTCTATTTTGTTTTCTTCTGGTATCTGCTCTGTTATTGTAATGTTTTTTTTGTTCGTTTTTGAAACGATTATTGTAGTGTGTTTATAGTTCTCTTTTCCTTTTAGTAATACTTCCGTTTACCAATAAGAAAAAGCCTTGCTGAGTTATTCTCAAATACGAGCATGTAACACTGCCTGCCAATCCAAAACTTTGAATCTTTTCTTTTACGACTATTCCTTGTCTGATCCACAAATAGCATGTTTCGGGTCATCTTAATGAAATTATTCTTGAGAACCATAGGCAATTGGATGATTCAGACATAAGATAGATGATTGGAACTTCTTTTTCTTTGTTATGGACGAGAGTGACCATTCATTTTGAATGACACTTATTAGATGGATAAGATAATCCAAATTAATGTACTTTTTGCGAAGTAGTCAATGAAGAGTCATGGAATTGAATTGACAGTCCAGGTTGATGATTGGATTATCCGTGAGTCCAGATGCAGCTACTTGCAACCCATACACACACAACATCCATTAATTATTATGACTGGTGGTAGAATTGCTGATGAAAGATCACCTCTGCCATTGCTTGAGTGGTCGGAAACTACCATGTTAGCGAAGTGAATGAATAACGTCCATCTATTTTTTTTCTTCTTTCTATAAACAGGTTTGACAAGAAGATACGGTATGAATCTCGCAAGGCTAGGGCTGATGTGAGAAGGCGTGTGAAGGGGCGGTTTGTGAAGGCCGGCGAGGCTTATGATTACGATCCATTGTGCCAGACAAGAAGCTACTGAGGAGACGACCGGAGTTTCCAGCTATATTTATAAATGAGAGGAAGAGCTGGCTTGAGATTAACTCAGAGCTGATAATATTCTTGAGGTAAAGACTGATATGCCCTTACATACCTTTGCAATGATGAATGCATCTGCCTCTCACGGATGCAATTGCCATTTAAAAACAAGGTGGGTTTTGGAACTTGGCTTGTACAATACTTGGGTGGAGAAGCTTGGTTTTCCAGATCTCACTGAACATTGCCGGACTACAATTAATCTAAACAATGCTGAAATGGTCCCTGCTGTTTACAAGAATGGCCAGTTCTGCCCAGGATGAGTCATGCTGCTGTGTTGATCTGCGGTCATATTTCCCATCTGGGTTTTTGAGGACAGGAGACGGGAAGGAGTGATCTCTTACATTGCTGGTTCGCCTGCCTTGTTTTCTTCTTCTTCTTCTTCCTCCTTTTTTTCAGTGGCATTTGAAAATCCGGCTGTGGCCCGACATGTGGCAGTAGCGCTGCCGAGTGAGATGAAAGAAACCTTTACTTTTATATTTTTATGAATTTTCCATGGGAAATATGTAGCATTTAAATGTGTGTAGCTGCGATAAATCAATGAATTTGCAATATTAACATGTGGTGTAAGAAAGCTGTAAAAACAGAACTCAGGTATTTGGGTTAGTGTTGTAGAGAAGCTGTGAGCTGGGGCTCTTTAGAAATAACCCTCTTTCATTTTATTCTTCTCCTTTCCTTCTATTCAGTTGTATGAGTGCATTTTTTAAAGAGAAAACTGTTCGGCTGCAACTAATTGTATGTTAACATGCAACACTTTTTTTACAAGCACTTGCCCTTTAAAAAGATTTCTTGCATACAAGCAGTTGTAGGTTCTCTTCTTCATTGGGAAAAAGATGAATGCTACTTAAAGGGGTAGTTTGGTAGGTGTGATTTGATGTGAATTGGTGTGAGACACAGAAAGGAGGGGATTGGCTGTGACACCAAATACACACATTTAACAACTCTCCCAGTAGCAGCTGAATCTGACTTTTGGAGATGGTGCTTTTAAAAACAGTCTCTCTCTCTCTCTCTCTCTCTCTCTCTCTCTCTCACTCTCTCTCTCTCCCACAGCTTCCAACACCACGATATTTATGTAAAATCCACGCTAACCACTAAGTGCATCACCCCATGTTAGGCCCATGGTGCAAAAATCAGCCCATTCCGTGATTCAAGTGGGCCAGACCAAGGGGAATTTGTATGGCCCACTGTGATGTTTACTTGAAATCCACTGACCATTAGATGCTTCATCCCAAGTTAGGTCTATGGCAAAAAAATATCAGACTAGGTATTCATAGTAAAGAGAGATTTACACCCTTGGTTTGTTTTCTGGCCCACCGTGATGAATATATGAAATCTACTCCAACCATTAGATGCCATGCTAAACTTTATAATTGGGGACCAAAAATAAGGCCCAGCTGTGATTCAGGTGAGCCACACAAGGGGAAAGAGTTTGGAGGGTAAGTGCTGCCCTGTACACTGTTTCTAAATCATGGATGGGGTCGCATTTTGGCTTTTAGGCCTGACATGGGGTGATACAGATGGTGGTCGGGTTGGATTTCAACATAAACATGATGGTGGGCCCGTGTGAGAATCTGAGCTTTCCATCTGATTGTAAAAAGTAGCCGTGCAGGCTAAAAGATGTACATAGTGAAAACTGACCATAACAACAAATTTCAATGGCCATCCGTTTGCTTTCCATGCTGTATTGTGGGCTTGCATTTGCTGAATTAGTCGTCCAGAGATGATGGGCGATTCTTAATCAAATCTGATATGACTGTACTATGGACAAAAGCTGCTAAAAACAATCTGATATGATGCACAATGGGCCCTGCCTCAAATTATTTGCAGCAAGAAATAAGCTTTGTTTGAAAGATCTTAACCGTCCAATCAAGAGCATGACAGCAGAAACTGTAAAAATCAGTTGTAATGTCACATACAATCAGATACATTCGACATACATCCATGCTATGCTTGTAGGCCACATGTGAATTATTGAAATTGGTCGTCGGAAAAATCATCATCTTCATGAATCCATGGTTAAAAAAAAAAAAGAAAAAAAAAAGAAGAAGATTACCAGAAGCTCACATTCGCCACATATTTGGGGCCCACTTTTGAAGATAAGGAGTTGCGCGCATCAGCACTCTAGAATTAGTGGGTCCACTTTCATGGCCCACTTAGGGTTTGAAATTTCCTCATTGTACATTATTTCAATGAGCTATTACAATTATTATTACAAATGTTACACATGTACACTAATTTGATTACAGTGGATTCTGATTATAGGTTGCCAAACACACTTATGATTCCTTTTCACATCAATTTCACTATAATTGTGATTTAAATTCCAATTCATACCAAATACAAGCAACCAAACAAGCCCTTAAGTCTGCATCATTAGACGTCAGCCGCATAGATATGGGCCTGGGCCAGGGCCAATTTTCTTAACTGAGCAACTTAGGCCTAGGTGGGGTCTGCTTCATAACTGGGCCTTTGATTTCAGGCCTGAGCACACCTTAAAACTTCACACATGGCCCTGTCATCATGCTCTGGTTGGGTGTTAAACCATTTTACAAAACCTACGCGGCCGCCACTGCCGCCTCCACCACCACCATCACCGTGGTCATGTGGGGGAGCTCGGGTGAGTTTTCATTGCCTGAAAACCAACACATAAGGTGCATCCAGAACATGGAAGTAGGGTTGTAAATGGTCAGGTATTGGGTGGGTTTAGCCGAGACCAGACCCACCCATTTACTAAATGGGTATGGGTCCAAATTTTAGACACAGACGCTTTTATTAAATGGGCGGGTCTAGGTCGGGTTTGAGTCAATCCCGTCAGATTCATGGGTCTAGTAGAGGGAGATCCACCCAAACCCATTTATAAAATGTGTCAGGTCTAATGAGCCTGGGTCTAGATTTGGTATGCAAGTATTTTTACCAGGTTTAAAACGAGTTTGGACAGGTCCAGGCCTGGATGGGTCCCTTGCAACATATACTAAACCCGCCCATTTACTAGATGGAAACCAAATTCAGGCCCATTTAGCAACTAGGTCTATTCTTGGACCCAGATCCGTACCAGTTAACAAACGGGTCAGGTCTGCGTCGGGTCTAAATGGGTTGGGTCTTGGGGTACTCCATTGGGTCCACTGACCCATTTACAACCCTACATGGAAGAGATATTCACGTACAAGATTCATTTGTACCAAACTCTGTGCAAATGATAAGCCACACCATAAGATCATCTTAGGGCGAAGCAGACCAATCCGCTGGTTATGTGGGCCGTCCTTCCGGTAGCCGATAGCGTACTGAGTAACTCAGTACGCTAAGGGTACTGAGTAAACTCTGTGGGGTCCACCGTGATTTATGTATTTCATCCATTCCGTTCATCCATTTTAAAAGATAATTTTATTGCTTGAGGAAAAAAAATTGAAGCATATAAAATTCTTAAGTGGACCACACGACAGGAAACGATGTGAATTGAACCTGTACCGTTGAAAAAATATTGGGGGCCGCCGAAGGTTTGGATCAAGCTGATATTTGTTTTTTCCCTTCATCATCTGTGTTATCTTTTGAATAGGTTGGATGACAAATAAACATCAATGCGGGCCCTTAGAAAGGTTTCAACGGTGGAAATCATTATACTCATTGTTTCTTGTGGTATGGTCCACCTGAGTATTGGATAGGTTTCAAGTTTGGTTTCAACCCCTTAAATGATCTGGAAAAGTGGATGGACGGTGTAGATAAACTACATACATTTACATTGGGTCTAACTGAGTTTACTCAGTACGATAAGAATGTACTGAGTAACTCAGGACGCAATCCGATTTCGACTCTCTCTCTCTCTCTCTCTCTCTCTCTCTTCCCTCTCCTCAAAATCTCAGTTGCACCATTTCACTGGAGCTCAAAACCCTTCTAAAACCCTTCCAAAACCCTAACCCTAATTGCTCCTGAGCCCATCCTCTCTCTCTCAAAATCACTAGCCTAATCTCTCTCCATACCTAATTAAAAAAAACCCTAACTTAGATCTCTCTTAAATTCCTCTCTCAAAGCCCTAACCCTAATATCTCTCAATCCCTCTCAGAAAACTCTAGCCCTAGTTCCTCTCAAAAACCATAGCCTACCTCCCACTCCGAATCTCCTTCCAAATCCAAGCAGAAAAGATGAGAAATCCATGGAAAATGCTGATCTTCCGCTCTTTCTCTCGATTCTCAACCCACGCTGCCAGAATCCAATCTGTCCATCATCAGGTAAGAAATCCAAATCTTCCCCAGAAATCTCATTTTATCTCTTCATTTCTCGCCGGAAAATCCCCCTTTCTCCATCCCGTTTTCAATCTGAAATTCCAAAATCCTGCAAACCGTGGCTTTTCATCAGAACCAGCCACTTTAGAGTCCAAGGATCTTGATCACGCTCCCTTGATCGAGATCTTCTCGAAGACAGGAAATCCTGAAGAAATTAAAGCCGAATTAGAATCGATTGATCTATCGGTGGACTACGAGACTGTCTTATCAGTGTTGAGGATTCTCGATCAGGATCCTGAGACTGCTCAGAGGTTCTTCGAGTGGGTATCAGAGACCGACAATGGGAAATTGAGCTCGAAATCATATAATCTGATGTTGCGAATTTTTGGTCGGAAAGATTATTCTAAAGAATTTTGGGATTTGGTTTCAACTATGAAGAAAAAAGGCTATGGAATTTCAAGGATCACATTCGAGATGGTTTCAGATAATTTCAATAAGGAGGGAATGCTAAAGGATTTGGAAACATTGAGGGAAATGTATAGTACGCCAAGACCTACAGAGGATTCCTTAGAAAGGGTATGTTCGAAAGTATGCAAGGTAATTAGAGAAGAAGAATGGGGTGAAAGTGTCAAAGCGAAGTTGGAAGATTTGGGTACTGGTTTATCTAATGATTTGATTTCAATGGTCTTGGAACGGATCGAGATTTATCCGTCAAAGGCTTTGATGTTTTTCAGATGGGCTGAAGAGAACCCGTCTTTCAAACACAATGCTAAGACCTACAATTCAATGGCGGGTGTTTTGGCGAGAGAAGATAGTATTGATGACTTTTGGGCCATCGTTAATGAGATGAAGGATGCAGGGTATGAAATGGAGATGCCAACATATGTTAAGGTTTCAGGTCGGTTCTTTAAGAGGAAAATGTTGAAGGATGCTGTGGATTTGTACGAGTACATGATGGACAGTTCAGATAAGCCACCTGCTCAAGATTGCATGTTTCTTTTACGGAAAATTGTGGTTGGTGAAAACCCGGATATGGATTTATTTTCTAGGGTTATGAGGGTTTTCACAGACCGAGGGAATGTCTTGACCAGGACTATTTTTGATGGGGTTCTTAAGTCTTTGACGGGGGCCGGTAAATTGGGGGAGTGCGATAAGATCTTGAAGGTGATGGAAGATGGTGGGTTTGTGGCGAATAGTGCTGTGTATAGTCAGGTCATTCTTGGACTCTGTAAGGCTGGGAAATTGGATGAAGCATGTCAGTTCTTGGAGAAGAGAGAAGCAACAGGACATAATCCTGATTTGAAAGCATGGGCATCTTTGATTCAAGGGTGTTGTGTAGCTGGAGAAATAGATAAGGCGGCCTCTTGTTTTAGAAAGATGGTTGAAAGGAAGGGTGCAGCTGATGCGGGTGGTGCTTTTGAAGTGTTGGTGAATGGGTTTTGTCTAAAAAAAAGAGAGGCAGATGCGTGCAAGCTTCTTGTTGAGATGGTTAACAGAAATCAGTTGCAGCCTTGGCATGTCACCTACAAGATGTTGGCGGAGAAGTTATTGGCCCAAAAGAGCCTTAAAGAAGCTTTGAGCCTTCTTGGGTTAATGAAAAGTCATGGGTTTCCGCCATATATAGATCCATTTATCAGCTATATTTCCAAGTCTGGGTCCGGGGATGATGCGGTGAGTTTTCTGAAAGCAATGTCAGTGAAGAGGTTCCCATCTACATCAGTGTTTGTCCGTGTGTTTGAAGAGTTTTTCAAGGCAGGAAGGCATGACGCGGCGCATGATTTTCTTTCTAAGTCTCCGGGCTATATCCGTAGCCATGCTGATGTTTTGAATCTCTTTTGTTCTATGAAGACTGAAGCGGCTTCTACTGCTGCCAGTGTTGCTTAGCTTGTTTACACCATGAATTCTCATGTTGTGTATTGCTTTGAATTGATGTAGTGTCAAAGTCGGAAACATCTTTGTTTTTCTGATGGAGAGCCACTATTTTTGTCCATTTTGATTGTTTGTTTGCACCCATTTTCTAATTTGTGAATTGAAATTGTACACTTTTGTGCTGTTTAAATTCCCAAATTGGGAAAATGGTGTAACCAAAATTAGAAGGGGTGGGCTCAGATATCAATTCCTCCTTTGATATAGGGACACTCTTTTGATGAGTTTTGCTAAACCCATGTATGCCTGTACAGCCCTGTCCATCTACGTCCTAGTGTGCATGCTAACATGGCACACATGTGCAATATCCGAGCAGTCTGTGAGGTGGGCCACACTCCGTAGATTCTTTGTACAGAAAATCTGGCAGGTTTACTTGGCAAACTTGATTTTTCCTTCCATTTCCGGGCCAGAATATGTACTCAGTGTGGCCTATATGGACTGATCAGATCTAGCACATACTTGCCATATTGGCAACGGACTAGTATGTGGGCGGGCTGGGTAATACATGCGAGTGGGTATAGCAACCTCTTCTTTTGATATCCTTGCCTGTAATCATGTTTAATTTGTGACTAGTTGTAACACATTGCTGTATCTACAAATGGGCTATACTATGGTATGGATTTGACGCACATTGTACAAGCGTTAGCATAGATCCACAGTACATGTGGCATGCATGTAGGCTAATCCCAGCCATCCAAGCTGTTGGCAACCTTGTGAGTGGATAATAGTCTGAAATCATACTGATTAGGTGATTTTAACCGCCCAATGGTGGTTGTCAAATGGACAGTTGAAAAAGGAAATGGTTAGCAATCCAAACACAATAGGGGTTCGGATTGTTAATATTGTTCAATCAGTGCAGCTTTTGGGCTATCCTCCATTCATGGTGGGGCCAATGATTGTGATCATCCTGGACTGATGCTCATGTATACCATTTTTCTTTGATAGTGGTTGCTAATGGTCTGCCTAAAGTGTGGCAGGCTATGCTCCATTCATGGTGTGGCCAATGATTTTGATGGCCATGGACTGATGCGTGTGTGTACCATCGTTCTGCGATAGTGGTTACCAACAGCCTGCCTAAAGTGTGGCAAACTCTGCACCGTACTCTCTCCAATTTGAGTCATTGAATTGTAGATTTTCTAGCATGAATTTGTTGTATCTGTTGTTAGAAATGCTACGAGTATTCTTCATGAACAATTGAAGATTGCAGCACCCTTTCAGATTGAAGGAAATATGACTCCTTGCTTTCTGTGATATTCATAATCTAATTGCATTAAATTGTAAAATATTTGTGGGGAACTTCAACTAATTGTTTCTTGTATAGCAAGTCATTTTGCCCGGAGTTCAAATTTGCGAGGTGTTGTGTTTCTTGTAATTTCATTTTTGATTCATTGGTGATTCTAATGGTGCGTTTGAAGAATAATGTTCCAAAGATGTTGCCTGGACACTAAAAATTTGGCAACACTGATATCTGTCACTTGTTAAATGCTAAAAATGCACATTTTTTGCCCTTTTCCTTGGCAGTAATTTTAGCCATTTTAATGTGGTGTATGTTAGTCAGGAGGCATTTGTGTTGTACTGTAGTTTTATAAGTAATTTATACCTGAATTTGCAGATTTGGTTTTTTTTATAGAAGATAGGTGCTGTTGGTGCCACCATTTGGGGAAAAAGGTGGCATTGGAGCCTGGAAGCCACATTCTTGTTTTCATCGGGGCTATCAGTTTCCTGGGTCTGGGTTGGTTTGGTTTGGTACTAGATTTTGAAATGATCAGGATGGCCAGTTCAAAATTTTGATTTTGTTCAGCCCAGGGCCAACCCATTGACAACCCTTCCCATTTTAGTCTTTTCTGGTGTTGTTAAATTGACTCTAAATTAATTCTCAATTCTCTGCAACTGTCATTGAAGGTTGTGACCACATTTACTGTGATCCGGGTGTGTCTAAGAAGATTATGGAAGAAAGTTGGATGATATTCCAGGTAAAGATTTGAAAGCTGATGAAAGTGCAATAGTCTGCCTTTGCGTTCAGTTGGGTTTTGATTCCAGAGAAGTGTTAAAGTGAAACATGGGTCCTCTTTGTGAATTCTGTGGGGGAGCAAAGGTCCATGGTATATTGTAGATCTGATGCTGCTTGCTTGTGTTTGTCTTGTGACTGCAACATTCATTCCGCAAATGCACTTTCTTGGTGCCACTCGCGGACCCTATTGTGCGACGGAGATGCAATTCACAGTCTGCAGTAGTTAGGTGTGTTGAGGAGAAGCTATCTCTCTGTCAAAATTGCAATTGGAATGGACACGGTAGCTCTGGCTTGGCTTCTGGACATAAAGACAACCGATCAACTGCTACTTGGGCTGCCCTTAGGCAGCGGAACTGTCTAGAATCTGGTCATTTATTGAGGACTTCCCTTCTACGGCAGATTCAAATTGTGAGGAGGGGTTTGGCTTGATGAGCATCAATGAGAATAGTGCTAGGAACTATTGGGGGCCTCCAGAAAGCAGTACGGTGGACCCAGTTGGCACAGGGATGCCTGACCTGGAAAATTCAGATAAATTCGATGCTTGGTTGGGATCCTCTCCAATGTCTGCATTGAATCCTACAGCATGTACAGATCAGCCGGTTGGATCCATGGACTCAACCACACTCAAGGTGATAATGGTTTGGAATACTTATTATCTACCATCCAGAAACTTTCAATGTATGTGTGAATTATATAATGTATGTGTCTGTGTCTGTCTATTTATGTCTATATATTAATGCTCTCCATAGTTGCTGAATTGCTGGCATAAAACCTTGTATGAAGTGTACCTAATTGTTATTATGATTTCTGTTAAAACTACACTAGCTGATGAACTTCTTAGGAATATAAACTTGGATTTGTTTCAACTATGAAGAAAAAAGGCTATGGAATTTCAAAGATCACATTCGAGAAGGTTTCAGATAATTTCAACAAAGACGGAATGCTAAAGGATTTGGATACGTTGAGGGAAATCTATAATACGCCGAGACCTATGGAGGATTATTTAGAAAGGGTATGTTCGAAAGTATGTAAGGTAATTAGGGGAGACTAATGGGGTGAAAGTGTCAAAGCGAAGTTGGAAGATTTGGGTGCTGGTTTATCTAATGATTTGATTTCAATGGTCTTGGAACGGATTGAGATTTATCTGTCAAAGGCTTTGATGTTTTTCAGATGGGCTGAAGAGAACCCGTCTTGCAAACACAATGCTAAGACCTACAATTCGATGGCGAGTGTTTTGGCGAGAGAAGATAGTATTGATGACTTTTGGGCCATCGTTGAGAGATGAAGGATGCAGGGTATGAAATGGAGATGCCAACATATGTTAAGGTTTCAGGTCAGTTCTTTAAGAGGAAAATGTTGAAGGATGCTGTGGATTTGTAAGAGTACATGATGGACAGTTCAGATAAGCCACCTGCTCAAGATTGCATGTTTCTTTTACGGAAAATTGTGGTTGGTGAAAACCCGGATATGGATTTATTTTCTAGTGTTATGAGGGTTTTCACAGAGAGGGAATGTCTTGACCAGGACTATTTTTTATGGGGTTCTTAAGTCATTGACAGGGGCTGGTAAATTGGGGGAGTGTGATAAGATCTTGAAGGTGATGGAAGATGGTGGGTTTGTGGCGAATAGTGCTGTGTATAGTCAGGTCATTCTTGGACTCTGTAAGGCTGGGAAATTGGATGAAGCATGTCAGTTCTTGGAGAAGAGAGAAGCAGCAGGACATAATCCTGATTTGAAGGCATGGGCATCATTGATTCAAGGGTGTTGTGTAGCTGGAGAAGTGGATTAGGCGGCCTCTCGTTTTAGAAAGATGGTTGAAAGGAAGGGTGCAGTGGATGCGGGTGGTGCTTTTGAAGTGTTGGTGAATGGGTTCTGTCTAAAAAATAGAGAGGCAGATGCGTGCAAGCTTCTTATTGAGATGGTTAACAGAAACCAGTTGCAGCCTTGGCATGTCACCTACAAGATGTTGGTGGAGAAGTTATTGGCCCAAAAGAGCCTTAAAGAAGCTTTGAGCCTTCTTGGGTTAATGAAAAGTCATGGGTTTCCGCCTTACATAGATCCCTTTATCAGCTATATTTCCAAGTCTGGGTCTGGGGATGATGTGGTGATTTTTCTGAAAGCAATGTCAGTGAAGAGGTTCCCATTTACATCAGTGTTTGTCCGTATGTTCGAAGAGTTTTTCAAGGCGGGAAGGCATAATGCTGCGCATGATTTTCTTTCTAAGTCGCCGGGCTATATCCGTGGCCATGCTGATGTTTTGAATCTGTTTTGTTTTATGAAGACTGAAGAGGCTGCGACTGCTGCCAGTGTTGCTTAGCTTGTTTACACCATGAATTATTGTGTTGTGTATTCCAAGAGGAATTGAATCCCCATCTTCTGATTTGAGGTGACTGATGCCGAGTAACCACACCTAATAGAAGATCTTTTTGGGTCTCAGTTACATGAAGATAAAAGTCATCTTCATGGGATATGGAAGCCTCTCTAGTCTCCAGAGTTCAATTCCAGCAGTGTTTCAGGTATGTGCATTTTTGCAATGCTGATTTAAAGGGATAGATTCAGAGAATGTGAGTAATTTTGTTGAATGCTTCGGTAAAATTCATATTCTCAGATTTTCCATCATACAATCGATTTTGGAGTGCCTAATTTTTTATTTGAGCATCTAGAACTTTTTAACTGAGCCACATTAGCTATTCATAGTAGTTCCATGTTTGAATGTTACAAGTAGCTCTGCTAATGAGACTCTTCCGAGTGAGGTTATGGAGTCCTACTGCACATGTGACCTTTCATCCGTCGGGGAGCACTTTGAACATGCCCTGGCCATTCCAACCCACTTATCAGGCGGGACACTTGTATCAGAAAATTGGGCAATTAGAAAATATGATTAACAGATCACATTTTACTCATTGGACCACCAAATGAGTGGACCAGTCTGACTATTGGATTGGGGCACAGTTCATGGTAGCCCAACTGATGAATGGTCCAGATCTCTCACATATTGAGGTCTCTTATCCATTGAACTCGTGTGCATCCTTTTTGCATGTTCCTGGTGTAGAGGTAATATCGTTTTGTAAGGAAGTCAGGGCATTCTATTGCTGAAGCATATGCTCAGTCAGTTGATATTAGCTTGGTCTGTCCTCTTGCCATTTATCTGTTCATTGTGCTGCTAGATGATTTTGGTAAAGATTCTTGGGGTATTCAGTCATTCGCAGCAGGATTATGGGCCGACTTTCGGCAGTCTGCAGGCTGATCTCTTACCCTGCCGGATAAGGCTGCCTATTTGGCCTTGATGCAAGAGGCTTCAGACGCTGAGTTTTGTTGTAATAAGTATGCTGGAAATGCTAATTGCAGATTATGTTCATGACCTGTTTAGTGTCTCCTGATGCTGTTGTAGGTTGATTTAGCTGTGATGTATTAGGGAACCGGGGAGGCTGATGATTTTGTAGTCCTGATAGTTGGGTCATTCCATCATCATGGTGGGGCTCACGTAATGCACCGTTTGGGCGTGGGGGTTACCCCACCTGAAAAAACAATGGACAATCATCTGATGACCTCACAATTCATCTGGTGCCCGTCCAACTTTCATGGTGGCTTGGATGATTGCAACATGACCAAGATCCAATGGCTAAAGTCTTGACTTACACTGACAATCCTATGGAAGTGGTGTGACATATATCCGACAGCTAAAAATATATACATAAATAAATGAGACCAACTGAAGAAGACTTCAGTTTGTTTGTCTCCCAGCTTGTTGCCTCATGGGCCCCACATGCAAGGATGTTCCAATGATCAAAACCATCCACATTCAGAGCTCCAATAGGGCCAAACGCCTAAGTCAGCCTGGTTTGAATTATGCATGAGGAACTCAAGAAAGCAAGTATTTCACCAACGGTGCAGTTTGATAAGTGTTCAGTCATCGTTGACACTTTGGTTGGCGGTTATTATGGTTTCATCAACTGTCTCCGATGAAGGGAATGCTGGTATTTTCAGGACCAACATCAATGTTTTCTGCATAACCCAGCCTTGATATGTATCGTGAACCATTGATGCTGTAGCCAGTTGCATCAGCTGCAAGTTGAGAAATGCTGGTGAAATTGCCGGACCCATTGGTGTCCACTGCAAAATCTGCACTTGGTTGGGAAATCACCTCATGTCACTTTACAGAGGTCGAGATAGTGTGGAGAAGAAGAAGCGAGACTTTACAGAGATCAAGGTAGTGTGGAGAAGAAGCTGGATTTGTAAAACGGCATGATGGAGAGAAAAATTCATAACTTGCTCATTAGCTATGATGCAGATGAGGACTCTTTATAACCTAGTTGTTGGTCGAGCCTGGGCATGGTTTGATGCAGTCCACCCCAACAAAACAAGGTAGTCAGTATATTAATGCGATGATTAATCACCTCCAGTCGGCTGTATGCTAATTTAAGTTGGCTATGCCTGTATAGAAGTTTGTTGATTTATTTCAAAGATATAGTCTGCTTGATGAATGGATCTGTTTGATTTTTGCCCCAAATGATCTTCAGGTGGAGCCCTTTTTGGATGGCTCAGATATACCCTGCAGAGGTGATATGTTAGCAGTAAAGATGGGGCTGCATGTTGTGATTCCGTTTTGTAATGATAAGTGGGTCCCATGATTTGATAATCTGGAAATTGTTCTGTTGTACACCACTGACATGTGGGTGGGTATGGCATTTTCAGGGCATTACTGAAGTTTTGAAGTGAGAAATGCTGGTGTGATTTGCACAAGGAGAGAATGGTGATTCACAGGAATATCATGGAATTTGTGTATTGGGCTTTAGGCACCATGTTGGATGGCACACATGTTAGAGATTTGGGCAATTCATTAGGTAGGCATGTTGTCAGAATACTATATATGAAAAATCAATTAGCACATTTATGAAATGTGGGTCCAATTACTTGATAATCCAAACCGTTGGTTTGTTGTGCCCCACTATGGTCTCTGGGTGGTCATGGCATGTTTCAGAGCATTAGTGAAATTTTGAATTGAGAATGCTCATGCAATTTGCACGAAGAGAATGTCGATTCATGGGAAAATTAGACTGTGTATAGGACTTAGGTACCCGACCCAAATAAGTGTATTGTTTCCAGCCTGAATTAGCCCAACCCGAAATTTCTCAACCCAAAGGCTGCCCTGGTTTGGCATTTTCAATCCAAACCTGACTCAAGTGCCTTGACCAACCTGACCCAAGCTGACCCAACCTGACCTGAATCCAAGTTGCAGCTCTTGTTGTATTCTATATGCTTGCATTTGGGATTTTGAATGATTTCTTAGCTTCTTGCTTTGGCTCTCCCCAGTGATGATTTTGATGCTTGTCTGTTGACCTATTTGCGGCCCTTAGGGCCGGGTCAAGCCATCCAAGAATGCCCCCATTATTCAACATAGAATGCCCCCATTTCCAAATAGACTATAAACCTACCAGGTGGGCCAAACCAACTTAGAAGCAAATGGCTTGCACAGAACGTATTCTGGAGTGGATGTTTCCATAATCAATGGGGACGTTTTGCTGTAATGGCAGGGCAATAAGCAAATGACTTAAGCACCAAAGCCTAAGAAATTACATCCATTTTACCCTTCCTAAAATGCCTTTCAGGCTACAAAGACAATTATTGAAACATCTGCAATTATGCTCTTTCCGAATAGACCATGAACCTGTTAGGTGGGCCAAACTCACTGCAAGCAAACGGTTTGCGTGTCATGGATTCTTTGGGTGCTGCATAGGGGAGTTGGAATGGCAGGGCAATAAGTGAATGGCTTGAGCACTGACGCCTAAGTATAATCGTTCCTAGCGCCTATAGTCGGACCGTAATCATTCTCAGTATATGTAATTGTACCGTAATTGTTCTCAGAATCTATAATTGGATTGTAATCGTTTTTAGACCTATAATCAGACCGTAATTATTCTCGGAACCTCTAATCGGACTATAATTATTCTCTATAATTGGATTATAATTGTTTCTGAAACTTATAATCGACTTGTAACCATTCCTGAGACCTTTAAGGAATGTGATCATTCCTATGACCTATAGACCTGCCAGGTGGGCCACACCCACTTGAACCAAGCAACTTGCATGCCATGGATTTTTGGGTAGATGTTTCCATAATGCGTAGGGAGTTGGAATGGTAGGGCAATAAGCAAATGACTTGAGCACCAAACCCTAAGCAAGTACATCCATCTTAGCCTCCCTACACACTTCATTCCGGTTACAAAAACAATTACTGAAACATGTACTATCATGCTCTTTCCAAATGGACTATAGACCTGCCAGGTGGGCCACACCCACTTGAAGCAAATGGCTTGCATGCCATGGATTCTTGGGCAGATGTTTCCATAATGCGTAGGGAGTTGGCATGGTAGGGCAATACGCAAATGGCTTGAGTACCAAAGTCTAAGCAATTACAACCATCTTAGCCTCCCTAAACACTTCATTCCAGCTACAAAGATAATAATTGAAACATCTATTGTCATGCTCTTTCCAAATAGGCCATAAACCAGCCATGTGGGCCAAACCCACTAGAGCAAATGGCTCGTGTGTCATGGATTCTTGGGTGAATGTTTTCATAATCCATAGGGATATGGAATGGCATGGCAGTAAGTAAATGGCTTGAGCACCGAAGCCCAAGCAATTACATCCATCTTAGCTTTCCTAAATCGTTCATTTGGGCTATAAAGATAATTATTGAAACATCTATTATTAAGCTCTTTTCAAATAGACTATAAACCTACCAGGTGGGTCAAACCCACTAGAAGCAAATGGCTCGCATGCATGGATTCTTGGGTGGATGTTTGAGTAATCCATAGGGAAATGGAGTTCGAATGGCATGCAGCTTTCTCTCTCGATTTGGTGGATGTTCGCTTGATTTCAAGCAAACTTTGATTGTATGCGCTACCAAATGTGACCATGTTTTCCATCTGGCGTTAGAGCGAGTGGATTTCGGCCATTGGGACCTTCTATTTTCCTAGCTTGTAGTTTTGTTTCCGCACCGATTTTTTTGTTAGGTCTTTTGAGAGCTTGTAAATGGAGGTAAATGAGAAATGGAATTGGAGGTAAATTAGTTGGGAGTAAATGGGTTACTTAGTTGTGTTTAGATGGGAGTAAATGAAATGCATTTGAAATCCAAATACTCTATATGGATGGGAGTAAATGGAAGTGGAATGCATTGGAATTTTTCAATACTTTCACAGGAACATATGTGATATCCTAAATCAGCTTTACTATCCCTAATTAGTGTATATATGCGATATTTAACAGAGTGATTGTGCCCATTGAAATATATACTTCAGCCCAAAATGAGGAAATTTCAAGCCTGGGGTGGGCTAAAAATGTAAGGATTACAAACAAGCAATTTGCCAATGTTTTTTAACCGTCCATTTAGATGGCCAACCTTTGGATGGTTTGGATTATTATATTAGTGTGATTTTAGTGATGTAATTTCAGGGTATCATCAATGTACCACGTGTATGGCGGACATGTGCATAGTGACACCTTTGTTTACTCATCTCTTGAAGGGTGTTCGAAAAGGCATTTTACCACCATTTAGAGAAAAAATTTCAATTACAAGGCAATTTACTTTAAATATTTCATTTCATGTTCATGCATTTAGTTTCATTCAAACACACCTCAAATGCCATTTACCTTAATTTTCTCCCAATTCACCTCATTTATCTCCATTTACTCTCATCCAAACAACCGCTTAGGCTTCTTTTTATTTATTTATCCTCGTCAATAAAATTATATTACTTAGAAAAAGAAAAAGATACGAAAACGGCCAAATATTATACATATAGGATATCCTGAATATTGGAAGTCTTAAAAAAGAACGGAAAAGAAAAAAGAACAGATTCATGGAGGAAGACCAAAAGATCTCCCAACACAAAAAAGAGCGAAAGATGCATTTAAGCCCACCAAGTAGACAAGATGTTTAGGCTGCGAATTTTGTCATATCTTCCACAAGCGAATTTAGAGCCCCAACTTGCTGTTCGGGCCGACAAGAGGTGGGCCTGGATTTGAATTATTTTGGCTGAGCCTATTCTAAATAATGATTATGCAAAGTTCGGCGCCATCGATTGCCGACCCAAGGTGGTTAAAAGAGTCACTCGCAGCTAATTGGTTGTGGTTATGTTGGGACTCAAAAGTCCAGCATGTGTGGTTGTCCACAGGGACCACAAACAGCAAAAAAAGAGATTTTGATACTGTGGAGTGTGATGGACGACGCGCGGGGCAGTTGGAAATCATGAAGAAATTACATACGTGACATACAAGTAATTTAGATTGAACTGTCCAAATTGTGATTCTTAGTTTAGATACATCGCGAATAAAACATTACACTTGTTTGATTATTTAGGTATTGGATTGGTGGAATTTATTGCGTGGTTTAAATGGCAAATACCCAAATGCCTATTTCAACTAAAAAATGCTCGAGAATCGGAGGTAATCGGCCAATCAATCTGAATTTCGGACAATTTGCGATGGTGGGTTCTACCTATTTAGTTGGTTCTAAAATTTAGAGTGCCTATGCATCAAGTGTGGTATATTGCCAGAGTAAGAAATAACTCCATGTCTTTTGTCGGCCGTTAAACCAAAGGGCTTCAAATGGCGACGGTGATCTCCATCAAGGCGGATTGCCTGCAAAGCCCGGCGGATATAGGAGATTCCTGCAGCCCTAAGCTCTGTGGGGCCACCATGATTCATGTGTTATATCTATGGTGTCTATCCGTTTTGCGAGGTCATTTTATGGCATGAGTTTAGAAATATGGCATGAGTCTAGAAATAGGGGAGATTGAAAACTCAAGTGGACTACACCATGGGAAACAATAGGGATCAAACGCCTACCAATAAAAACTTCCTAGAGCCGCAAAAGTTTTGGATCAAGCCGGTATGTGTTTTCCCTTCGTCCAAGTTGGAGTGACCTTTTGAATAGGTTAGATGGCAAATAAACATCACGGTGGGCCCTAGGAAAGTTTCCACGCAGTTGTCGTTATCCATACTATTTCTTATGGTGTGCTCCACTTGAGCTTTAGATATGCCTCATTTTCGTGCTCATGCCTGCAATGAGTTGGCGAATGGATGGATGATGTAAATATAACACATACATCATGAGGGCCCAAGGAACATTACGAAACTACACAAAAGTAGACATCTTACAAAGAATTTCAGGATATTATAGCTATCCTTGGGTTTGACGAATTAACTGAAGAGAATCGGTAAAACAACTAATAACGAAAATGCCGTCGGCACTAGAATCCAAACAATCTTGCTAGATAGGCGAGAGGTCATACAAACACCATGGTGGGCCACAAACGCCAACTAGTTGGATGTACAACTAGTGTGTGAGCATCTCTTGTATAGGTCACAGATCATATATATCTGGCAAGCACTGAATCTTAAGACCCTAGAATTCATTGAAATCAAGGATAAATGGTGTTTGGATGATTAGTTCTTGCTAGGATAATTGCAAACACCTCCCTTCTGTTTGGATATTTTTGTTTTTTCAATTACCTGTCATCTGTTTTATCATGGATTCATTACAGGCTCCCCTATCTTCATCTTCGGCAACTAGTTGTAGATGCATTGGCCTACTGTAGTCTGTGTGTAAGTCATCCAACCTGTTCAATGTGGTCACTCTACCATGAAATTGGGATGCCCAAAAAATTAGGCTGATTCAACTATTAGTGGCCCTCTATCTGAATTTGGAGGTTTTTGAGTGGTTCTCCATTTTTTCAAATGGGGTGAACCCATTTGATTATTTGATTAAATTGGTCTTTGGGGCTTCCAATATTTATGGTGGAGAGCCTTGCTGGATGGGTTGGATACCATTTATACATACGGTGGGCCCCACACACCTGCAAAAATAAACTCATCAGATGAGGATTTTTTTTTAATTATTATCTAATAGAGAGAGGTACTTGAAATAAAAAAAAAGAGAGGTGCATACAAATTTCACCTTTTCCTCTTTCTTTTTTTTTTAGCACATTATTAATATGTCATAAAAAGGACTTATCATTTTCCATTAGGAAAAATACATTGATTAAATCTTTTAGGGCCCATTCGGATACCATCAAATAAGTTACTTTTTCTACTTACGGCATTAGATAAGTAACTTATTTGAGATAAGTAAATTTGGTTTCAGATCAATTATAAATAACTTTCTTACTTAAAGTTACTTACTCACTTTAATTTAATAAGTAGAAACTAAGATAAGCTACTTGAGGCATAAGTAGCTTTTCTTAAGTAACTTACGATCCAAGCGCCCCCTTAGGGCCCGTTTGAATACAACCAAATAAGTTACTTTTTCTACTTACAACAGTAGGTAAGTAACTTATTTGAGATAAGTAACTTTGGTTTACAATCAATTATACGTTACTTGATCACTTCACTTTAATAAGTAAAAATCAAGATAAGCTAGTTGAGGCATTAGGAGCTTAAGTAACTTACCATCCAAACGCAACTAGGGAAGTCAACGGGTCGGATACGGGCCGGATCAGTGATGATCCGAATCCGACCCGATTAAGAATATATCCGACCCGAATCCGATTCGGATCACAAGTATATGATCCGAACCCGACCCGATTAAATTTTTCGAAATCCGTTTCCGATCCGATTATGATCCGACCCGATATCCAACCGGATATCCGAGAGAGGAGAGAGAGAAAGAGAGAGAGAAAGAGAGATTATCCTATGTTTTGTTTTTATTTTATTTTATTTTATTTTATTTATTTATTTTTTTTATCGGGTCGGATCGTTAACGGGCCGGATCAAGGTTGATCCGAATCCGACCCGAATATTAAACGGATCATCTTTGGATATCCGTATCCGACCCGATTATCCGATTATTGATCCGAATCCGATTAAATCGGATCGGATACGGATCAAGATCCGTGCCATTGACAGCCCTAAACGCACCCTTGGTAAAATCTACTGGCCATTTCATTCCTCAGCCGACTTGGAAAATGATTGAGTGCATGTTGAAAAGCTCTGAACAATGATGTGACTGTCCATCGTGTATGCCAACTTTACAAAAAATAACTCTGATTGGATGATCTCAACGAACTATTAAATATCTGAGAAGTGGACTACATTCATGAAAAGAAGGTTCAATACACAAAACCCAATAATCACAGACCATGACCGGTTATTAGGCAGGTTAGGTTTGCATGTTGACCCAACCCAACCTAACCTATCGCCACTAGATTTGCATGTTGACCCAACCCAACCTAACCTATCGCCACTAGGGCTGTCGAGTGGCTGGGTTTGGCCCCAGGCTGAAATCTGTCTAAGTGTGGCTTACAAAGTAAAACCCTGGACCTGAGTCTAGCTTAGCCCCTTGATGTGCCAAAACAAACAGGCTCAATCCCAACCCATAATGATTATCCATGGCCCAGGTCCAAGCCCAAGTCCCACCATCCTCTTTGGTTCAAGATAAAGGATGTTCATTAGATGTGCCCAATTATGCATGATATTGATAAAATTGCCCTTGAAACCTTGAACAGGTTGTGCTGGGTTGGGTTGGACTGGGCTGATGGGCTGTTAGTGCAAACCAAGTCTAGCCTGATCAATAAATGATTTTTTTTTTTCACACACCCACATACTCACACCCCACTCACTCACACACCCACACCACATGTGCACTGGATCCCATAATCTTAATGTTGAAACAAAGCCTGTCTACCACGAGCCATGAGCTTAAGTTTTAGGCCGGCTTAGTATTTCAGCCCTTGTTAGGCCTGAAATAGTTTGAGCACAAAAGCCAAACTCATGACTAGAGCTGCACATGAGCTGAGTTTTGCCCTGCTCAAGGTTGGCTTGATCAGTGAACACCTTAGCTTGGGCTTGGCTGGGCTTAAGCATCAAGCTCAAAACAACAGCTTGAGCTTGGCTTGCCGTCCAAGACGAGCGAGCTTTGTTTGAGCCGAGTTGAGTTAAGCAGAGCTTTGTCTTTATTATTAATATTTTTTTAGAAGTATATATATAGAAAAGTATACACTTACCCAACCCGACCCGAACCCCCCCTGACCCGTTCCAACCTACCCCACTGACCTGACCCTACCCACTGACCCACCCCATCCTACTGACCCGACCTGACCCGCTAACCCAGTCGATCCAACCTAGTTCTAATCCAGCTCCAAAAAGATCCCAAAATCAACCACATTTTAGAGTTTTTCCTATTTTAAACAAATAAGATTTTCTTTAAAAAACTTACCTGAGATTGAGAAGAATGAAAGTTGGAAGGCCAAGTGGGTGCGTACCGTGCAGAGCTGAGTCAGGCGTGCCATACGACTGAGTCATCTGTTTGCTTGAGTGCGGGTCGTGCGGCAGTCAGGGAGGAAGTCAGAAGAGTCATCCGTTCGCTCGGGTGCGGGCCGTGCGGCAACCAAGGAGGAAGTCAGGGGAGAGAGAGAGAGAGAGAGAGAGAGAGAGAGAGAGAGAGAGAGAGAGAGAGAGAGAGAGAGAGGCCGGTTTGAGTTTAGAGAGAAGAGGGAAAGAGAGGGAGAGGGAGAGGGAGAGATTAAAAATGAGGGGGAAAAGGAGAGAGGGCAAGGCATGGTGAGCTTGGTTAAAAAATGAAAATGAAAGGGATAAGGTCCGGTAGAGTTTTTGTTCTAAAAACTTTAAAATATTATATATATATATATATATATATATATATATATATATATATATATATATATATATATATATATAGTAAGCTTAAGCCGAGCCGAGCTCAAGCAAGCCAAGCTTTTATTGAGCTTTGAGCTAAGCCGAGCCAAGCTCACTTATGCTTGAGCTTGGCTTATTTTCGAATGAACCTATTAATTGAATCTCGAGCTTGAACAAATTGTCATACAAGCCAAGTCAAGCCGAGCTAAAACGAGCAAAGCCGAGCGAGCTTTTCGAAATAGCTTGGTTTGTGTGCAGCTCTACTCATGACAGCCTACCATGTCTTTTCAAGAGGAACCCAAGTTCCATTTTTCATTGATTTTTTAATGATTTCAGAAATGTCAAAATCTCTCATGCACCAGATGCTAGATCTTAGAAATTCCAAGATCTTAAGTTCTTGGAAAAGACATTCCTGGATACTGACCCTGCAAGGTATGATAATGACCCATTTCTCCTAATGAACCGTTTTCCATTGTTAGGTCTGTCCCAATTTCGTGTTTGATTTCAAGCACAGAATAAGGTATTGTGTGGTTGTGATCTTCTTACTAAAATCATGTTGGGAAAATTTTTCAAAATAAAAAGATTTTGGGGGTTATCTATCGAAACAAAAAACATAGTTAGCAAGCTATAAGAGATTCCTTTAACTCATCTGTTTAAGTTTTGGGACCACCTACAGTCTAGGGTAACACCGACTAACTTGTTACCGACATGGGGCCATCTTGATGAATGTGTTGTATATCCAACTGTCCATCCATTTTTCCATCTCATTATAGGACTTGAACCCAAAAATTAAGCAGATCCAACTCTCAGGTGGACCACACCATTGGAAATTGTGGTGATTGACTATTAAAAGCTTATTGTAAGTTATAAAAGTTTTGGATCAATTCACCTTTGTATTTTCCCTTCATCCAAGTTTGTTTGACCTTATCAACATGATAGATGACAAATAAACATTATAATGGGCCTTGATTAGTTTTTAATGATGGGCACTCAATCACCACTCTTTCCTATATATAGTATGGTCCACCTAAGATTGCAATCTGCTTAAGTTTTGGGACCACGTCCTAAAATGATATGGAAGAATGGATGGATGGCATGGATTTATAGCACATTCATCAATAAATCATAAATCATGATATTTTAGAACTTAGGTTGGCAAAAACATAAGAAAATAGTTGAGACAGAACCGACGGTTAGTTTTGTGTACCACCTTAGGTGGTGTTTATATGCCATCTAATCCATCGGCTCACATGCCTCATTCATAACGATGAAAGACTTACCCAAAAAAATCACATTATTCCGAAACTTAGGTGGGCCATATCACAAGAAACTAAGGGTATTAGGTACAATGCTTTAGGCAACCCATGCGAGTGTTGAAATCAAAGTACTCTAGTCCTTTCAGAAGCTCTGTGGTGCCCACTGTGATGTATGTGTTTGATTCACGTTGTCCATCCATTTTAAAAAATCATTTTAAGTGATAATCCAAAAAATGAGGCAGATTAAATGCTCAAGTGGACCACACCACAGGAAATAGTGGGAATGGCACCTATAGCTGAAAACCTTTTAGGGGCCATAGAAGTTTTGGGTCCAGCTGATATTTATATTTCCGCATCATGCAGGTCCATGTGACCTTATGAACAGGTTGGATGGTAAATAAACATCATGGCTATCCCTAGGAAGGTTTCAACAGCAGGGTCACTTTCACTTCTTCCCCGTGATGCGTGGTCCACTCGAGCCTTCCATCAGCCTCTTTTTTGTAGCTCATGCCTTCTTCATGTGATGTGGGCCCGACCGTCTGTCTGCTGCTGGGTCCTGGGGCAGTGAATTAGGTATTACCCGGGAAGAGCTTAGTGGGTGTTACCTCCACTATGTGGGGCCTACCTTGATGCGTTTTTTATATATCCACACCATCCATCTATTTTTACATCTCATTTTATGATGATATCCCAAATAATAAGAAGATCCAAATCTTAGGTGGACCATGCTAATAGAAAGAGTGATTAATTACCATTAAAAAACTTTTTGTGGGTCAAAAAAGTTTTGGATCAATCTAATATTTCTAATTTAGTTTTAAAAAGATATTCTTGACATTATCAACAGGTTGGATTGCAAATAAACATTAAAGAAACATTACATGGGCCCTTTGGAATTTTTAATGGTGAGGCACTCAATCACCATTGTTTCCTGTGGTTTGGTCAACTTAAGATTTGTATCTGCATAAATTTTGATACTCCATCCTAAAATGGCCTGTAGAAATGGATGAACAGCATAGATATACATAAACGTAGGGAGCAAATTCGATGTTATCGTGTTACACTTTAGTGGGTGTTGTCATAAACATATATCCAGGAGCTCAATTGAAATAGATCCAAATCTTAAGTGGACCACACCAAAGGAAACAATGGTCATTGAACGGCTACTATTAATAACTTCATGAGGTCCACCATAATATTTATCTTCCGTCCCCAAACTGTTGATAAAGTTACAAATAGCTACTGGATGAAGGGAAAACAAAAATATCAGCTTCATCCAAAACATTTGTGGGCCCCAGGAATTTTTTAATGATAATACTAAATTCCTATTGTGTGGTCCACTTGAGATTTAGATTTGCTTTATTTGCCCTAAAATGAGATGAAAACACTAATGGACCGCTTAGATATACAAAACATTAGGGAACCACCCACAAACGTGCCTAATCCGCTCCCTATAAAATGACCCAATTGCATACTGCCTCATGTGCATGAAGCATGCATAGCCACGTGATGGTCACATGAAATGCCGATGTCTTTTTCTCATTCAAAGCATCTGTCGTATGCATTGTATCCATTCGGGTCCTCGACCCATGCACTGAATCTCCTTTGATTTGGTCCCTATCTCAAGAGATTCCATACTAAAATGTAAAAGAGCAAGCTTGGTACACTCAATCCAGTGCACTTGCTTCGCACGTGGAAACAAAGAGCACGTTTACAGGATCAGAGCCGTCCATCAGGCGATCCCTGCTGAGTTGATCAACTGTCTTAAAAATCAGACCCATATGATCATCAGGTGGGCCACATATGCACAGATTAAATGTCCATCGATGGACATTGAAGGCCCACCTGATGATAATATGGGTCTTGTTACCAGTGACACATCAATATGGGCTTCCTAACTGTCCCATTAATCATGTGTCTCAGATTCAAACCGTACAGATAGTGGGACCTATTGTAGATTACTCGTATATGGAAAATGGGTTTTAATAGGCAATCTTAACCTCTGATTTATGGACACTCGTTTGTTAATTTTGGACCATTCATTACTTTTTTTTGGTACCCTCCAATATTGGATTTTGATCAAACGGCCAGTTAAAAGTCAAAATTTCCTGGTTATTTTCGTCCTCAATCCATCTACTGTAGGTCCTACTATTTGGGCGGTTTGGATTTGATGTACATGCCACGTTGAAAGCAGAAAAGGCCACCTAGAATTCACTAAAGCTGTGGTATAAGTACAAATGGCAGAGTAACTTACCAATCAGGACTGTCCATCTAGTGGGCCTCATGATGGATGGTTTATGTTTCGAAAATCAAACCTATTAGCGGTCCAGTTCATCATCTTTCTTCCCTCTTGATCGTTAACCTTTTTTGGCTTTTTTCCCTACCGTTGCTTCGAAGCCCACTGATCAGACCATCAGAACCCTTCAATTTGCCATGCACAAGTAGGGGAAAAGCAAGATGGACGGCCCAGAAAATAAGTAACCCTGCCACGTAGGCAGTGCAGAGATGGCTCTCCCTACTTCGAAATGAAAGGGTGGAAAAACTTTGATACTCTGGCAGAGTGTTACAGATGATACACAGCGACTCAGAAATTATGTGTACTGTTTAGATGAACCAAAAATAACGTTCACTTTGTTAGCTGGAGGGCATTTACTGGACGGCTAGGAATGTAAAAAGATCCAACGTTCCTATTTCAACGAACAAGTGTCCTCAAATCAGAGATTAAGATGATTAAAACAATTTGATTTTTGGACTGTGAATTAAAAACACTGCCCTCTACAATTTAATCGGTTTAATTAATTTATGTTAATATATACCCGCACATATAATTCCAAGTGCCAGCGTATCAAGTGTCATCCTCTGCTAGAGTATCAAATAACTCCCATGAAAGAGACCATCTGATGTAGTACGTGGGCATGACTTCGATGTGCCACTTTCTGTCACGTTGGGAGCCTTAGACCCTACTTCATAACAGGAAACGTTGAAATGAGAAGAGGGGGCATCGGATGCCACAGCTCTCCACGTGGCCACCTAACAAGGAAAGTGGGTCACACACGTACCGTACACTCAAAGGATGACACGTGGCAAGATGTACCATAATTATTTTTTGGCTATATATGGGCCCACTTCATGTAAGCCATTGAATGGACAACACAAGGAGGGTTGCAGCTGGTCTGGAGAATGAGTTTCTCAGGCCTTTCATGGGTTGTGGGTTCTCTTCATCTTTTTCATTGGCAGGAGAATTTTTAGGACCTTATCTTTGAAATTAATAGAATTTTGCTAATTTTCAAATAAAATAAAATAATAAATAAAATCCAATTTAATATCAGGTTCTTAAATAGGAGTGAGTGCAAATGAGTTGGGTCGAGTCGGTGGGTGGATCCAAGCCATAAGTAAACAAGCCTAGGTCCAAAAGTTGAACCCAAGTGTTGAAATGTGTGAGGTCAATCTCTTGGGTCATATGACCGAAATAAACAGGTAAACGGTCTGAGACCTCCAAACTCAACGTTGCTTAACCCAAACCTGATTTCCTAAAATGAACCTGACCCTATCCTCACACCATATGAAGCCCAGATGGAGATGGGCCCACTCCTTGGCTGGCCAATTGCAACGGATGTGGTTTGGCCAGTGACACTGTGGCTAGTGGTCAGTGCTCTGTAGGCTCTGCCATGATGTATGTGTTTTATCTATGCCATTCGTTCATTTTGTTAGATCATTTTAAGTCTTGATTTAAAAAATAAGACTTGGTCTAAAAATGTGAGAGATCTAAATCTCAGGTGGACCACATTATAAGAAAATAACAATGATTGAATGTCCACCGTTAAAATATGAATGAAGGTAAAAAAACAAATATCAGCTTTATTCAAAACTTTTGTGGCTCCCAAGAAGTTTTTAATAGTGGGAGTTCAATCAACATTGTTTCTTGTGATATGGTCCACTTGAGATTTGGATCTACTTCATTTTTGGGCCATCTCATAAAATTATCCGTAAAAATGCATGGATGGCATAGATGAAATACATCCATCATGGTGGCTAGTGGCAGATGACTAGCCAATCCATGTCCAATTGCAACCCCATTACATTTTTGAGACACCTCACATTAAGACAATCAATATCTATTCAACTTCCAGTATGTTGAGAAAAAGATAATTAAAAGAAAAAATAGAAAGAAGATGCAAACTACAATACAGACATTCATGTAATTCTCCTTTACTACAAATCATGGATTCACACAAATTGAAGAAGAAGCTCTCAATACTATGATCTCTCTCTTAATAGCTTGCATATAGGATCTACGACAAGGCTAGCTAGATAAATAATACACCTCTAATGATCAGGCTCCACAAAGCTTAACAGAATAAACACAGTCCATGGATTGTCGGGCAGCACACGTCATCCGGCACAAACACGTGCACGCGACAATGTTAGGTTCCTAAACTGGAACACGTCACCTTAAAGCTCTGTAGCATTGTATCCTTTTGCCAGCTTCATTCAATCCCATGAAAAAGCTTGTATTTTCTTGCAAGAAAGCACATGATCAAGCCAGCCTGGCCTGAAAACGAGTGCTCCTGTCCATTTCAAAAAGGCCCACAAAAACCCATCTGAAATCAATTCTCCTTGCATGCACTAACTACACTTTAATACTCTGGCAGATTGTGATGGATCATACACAGGTGCATTGACATTATTTAGAAATTTTGTATGAAGGTATAAGCAATTCAAACTAACCTATAAAAAAATGGTCCCAGTCTAGATGTATTGTGGATAAAAAAAATTACAATTATTTGACATCTGACCGTTGGATTGGCAGAGATAAGGTTAAAATTGAAAAACATTTATGTACTTATATCAAGAAGTGTCCATGATTAAGAAGGTAGGACTGTTCAAACAAAATTATTTTGGGACGATGGATTAACAACTTGGTTTAGTTTGAGTATGTGTATGCCACGTTTGGAATTAATTTCTGAGTGCCTGCTTATCAAGAGTCATACTCTGCCAGAGTATAGATAAAACCATTTTGGTACATGTAATCCCGAACGAGAGCGGATTGCATAATGTGTCTTATCTACGCTGTCCATCCGTTTTACCAGCTTATTTTAGATCATGAACCCAAAATAGAAGTATATCCAAAGCTCAATTGAATCACACCATTGGAAACAGTGGAGAAACCGTTGAAACCTTTCAGTTTTTATTTTTATTTTTATTTTTTGGTCATTCAACCTGCTCATAAAGCTCATAAAGTCACAGAGGCATGGATGAAAGTGGGCCACATAAAGTCACAGAGGCATGTCCTAAAATGATACGGAAAAACTAATGGACAATATATGAATATAGAATACATACATTAAGGTAGGGGCTCTCGTTTACTAGCCCAAACACGGAAATATGACTACATATCCAACCAGAGTTAGGATCCTTTGTTGTCTACCAAATAGAAACTTCCTATTTAAAGCCTTTTTATTAGTCCATGTCATCACAACGTAGTGGCATCCTCGCTACAATCTTATCACACCATCATGCAACCTAATCACACTGACATCGATGTGGACGAATAAAAAGGCTCCGAACAGGAATTTCCTCTTTGGAGCCAAATTCATCCAAGCATCTATGTTGACAAGTCGAGTATGTGCAAAATATGAGTAGTCCATTAATGTTACCCATATGATGGACTAATCAGATCTTGCACTTATCAGGTGGGCCACCTGACAGATTTTTCAGCTAGTCTACAGTTTGACCCACCTATGGACCAGAGCAGTCCATCAGGTGGGCCACAATACGTAGGTAATCTGGCCCAAAATTCAAGGTAGTCCACTCATCAGTTGCGCCAAAAGTGGCCCACCTGATAATTAAAACATGCCGCATTTTTTAGCCAACAAATCTACACGTGTGCCACATTAGCATGAGCCCACGGTTTGGACGGCTAGGATCTTGCACATGTGTGCCACGTTAGCGTGTGCAGTGGAATGCTGATGGATAAGACTATACATGCGTGTGGGCTTGGCAATGTTTCTGTCATCAATAGACTGCCATCTACTTCTATAGAAAAGAGACAAAACCAGAGCCTGACACAAATTTGTTACTTTGTGTGGGTTCCCGTACAAATGGCATGCATTTATATACGGATCAGTCCAGACGGTCTTGTGGGCCCCACTGTGCAGGGAGGCTAGATCGAGAGTTACTGTGATTAGGTGATCCTAATTAAGTTGAATCCATGGTCTAAAAAAGAAAATGGACGGTGATCCATGATGGGGCCCAGCATTTGAATGGTCTTGATTAGCATACGTGCATGCCACATGTATGGTAGATGAATCACCAGAGTTTAGTAAATGGTTGGAAACGCACATCTAAAGTCTAACTGAAAATTTGATTCTCAACGGGCTCAGGCCAGGGCCAAACGTTTTGGATTGGAAGAATCCCAACCATCCATTTGACTCTCAAAAAATAAAGGGCCAGAAGTGAAAGTACAGCAACCGTTTGCATTTAGGGCCCGTTTGGATGCCACCAAATAAGTTACTTTCTCTACTTACGGCACTGGATGAATAACTTATTTGAGATAAATAAGTTTGGTTTATGATAGATTGTAAGTAACTTTTATTATTATTTAAAGTTACTTAATGACTTCAGTTTAATAAGTAGAAATTAAAATAAGCTACTTGAGGCATAAGTAACTTATCTTAAGTAACTTAAAGATCCGTATGCCTTCTTATTAGTATGAATGGGTGTATTTTATTGGGTGGTTATCATTTTTTTTATTATTAATTTCGATAGATATTATAAATAAATGAGAGTGGATGGGATAAAACCCTTATTTGTTTCCTCCATTCAATCAAGAAAGGCTAAATGTTATGCTACTATTGGTTCCAGTTTTGGAGGCTTGCATGAGCCATCCAAAACAATGCCTATCATATTAAAGGTTTGGACCACTAAACTACGACACTCACTTGTACTGAAAATATAAATCAATATTAGCCATGGTTGATAAACTTATAAAAAGTCGACTTAACTTAGCTTAGTCAACTCAACTTAAATAGACTTCATGGGGGATTGAGAGCAAAACTCAGTTTGGCCTAGTTAATGTCGGGATTTTTCCAAAATTAAAAAAAAAAAAATTGTAAACTTTTTTTATTGAGTTTTCAAATACAAATTTTATTTTATTTTAGGACATGACTTTTGGTGACTTTTGTAACTCTTTGATTGTGAATTATGTGGACTTTCGTAATAAAGAGATAATATGAAAAAGCACCACCACAAAAAAAGATATGAAATGACTTTTTATGAAAAGAACTTTTAGGGCTGTTTATATCATGAGTTACTTGAGATAAGCTACTTATGCCATAAGTAGCTTATCTTGGTTTCTACTTATCATTAAGTAACTTCAAATAAAAATGTTACCTATAATTAATCATAAACCAAACTTATTTATCTTAAATAAATTACTTATCTATTGCTTTACGTAGAAAAAGTAACTTATTTGGTGGTATCTAAAGAGGCCCATCTCTTGCTAGTATTTAAAAATCCATCTTTAGATTATTTTAAAATTAACAATATCTAACAATATTTTCTTTCCATCTTCTTTTCCACCACTGTTGTTTTTGAGTAATTTCAAAAAGTTGCTAAAATTTCATAATTAAACTATAAGCAGAAGAAGTTAAGGATGTACCTGCAAAAGTGCATTCGAGGTATGATTTTTCGATTTTGTAGGTCAAAGCTTACATTTTTCTCATCTAGAAGAGAAGACTTATTGTATATTGGAGGCGGATCTGTTGTAATCTTCTTGCAAACTATTTTAACCACTTGTAGGGTGCGAATTAATATCATATTAAAAATAGCAACACAGTTTAAGTGTGTTTTTCTTTATTTCCCCTCATATATGCCTCTTCTCTTTTAGGATATTCAAGACTTTAATAATAATAAAATAAAATAATAAAGTAAAAAACATTATTTTTTTCAACAAAACTTGACAAAAATAAACATGACTCAAATAACTTAAGACATCTACCTTTTCGTGCGCATTAGTGAAACTCTTAAAACTAATGAATGACTCATGGCCCAACTATTGTCGCATCATTTTGGACAACGGATTTGGATGGCTAGGATTCGCCACGCAACTGTCAATCCGCGTGTATGAGTTCCTACTGTCCGCCGGACCTACAAAGATAGTGAAAGAGAAGTTAGGGGGAGGTGCCGTTGTGCGGTGGGGAACTCTTCGATACCTAAGTCAGGTCCGAGAATAAGGAGAATAAGGTTTAAAGGCTTAAATTATTTCTTATCTTTAAGGTATAGATCCAAGCTATATTTATAAAGGCTTGGAGGCGGTTTGGAGAGATGAATCCTGCTAAGATATGTCAGTAGAGTCCTGGTGGAGGAAAGATTATTTCTCTTGATCATATCGATAAGATCTTTCTAGAGAAGATAGTAGATCTGAGAATATCTGGACCTTCCGTAAATATCTTGGACCGACTCTGGGTGGTCAGTTGATCTTGCGCCGAATCTGGCCAGTTGGCTGGTTGGGAATTAACTTGTACGATCATCGTCTTACGTCTGAGCTTGAGTGGTTAGCCTATTGTACCCAAGCTAGGGTGGTCAACCTGCTGTGACTGAGCCTGAGGGTCAGTCTTTCATATGCTGACCACGAGTAGTTGGCCTTAGCAAGGTGCAAGTTGCGGGACGGCTTGTGGGCTGGACCGTAGGGAATGGGCTTCCTCGTGGTTCGTGGGCTAGGGCCCAACTTGGAAAATCCCCATAACACGACAATTATCAATTCTAATAATTTGATTTCTTCATGTGAATAGAGGCAAATTATGCAACAAAATCACATTGAAGGGAGATTCTAATCATCTAGCAAATAGCACGAAAATAAATGTTAAAAATTTAAAGTTGGTCCACTCATCATCTCAAAACATCTATTTAATCCGTCTCACCAAAGAGCCTGAAAAAAACAAATGGATGCAATAAAATAATCTAAATTCAAAGGTTTATGGTGACCCAATGTGTGATTTTTAGCATTGGTAGCAATGGTGACACAATACTAAATATTAAAGAAAAACTTAAATAACTTAGTGCTTGTTTGGATAAAGTTTCAAAACCGATTTCCGAGACAAACACCCTATTGATTTTTGAGGAAATGACCATTGTGGGTATACTCTGCCATCAACAATCGACATTACGTCCAAACGGTCCGAGTCCGAGTTATTGGGCTCGAGTCGGCTCGAGTCAACTCAGTCCTGTGGAATTTTCTAGTTTCTAAACTATGCTTTAGGCCAAGCATTGTGTTCTCTCTCTTTTAATTCATCATTGGACTTGGGCCTGCAATGCCCAATGGGCCTTCTGGTGAGCTGGCCCATCCCATGTGAGAGAGAGAGAGAGACTAGGGTTAAAGTAACTCTAGTAAGTGATTAATGTGGGGTTTGTTATCAATGGGGTGGGGGCGGCCCCCTCTCTCCCTATAAAAAGAGGGCGAGAGATGTGGGAAGGATGGTTGGAGTGTCTAATCCAACTTCCTCTTCCTCCCCCTCTCCCATCGTAACAATGTTCTGACATTCTAATCCCATCTTTTCACGATTTCATACAGAAAAATCAATCCAAATCTCCTCAAATCCTTCCATCTCTCTCCAATTCCCGTTCAATCCCAACGGTACGATTGCCAACAAGATCTTCCTTCTCATTCAATCATCTCCTTCTCCTCGAATCCCGTCCGATCCCAGCCACTGATTTCTAAAGATGGGCATCTCGAGCCTCCCTTCTCCATCAGAGGGCGTCCTCTCCATCATCCTCATCAACACCGCTCTCTCGATCACGATCCTCAGATCGATCGTGCGCTCCATCTTCAACGCCATCGGGATCCGCCCCGCTCCGCAATCATCATCGCATTCCGAAGACGTCGAGATCTCATCCGATCGTACCGATCTCCCAATCCTCCCCGTTGAATTCCGGCCCAGAGTCCCATCCGTCCGGTTCGGATCGATCCCCCGGTGCCCGGCCGAGCACGATTGCGAATGCTCAGTCTGCCTAACCCGGTTCGAACCGGAGTCGGAAGTAAACCGGCTACCGTGTGGGCATTTCTTCCATAAAGACTGCTTAGAGAAGTGGTTGGAGTACTGGCATGTCACGTGCCCCTTGTGTCGGAGTCCTCTGCCGGAGGAGGAAGAAGCTTCTTGCCCTTGGTTCTAGAGTTATTTACGAGGTTGCCACTGGTTTTGTGTTATACAGCGGTGTACAGGTTGTGTGGAAATACGCGAGGTTTTGTATATTTTCATAAATACGTAGTATTTCGTATTTCTCTTTTTATCGAAGTGTATGATGAGCTTTTTTTCTTTAATCCGTACGGCACTGGATTTGATAGGATGGATAGATCCTCCGGTGTATCTGTATCTTGATCTGAACTATTTGCAATCCATGGTATGGCCCACTTAATAGACGGTCCAGATTGATCATCCTTCCATTTGTACTATAGTGAGGTGGCTCCACTGTATTCATGATCAACGGATCATCAGTGGGCATTCAAAATCAAAATTTTGAATAGCCCAGCTCAAATAATTCAAAATCCTAGCTGAAGCCAACTTAATGCTCACTATTTTAACAGCTCTAACTAAGTTATCTGCAGCCATTTATGCGGCGTAATGAAAAATTAAAATGTGTGAATTTTAAACGTGGAGCCCACATAAAAATGAAAATAAAAATGTTTATGATCGGAACACAAGCTAGAAAAATTAAAATATAATACCCATGTCAAATGTGAAGCTTACATAAAAATAAAAATATTTACCAATGTTATCAAAGCTTAGGAAAAGCACGTTTAAAAGTTGAATCCGGATCCTCTGTTGGCTCCAAGTTTGGAGCCTTTTTATTGGACCACGTCATCACATGGGTCTGCAACCCTATCACATCCTCGGTGCAACCTGGTTACACCTTAGTGCAACCTAATCATACTAACACCATGCAGTGTGATGTGGACCAATGAAAAGGCTCTAAGCAAAATAGAGAATCCAGACTCAAAGTTGGATAGAGGGGAGGCAGGCTTTCTTTTGCAGGAAGTAGATGCTAGTTGGGGCCCACCATGATGTTTGTGAGAAATCTGTTCCACCTATCTTTTTTACATTGTGAGATCATTGCAGGATATGTGACAAAAAATGAGATGGATAAAATGAGATGGATCCAAAACTCAAGTGGGGAAAATTGAGGAAAGAGTTGCCTACCATTGACTCCAGTACTATAGTGTTTATAAGGTCATTCCCTCTGAGATGAAGTGAAATTACCAAAAACTTACTTGGTACCAAGCTTTTGTGGTTGTAAGAATGTTTCAATGGTGGTTATTGAATCTCTAGTGTTTCCTCTCCTGTGGCAAATTCAAGTTTTAGATCCACCTTATTATAGTCCCATGTCTTAAAACGAACTCCCAAAACAGATGATTAACGTAGATTTTTCACAAACATTATGGTAGATCCCACTTAGCATCGGACGAGGATGGCCTGGGAAGCCTTTGGCAGGCATCTCCTATGCTAGGAATCTAGGTGGGCCCCTCATGATGTTTGTGAGAAATCTATATTATCCAACTGTTTTGTGAGATCATTTTAGGCGTTGGGACAAAAAATGAACCGGATCAAAGTCTTAAGTGGGCCGAAAATGTAATGATTGAACTTTCATAGTTGAAATATTTGTGGGCCACAAAAGTTTTGAATCAGGATAATATTTGTGTTTTCAGATCATCTCAGTAGAAATGACATTATGAACGGTATGGATGGCATATAAACATCACTATAGACCCCATAGAGGTTTCAACTGTAGGAATTTCCCTACCCACCTTTTGCTTTAGTACAGCCCACTTGAGTCGTGGATCCCATTCATTTTTTATCACAACGCCTAAAATAATTTCACAAAATAGTTGGATAGCATAGATTTCTCACAAACATCACGGTGGGCCCCACCTAGATTCCTAGCGTGCAGGAGATGCCTGCGAAAGACTTTCGCTGGCAATCCGCGTCCCTTGGCACCGAGCGGGGATTGCCTCCGAAATACTTTCGTAGGCATCTCCTATGCAAGGAATCTTAAGGGGGGCCGACCGTGAGGTTTGTGAGAAATCTACATCGTCTAACCGTTTTTTTAGATCATTTTAGGCATTGCGGGATCCAAGACTTAAGTGGGCTGAAAACATGATGATAGAACTTCCACAATTGAAATATTCTTGGGGCCATAGAAGTTTCAAATCACGATAATATTTGTGTTTTCGGGCCATCTAAGTACGAATGACATTATGAATGGGATGCATGGAATATAAACAACATTGTGGAGCACACGGAAGTTTCAACCTTAAGAATTTCCCAACACACCTTTTGCTTTAGTGCAGCCCACCTGAGTTTTGGATCCTATTTAGTTTCGGTCGCAACGCTTAAAATGATCTCACAAAATGGTTGGGTGGCTTAGGTTTCTCACAACCTCACGGTGGGCCCCACCTAACTCCTTGCGCAAGAGATGCCTGCGAAAGGCTTTTGCAGGCAATCCGCGCCCCTTGGCATCCTACTTTCAAAACTTACTGTGGAATCTACGTCCCGTCAAGTGTGTACTCAATTGGTTCCTTCCGGGCAATCAAGCGTGTACTCAGTCGGTTCCATCCGGGCGCGGATTCCCTGCGATCGCATCTCCTGCACAAGGAATCTGGGTGGGGTTCACCGTGAGGTTTGTGAGAAATCTACGCCGTCCAACTGTTTTGTGAGATCATTTTAAGCTTTGGGATAATAAAAGAAAGGATCCAAAACTCAAGTGGGCCGCACTAAAGCAAAAGGTGTGTAGGGAAATTCTTACCGTTGAAACCTCTATGGGTCCACAGTGATGTTTCTATGCCATCCATACCGTTCATAATGTCATTCCTACTGAGATAAACGGGAAACACAAATATTATCCTGATTTGTGGCCCGACGAATATTTCAACTGTGTAAATTCAATTGTATTGTTTCAGCCCACTTAAGTCTTGGATCCCGTTCAATTTTGATAGCAACGCCTAAAATGATCTCACAAAACAGTTGGATGGTGTAGATTTCTCACAAACCTCACGGTGGGCCCCACCCAGCGCAGGAGATGCCTGAAAAAAAGCTTTCTCAGGCAATCCGTGCCCGTCCCATCTTTGCCAGCCCTCAGCTGTTCAATCAAATCCTATCATGGCATAAGTACTCTATCCAAGTGGGGCGGTACCCAGTCTGTGTCCCTCTGGCACTCGACCGGTTCCCATCTCTGCCGGTGGCGCGCTGTCCAATTAAATTCTGCCACGGTAGGGTTGGAGGGATCTAAGTGGGGGGCAGTACTCAATCCGGTCCCTTTGGCTACCCAGCATATATACTGTTGAAATAGAAATGCAACAACTCAAGATTGGTGGTACAGATCTGTCCATGGTATGATGCAACTGATCGACGGTCTGGATTACTGATCATTGGGTCCAACTTTCTCAAAGCCTGGGGTCAGCATTATTGATCCAGTATGGTTTATCCATCACAATACTGTACAGATGTATGCGTCCATCCCTCTGGGAGGTTTAAGCTCAATTATTGAACGGTCCAGATCAACCGCTTCATAAGTGGGCCTGGCCCAGCTTACACAACATTGGTGGTTTCAGGTCTTCAGATCATGAGATCCGGCCGAGCAAGATGGGCCCCATTGTTTCAACGGTAGTATTTAACTAAAAAATTCATTTAAATCTGAAACCGTCCAATCACTGGACCCGTGGGACCCGATGGAGTGGCTGTAGCCTGGTACAGATGAAGCCAGATTCAGGCAATCCTTCATACTTGTCTGTGTAGGGCTGCTCGTGGTGATGCTTATGGTGACCAGATGATCAACGGTGGAGGGTTTTTTTGGTGCATCTAAATTAATTCTGGCCGTTGCTGCCTTAGACGCTTTTGATCTTTTTCATCCATGCTTTATGCCGAGGATAATGTTCTTTTAGTTGCCTTTTTACATGTTTATTTATTTTTTTAAGAGTGCGCCAGCGCCAGGCACATGCACTTAGTGCAGCGCTGGTATCAAATCTCTGTGGGCCCTACCATGATGTATGCGTTTTATCAACGCCGTCCATTCATTTTGACAGCTCATTTATATATATATATATATATATATATATATATATATATATATATATATATATATTCAAGAACGAGGCAGAGCCAAAGCTCAGGTGGACCACACCATAGGAAACAGTGGGGATTCAACTCTTACCATTGAAAACTTCTTGTGGGCCACATAAGTTTTCGATCAAGCTGATATTTGTGTTTTCGCTTCATCCAGGTCTGTGTGACCTTGTCAACAGGTTGGATGGTAAATAAACATTAAAATGGGCCCTTGGAAGTTTTTAACTGTGGATGTCCAATCAACATTATTATTTTCTTGTGGTGTGGTCCACCTGAGATTTGGATCTATCTCATTTTTGGGTTCATGCGCTAAAATGATATGGAAAAATGAATGGACAGCGTGGATAAACTACATACATCCCACAGAGTTTTGACACCAGCTGGCTGGCTGGCTAGTGTTGGGATCACCAGTCAAATCGAGTCCAGCAGCAAGCTGCTGTAGTGGGCCATCCCCACAAGAAATTAATATCACGTGTATCTAAGTTAGTAACTAGGCAATCGTATATACATCCTCGTGGCACACGTGCAAGATCCAAACCGTTCATTCCCTGCCACTATTATAGATCCATCATGCCCGGAAATCAGAGGGGCGCAGGATAATTACTCGGCATGAACCATGAATTGATGACTTGTACAAGTCATGGACCCAAACTCGATCAAATCAGATCATTCGACACCGTGAGTGGGAATTCAGAATCGGAGATAACTCGCTGGACTCAGCTGAGTCACCCCAACTCAGCCGGTCACGACTTAACTTAGGATCAAACGAGTTGGTCCGAGTCTCCCACGTCTCCAAATCATGACGAGAAGTTAGGTGGGGCCACCGTCGTATTTGTGGGAAATACACCCTGGCCAGACCATCCATCTTGCCAGACCATGTTATGAAATGAGTCAAAAACTGATGCAAATCCAAAACTTAAGTGAGCCACACAACAAGAAAATGCAGATAGGAAAATCCCTACCATTGAAACCTCCTTAGGGTCAACTCGTGATGTTTATATGCCATCCATACCCTTCACAAGGTAATTCCTACTTGGATGAACTGAAAACACAAAAATTAACCTGATTCAAAACTTTTGTGGCCCCACAAATGTTTCAACAGTGGACACTCAATCCTTTGTCGTGTGGCCCACTCAAGCTTTGGATTTGTATCATTTTTGGGCCCATGTCCTAACATGATTTGTAAAAATGGATGGATGGGGTGGATTTCCCACAAATATCACGGTGTCCCCCCATCTGGGCCCACTTGTGATATGTTCTGATGATTGAAACTGTCCACATTCCAGATACTAAGTGGGCCTTAAAAAAATTCTAAATGGATGACTTTTGCCACCACATTGTGCAAATCAATGTAGAACACTGAAAAGGCAATTTTCAATAGCTCACATTCAACTCCAAAGAAGTACAGGATCATTGTTGAAAGTGAGCTTAGGTTATTTATGGTAGCATCAAGAGAAGAAGGACGTACGGTTCCAATCTTCAGGCTATATCCGCATGTGGACTAGGGATGGCAATGGGCCATGGATATGCAATGGGTCCCAAGCCCCGCCCAACATGGGTTGGGTATGGGTCTAATTAAACAGGTGTGAGTGCAGGTTATTAATTTGAGCTCCTGTAATAATTGAGTGGGGGTATTTCCCAACCCATACCCCATCTTGGCTCAAACCTGATCTCTCTCTCTCTCTCTCTCACCGACTCTGTACGTACGTATGTCCGTCTCTGTATGCATATATCTCTTTTCATGTACAGAGAGAGAGAGAGTGAAATGCTCCTAGCTTTTGAGAACTCATCTCACAGCATGTGAGCCCAAAATCTGAATGGTTCATGTGATCACCCCATGAAACTCCTAGGGTCCAACTTTTACCTTGATTCAAAACTGTGGTGACCCATGGCAAAAGGAAGCAGTTTCCTCCATTGATTTTCCTCTCTTTGCTATTGCCCACCAAAGTTTTGGATCAAGTTGAAAGTTAAGCCCTAGGTGTTTCATGGGGTGCCACATCACATACTGTTTGAATTTTGGCCCATAACACATGTGCAAAGGTGTGAAGGTAAGCATGATTGTGTGTGTGTGTGTTTTTTTTTTTTTTTACCAATGCTCCAAATAATTTATATTCTTAATAACACTTTTAACATATAAAACTAGGGAGAAAATATGACAATTCCTTAGCAACATTGTAGGATAAGCTAATTCTACAACAGTGTGTGGGGTCACTGGTGTGTGTGGTATGAAAGCTATGCAACCCATCCAACGTTGGTGCCAACCCGACCTTCACGTGGACTACCAAGTCCATGTGGAGGTTTTATTTGGGAGACTGCTTTTTTTTTTTTTTTTTCTCGATCTTGTTGCCGATCTTATGATTGGATTGTTCTAGTTTTGGGGCACTTAATATCATGGTGGGGATCCCTTGATGCTGGGTTAGATGACATAATGCACATAAGCTTTGATGCTATTATGAAAGTATGGTGACCAGTTTTTATTATTATTATTATTATTATTTTATATATATACACATGCACTCACACAACATTAGCTTTTTTATATGACAATGGGTTCTTGAGCCCATGACCTCATGTTGAAACCCTTGTGAGTCTACCACTGAAGCACTAGCAAAGACCCCGATTTAGTCGTGTATACACAAGAATAGTTTATAGTCATGATGGTACAGATGGGTACTCAACAAATTTTTTTTTTTTTAAATCATGGGTACTCAAAGCACTTATTTAAAAAAAAAAAAATCCACTTTCTCTAAACTAAGTTTGGTAGATACCTAACCAAGTCTATTCTTAATTTTCTCTAAACTAAGTTCGGTAGACACCTAAATATGAGTCATCTCCTTTTAGCTAATCGTAATTATTTATTGGAGATTATATTTCTTTTTGTTAAGTAATAATGATTTTGATAAACAACGATAGTAATATCTCAGCCTTCTATTACTAAATAAGTTGGGCTAGTTGGGCCTACTTGTTGATCTTTAGGCAAGTGTGAGCCCAGTTCAACCAAATTTGTAATTGGGCCTAAGGCCCCAAACAGTCCCCAGGCCCAAGTTTGATGGACTTAGGCCAGGCCCATGTTTTCCTCTCCCACTTTTAGCCGTACATGATCCTCATTGCACAAGGCCACAGTAAATGGCCCATCAGATGATTCAGAAAAAAGGAAAATGGAGAAGGCCGAATGCGGCCCACTTCATGATTAACCATGTAGGGCAAGTAGCATATGTAGTCGGTAGGAAATACAAACAATGGATACAGTATCTGCATGGACCAACCAAATATCATTATTGTGAAGATAACGGTCCACTAAAAAATGAGCTAAAAATAGGCTATATTCAAATAATTCAGGTTTAGCCTAGTCACGCGCACTTTCGCAATTTGAATTTCTCCGGCGCATGCGAAAATCAGTCCCCCGGGCGGTGAGCCCTTCAATGATTTCTATGCTTGAAAATCTTATTTAGTAAGGACTACTAATTCAAGATCACTTCATGAATCCATCTATCAATAATGGAAATTCATGCCTGGCTTCCAATAGATGCTTTTATCTAAGGTGTGGGCTCAATATTCAAAGCCCATCACAAGGCCCATTTCAGTCTGTCCAAGCTATCGCGGAAAAGTCATTATCAATGGTTAAATTCTAATTGATTATTTACCACAATATATTTTTTGATGCAACAATTAGTAGAAATGTGCCTGGTATTGGGCCCAATTGGCTAAGCCCATCATGGGCTTGAGGTGGGTTTAGGGGTGTAAATGCGTGTAAGCATACATATTTACATAAATGTGGGTTTAGGGCTTGACCATCCAACCTATTGATAAGGTCATTCAGATCTGGATGAAAGTAAAAAACAAATATCATCTTGATCTAAAACTTTTTTGGCCCACAAAAGGTTTTCAATGATCATTAACCACTGATTACTGTAGTGTGGTCTAAATGAAACTTGTATCGGCTTCATTTTTGGGACCATATCCTAAAATAAGGTGGAAAACCAGATGGACGGTGTGGATATACAATCCATACATCGAGGTGGGCCCCTACGGTCAAGGTCTCACCCAAGTTGCACTCGTGGGTGCTTTTTTTTTTTTCTCCTTCCAATATGACACTGACGTGTAACATCCAAGCCATTGAACATGTAGGCCTTACTACAAAGATCACCTGAAGTCAAAACCAATCAATCCACTGATTATGTGGTCACACCTAAACATTGAGTGATACCATCAGTTGTCCATTGATTTCGACAGTATAGCATGCTTGATGAGCTAACCATCCTGGATTTGATATCAGGCAATCTTAGTGGTGTGGCCCACATTTTGAACGGCTGGGATGTTCTACAGAAGCCAGAAGTTGCCAGAAACAAACTATTGGATGTGAAAGTGTCATAATTTCAGCTTATTTTGGCTAATACACAGGTAACACAATCCAAACACTGCAAATATTAAAAGCTATGAGTCATTGCACTTTAAAAAGACCAAATTACCCTTGTTCAGAAATATAACCTCAAAGGTAGGTGAGGGGCAAAACAGTCATGAAAAAAAATAGGATAAGCCACTCATTTTGCAAAATGCTCAAGGGCAAAATGGTAAATTCTATGCTTTTGGGGGGGTATAAATACTCATTCAGGCCTTCCATGCACCACCCATGAAAGCCATCCTTTTTTTCTCAAAGAGAGCAGCTCCCCAAAGGTGATGGCATGACGCTAACGTGCGCATGTGGTGTAGATTTCTTCCTTCCTTTTTTTTTTTTTTTTTTTTTTTTTTTTCTCACTATGTTATCATTCGCTGCATGTTTTAGTTGTTGTAATTTTTTTTTGTAGCCGTTTGTTTGAATTTCTTTCTGGTCCACATGCAAAGGTGATCGGTTGATCAGAACCGCCTGTATTGTACTCAGCTATGCTTGATGGGCCATGATCTAATAATAATAATGAAAGGTTAATTTACAGCCGTCCATCTATGGAGTGAAGTTTTGAAATGTAAATTGAGGGTCAGAATCATCTCTTTGGCATGATTTTTGGACTGTGGCCCATTCATTGTACTTACCATCTTAACATCTCTGCATGTGGGACATAGGGCGATGCTGATGCATGCTGGATTTGAGGCAAAACCAGCTATTTCTACAGAAAGGGTGGCTCTAATGTGTGCCAGTCAATGTTATTTTCCTGCCTTAAGAGTATGCGAATTCTACTACTGTTAGTCTGTTTATCTATGGCTCCTGCAAAAGCATACACTGCAAATGAGCACATCAGCGAAAGCTCAAGTCTCTTCTTGTTTCCCGAGTGGGCCGGAAATTCTATCGTTTGACATTGATCTTCTTTCCTTCTTTCCTTTTTTCTCTGCCTCGATTTTTCCGCTTCTATTGGAAGTATCGGCGGCAGTCGACCAACCGCTGCATTTCTAGACTTTTCATAAAAATAAATTTATTTCTTTTCCATTTATTTTTTTTCTTCTTTTTCATACCCTGCCAAATCTCTTTTAGACTTAGGCAGGGTTGTAATGGGTTAGGTTGAGCCAGGTGACAGTCTGGCTCAACCTAACCTATTTATTTGTCAGGTTTAAGCCTAGCTTAGCCTGACAAGAGGTCTAAACTAAGTCCTTACAGCTTAGGGCTGACCAAGTCCCAAGCTAGGATGGTTTGTTTGGGCTAGGACAACCTGGGTAGACCCAGCCCATTTAACTAGGATTTATTTGTCATTAGGGTTGTGGACCTAGCCCGTGCTTAAGGTTTTTGATGGGCTCCGCTTAAGGTTTGCGAACCAACAGGTTAGGGGTTGGTTGAGTCTTGGATTTTGAAGAAGTCAACAGGACTATTTAAAATATTGATTTTGCCTGGCTTAGGGCCGCTTGGACCATACCATAAAATGGGCTGGCCTTGTTTCAGCTTGGGCCTAAGCTTTTAGCTGATGGGTTGGTCATTAATGGACAAAGCTCAGCCGGCCCAATCAAGCGGTCCAACCCATTAATGGACTCGAGCCTTAGGGTTCTGCTGAAAGTGGGGTGGATTCGAGCTGTAAGTTGTCAGTCCAGCCAATTTGCCAACACCCCAACTGCAATGACTAAATCTCCCTTGTAGGAGCATAGGTAACTATATCATGTTTCCTTAGTCTTTTTACCTTCAAATCAACCTGCAATTGTCTATGGTTTCACTTTATGTTGAGTGATTTTTTCTTCTTTATGTAGATCTCTCTCTCTCTCTCTCTCTCTCTCTCTCTCTCCCTCTCTCCCCTCGTTTTAGAAAAGAGAAAAAGGCGAAATCAATACGATGCTTGCGTGATGAGAAAAATCCGCCTTCTTTATCTTTCCTTTCCTTTTTTTGGTTTTTTGTCAGTTCTTTCCATGGGCATTTGATACAAGTTCAAAACCACGACGTATTTGTCATTTGCGGTTTATTGCAAATATTTCTCATCTTCAATATTTTAACCAATTTCTCCTTATTCTTCAAAAACCCACATCAGATCTTTCATGTTAGAGCATTTCATCTCATGTTTGCTTGTTACATGAAATTCTCACAATGTTTGTACATGTGTATATATGCACATGCACACACCTTTTTTTGTGTTACATCACCAGATATACAAAAATAGCTCATGCTCGATATTCCTACTACTTCATAGAAATTTTTTGATAGAGTACTGACAGCATAAAAATATTTAAAGATGAGCTTTGCTAAGCTCATACACATAACTCATTTACATGCCATACATGTGCCAACATGGCACAACAGGGCCAAGGTCTAATCTAGCAAAATAAGAAGCAGGTTGAACAATTAGTCGAGTGGGCCGTAGTTTATGAAACATATATATGGCTCTAAAAAACTTGATTGCTGAGTAATGAACCAGATTTATTTTTGGGAAAACATGTAAAAGGTTGGACTAACCTGATGAATGGATGGGATTTCGCACCTACGTGTCATGCTGGCATGTGTGGTTATTATTGCACACACATGTGCATTAATTAGCAAAGTTCACTAAAGATGATTATTATGAGTAGAATTATGCTGAGGATTGACATGGCCCCATCATGGATAGGACCATTAAATCAATGTCTTGGATATATCAACCATGGACCCACAAGTAAAAACTCAGTCCACGAAGAAAACTACCCTATTCGCTACAAACAGCGAATTTTGTGCTTATTATCTGTTTTGAACCATGAAATTTTATTGGGTTAGTCATGCAACGCACCCACCCTGTTAGTTCCACAACACACCCACACAGCCAATCATACAAAGCACCCACGGTTGCTGAAACTGGAGAGGCTGGAGCATCACCCAGCCAGGATAACAGCTAGGAGACCTATTATTACTATCATTATTATGATAATTATTGTGGTCGTTGCGGTGAGTTTGTTACAGTAAGTCATGGAGTATTGCAATTGGATATACAAGAATTTTAGGATTTCGATGTAGATCATCTTTGGATGATACAAACATTTTATATGATGGCCCTGACCTTGGATGGATAATAGTCAATAAATTTAAAAAAAAAAATCTTTAAATTGGAATATTTCAACCTTTTTAATAGAATCTTTAAACAATCAAAAGGTGGAAATATTTCAATCTGAAAGCGGTGTTGGACATCCCCAGCCACAACGAGGCCTATCATAGAATCTGCTTGAGGACATTGAAGTACCCTAATTCAATGAGCTAAAATTCCAATGTATCCAATCGCAATAAATGAGGATCTATCTAATTAACAAGCCTTGTTGTTGGGTTTTGTTGTTGTCGTTGTTACTTATTTTCGCATACAACCATAATCTGCTTATCTTCCTACTGTGAACCTTTTCGCATAATGTTGCCTGTGCATGGCATTCAAGCTATGCAAAACGTGGGACCATGGTGAACATCAGTTGACATGGAAATTAGGATGATCCACTTGTTAGGTGGGAAAGACTTGAATGTGGGGTCAGATCATCACCATCAATTCATTCCAATGATGCGGCCCACCTTATATATTAGTAGATCAATTGATTTTTGTGCTAAGTGATCTTCATCATGTGGCCCACTTTCTATAGAGCTCAAGCGTCCGAGATCATATCACCTAGTGTTCAGGACATTTCTCTTTCAATGAGGCAAGAGGATTCACTTTTCCTAGGGTGAAAGGAAGTCGATCATAGATTGTCAATAAGCTTAGATTTTATTCTTCTTGGGTCAATAGCCAAGCGATTAATGGAGATGAATTGTAAATTCATTGGCCACATGTCAACGTTGGCAGATTGGGTACCACCCCTACCAGGACCTAGCTAGGACGATGCTGTCGGGAGCTCCATGGGGCCCACCTTGATGTATGTGTTTTATCCATGCTATCCATCCATTTTGATAGGTTATTTTAGGGCATGAGCCCAAAATAGAGGAAGGTCTAAGGCTCAAGTGGACCACACCATAGGAAGCAGTGGGGATTGAACGCCTACCGTTGAAATTGTCTTGGGGGCCAAGTTTTAGATCAGGCTAATGCTTATGTTTCCCTTCATCCAAGTCTGTGTGACCTTATGAGCAGGTTGGATGGATAATAAACATCACGGTGGGCCCTAAGAAGGTTTCAACGATGGGCGTCATTGTCACTAGGGCTTTTGTGGTGTGGTTCGCTTGAGCCTTAGATCTGCCTCTTTTTTGGGCTCATGCCCTAAAATGACCTATCAAAATGCATGGACAGTGTGGATAAAACACATACATCATGGTGGGCCCCACAAAGCCCCTGACAGGACCATAAATCTCTAGTTGGTCTGATGGTGTGGTACCCAATCCACGCAACATGGGTTCAAATTAAGCTCAGCCCAATTGTTTACCAATCCATGAGGATGATATAAGCAATTTGTCCTAAAAAATGGCTGATATAGAGAAATAAATGGTCCATTTTTTTGTCTTTTATGTTCCTATATATTTATGTTCAATCATTTCCAAGCATTCGAATTTTTCTAACAATCTAGATAAATATTATGTGTGTAAATATAAATATATGGAAAGGAGCCAAGAAAATAAATATCTTTTTTTCATTAAAAGATTGATTATCTTATCAATCAATATATCAATAGCTACATTATTACTAATAGTTCAAATTTATGTGGATATCAATCACTCGTTTTTCTATTAATCAATGTCACTCTCACTATAGTTGATAATCATGTAAATGTCAATGACTCTATTTCTACGAAAACGCGATAATTTAAATAAAAAAAAAAGAAAGAAAGAAAGAATATGCATGTTGTATAACTCATTTTCGTCGGATTGTAGTTGGATTGGTTAGTGGACAATCATCAGTAGCTCATATATTGCATCTATCATCAGGTCTTCTTGCCACCATCTCTCATCTTCAAACCTTTTAAATCAAAATACTCTAAAAAGAGAGAAAAGGGAAAAGAGCAGAGATGTTCCATTCATTCCTATTCATTTGAAGAATATAAAAAGACAATACAATTCTCAATCTCTCCCTACAGTTTCAGCCTCCACTCCCTCCATTTCCAAAACCAAATGGTCATCACCAACCATCTCGTAGAGCACCCCATGGGCTTTGCTCCTATGGCGGGGCCGACCGCCAACCCCAGCTTGGAGAATCCCATTGGAACTGATAGAGACAAAGCGATGAGATTTGATAGGAACAATGCGGGCGGCCACACCAGAGCATTGGCTGCAGGGCAGCAGTATCAGTTTCATGGATCTGGAAATGCTGCAGAGAATGTGAGGAGTGGGAGTTTTGGAGGTAGGAATGGAGGATTTGGGCTTGTTCCTCAACACCCATTTCATCTGTTGGATGGTTTTGGTGGGGGTGTTTGTAAAGAGGAGGAAGATATCAACAAAAGCAAAGGACTGAGAATAACGTGGATGCTATCACTTCAGCTGAAAAAAAGCGTAAGAGGATGATCAAGAACCGGGCATCAGCTGCCAGGTCTAGAGCAAGGAAACAGGTATCTATGTACCATTTTTAAAATGGTGGTGATTCATTCTCCTCACATTGGCACTTGTATACAGCTATCCAGACCGTCCAAATTGTGATGGAATATATTTCGAAAATCATACCGATCAAGAAATCTTAACCATTAAATTGATGGTTATCAAATGGATAATTGAAACTAAAGCTGTTCAAGGAAAATCAGATGATTGCTAGTCATCTTCGCAGCCTGATTTTTCAGGTTATGCTCCATCCACAGCTGGGTCAGAGGTGTGGTTGGTCTGGATTGTTGAAAGACTATGCCATGTGTGGTGAATTATCATGGTAAGCTCATGAGTCAATACAGGGAGCCCATCTACACGCCACCAACGTATTGGTGCTTGCTTCGGTGGATTGAGGTGGGTGGATCCCTGACTGTGGGGCCCACCTTGATTTATGTTCTTTACATCCACGCCGTTCATCAATTTTAAAAGATCAGTTTAGAGAAAAATCCTAAAAATAAAGCAGAATTATATCTCAGGTGGACCACGCCACAAGAAATAGTGGTGATTGACCGTTAAAAACTTCTTATAGGCCACAAAAATTTTGGATTAAGCTGATATTTGTGTAGTCCTTTCATACAGATCTTCTTATCCTTATCAGTTGAATGACAAATAAACATTCCGGTGGCCCCAAAAACATTTTAATGGTGGGTATTTGTTCACCACTGTTTCATGTGGTATGGTCCACATGAGATTTGGATCTGCATCATTTTTTTTTATCATGCCCAGCTGTAAAAATGGATGGACGGTGTGGATATAAGTAACATACATCAAGGTGGGCCCCTCACAGTCAAGGATCCACCCACCTTAGTGGATCCGAGGATCCACGAAAGCCGCACCCTGTTTTTGAAATCAAAGCCATCCTCCAGGTGGGACCCACTACACAGATGCCCCTGCCTATAAATCAGGCCAATCTACTTATCAATAAAATCATGGAGCTTACAGTGCTGGTTTATATTCCATCCAGTCCAAGGATTGAAGTATCGTCCCATATGGGCCTGAAAATAGAGCAAAATATGGGGCGATGCATAGTGGTATTGGTGGTGAATGATGCATTGCATGAAATAACGATTTCGAACCTTGATCCTAGTCCTCTGATGCAACTCACCAGCAACATGAAGGACTGCCCAAAAATCAGGCTATATCAAAGCTAAGGTGAACCAAACTTAGGGGTTTTGGGCATGCTTTTATGTTGTTGGCTCACCTGAGGTTTTGGTTCAACCTGATTTTTTAAGTCCAGGCCAGAGGGGTGGCCCACCTGATGGACGGGGTGGATCTTAATGTTTGAATGGGAACCACTATCAAGTGTATTTAAACCATCCACTCTTTTTTAGAATGGTTGCCCATTGGGCCCTTAATCGAAGTTCACCCAAGCCTTGCCTACTCTATCATTTCATGATGATAGATGTGGCGAATAAAATGTACCCTGAATTTAGGGCATTTAAGTTAGAACGAAGGCATTCGCCTCTCGATTTACATGTAAAACTCTCTAACTTTTTTCTTTCCTGTATCTTTCTTTTGTGTTAGGCTTACACTACTCAGCTAGAGATTGAAGTTGCACAGCTTCAGAAAGAAAATGAATTACTCAGGAAAAGGAAAAGGGTATTTATTTTAAATTACTTCTTTTTAGAAATTTTAAAATATATGTAAGTTTATAGTCTGGATCCTCTGTTGAAACCCAGCAGAGAAATCCTGCTCGTCGCTTCTCTGATTGGTCCAGGTCAGCCTGACTGTGTCAGAGCTGAACTGCTCTCACACAGTCAAGGTGAGCTGGACCAATCAGAGCAGCAGCAGCAGAGGTTCTATGCTCGGATTCAACAGAGGATCTGGATTCAAGTTTATATAGAAGATGGACAAAATTCCTCATTTATGTAAGTACTTAAAATTCAACACGAGTCTCTCTCTCTCTCTCTCTCTCTCTCTCTCTCTCTCACTCACATTACATGTCTTATGAATTATAATTTCTTGTGTAGTACACATGACAAGTATATTTCAGGGACATGAAACTAAGGTTTCTTTCCAATGCATGTAGCAGCTAAAATATAAAAAGAAGGGAAAAGATTGTGGGTTCTCAGTGTACACATCTAGAGTCCGTCGATGCACACATATCTCTGACTATACCACAATGGTGGCTGGTGGGCATCTCAATACAAATTTGAAAACGGACTTTTGAAAATACGAATCTTGAAATGGTTATATGTTTCCCCAACAGCCATTAAATGGTGGGGACTAATAAATGCACATCAACTCTCATTCCTCCCTGAGCACTAAGAGTGTCGACGGGCTAGGTTAAGGCTGGGCCAAGCTCTGTTGAAGCCATCCCAGGTGTGTGACAAGCCAAAATAGTCTACCTGAGCTTGGGCTGGAATGTTTACATTAGACCCCAGCCCGAGGGTTGGTTCGGTTGGGGCATAGAGGATGAAAAATCGTTTGTTATTCATTCTAATTTTCTAATCTACTACATAGTCGAAGTTGCTTATTAGTGTCATTTACTTGCAGGTTTTTAAAGATGTTGGACTTGGAGTGCTTACAAAATCTCTCAAGATGGCGCCAAAGACCCTTTCAGCAACATTCTAGGCCGTGTGATGATGACACTACACCCTGCATATGGAAAGAAATATGATTTGAATGGTCATCATTAAGGTTTGAAGCTTGCTGAAAATAAAAATAAAAATATAAAACAATGTTTGCTTATTGCAACAATTAAAAACTTCAATTCATATATATATATATATATATATATATATATATATAGAGAGAGAGAGAGAGAGAGAGAGAGAGGAATGCTCACCTACGAACCATCTCTCATGAGAACTCACAAAAGATTTTTGAGGACTAATCATACGCGATGAGTCCCCAAAATCTGACCCATCCATGTGATGCAGCACCCCGAAAAACACCTAGGGTCCAACTTTCATATATATATATATATATATATATATATATATATATATATATATATATATATATATATATATATATAGTTTGTGTCTTTATTTTCCTTTTTTTTTCTTCTTTATAGGTAATAATCAAGTGTCTTTATGTTATTGTGTTTTGTTTTGATATTACTAAGTGAATCATTTCATTTTGCTGCCATTTTATTTCATCTTCTAAGACTCTTGAAGAGTATTCTCTGTGTGTGTATTGTTTTTCAAAAAAAAAAAAAAAAAAAACCATCATGTTATTGTCGTCTACCATGGGTGCCAAAAGTAGAGAGAGAGAGAGGTTGGCAATGATGGCGCTGCTGGAATCAATGGCAGACAATGACATTGTTTGGATGGTTTTTTTTCTCTCTTTCTATCTAGTTTTGTTTTCCGGCCGCTGGACTTGATTGGTGGTGGAGATTTCGGCGCTGGTCAGAGACAATGGAGTTGCTCACCTATTAGTATCAATGGACGAAGCAGATGCTACCGAGATCAATGGTGTGTTCAACGATGGCACAAAGAGAGAGGGCGAGGGAGAGGATGAGGTGTGGCTGTGTGTGTGTGTGTGTGTGTGTGTGTGTGAGAGAGAGAGAGAGAGAGAGAGAGAAGGTGCACCTGCATTTTTTAAAGGGGTTGCAAGGTATTCCGTAACTGTAACGGTAGCTGTAATGGCCACCACTATTACCTTTACGATATAGGTCGTAACGGCTATTACGGTCTCTTTTTATATTTGAAAAAAACTCGAAAAGTCTATATTTGCTTCGTAATATTGAAAAAAATTAGAAAACCTGCATTTGCCCCGTAACAAATCATTACGGGCATGTTACCCCCTTTATAGGGGGCGTAATGGGCCATTAATGACAGGTTATAGGTCATGTTTTCCATAACAACTATTACAGCTGTTACGCCCCTATAACATGTAACGGTTGCTATTATTACCTTTACATAACGGCTTTTATAGCACACTATGAGGAGATGTACAATGGTTGAAATTATATTTGTTGGAGAAGATTAATCCAGTCAAATCGATCCAATCTCACCTCTCAAAATGCTGAGAATGAGGATTTGGATTACACTGGAATCAAAATCCCTTCGATTCCATGCGCCCAAAACCCTCAAATGCCCTCATATCCTCTGATTCCATGCTGCCGAACGCGCCCCAGGGAAAGCAACATCCATCAAACCATCTAATGCATTTACATTAATACAAGTACAAAGTACTCATGGATATTATTACCACATCGAATTAAAACACAATACCAGTTCACATACCAGTTCACATCCAAATCAAATCGAAAAGGTTCAGAAACTGAAAAACAACTCAAAATTATATTGTTTCCATAACAACAGGGATTGATTTTCTTTTCTTTTTTTTTTCTTTTCTTTTTTAATATATGTAAAAGTACAAAACTCTGTTGTTTATCAAATTGTCATCCCCTCCAAATCTCAGGTGGACCACACCAAAGGAAACAGTGGTGAATGAATGCCCACTATTAAAAACTTCCTAGGGCCCACGGTAATGCTCACTGTAATGTTTCCTTTCCATCCAACCCGTTGATAATGTCAAACTGACCTGAATGACCGGAAAATGTAAAGATCAGCTTGATCCAAAACCTTTGTGGATCACATGAAGCTTTTAAAGGTCATTCATCACTTTTTCCAGCGTTGTGGTCCACCTAAGGCTTGTATTTGCTTAAGCTTTGGGATCACTTCCTAAAATGATATGGAAAATTGGATAGACAGCCTGGATACACACACATACACACACACAGACACACACACACACACAAAAATCAAGGTGGGCCCCACATGGTAAGTGTTAAGATAGCGGGGCGAGGTCATACTTTTCGGCTTTTATCTAAACCTAACCCATTATTTGTAGGGCCTAGGAATTCATGCCAGGCTCATAACTTAGCCCTTTTAAATTGGTGGGCCCATCTTTGTGGTCCACTTAAGGCATTAAATTACCTCAATCTACTCGAAGTGTATGTTTTGATGGGCTTCTTATATGGCTATCTGTGATGTTACATATGCACATCATTTTGGAGTATTTTATATGATTTACTTAATCAAATTAAGACTTCTAGAAATATACTACAGGATTTTAATGTTTCATAATCTAAGCAAACAAACAGAAACTTTGGATTTCAGTGCACTTCAATTAGATGATGGCAAACACAATTAAGGATATTTTGGATTTGGAATCCAATGCATTCCAAATACAAGCTACCAAACGAGCCCGCATCCAATGCATTCCCAATACAAGCTACCAAACGAGCCCGCATCCAATGCATTCCAAATACAAGCTACCAAACGACTCCGCAGCATAGCCAGAATCATTGAGGATTGCCATCTCAACCAAGAAGGGTTTCCATTCCCTCCGACTAATCTAGCTCTGACAGAATTTCATCTTCTATCATTCTCAGCACCCCTCAGCCACAAGTAAATGAGAATATAGCAGAGACTGATATGAGTCTTGTGATGTGCTTCTTCATGATTTAATAAGAAATGCGCGTTCTAAGGTTGATTTTGTTGCAAATTTAGCGGAAAACATTCGATATGCCTGAGACTGATAAAAATGCATCTTCAACCACACACATTGATAGATCAAACAATTAGCAACAAGTAGAGGTAGAAAGGCCCACCATCAGCAGCAACCTCTCTCAGAAGTGAGAAGCAGAAATCAGTTGAACAGCTCCTCTTCCAGACCAAGCACATTGCCTGAGAAAAGGGTTTTGTAATAGTTTCTGCCCTCCTGCTGCTCTTCCTTGGAATTGTAGGGGCATTGCAAATGTTTCAACTAAGCACCAGTTGTCTCATTTAGTTTCTACACTATCCCCAGAAATTCTTCGAGAACCCAAGTGTACTTTTCCCTCCTTTCAGTCCCTCAACTTTTGATAGATTTGGTTTTGATACATTCCATTCAAATCCTTGTTCTTCATCTTCTGTCAGTTGTATATGGATTATCTCAAAGAGTCTCAGTTTTTGGACTTGCTCATTTCTGGACTCCTATGATCAGCATGTTCAGCTGGAGTTCTGTTCAGTCGGATGGGTCTCAACTCATGCAAGTTTCAGCCATATATTTCAGCAAACAAAATATCAGAAACACAGAGCTTTATGACAAATTCTCAAAAGCAAAGCTGCTTCTATTGCTAAGCCATGGTGCATTATTGACGATTTTAATGTAGTTATGTACCCACATGAGAAACTTAGTAGAAGACCCATTTCTGGTGCAGCTATTTCTGAATTTCATGACATGCTGGCTGACAAAGGCCTAATGGACATTGGTTTCACAGTCATGCGTATTCATGGAGCAACAATTTGAAGTATGTAGCGGCTTGCATGTGGCCCAAGTAGCTTTAGATCATTCTCCACTTCTGTTGGTGGTTGAGAATGGTCATCATAAAAGGAAAATCCCATTCAAGTTTGAAACAATGTGGACTACTTATCCTACTTTCCATGAGGTGGTTTTTTCAAGCATGGGCAGCTGCAGTTGAAGGTAACCGGCCCTCAGTTTATCCTAGCACCAAAACGCAAACGTTTGAGAGCAATGCTAAAAGAATGGAATAACAACGAATTTGGGGTGCTGCAAGGCCAAGTGAGATCAGTTGAAGCAGCTCTCCTGAGAGCTCAGGAGACTATTGACTTAAATGTCTGGACTGAAGCAAGCCAAACCATCCTTCAGGAGGCTAAAGCAGCTACACACAACTCCTTGGTAGCTGAGGAGATGCATTGGAAACAGAAGGCCAGAACTAAGTGGTTGCAGGAGGGAAATCAGAAGTCCAAATTCTATCATGGTTTCCACCATTCAAAGCCTTGAGGGGTTGTTTGGATGCCTGTAAATGGTTTAAGACGCATTGTCTGCCCTCTCTTTGAAGCTCGTGTATTTGCTGCTGCTCGTAGAATTGGCCTTCTAGCAGGTTTTTTTTTTTTTTTTTTTTCTTGGATTCCAAGTATAGTTGCTGATTTGATGCTTGTTTTTGGAATCTGCCTACCTTCGATCTGCAGCCGGTCCCTTTCTTCCAGCTAAATGCTAAGATGTATCCTCCTGTAGCTGCTTGCTAATCCTGGATTTGCTGCTGCTGAGTGATGGTTCCTTTACTCTCTTCTGCTGCTGTTGCAATGATTGTCCCTACTGCTTCTATTATGATGCAGCAGAAGTTATGTTGCTTTAGATAGCATGTGCGGCTGTTACATCTATTGAAGATTGTTATAGCTACTGTGTTCTTCCATTTTGTCCCAATTATAGCTTGCTTAATTTCACTATATTTGGGCGTAAGCCTCCCTATATTGCATGTCTCCCACTAACTAGCAGCCAACCCAACAATAAGGGCCTGTTTGGACAGCGAATTATGACTGTAATGAATTGCAAAAGTGCAAATATTATAAATTACAAAAAACAGATAATTTGACTGAGAATTCAAGCGTTTGGACAGGCGTGATAAAAGTTCAATGATAATACTTTAAATTACTGAGATGTCAAAGCAACAGGAAAATGCATTGATTTCTGTGCTCGGATAGGAGATTTTTACTAAAATATATTATAAATTTGTGATGACTAAAAATTCCTTTACCGATCTCCTATTACATCTGCATCTGGCCACTAAATTACCTGCCAAATTATGTGTTTAAACAAACAATGTAAAATCATAATGATAGAGATTTTACATGCCCTAAACTTTCTGTCAAAAACTGGGAGAGGGTTACATCAACCCACAATAGGCATCCAATCTCCAACAACCACCACAGACCAGAACAAAGCTGGCACTGTATGGTCCTTGATAGATTTCACAAATCATTTTTTCAGTTGAGGAGGAATGCTTCTTGTAGATGCACATCTGGGTGCAGAAGAGAAGAACTCCAAAATGGGTCAAATTAAAGTTGTGTGCAAGATCTGCCATTTGTCAGGCCCCACAGTGAATTTACCCCACCACAAAAATCATGCGGATGCCAGTCCTCTTGATGGGTGGGCCGCATCTACACCAAAAATGGGCGTCTTAGGAAACAGTGACTAATGATCCATATTCGGCATATATTTGTGCTTTCTTAATGAGTGGAATGACCTGATTTTCGGCCAGGGCACATTTACAGCTGCGGCTCCCTGATGAACAGGGATCTTTTTTTTTTTTTCTTTTCTTTTCTATTTTTTGAAGAAAGGTGGGAACACACCACCTATAACTTTATTGATTTTGATTTTGAAAAGGTGTATATGAATCCAGGCAGGCTCCACAAGAAGGAAACGGGCCTCACCTATCATTTACTCACCTACCCAGCACAAAATATACAAATTGCATTTGGAAGACTGATAATACAATGGAGCCATTCAAGCTCATATATCAGTCCACGGATAGCTTCCAGACATTAAAATTAACACAGGCCTATTGAGGGGGCGAAAAAAAAAAAAGCACCAACAACCAGGCTTTTTTCCCGAACAGGCATCCTAGCCCCACCGTTACACCCCTTACAGCAGAGCCTTCAACTTCATTACTTCATTTGGTGAAAACCAGGAGCGGGGTCATTCCTCAGATGATGCTCCCACATTCAGTAGCATGAATGCTGGACCTTGCACACGTACCTCCTTGGCACATGTGGGTGCTTGCAGTTGGATACTACCAAATAAGTTACTTTTTAACCGAACTAAAGTTAATTTGGTAAGCATCATTGAAAACTATCTTTATCTCTTAAAAGCTACTTATATTAGAAGTTTTTTTTTTTTTTTTTAGCTTTTTGACTTATTTACTTTTCTATTTTTTTTCCTACTTATCTCCCTCTCAGTGTACATATCAAGGGAAGCTCTCTAGTTCATGTCAAGCGCTGCTCTATCATACTGTCCGTTTCAAAGGAGGCCCTACATGATGGATCGTCCCATCAAAGGTGGGGCTCACACAGTGGACGGTCCCCATCAAAGATGGCCCCCATATTAATGTGGTCCCACATAAACAGTCCACATCAAAGGTGGGCTCCACATGATAGACAGTGGGTATTGAAGCTGGGCCCCACATGATGATGGCCCATATTGAGGTGGTCCAACATGATGGATGATCCACACCAAAGGTTGGCCTTAATAATGAATGGCCCAACACCCCTATCCATAGCTCAAGTGGTAGACTCAGGGATGTAAATGGGTCACCAGACCCGATGGGGTACCCACACCCAACTCATTTAGACCCGACCCATTTATTAAATATTACAGGTCTGGGTCCAAGAACAAACCCAATTGTTAAATGGGTCTAGATCTAGTTTCCTTTATATTAGGCCCGACACGACCCAAACTGAACCCATTTAGTAAATGGGTGGGTTTGGTCTATGTTGCAAGGGACCTATCTAGGCTCGGACCCGTCCAAACCCAATTTTAAACCTGGTAAAAATACTTGCATACTAGATCCAGACCTATACCCATTTATAAATGGGTATGGGTGGATCTCTCTCTACCATATCCATACCCATTTATAAATGGGTCTAATGGAGTTGACTCAAGACCCAACCTAGGCCCGCCCATTTAGTAAAAGGGTCTAGGTCAAAAAGTTGGACCTACACCCATTTAGTGAATGGGTGGGTCTAGTTTTTGCTAAACTCGCCTCTTTACAACCCTAGGTAGACTGTGAAGATAACCTCATTTTAACAATAAAGTCTTGGCAACGATTCCCAAGTGAGGGTGGCTATCATTGTGATGTGACAAACAGTGGGGGTTGAGTCTACTAACAGTGGGGCGTGTGTACTAACCCCAAAATAAAAATAATGATAGGCAACCCACATTGACCAACACAATGCTCCGCAATTGTGTAACCAACACAATCCTCCATAACTACAAATTGCCGCAACCACAATCCTTCACACCCAGGGAACATCTAACAACAGGTAATATTGAGCTCACTTATCTTTCATAAAGGAGCTTAAAGTTCCAAAGCAAATAGCATTTTCCAAATTATGCCTAGAGAAAATAACCAATTGCAGTTCTAGATTCTATATTTTGATGACAGAGCTGGTAACAAAAATATCGTGAAGTCATGAAAACAAGGGTCAAAATAACAATAGTGAGTGGTGAGGTGTCATACCTTAAGTACCCTATCATTATCATTCACATATCCATTTCCACCGTTCGTCCAGTGGATAACCATCAGCAAAATCTTTGGATCCAGAACTTTTAACATTACACAGCATATGAGAATGTCAAAACACTCAAATTTATCAAAAAACCAAAAGAATATGCTAAAAAATAAAAAGAGTAAGCACTTATACATACAACAAAAAATAGTACGATGAGCAAGGTGCTATATAAGGATACCAGCTAATGAGTCTTTTATAATGTCTTCGATGAAATTCTGAAGATTACAACTCAATTAGCAAAAAGATAGTCTTTTGGTAATTAAACAACATATACAACTGTCATATTTGTTTCCGCTTGGTTCAAGAATAACTGAAACATGTGTTCCCATAGAGAAAACAAGAGCACGATTGATATCAACCCAACTGAAAAAAAGAAAAAATGATTCAGACCACTCCTACACATCATAATAAGAAGAAACCCATCACCTACTGGACACATGGCTGGTTTGATCATCCATCTGGACTGTCCCTGAATACTCTACCAGACCATCCTTACATATGATCAATGTCTTTTTGCTGTCAAACATAAGCTACTGAGCATAAATCTTTTTTACTGTCCATTTGCAAGCACATGACCATATAGCACGAAGGGGCCACCAAATGAACAGTCCAGATAGCACAAAGTCGGGCACACATGTTTGGAATGGTGGGATTGTTATTCCCCAGAAAATATTCCTCTAACAACACGTTACATAAATTTCTTAAGAACAAACAAGAAAAAAAAAAATTTAAATCATTATTGACCAGTGCAATTTTTAATGAAAAAAAGAAGACAAAAAAAGAGATTAATCTCACATACACGAGTGCACAAACATTAGTCACCAGACTCAAAATCTAATAGAGCGAATGGTGGAATCTTAGTTTTAACATAATAGGAAATTCACAAAAAAAAAAAAAAAAGAGTGTGTGGGGTGGGTGCGTGTGTAAAAAAAAAGAAAAAAACTATCTAGTAAAACCATCAGATGTATTGTTCAAAATGAAAAACAGTCAGCTTCCAAATTCAACAAACAGCTGAAAAGTTTAGAATCCTTGATTAATCAGACTCTAGGCTATAACCTTATGGTAGGTCCTACAACTCAGATGTTTCAGGTTGAGGTACATGTACACCATATGTACAGTACAGCAGCTATGCAAGTGTCTATGGATCATCACACTCCACCTGCCTGTCCAAAAAACTCCTCAATGGTTTGTTCAAATCATCTCCCTCCTTTTGTCTATATCAAAACACCTCAATAGCCCACTTCCACAATCAAAAAGCTTCTTTTCCCTTATATGGATTTAATCCTTTCAGATTAATGTAGGGAAAAAAAACAGGAGGGGGGGGGGGGGGGGGTGTTGCTGGGCTCTCTCCCTCCCTCATTACTTGCTTCAAAGGAGTTTCAATACCACACTCCTTTTAAGATGCTTCCCACCCCCAAAGAAAGCCAGAAGACACCCACTTCTCTTTCCTTTCCAAAAAAAAATTTGCTTTCCAAAAAAAAAAATAGCTTTCCAAAAAAAAATTTGCTTTCCAAAAAAAAAAAAAAAAATGTACCATGGCTTCCCGGTCACCCAGGCCCCAAACCACAATAAGAATGCCAAAGACCACGCTCCTCCACCCGCCCCACTGCACCAACCCATTCATCTAGTGCACCACATTTGCCTGAATCATTTTCAGCGTCCCCATCCTCACCAGATTGCCACCCTCATCATCTTCCTAGTCATCAAACCAACATACACATCTTTTGAGACCATCAGCATCATCTTCAACTGTGTTCAGTATAATATCAGAAAGGTATTTAAGAGTCTGGGGGAGTTTGAATCTGGGTCATTTTTCGTACTGTTTGTATGGGCGGTGCCAGATCAAACCGAGTCTGGACGAGTTTGGGTCGGAGTCATTTTTCATACTAGTTGTATGGACAGTGCTAGATCGAACTGACAGACCCACCAGTGGAGTTCTAGCCACAAAGTTTGCCAGATTGAACTGACAGGCCCACCAAGTGGAAAACTGACAGAGTTTCTTCTTCTGCTTCTCCTCCTGTTCCTCCTGCTCCTCTTTTACTATTTTGACAATCTGGGGCAGGCGTTTTCTAGGAAGAAGGTTGGATCAGATATGTATTCTACTTTGTCCATACAGGCAATTGTTTTTGTGCGATCATCGGAGGATCTTTATAACATGCGACTGAAAAAGGAAATACAATCTTCCATTGTCATTCTCATATTTATGTTGGAGTGTTAAGTAGCCCCCCCCCCCCCCCTTTTTTTCCCGGTTAGTCATGCAACCCACCCACCCAGTCAGTCATGCAACGCACCCACTGGTGCTGTCAGCAGCGTGGATATTTCACCACTGATGGGTTTCAAAACCGAGACCCCTTATTGAAACTCCGCAGAGTCTACCAACGAGGCAAGGCCCCGAACCTGAGTGTTAAGTCCCTTGATATACATTAATACACCGAACACTTGACCATCCGCTGTGATACCATGTCAAATCACAACTTGATCTAAAAGCTCGAGCCATTAGAGGATGGTGCATCAATGCATATCAAGGGACTTAACACTCCAACAATTTATGCTGTCTTTTCCGGTAATTTTTTTTTTTTTTTTTTTTTTTTGGATGATATACCCTGTACAAAGAGGAACAACCCAGCATAGGCCAGGGGCAAAAAGGGAAAATGGAAAAACAACACAAAAATATACACATAAGCATACATCAGTTAACATTGGAAGGACAATGAATTTTATTGAACGAATGTCAGGATGTCACAAAATCTTACAACCCACTCAAAGAAACGAAAAATAACAATTTTCTGAAGCACCTATATATGAAATCCAACCCACCAGACATATCTTTGCCCTATGAATCACTTGAGACGCCAAGGTACTCAAATTGTTGAAGCATCTCAAGTTCCTTTTTCCCCCAAAGGGTCCACAAGCCGGCCAGCAACAATAACCTCCAAACAGCCCTCTCTTGCTTCCCAATGCTCACCCCATGCAAAGATGGGGGGCAAAAAAAAAACCTCGTCAGAACCTGACAATACCCACAGCATGCCAAAGGATGTGAAGAAACTGAACCAAACTGCCTGAGAAAATGGATAATGAATGAACAAGTGATTCACTGATTCCACATTCCCCATGCACATAACACATCCATTAGGAAATGGTCAGCACCGGCTTCCTCCCCAATAGCCACACGAAAGCTGCCACTTTCGGTGAAGCACCATACTTCCACATGAAAGAGGTTTACAAATGACCGCCATCCTCCTATGGAGAGCATGCCATTTTCTATAAAGAGCGAACCGAGAAGCTTAGGGACTTATCCTTGCACCACCCCATTCGGTCCCTCTACCCCTCAGATGGAGCATAAAGCTGGATACTGCCTAGAAGCGCAGCAAGATTTTGGATCTCCTTGTTTGATAAATTCCTTCGACAATGAGATCACCAAATTGACGTACTGCCACTAACTGATTAGCACCTCGAGACCGAAATGACAATATCTGCCACTAAACGAGCCAGTCTTGGAAATGCACTCTGGAGAGGAGTTTTGCCCACCCACACATCCAAAATTGGATCTTCTCCACGTTTCCTAGGGAAAACCCGATCCCCTCCTTGAACTTGGCTTTCACACTCGACACCCTTTTTCCATATTTCGATGCTCTGTATAAGGATGAATAGCCAGTCGACCATCTTCCCTCGCACCCATGCTTTGTTGTTATCGTCTCTCTCAACAGCATGTCTTCCTCTATCCCAAACCTCCACCAACATTTGCCCAGTAACACCAAGTTCGCCTTCTCCAGTAATTTTTATTGGAATTGCAGGGGCATTGCAAATCCTTAAACTAAGGGCCGGTTGTCTCATTTAGTTTCTACACTATCCCCAGAAATTCTTATTCTCTCTGAGCCCAAGTGTACTTTCCACTCCTTTTAGTCCCTCAACCTTGATAGATTTGGTTTTGACACAATCCATTCAAATCCTTGTTCTTCATCTTCTGTCAATTGCATATGGATCATCTCCAAAAGTCTTAATTTTTGGACTTGCTCATTTGTGGACTCCTCTGATCCACATGTTCAGCTGGAGCTGTTCCGTCAGGATGGTCTCAACTCCATGCAAGTTTCCGCCATATGTTTCAGCAAACCAAATATCAGAAACACAGAGCTTTATGGCGATGTTGAGGATTGTAATGTAGTTATGTCCCCACATGAGACACTCAACAGAAAACCCATTGCAGGTGCAGCTATTACTGAATTTCATGACATGCTGGCTGACACAGGCCTAATGCACATTGGTTTCATGGTCACATGGAGCAACAACATGCACAAATTCAAAATATGTAGCAATTCGCATGTGGTCCAAGTAGCTTCAGATCATTCTCCACTTCTGTTGGTGGTTAAGAATGGTTCATCATGAAAGGAAAATCTCATTCAAGTTTGAAATAATGTGGACTACTTATCCTACTTTCAAGGAGATGGTTTTGCATTCATGGGCAGCTGCAGTTGAAGGTAACCCTCAGTCTATCCTAGCGCAGAAACTCAAAGGTTTGAGAGCAGTGCTAAAAGAATGGAATAACAAAGAATTTGGGTGCTGCAAGACCAACTGTGATCAGTGGAAGCGGCTCTCCAAAGAGCTCAGGAGACTATCGACTTAAACGGTTGGACTGAAGCAAAGCAAACCTTCCTTCAGGAGGTTCAAGCAGCTACGCACAACTCCTTGGTAGCTGAGGAGATGCACTGGAAACAGAAGACTAAGTGGTTGCAAGAGGGGAATCAGAAGTCCAAATTCTTTCACGGTTTCTGCCATTCAAAACCTTGAGGGGTCGTTTGGATGCTTGTAAATGGTTTAAGTGGTAAATGATTTACAGCCTGTCCTGTTTAGCTGTAAGCCAAAAATGATTGTCTATGCTTGGATAGCCTGTAAGTTGTTCAAGATCAATAAACGGGGAACTTAATCTTTGAAAATATAGCCTTTAGGCTGTAAATGGAGAGCCTGTAAATGAAATCACAACTTTTTGCTGGGGAATCAAGTGGGTCTGAAAGCTGTAAACGATTTACAGGCATTTTTCAGCATCCAAACACAGACTGTAAACCATTTACCTGTAAATCATTTACAGTTAGCCCCATTTGAGATCCAAAAGTCATTGAACAGGCTGCTATTATGCATTTTTCCTCCATTCTCAACCAAGCTCCTTCAACTCCTGTCCCCAAGCCTTTTCTTCCATCTCTCCACCTCAATATCCCAAGAACAAAACCAAGCCCTGATCTCCATCCAAAATGCTGAGCAAGTGATCAAAGTAGTTAATCTCTCAAAGAAAGCAGTGCTCCAGGCCACGATGGATTCTCATGTGAGTTTTTCTCTAAGAGCAACCAATGCATCATTCATAGCCCTCCTACCTACAACTTCTTCTCTTTCATTCAATGATTTCAGACCAATTTACCTGAGTAATTTCACTTACAAAAATCATATCTAGAATCCTAGCTAATTAATTGGCTGAAATCCTTCCTTCTCTTATCTCCCACAGTCAAGCTGCTTTTGTTAAAGGGAGATCCATTCATGAATTTGGTGCCTTAGCACATGAACTTTGTCAAATCCTTCGGAATAAATTACATGGTGGGTTGATGCGTCCTAAAATTGATGTCTCTAAAGCTTTTGACAAGCTAAACTGGGACTTCCTATTTTGAACCCTTTCCCATTTTGGGTTTTGCCAATCTTAGGTTGAGCTTATTAAGGGATGTGTTTCAACAGTCTTCTGTCCTAATTAACTCCAGCCCTTGTGGTTTCTTTTCCTCATCTTATGGTCCAAGGGAAAGGGATCCAATATCCCCATATCTTTTTACCCCTGGTGGAAAGAGATTTTAAGCAGAAACCTTGAGCAACTTGTTTCCAAGAAAAAGATTCATCCAATCTTCATACCAATTCTTGTAGTTATCCAACTCACTTAATCTTTGTGGCAGATATTTTGTTATTTGTCAAAGGCATTTCCACGGGTGAAAAAGCTCCAAGAACTCCCCTCCATAGTTCCAGTGCTTGTCAGGTTGTCAACCCCCAAAAAAGCAGTTTGTTCTTTGGTAAATTTTCACAATCTAGAAAGCATTACATCAGTTTTAGCCTAGGTTTTTAGAAAAAATATTTCCCAACAAAATCCTTGGTTTGTCGTTCTTGGGTGCACTTCTAAAAAGCTGCATTTTCAATCTTTATTGGATTCTTTTACAGTTAAACTGGCTGGTTGGAAAGGCAAACTGCTTTCTTTTGCAGGTAGGCTTACCTTGGTTAAACACACTCTTGCAAGCATGCCAATCCCGGATTCTACCATCAAGGCTATGGAGTGATGTATGAAAAATTTCTTATGGTCAACTAGTGAGGAAAAGGCCAAAACCATTTTGATCAATTGGGATATAGTCTGTAATCCTGAGCAAGGGGGTTGATTGGGCATCATGACGTTAAAAGACTTCAACATGCCATGCATGTGCAGATGGGCTTGGAAAGTTATGGTTGATTCATCTATGTGGGCAAGCTTTATGAGATGCAAGTATTCAAAGAATCATTCCCCTTTGGGAGAGGGAAATTAGGAAGGAAGGTTCTTGCCTGTGGAAGAAGTTTAGGTCCCTGGCTCCTTTCGTCCTCAATGGTGCTAAATGGATTATTGGTGATGGCCAATAAGTTCGATTATGGTATTATATGTGGCTTAGTTACTTCCCAATTGTAGATGCCTTTCCTCAAATCGAATCTGATTTTCCTTATGCAAGAGTCAGCAGCATAATCTCGAATCAAATTTGGGATATTCTGCAGTATAGTATTCCATGTCTTGATGCGTTTATGCAGGCTGCTAAAATGGAATTTCAACAATCCTGAAGCAGACTCTTATTTGGCTTGGCTCCATCAATGGCCACCTTTCAGTTGAGCAGGCTTGAAAAGAGTATAGAGAGCATTTTGATAATATTCCTATGATCCAAAAGATTTGGCAACATTCTCACTTGTTATATGGAGGTTGGTTTACAACAGAACCCTAACTGAAAGTTCGGCTCAAACGGTTGGCATCATTCTTCCCTCCCTGTGCCCTCTGTAGTTCAACCGAAGAAAAATACCATCACATCTTTCTAGACCCAACTGAGCATCTATGACCATCCACACTTCCCAATAGTATGATTAGTGAGTTACAAACCAAAAATAAAAAGTGAAAATTTCACCTATCAAATTGATTAATTTTATTGTATATGAATCTTCGAGTCTCTTTATTTTTTTTACATTTGATAGTAAATTAACTAAGTATCTTCTCTTGAACATATGATAGAAAACATCGACACATGAAATGAACATCACTATTTATTTTTTTATATTTGAGAGTGTATGACACAGTATCTTGAGAATACAATAAAAAAAAACACCTATCTGCATATGAAACGGACATCACCTGAGAGAAACATCTTATATATCCTTCTTTGACTTTGAGATACAGTTTGTCACCTTACCGTCGACGTATCCTGGCTTCATTTAATCTTGCATCGTCACACACCTCTGTATCTTTTCCAACAACTGACATGTCATTACTATACGCACCCTCCTTTGCAATTGCGCCTTGCATGAAAATGCTACCAATCACCCGTGTTTTTTTCTCAACCTTCGCACGTTCCAGTAGTACGTAATACTCCAACTTCGCTTCAAATTGACAAGCACAGTTCAGTCAAACAACCACCTTATCTCTTTCATGGATCATTCCGGCAGACATTATAGCAAACTCGTCTTCTTCTCTGAAATAAACAAGTGAAGGACCTGGATTTGAAGTTGAATCATCAGTTTTGTCTAATTTCGTCATGTAGTCATGCAAACTAGCTCTTAAGCCCATTTGTTGGATGTCAACACAGGATGGGGTGATTTTTACATAACGTAACTTGTTTTTCCTTGCTATAGTCGATAAGATGGATTTCTCCAAAGACATGTATTTATTCTTCACCCTATCAAATACCTCTGTGTTTAAAAGGTAAGCTTTAACACTTACATATGGGACACGGCAAGTGTGTTTGTCCTTCCATGCTCGGATATCTTCCACGAGTGGCTCGTTCTCAAGCTTGAACACAACAAAACTATTCCACATATCATTAACTTTCACTGTAGTCATCATCGCGTATGCCTTTTTTGCCTCATGAAGGGCTTTCATCTCTTTTAGTGGGTACTCACAAATGATATCAATATGCAAGACAAAGAAGTGCTCTATCATCAGCCTTTCCTTTTTCATTAGACCATCCTCCCGTACCAAGTAACTTCTTCTGTAACAACATCCTTATTATTACCCCAACTCCTTCTCAAGAATCTCTATTCCCTGTGTAAATTACTACAACATCAATACGATAGAAAAGGTAAAAGATAATACCAAGACATTGTTATATGATCAATGCATCAATGAAATGACAAGGTAAAAGAAAATATCATTTCCAGAGCTGAAATTGAGGCTACTATAAAAAGTGCTAGTTCAGTCTAAAATGGCTAAAATTCACACTACATTACTAACAAAATGGTTGACCTCAACCATCAGCAAGTTTCTAATTTTTGTCCACCTCTCATACGACATGGCCCACTTGATAAGCCAACCTAACTTCAAGTCATGTTAGCATGTGTCCAATGAATCTAACTTCTGATTTGTGAATCCTAGTTTCTGATTTGTTGAAAGAGCATTCTTACCATGGTTCAATTACTTATATTTATCTGATGCATTGGGGCGTGATCAAAATGCTTTTGAATACGATCAGAAAACGTAATAAGGAATTCTAATACCTTGGTAAAATATCCTACAGTTAGGATGATGTTAGAAATGTTGAGATATTTAAACATCTCAATCTGATGAACAAGCATCAGCACGTAGTCCATTCCACCTAGCAATCTCCCGACAAGTGCATGTGGCAGAACGTGGAGTGCTTTCGCTGGTTTTTTGTAGCCCAATACCAAGATTAGGGCTTTCATGGTTTTGAAGTGTGCCTGTGCAACAGGAAGGTGGGCCTACATAATGAACGATTCATATCAAGGGTGGGTCCCACATGACAAATGGCATGCATCAAAGTGTGGCCCAGCATAATGAAACATGCACATCAAGTGGGTCTCATTTGATGGGCAATCTACATCAAAGGTGGGATCCACATGATGGATGATGGTCAATGAAGGTGGGCACACAAATGGACGGCGTCGATATATAAAAAATTCATTAAGGTGGACCCCACAGTGAGGGTAACACTAGTAACGTGTTACCCCTCATACATCTAATCCGCTCCTAGTTATGTGATACTCTGGCTATGCATGCCGCTTGATGCACATGCATGCAGAAATGGTAAAATCTAAACATATTAACTCAAATTAAACCGTCTAAATTGTGGAAAATAGATGTAATTAAGTTATAGTTAAAAATTAGATTGATCTCTAACAATTTTTTATTTATAAATAAATAAAATGGATATATTTTTATATGCAGTCGTCCAATGAATGTCTAGAAATCTAAAATTTAGATTAGTATATAAGAACAATATTCTTTTATTTATAAATCTAAAATTTTTAACTGTAATTTGGACGGTTTAGATTGATTTAATGACATGACATTGCAATTTCTCAAACTGCAAGTGTATTATCCATCTCACCCAACCAGAGTATAAAAGTCTAACTAACTAAAAAACCGACTTCTCTCTAGGCGTTCCCGTTTGCAAGAGTGATAGCATCTATCCGTGGAGAGAAAATCAGAGAAAACAGTGGGTCCCTGCAAACGTGGATCCCATATTTCTAACACGATTGCCACATGTTTCTAATAGGAGAGGTGCGGGTAGTAGCAGGAAATGTGCGCGAGTACATTTTGCATCAGATGGAGTATCCTACGTGGCAGCCGAGCATGCTAAAATCTACTCGCAATTGCGCGGGAATAAGAAGTCGGACTTGAATAAACTCTCAAATACAATTTTCTGATGGAATAAATCCATCTTATGTATCTTCCCTCTTCATTTCTTACCTATTCTCAAAAACTTTTCCTCTTCTTCTCTTCTCTGCTTTTCATCTCTCAAAAACTCATTTCTTTTCCTTCTCATCTCTCATCGTCAAAACAATCTCAATTTCCTCATTAAAATTCCAACGGTGTACATTGCTCTCCTTTCAAGTTTTTTTTTTTTTTCCTTCTCTTTTTTTTTCCTTTTCTTTTTTATGAATCTTGAAGATTCATGTTTTCTTTTTTTATTTTATGATTGTGAAACTTGATGTGAATTTTATTGTAGACTAATCATTTTACATTCTCTGATTTTTTTAATTCAAAATTTATGCTTCTTTTGTACTAACAGTCTTCCTCTCTCACAGGCACACTCCAAAACCATGAAAGCCCTAATTTTGATATCGGGCTACGAAAAACCAACGAAAGCACACCATGTTCTGCCACATGCACGTGCCAAGAGACTGTTAGTTAGAATGGACTATGCGTCAATGCTTGTTCATCAAATCAAGATGATTAAATCTCTCAACATTTCCAACATCATCCTAGCCGTAGGATCTTTGACCAAGGTATTAGAATTCCTTATTACGTTTTCTGATCATATTCAAAAGTATTTTCATCACACCCTAATGCATCAGATAAATATAAGTAATTGAGCCATGATAAGAACGCTCTTTCAATAAATCAAAAACTAAGATTCACAAATCAGAAGTTAGACTCATTGAACACATACAGATATGGCTAAAAGTTAGGTTTTCTTATCAAGTGGGTTTTGCCGTATGAGAGAGGTGGACAAAAATTAGAAACTTGCTGACAATTTAGAAAAATGAGGTTAACCATTTTGTTAGTAATGTAGTATGAATTTTGGTCCTTTTATAATGAACTAGCATTCTTTATAGCAGCCTTAATTTTATCTCTAGAAATGTCTTGATATTTTCTTTTACCTTGTTATTTGACTAATGCAGTGATCATATAACAATGTCCTGATATTGTCTTTTACATTTTCTATCGTATTAGTTTTGCAGAAACTTATACAAGGGATAGAGATGCTTGAGAAAGCTTTTAGGGTAATAATAAGAGTGTTGTTACAAAAGAAGTCATTTAGTACAAGAAGATGATTAGGTCTAATGAAAAATAAAAGGCTGGTGACAGAACCCTTCTTTGTCTTGCATATTGATATCATTTGTGAGTACCCACTAAAAGAGATGAAAGCCCTTCATGAGACAAAAAAGGCAAAAGCGACAATGACTATAGTGATGATCCGTGGAATAGTTTCGTTGTGTTCAAGCTTGAGAACAAGCCACTTGTGAAAGATATCCGAGCATGGAAGGACGAACACACTTGTCGCGTCCCATATGCAAGTATTAAAGCTTACCTTCTAAACCCAGAGGTATTTGATAGAACGAATAATAAATACATGTCTTTGGAAAAATCCGTCTTACCAACTGTAACAAGGAAAAACAAGCTATGCTACGTATAAATCACCCCATTCTGTGTCGACCTCAAACAAATGGGTTTGAAAGCTGGTTTGCATGATTACATGATGAAATTAAACAACGTTGGTGATTCAACTCCAAATCTGGGTCCTTCACTTATTTATTCCAGAGAAGAAGACGAGTTTTCCATAATGCCGGCTATAATGATCTATGAAAGAAATAAGGTTGTTGTTAGACTAAACTGTGCTTATCAATCTGAAGCGAAGTTGGAGTCTTGCGTACTAGTGGAACATGTGAAGGTTAAGAAAAAAATACGGGTGATTGGTAACATTCTCATACAAGGCGCAATTGCAAATGAGGGGGCATATGTTAATGACATGTCAGTTGTTGAAAAAGACACAGAGGTGCACGGCGGTGCAAGATTAAATGAAGCCGTCATTTTTTTGTGAAGGAGGATACATCGAAAGTAAGGTGACAAACTGCATCTTGAAGTCAAAGAAGGATATATAAGATGTTTCTCTCAGGTGATGTCTGTTTCATGTGCAGATAGGTGTTTTTTTCATTATATTCTCAAGATATTACATCATACACCCTCAAATGTAAAAAAAAAAAAATAGTGATGTCTGTTTCATGTGTAGACGTTTTCTATTGTATTTTCAAGAGAAGATACTTAGTCAATTTACTCTTAAATGTAAAAAAATAATAATAAATAAAGAGACTCGAAAATTCATATACAATAAAAGCAATCAATTTGACTGGTGAAATTTTCACTTTTAGCTGTGGTTTGTAACTCGTTGATCATTCTATTGAGTGTGAATAATCATAGATGCTCAGTTGGGTCTAGAAAGATGTGATGGTCTTTTTATTCAGTTGAACTCAAGAGGGCACAGGGAGGACTGAATGACCCCAACTAATCGAGCGGAACTTTCAGTTGGGGCTCTATTATGAAACAACCTCCACATAAAGCAAGTGAGAATGTTGCCAAATCTTTTGGACCATAGGAACATTCTCAAAATGCCCTCTATACTCTTTCCAAGCCCGGGGTATCATCGCGATTCCTCCTTTGAGCGAAATTGCGACATACAGGAGATCTCCTAAACATGAAGTTAACAATGCTAGTAAAATAAATCTAAGACACTCATCACCTTTGGGTGAAATGAATCTCTCAAATTTTTATCACCAATCACTTCACCCCGCTCGCATCCTTCCAAACAATGATATTTCTTTATTCTGACCACCGCCCGCAATGGATATGAATGTAATTGAAAGCAATCCTATTATAAAGGGTCACTGAATTCCATATATTGAAGTATGAAAGCAAAGATTTTCACCAATTGATGTCACTTTGGTGGCTAACACAATGAGCTCCAATCCTCACTCCCAAACTTAAGGATTTTAACATGATCCTGCCCACAACGGACCATTCTACAAGAGATCTGATTTGGACCGAAGTACGGCTAATGTTGACCGCTCATGAGCTAAAGCTTCTTTCACAAAATGACGGTTGGATTTTCTCTACTGAATATCAGCCATAAAGCATGGATAATGGCCCTATTTCGAGCCAAATTAGAGCTCAATATCAAATAACCATCTTTACTTAAGTACTTTGACCATTTACCAAGTAAGACCCACCAACCATCATTTATTGATATATTTGGATTTCACTTTAACTGAAGAAATAGCCCAAGAATATTAATTCAATGGTTAAAGTTATCTTCTATGGACAACATGCCCAAAAAATTGAAGCAGCCCAATAAGTCCAAAAAAATGGTAACAATGGGTCTAAGCCGATGCCCAAAATATCTTCAATCATTCAAGGTCCAAGCCCATAACAAGGCCCTTTAAAGAAAACCAAATTGAGACTTAATTGGGTTCAAAACCAGGCCCACTTAATGGCTCCTCAAATCTCAATGGTTAGACCCAAAGGTCAAACCTAAAACTTAATGGCAAGACTCAGAAGGAAACTAACCATGCCCAAAACTTAATGAGCAGGCCTAAATTGGAAGCCCCAATTCAAGAAGCTCATTCCATGCCTAAATGTGCACATAGGTCTATAACACATAAACCAAGTCCAAAATACCAAATGGGCCCATACGTATGTATGATGAATCAATTAAATTGGACAGCCCTGATCTGAGAGTTAAGATGTCCCACAGGACAGTCCAAATAGGCCTATTAAGATGTCCCAATGGACGTTTCAGGTCTGACCATTCCACGGCCACCATGGACTGTCCAGATCTGTACTTGGAATGGCCATAGGTCAACATAGAACAGACACACAAAACAGGTTAAACCGGGACCAAATCAAAGTCCAAAGCCCATTCCTGGGCATAAATGAAACAGGCCCTACTTACCCTTTTCTTTCTCAAGATACAGCCACACACCGCACCTCTTCTCCAACAGGGTTGAAAAACCCTAGCCGCCACTGACTCCAGCAGGATCTGTAGTTTCCAAAACCGGCGACCCCTCGCCAGAATCAAACGCCATCATCGCCATCATCTCCATCCCCGGTGACCTGTGCCGCTGCCAAAGACAGCTGCCACCTGACCACGGCTGCCGCCTGACAACCGCTGCACAAACTTTCACCCAAACCTCCCAGGATCTGGAAGTCCGGTGACCTCACGACGAAATCGGACAGCCGTCTGTGGTGAAAGCAGCGTCTCTGGATGGTCATGGACGCGGGAAACAGAGGTGGGTTCCTCCTGGTGCAGCAGCCTTGAATGGCGACGATTAGAGATGGGTCCGGCTTCTTCAGAAAGATGGGTTGGTGATCCGATGGCTATAAAACAGCTTCCCCCCTCTCTCAGTAACCTCTCTCCCCCTCTCTCAGTAACCTCTCTCTCCCTCTCTCTGCGTCTCCACAATCTCTCTCCTCCTCTCTCAGTAACCTCTCTCAGTAACCTCTCTCCTCCTCTCTCCCCCTCTCTGCGTTCGTGCCCTAGATTCTTCTCTTTTTTTTATTTTAATATTGTTTCCCCCCTTCCTTTCTTTCTACGACCCGGACACAGATGGGCTAGTCATGCGTGGGCCATGTGTTGGTGCTCTGTGGGGCCCACAATCCTGTATTGTTTCATCCACGCCATCCATCCATTGTTTCAGATCATTTTAGGGTTTTATGAAAAAAATAAGGCAGATATAAATCTCAAGTGGACCATACCACAGGAAAACAGTATTGATTGTAATACCACTGTTTACAGTTATGTGGTCCACTTGAGATTTGGATCTACCTAATTTTTGGCATCAAGCCCTGAAGTGATCTGAAACAATGGATGGATGGCGTGGATGACACAATACGGGATGGAGTGGACCCCACAGAGAGAGAGAGAGGCATTATACGACGTGGGGCCAGATGTACGACTGGAATAATACAATGTGGCGCCAGATGTACGACCCATCTCCACTGTATTCATGGACACGTATACAATGATCCACACCATTGGCCCACACCATTGGCCCACCAGGATGGGCTATCACCCAAAAGTCATGTCCACGTGATGATCCCAAATTTCCTATACATGGTGTTGTTACCAAAAAATGGTCAACAGGCAAAAATGCAGATCTATGATCAGGACAGTTGGATGGAGTCGGACTTCTGGTAGAAGAGGACTGAGATAATGGAATCCGTAGATCCTGCAAAAGAACACAGAGGGTAAGGGGGGTGGCTGGGGTCCAGCCAATAACCCTCCGATGCCTAAGTCAGTAATTTTCTGGGTAAAATAATATCTTGGTGTACATCGATATTAACTTGCCTACCTTGATAATGGAGAGAATATCCTTATTTATAGACTTAGGTTGACAGATTGCTTACCCTTCGGAGAGTCGTGATTCTAGCGGACTGCCAGTTGGGTTTCCGAGATCCTCGGATCTGCCCATAACAAACGAAGATCCTTATCCCTAAAAGCTGGGGATGTCGATCTTTTCTCCTGATATCTTGGCGTGAGCCCAAGATTGAAAATTTATATCTCAGCTCGCTTAGGACGACCTTCATTACATCGGACCGAGCCGACCCTTTTTCAATTGGGTAGATGCGACCCGATTCGTATCTGGACGAAAGACGGGTCGGCTCGTCTTTCTCGGGTCGGCAAAACAAGCTTTCTTCCAGGTCGGCTTTTTACCCATAACACGTGGCTCAAAACCTGTAGTAAAAACAAAACCAGCCACAATCTTCAGGTAAAAAAGAACCATAAATTAGATTGTTACAATCACTCAACACATACAAATTTCAGGCGAAGGCCCATCTTCAGTGGGCCTCATTCGTGAATGGTCCTGATCATACTTTTATTTAAGCTTCTTCCTATCTCAATTTAATTTTTAAACAATGCTCTATTTCAAGCGCTGGTTGATATGAATATACAACTTCTAACCTATGACACAAAAATTAAGTTACCTATAATTAAGTTACAAGTTGCATCCAAACAAGATTATTAGTAGCTTTCTTTCACCGGCCTGTAACTTACAACTTAAAAGACTCACATGCATCCAAACAACCCCTAAAAGGAGGAGAGTTGATCATAAAGGCGCACCTGATAGGGAAAACATTTCTAATGCTGCCCAAATAAATGCTTGCTCCTCCACACCTTACACTCGTAGGAGAATCTCTCATTAGAACTAGGGTGTGTCTTGCGTGATAGCCCAGCTGGAAGACACCAAGGTGTTTCAACAGCAGGTAGCAGGTCCCGGGTAGACTGATTGAAGATAACCTTGTTTCAACTCTCAGTCCTAGTATTGATTCTCATCTTGGGGGTGGCTAACACTGAAGTGCTAACAATGTGGTTGTGTATACTAGCAATAGGATGTGTGTATTGACCGTCAGAAAAGGAATGGTCTCTGGTTCGAAATGCCAAGGAGACGACTAACCCACTAGTGAATGGGTGCATCGTGTGACTAACTGCATGGGTGCATTGGGCTCAATTAACAGGGTGGGTGTGTTGCATGACTAACAAAAAAAAAAAGTAGGTTTCTTTTTTTTTTCTTTTTTTTTTCTTCTTGTGGGTGAGAGGATCAAATGGAGTCTTATATATTGTTGCTCTATGTGACCGTGAAACCAATGTCCATTACGCTTATGTCAGCCAGCATGTCATGAGATTCAGTAATAACTGCACCAACAATGGGTCTTCTGCTGAGTTTCTCTTGTGAGGACATAACTACATTACAATCCCCAATAATGCATCATGGCTAAGCAATAGAAACAGCCTTGATTCTGTGAATTTGCCATAAAGCTGTGTTTCTGATATTTGGTTTGCTTGAGCCTAAGCTGTGAATTCGGCTCTCTCAAGACCAAGGATCATGATGAGACTTTGTGGCAAATTCTGCAAGTGGGCAAATTCTCACTGAGATTAAAATCCCCTAGACGACTTTTTTTTTTTTTTTGGGCGAGTACACACACCCAATTGTTAGTACACTCACCCAGCCCTATTAGTCACACTGCAATGTTAGCCACCCCCCTCTTTGAAAATCAATACCATGACCTCAGTGTTCGTGATGGACCACTTGATCATGCTTATGTGTTTCTGACATAAAGCCCAAGGCTTTGGATCATAATGATGCTTCTGCCAGTTGGCTCAAGCATAGCTCGACATCTACAGTTTAGGCTCGTGCATTGTTGGAGCATACCATGGTTTAGGCTCATACAAGCTTGTGCGTTGCTAAAACATACTGCAGTTTAGGCTCATAAATTTCTGAAGCATACCACAATTCAGGCTCGTGTGTTGCTGTAGCATACCACAATTTAGGATTCCCCTCTAAGGATATAATCTATATATAAGGGAAGGTAATGGTTTCAGAGGAGGAAAAGTTCATTACTTTTTTCAAAACGAAAAGATCCATTATGTTGCTACCCTACATGCAACTTTTCAACCTACCGTGGGGGATGTATGTTTATCTGGTTCATCCATGAATGCAGTAATGATCTAATCCCTCCACTAACACGATCATCCACAAAAGATCTATATCACATACTGATCAGGTGGTGGACCACACAATTTGGACTATTGGATCATCATTATGTACTATCAAAATAATTTTAATGATTAAAATAAAACTTCAACGGATCAAAGCCTTTGAAAAGTTGTGGAAAACATTTATAGTACTGGGCCCAATAAAAACCACTCGATTACTTATTGATCTAACAATCTGTCCATATTTCAGTCATTTGGTAAAACTCAATGGATCTCTTATTGGCCCTGTAAGAATCAATATTTCTGGATAGTAGTACCCAACTAGGTCTGCTGTTAATGGCCTATAAGTAGCCTTATAAGAAGAGTTAGTCAAAGTATACCAATCAGGGCCAAGATCCTATCACGTCGAGTCTAATGACTAATCAATTCCATGCAATGAGTCAAGTTCAAATCATCATGATCATCTAGCCTAGGCTAATGGCCTCCCAAAAATGACAAGAGGTCTTACCTATATCTTGTATCCATTCTCACTTACACTTATATGTGGCCTGAATATCGCATCGGCCACCTGCAATATCAATAGTACATATTTAAATCAGGCTCTACCATATTCTCACTTACTTGCAGCTGAGGGGTGGTGAGCCCCATCTTTGACTGTAGCATGTGGCCTAATCAAATATATCATATCAGGTCTTTAGGGAGGTTTGATGATGTTGCGAGATTTGATTGGGTCACGTGCTACTGCAAGAGATGGCATCCAATCGTGTATGCACTGGACATAGCAACTTTCTAACATGCTTTGTGGCCCATCTATGAGAGTGGGATGTCCCCTAATCAAATCCCATCATGTCAAGATGGAGGTCTGTCATGGCAGGGTCACCACACACACCACACATTCCACCAGACTTGGATTGGCTGGTGATCTACGGTGTATGTGTTTTATCCACGCCCTCCACTGAAGGGCATGAGCAACTTAGGGCAGACCCAAGGCTCAAGTGTACCACCCCATAAGAAACAGTGGGGATTGAATGCCTAACGTTGAAAACTTCTTCAGGGCCCACAGATGGACCAAGGTGGATCTCCGACCCGTGTGGTGCACATATGATAATGTGTCTTACACCATGTTGTCCAGTCTCTTTTGAGAGTTCATTTTAGGTCATGATCCAAAAAAAGAAGCAAATCCAAATCTCATGTAGACCATATCCTACGAAAAGTGGTGATTGACCATTAAAAACTTCAACGGGTCGCAAAAATTTGGATCAGGCGGATATTCGTATGGTCCCTTTGCCCAGGTCTTTGTGACCTTATGAACAGGGTTGGAACTTGGATGGAAAATAATCATTTGGGTGGCTCCCAAGAAAATTTTAATGGTGGATATTGAATCACCACTGTTTCTGTGTTGTGGTTTGCCTGAGATCTGGATCTGCTTTATTTTTGGGATCATGCCCTAAAGTAAGCTGTCAAAATGGATGGACGGTGTGGATGTAAGGCGCATACATCGTAGTGGGCCAGATTGCCGTGGGCCACCTTGATGCATTTATTGTATATCCAGTCCGTCCATCCGTTTTTCCAGGATCATTTTAGGGCATGAGCCCAAAAATGAAGAAGATCTAAAACTCAGGTGGACCATACTATAGGAAATAGTGGTGATTGAATGCCCACCATTAAAAACATCCTGAGGCCCACCGTACTGTTTATTCGCTATCCAACGGTTTAGGCGATTCAACTTTCAAGTCAAGTGTCGCTAGCGAAATTAAGCCAAATTCTGAGGTGGGTTTGGGGGAGAAAAAGGGAGATTGGAGAAGGAGCTTTGTCCCGTTGAATTGGAAGTAGAAGACATATCAGATCAGCATGCAGGTCCCAGAGGGAGCATGGAGAGACTGACTTCAATATGAGGATTGCATCGAAGGAGTTCACAGAGGCAAGAGCTTCGTAAAGCAGCACCAGCTTGTTTATGATACCTTGCAAGAGGAGTTGAAGAGCGGATTGCAATTTGCACATGCTCTCAATTGCAGCCAAGACACACTGGTAAGTTCGCAGGAGTTGATGAATTGGTAAAAAAGAGAGGTTTTTTCACACCCATTTTCTTTGCATCTGTTCGGTTGGTTTTGTTTAGTGTCTTAGATTGTTTCAAGCATTGTATTATGATTTGAATCTGATAGTTAGAAAAAACTTTGTGCCGACTTGTTCTTATGATTCACAAATGAGTTGCGTACTTCTATGTATTATTGTCAGTAGCTGAACTATGCAGTGTGGTGACATCAATTTCGCCTCCAAAGATACCTAGGACTGCATGTGGGCTCTGAGAAAAAGCTCTCTCTTCAGTCATTAAAACATCTAATGTGTCTTCTTCGAAGCACATGCTATAAGTTCAAGAGTGTTTATTTGGTTGTGTATGTGTGTGATTTCTGTTTCATAAAATTTTCATTTTCATTTTTGTGTGAAGAAAGTAAAAAGATGTCTTGCTGTGGTGGAAACTGTGGGTGTGGGTCCAGTTGAAGTTGTGGCACTGGATGTCGAGGATGCAAGATGTATTCTGATTTCTCTTTATCTAGATAGACCACTTCGACTTAAACACTGGCGATCGGAGTTGCTCCTCGGAAGGGATACTCAGCTCCTCGGAAGGTTTGAAGTGAATCAGATCCCGGAGTTGACCCGCTGCATTGAGAGCTCCAGTCGCCCTTCCTCTATGGGTGCCACATGATGAACAGTCCTAATCAAGGATCGAGCCTTCTCTGTTATAATAAGTATTGCCAATGAATATGAATTGTCCATTTGCCTAGCCATGGTCAAGTGGCTGGGATCATCTAATCAAAGTGAATGTTAAGAGGAAGGGAAAATAAAAGGTGGGCCCAAATCTAGGATCTGGCCTTCTCTATTCTAATAAGTATTTCCAATTTTCCTAGCCTTGATTAAGTGGCTGGCGTTATCTAATCAAAATAATTGTTGAGAGGGTAGGGGATAAAAGGTGAGCCGCACACTATGGATGACGTGGATCTGAGCCCGGCCCAGTAGACTCATTTGGTGGGCCATAAGAGTTAGTTGTAGCTTTACTAAACTCAGCTATTTCTCTCGACCGTTCAATTTTATCTCATGAGTGTGGCCCACCTGATGTGCATACTAGTCTGGTACGGAGTATTTTCAAGGTCTAGCTCTCCCCGGGGCTGTGTGGGGTCCACAGAGATGTCCGTGATAAATCCACTCCGTTCATCTGTTTTGGGAGGTTTATCAAAATCAGGAAGATCTAATACTCGTTTGGGCCGCACCAACAAAACAGTCAGAACTGCAACGTCTACTGTTGAAACTTCCTTAAGCTGACCATGATGTTTTTATGCCATCAAAACCGTTCATAGAGTTGCTACCAATCAGATAAACTGTACCAACAAATATCATCCTGATACAAAACTTCTGTCACTCCCGGACGTTCAATCCCCACTATTTCATATGGTATGGCTCACTGAGTTTGGATCTACCTGCTTTTTAGAATCCTATGGTATTGAGGTCTTTGGAAACCGATGAACGGAGTAGATTTGTTACGGACATCTCGTGGGGTCACAGGCAGTCCGCTCTCATCACGGTCAACCGACTCTAAAATCCTATCATCATGCCTCCGGTTCGGCAGTGATCCTCCGGGGCGCGGATTTCCTACGCAAGCCACGTGCAGGAAGTTCCTGCGCTGGAAACCAAGGTGGGGCCAAAGTGTTGTTTTTTGATAAATCCACCCCGTCCATCCGTTTTGGGAGCTCATTTTAGAACACAAAAACAAAAATGAACCGGATCCAAGACTCCAGTGGGCCGAAAACGTGAGGATTGAACGTCCACAGTTGAAATATTTGAGGAGCCACGGGAGTTTCGAATCAGAATAATATTTGTATTTCCAGTTCATCCTAGTAGTAGTGACGTTATGAACGGTATGGATGTCATATAAGCATCACTGTGGACCCAAGGAGGTTTCAACGGTAGTAATATACCTACCCACCTTTTCCTACAGTGAGGCCCAGTTGAGCCTTGGATCCGGTTCGTTTTTGTTCTTGTTCTCATATCATAAAATGATCACCCAAAACTGTTGGACGGGGTGGATTTATCCAAAAATACCACTGTGGACCCCACCTTAGATCCCAATGTGCAGGAACTTCTTGCGCAAGGCAGGAAATCTGCGCCCGATCCTCCCAGTTTGGTGGATGCGGATTGCCTGCAAAGCCTTTGGCAGGCATCTCCGGAATCAGGTAGGATCCACCTTGATGTTTGTGAGACATTTACACCGTCTAACCGTTTTGTGAGATCATTTTAGGCGCTACGACAAAAAAAAATGAACGGGATCCAAGACTCAAGTGGGCCGAAAATGTGACGATTGAACTTCCATAGTTGAAATATTCATGGGGCCGTAAAAGTTTCGAAGTAGGATAATATTTGTGTTTTCAGTTCATCTCAGTAGGAATGACATTATGAACGGCATGGATGGCATATAAATATCACTGTGGACCCCATATAGGTTTCAACGGTAGGAATTTTCCTACCCACCTTTTGCTTTACTAACAAATGGTATCAGAGCAAATATAGAGAGACAAACATAATTTGAGATGAGGTATCAATGGCGTCTGGTATGAGGTTCAATATAGATAAGTATTTTAGAAAAAATAACTTTGAATTATAGAATGTCAAGATGAAGAGCATCCTAGTTCAATGAGGATTGGAAGACGCACTCCCTGAAAAGCGATAAAAAATTATGAAAGAAAAAGAGTGAAAGAAGATGAATCAGAAAGCCAATATCTCAATCCAGTTGTGGATGATGTCCTCTATACTGTCATGAGGGATAAAATTGTGGCTGATATGTAGACGAAGTTGGAGAATATCTACGCAAAAATCTTTTGAAAAACCACCTGTATCTGATGCTTTAGTTGTTCAATCTGAAGATAACGGAGAGAACCGATGTTGAGAGCCACATCAAAAACTTTAATATACTCGTTTGCAAATAGTTAGATGTAGATGAACAGATGAAGGACGAATATCAAACATATATCCTGTTGAATTCTCTTCTGGAATTATATGGGTCATCCAAAGACTCTTTATACTCAGGTAGGGAGACCATTAGCGTTGAGATCGTTATTTCAACATTCTAATCGAAGGTGATGAGAAAGAAAAGCAATGACGTGGGTTCTAGTTCTTCTACGGAAGCACTGGTTTTGAGGGGAAGGAATTCTGAGTAGGATAAAAGATATTTAAGATTAAAATCTAAATCCAAAGACAAAGAGAATGGCAATGTGAAGTGTTGAAATTGTAGAGAGGTATGGTACATGAAAAGAGATTGTCAAAATCGCAAGACGAAGCAAGAGAAGTCTGAAGATTTTTCTAGGAAGGCCAATATTGTGAAATCCACAGAGGATGAGTGTGATGATTGCGATGTATTGACTCTATCCAGATCGAGGTCCCTCTACGATGAGTGACTCTTGGATTCAGGTGCATCGTATTATATGTGTCCTTATCGGAGTTCATTCTTGACATACAATGAGTATGATGGTGGATCATTGGCGATGACTACGCCTATAAGGTGGTGAGTATTAATGGGCACGATGCACATTAAGATGTTCAATGAGATGGAACGAATCGTGACAAATGTGAGGCATGTCCCTAGGTTGAAAAAGAATATAATCTCTTAGTACACTCGAGGCAACGAGGTGCAAGATCACCGACTTCGATTGGTTTTGTAAAGTGACAAAGGGGCACTCGTGGTGAGGAAAGCACGGAGGTGTGACCATCTTTACAAGTTGATTGGGAGTACTTCTAATGGTGGAGCTGCAGTGTCTATAATGAATTATATTTCTATATGTGTGTGGAGTTCGTGTATAAGCTACATGAGCACGTAGGGAGAGAAGGTGTGGAGTGAAAATGGTGGAGGTACGAGAAGTGGTGGACCTATGTGGAAATGAAGTAGAGATAAAGGATGAAGCTTTGGAGCAATGGAGCTTATAGATTGAAGTCATGGTGGAGATTATTCAAGATGTTTTCAATCTTGGCACCGAAAGGTGTTTGGATGACTGACGGGATGGGGTGCTGGAGAAGAAATGGAAATACTGTTGCGTCAGTCGAAACAAGCAAAGCTCACCGAATCTGAGACGAAGGCTGCTGGGTAAGTCGAAAACACTGATGCTCGCTGTTGCACGTTGTTGTGGCTAAGCTGCTGATATTGAGCGGCGAACGGAGTGCAGAGGCACATGGACGTTGGAGTGACGGATCTGGGGAAATAAGGAGGGAACTGCGAATCGAGCTGCAACTGACGGAGGAGTGCGACACCGGAGATGAAGACCGAAGGCCAAAACCAAAGGGGAATCTGAATAGGGGAGATGCAACAGTCCGTAATAAAAAAGGGTGTCAAAAACCACCGATGGATCTGAGATGGAAATCGTCGGAGAAGAGGAGACAAGCAGAAATGCTACTGGATATGAGAGGAGTTGCTAGAGATGAGAAAAAAAATGGGTCTGATCTCAGTGGTGGGTTTGGACACAAAGGAACAAGGGGATCTCCTGACCATGACAATCATGGCAGTTTCCCCAGAGAATATGATGTATAAAACCACACACGAGACCAAGGTTGAAGGGTTTCTCTACAACTTTCAAATGAAAAGAATCATATTATATATTTACCAAATTACAAGAAAGCCCCTATGAAGCAAAACATAGGCCTGGGGCAAGAAGCAGAAACATAAAATAGGTAAATATGCATGAGCACTCGAAGATGTAGTGCAGCTAGTTGCTTAGCATTAGTGAGAGAAAATTTTTGCTACACCCACGCATTGGCTATGCTAGCTGCACCAGGTGGAGCAACGACCCACCATGATGTATGTGTTTGATGTAGTGAGGCCTCCTCCCGATCGTGATGAAAAGAAGACTAGAAGGACCCGAAAGGGGGCCCACTTGAACTGACAAGATAAAAAATCCTAAGTCTTAAGCCCCTCCGACCGGCCGATCGACCAGCCAAATGTTGCAATCTAGAGATAAAAAAACTCTCTGGACTCTCTGGACTGTCTGGACTATGTCCAGCCTGCCAGAGGCCCCTGACCGGCCGGCCGGCCGGCCACTGCGCAGAGTGTGCGCGAACTCTTTTATTTTTTGTGTTCTTTGCTTCCGTTTTGGTTTAATTAGTTTCTTTTTGCAATTACGATACCTAAGTTGCGTTTCTAGGGTTTAGTTTCCTATAAGTACTTGTTTAATTTTTGTTTTAAAGTATCTTGATATATTTTGAATAAAAACTTAGAATTTTCTCTTGTTTACTCGTGGATTCGAGTCGTTCTTCGTGGATTCGAAGAGAATGTCTCATGGATTCGAGATATCCCATCATGGATTCAACAAAGACAGGTTGAGGAGTCCCTGTGGATCCGTGGATTCGGATTAGTTATCCCCGTGAGAGAGACGCTGCTCAATCTCACGACTTCTGCATGCACCAAGTTGGTATCAGAGCGAGGTTCTTCATCGGTGATGGCATCTAATGAAAATCGTGGTAGCAATCCCGCTGATGGTGATCAGGGGATCCAATACTTGGCAAAGAGAATGGAACTCCTCCAGAGATCGGTTGAGACATCAATGAAAGGAGTACAAGAGTCCCTCAATCGGGTCGCTGTGGCTTCGGCCCAACAACAAGTTTCGATGGGTGCCCAACCACCCGCGATGGAGTTTCGAAACATTCCAACAATCCGTCTGGCCCTCCCAACAACAAATCGACGACAAGATCATGCAAATTCGGATGGCAGCGATGACGACGTAGAAAACTTCCTTGCCCGGCCTCAAGCTCATGGTAATGAACGTGGAGATCGACAAGAATACAATTATAGAGGTAAGGAAGAACTTTCCACATTTAATGACTTGCTTAGAATAGATGAATTTTTTTATTGGCTAGCAAAAGTAGAGAGATTTTTTTATTATATGGAAATTTTGGAGGATCGGAATGCTAAACTTGTTGCATACAAGTTAAAGTCAGGTGCTTTGGCATAATGGGAACAATTACAACTCTTTTGTACCGAGCAAAAAAAGTTGCCCATCCGATCATGGCCTTGGATGCGACAACTCCTTCGATTGCGTTTCCTACCCCATGACTACAAGCAGGTCCTGCTCCAAAAGTACCACAATTGCCATCAGTGCAATCAGACCGCCGAAGACTACACTGCAGAATTCAGTAGGTTGGCTACACGAAACGATCTCTCAGAAACTGATGCCCAACAAATTGCAAGATTCGTTAGCGGCCTCCAACCTCGCAATATAGGACGAGTACAGTTAATGCCGGTCTGGACAATGGCAAAAGCTATGGAGCGAGTTATCCGTGTAGAGACCCAACTCCATAAGGCACATGTGCATTGTTATTCCTCAATTCATGCCCCTATGATGGACCCCATACAAAATTCATCTACATCCAAGGGAAAGGAACCTGTTGTTGAGCGTGTTCAACCCCATGTTGGTCGCCAAGCCACACAAGGTAGTGGCCCAACAAGGCCGCAATGCTTAACCATTGTGCTTAGCCCAAGTAAGATTTCAAATCCTTACGGTCGACTGAGGCCCGACCAGTACTACAGATGTGGGCAGTCAGACCACCTATCTAACACGTGCCCTCAATGGCCCACAGCTAATGTAGTCATCTCCACAGAGAATGCACCAACTGAACCAGAAATTAATATTAATGTTGAACAAGTTAATGAATATGAAGAAGGAACTGATTGGATCTCAGGAGATCGGGGTGTATCCTTGGTCGTACAGCGACAACTGAAAGTACGTCGGTAGTCTAACACGACACCCACGTATGTGCGGAAGCTTAAAGAGCAACCTAGAATTATGCCTAAACCTATAGGAGGGGGTGATTAGGACCTTTTTTGAAATTCTTTTCGCCTACCTACACAATTCAACAAATCAAACTAAGTAAGCAAGGACACTTCAGCTTCCAAGCCTAAGTGGGTCCAATCACAAGACTAGCATATGGTTAAGCAATAAACAATCCTAGTCTAAGCATGCATAGGAAAACTAAATGATTTAACTAATCAAGCTCCTAACCTATGCAACCTATGTAAACTTATGAGAATGGATCAATGAGCTCAAGTCTACACAGCTAGTGAAAGTACATCTTGTGTGTGGATATGCCAATCTAGGGCCTAGCATACATTCCTATCATGCATTCATAATTAAACAATTAAACATCTAATGCTAAGATATCAATGTGCTCAATACAATCACAAACACAAGCATGTATAGTGGTTCGATTTTGGGTCTACTCCACTCCCGGTTCAAGTACTCAACTCCTTTGAGCACATCGGCATTCACTATCGGAGGTTTTAAATGAGGTTCACCTCTCAACCTTTACACGGAGGTTTTACCGGTTCACCTCTCAACCATAACCAGAGTTTTGGACAAAGGCTAACTCTTAACCCGACGCACGTTCACTTCCGTGTCGGAGGCTCCCCCTTGGAGACTTAGTTTAAGCCCGGCTAACGGGCCAATGAACGGCTAACGTCTCTAGATCGAGTTTGACAAGCAAACTCTAAATGGACTCTCAATAAAGATAACCTTACTTGTTGGATGAACCCCTTGTTCAGCGCCGGTTCGGGTTGCTTGATCTCCGCTCTCCCATGCTTCAATCAGCTTCACTTGCTCTCACGATCGTGTTATCGTTGCGTCACCAATGCCTCAGCTACACTTGATCAAACACCTTGCATGTGATGCCTTTGATATGCCCAAGATGATAGGAGGATAGGTTTGAGAACTCTACTACTAATAGGAATAGGTTGCCTAGAGTCTTTCTCCCACAACGATCTTATCTTAGAGTTTTGAATAAGGATATGCCTATCAAGAAGGTTCCAAACTCTAGAAATCAAGAGGGGATGTCATCTTCTTCATGAGCTTGGAATGCTCTAATCTTGTGTTAAAGCACAAGGAAGATGCCTTGCATAGGTTGGGAATGAGCCTTAAATGGTCTCCAACAATGGTGGCTTCACTCCTCTCGAAATCTCTCTCCTTACCCCTCAAAATGAGCCAAGCCCTTTTATAGAAAAATGTGCAACGGATCTAAAACGGGTATAAAACGGCTAGTGCCGACCGATCGGCCACAGCAGAAAATGGGACAAGGGTTGCTGTGTATACTGGGGGGGTTTGCCCGACCGGTCTGTCCTAAGCCTGCTTAAGACAGCATGCTTGCTGTATCAACTGGACATACGTCCGATCGGTCTTGACCGGTCGGTCCAGTCCAGCCGACCGGTCGGATAGGCCTGGGTTCAGCATGTTTGCTTAACTGACCCACTAAATCACAACCCTCCTCGAATGGCCAAGGTTTGGGTACTCTTCTGGGACACCTAGGGCCAATCTATGATGACAAAGGGTATCCTAACATGGTCAAGGTCATCAAAGAGGTTAAAGGGTTAGGTTTTGGTCAAGGTTAAGGCACACCAAGGCATCACTTTTACCTGTATTTTATCCCTTGATGCAGCAGGGCCACTTGAGTCTTCGATCTTCGTCTTCATTAGGCTCAACCCTGACGTAAGTGATTGACAAACAAGGTGCACTAGTATGCCACAGAAAGTGCACTAACAACAACCACTTACACGTGTTGAACCATCTAATCCCCAACGACACAGTTTTTCCACACTAGCCGTATCATGGAAGGAAATGTTTGTACCATTATCATTGATGGTGGTAGTTGTAAGAATATAATATCGCATGCCATGGTGGAGAAACTAAAACTCAAAACCACACCACATCCTTCACCATATGCGATTGACTAGATTCAGAAAAGCACTACGATGGTAGTCAAGGAACAATGTCTCGTCTCACTTTCGATCAGCAAATCCTACAAGGACCGAGTTTTATGCGATGTTGTCAACATGGACGAATGTCACATGATATTAGGACACCCGTGGCAATATGATCGGGATGCCATACACAAAGGTCGTGACAACACCATCACCTTCATCAAGGATGGACGGAAGATCATCCTCAACCCAACGACTCCACGTGAAAACCGCCAAGTAACCAAAGGAGGTGGATAATCTCTCTTTGTCTCGAGTTACAAAACTCCAAGATCTCGCAAAGACAAGCGAAACTCGAGGTCAGGTTTCTTTCAAGAGAGGGTGACTGATGTAATGAGGCCTCCTCCCGATCATGATGGAAAGAAGACTAGAAGAAGGACACGAAAGTGGGCCCACTTGAACTGGCAAGATAAAAAATCCCAAGTCTTAAGCCCCTCCGGCTGCCGGACGACCAGTCGAATGCTTCAACCGATCGGCCAGTCGACCAGCCGAATGTTGCAATCCAGAGAGCAAAAACTCTCTGGATTGCCTGGACTGTCAAGTCGGCCAGAGGCCCCTGACCAACCGGCCGACCACTGCTCAGAATGCGCGCGAACTCTTTTAATTTTGGTATTTTTTGCTTCAATTTTGGTTTAATTAGTTTCCTTTTGCAATTAGGACACCTAGGTTACGTTTTTAGGGTTTAGTTTCCTATAAGTACTTGTTTAATTTTCGTTTTAAAGTATCTTTGATATATTTTGAATAAAAACTTAGAATTTTCTCTTGTTTGCTCGTGGATTCGAGTTATTTTTCGGGGATTCGAAGAGAAGGTCTCGTGGATTCGAGATATCCCGTCGTGGATTTGACGAAGACAGGTTAAGTAGTCCCTCTGGATTCGGATTAGTTATCCCCGTGAAAGAGACGTTGCTCAATCTCACCACTTTCGCACGCACCGGTGTTGTATCCACGCCATTCATCCATTTGGTGAGATCATTTTGCAGCATGACACTAAAAATTGAGGCAGATCCAAAGCTCAAGTGGACCCAAAACAGAAAATAATGGGGATTGAATGCCAACCACTAAAAATTTCTTAGGGACCACTTGAGTTTCGGATTGTCTCATTTTTAGTATCATGCCCTAAAATGATCTTACTAAATTGATGGACGGCGTGGATACACCACTTACATCATGGTGGGGTCACTAGCTAGCAGGGGTGGAGGCACGTAGGGCCGAGGGGGGCAAATCCCCCCCCCCCCCCCCCCCCCCCCCCCCCCCCGATTTTTCAACAGTACAAGTTCATTTTTTAACTGGTTGATGTTGTGTGGTCCTTTCTTTGATCTACCTCCTTTCCCCCCGCCCGATTTTTCAACAGTAAGAGTTCATTTTTTAACTGGTTGATGTTGTGTGGTCTATTCTTTGATCTACCTCCTTTTTGGGCTCAAGCCTAAAATGATCTAGAGCCCCTGACAGGACCGTATGCCCTCTAGCGAGGTCCTGGTGCGTAGGAAATCTCAGCTGCGGTAGCTATCGACAGTTTCATAGCGAAAGCGGATTGCGTGGTAACTCAGCAGGCTTAGATTACTAAATAAACTCTAGGGGCCCCACCATGATTAAAGTATTTTATCCACTCCGTCTATCCATTGTAACAGATAATTTTAGATCTAGGGAACAAAAATTAAGAATATCTAAAGCTCAAGTGGACCACACCATAGGAAAAGTGTAAACTGAATGTGTATAGTTGAAAAAATCATGGGGGCCACTGAAGTTTTGGATCTAGCTGATATTTGTCTTTTCCCTTCATCCATGCCTGTGTGATCTTATTAAAAGGTTAGATGACAAATAAACATCACTGTGGGGCTAGGAAGGTTTCAACGGTGGAGATCAGTATTCCCACGGTTTCTTGTGGCATGGTCCACTTGAGTTTTGGATACGCTTCAATTTTAGGGTCAACGCCTAAGATGAGTTGGTAAACTAGATGGATGGCGTAGATAGACCACATACATTCACGGTGGACCCAACAGAGTTTACTAAGGAGTAGGATAAGAGCATACTTAGTTACTCACTACGCAATCTGAGTTAATCAGTACGCAATCGGATTCCTTCAGTAGCCATCTCGCTATTAAAGTGATGTCACCAAATTCTATGGCCCCATGATGCATGATGTATGTGTTGTGTCTACACCGTCCAAACATCATGTGTTGTGTCCACACTGGCTAACCATTTGGATAGATCATTTTATAGCTTGAAACAAAAAATAAGGCAGGCTCAAAGCTCAAATGGATGCACCACAGAAACAGTGGGCACCGTTGAAACATTCCTATGGCTGACCATAATGTCTATCTGAGATTCTGCCTTTTTATAAGTTCACGCAGACATGGACGAAGTGAAAACACAGATATCAGTTCGATTGAAATGTTCTATGCCCCCAAGAAGTTTTTAATGGTAGGTGTTCAATCCCCACTATTTTCTGTAGTGGGGTTCACTTGATCTGTGGAACTAACTCAATCTTTGGCTCATGCCATAAAATGATATCTCCAAATGGATGGACGGCGTGGATACAGCATATACATCATGGTGGGCCTTACAAAACTTTGTAACGTTACTTCAATAGCTTTATGCTCGGTCCTTGCCTCTCTGAAGAAAATCCTGGCTCCGCCCGCTGGTAGCTAGCGTAGCTAACTCGGGGCTGTAGCAAAAAATTTCTCCATACACCCACGTAGCTTGCTAGCGCGGATTAGAGACTGACCAGTTGAGTAGCTATCTAGCCACTGGAGTTACATCACCAACTCTGTGAGCCTCACCATGATGTATGTGTTGTATCCACACCATCCATCCATTTAGAGAGATCATTTTAAGGCATGACCAAAAGAATGAGACAGATCCAAAGCTCAAGTGGACCCCACCAAAGAAAACAGTGGGAATTGATCTCCTACCATTAAAAACTTCTTGGGGCCAAAGAAGTTTTCGATCAAGCTGATATTTGTATTTTACCTTCTTCCATGTCTGCGGGAACTTATAAACAGGTTGGATCTCAAATAAACATCATGATGGGGCCGAGGAAGGTTTCAACGGTCACATTACCATCCCCACTGTTTTCTTTGGTGGAGTCCACTTGAGCTTTGGATCTGTCTCATTCTTAAGCTCAGGCCCAAAAATGATCTCTCCAAATGAATGGACGGTGTGGATACAACACATACATCATGGTGGGGCCCATAGGAGTTGGTGACATCACTTCAGTAGCTAGATAGCTACTCAACCTGTCAGTAGGCTAATCCGCGTCCTAGCTACACCGGGTGTAGCGATGACCCCCTCATGTTGTATATGTTGTATCCACCCCGTCCATCCATTTGGAGGGATTATTTTAGGGCATGATGCAAAAAATAGGCAAATCCGAATATCAAGTGCCCCCAAGAAGTTTTTAACGGTTGGCGTTCAATCCTCAGTATTTTCTGTTCTACGTCCACTTGAGCTTTGGATATGCCTCATTTTTTGTGTCTTACACTAAAATGATCTCAACAAAAGGATGGATGGCGTGGATGTCACTGACTTCTGTGAGCCCCACCATGATGTATGTGTTGTATCCATACCTTACATCCATTTGGAGAGATCATTTTAGGGCATGATCTAAAGAATTAGACAGATCCAAATGTCAAGTGGGCTCCACCAAAGAAAACAGCGGGGACAATGACCAGACTGTTGAAACCTTCCTACGGCCTACCATGATGTTTATTTGAGATCCAACCTATTCATAAGTTCATACATGCATGCAAGTAGGGAAAACAAAAATTTCAGCTTGATCGAAAACTTCTGTGGTCCCAAGAAGTTTTTAATGGTAGGAGATCAATCCCCACTGTGTTTTTAGGTGAGGTTCGCTTGAGCTTTGTATCTGCCTCATTCTTTGTCTCATGCCAGTGAAATGATCTCTCCAAATGGATGGACGGTGTGGATACAACACATACATCACAGTAGGGCCCACATAAGTTGGTGACGTCACTACGGTAGCAAGAGGCGGCATTTCCTGCGACAGCCTTGCGCAGGAAGTTCCTCCGCTGGGAACTAAGGCGTGCCCACAGTGATGGTTTTTGATAAATCCACCCTGTCCATACGTTTTGGGAGCTCATTTTAGGACATTAGAACAAAAATGAACCGGATAAGAGACTCAAGTGGGCCGAAAACGTGAGGATTGAACGTCCACAGTTGAAATATTTGTGGGGCCACGGAAGTTTTAAATCAGGCTAATATTTGTGTTTTCAGTTCATACCAGTAGGAATGACGTTATGAACGGTATTGATGGCATATAAACATCACTGTGAACACCAGGGAGTTTTCAACGGTAAGAATTTCCCTTCCCACTTTTTCCTTTAGTGTGGCCCAGTTGACTCTTGTATCCTGTTCATTTTTTGTATAATGTCCTAAAATGATCTCTCAAGCCGGATGGACGGGGTGGATGTTTCGAAAACATTACGGTGGGCCCTAATCCGCGTCCAGTCTGAGTTACCAAGAAATCGGCTGTAATCCGTGTCTGGTCAAAGCATATAGGGCGCGAATTAGGTGTTACCCCCTGGAACAGCTTAGTGGGTGTTACCCCTACCGTATGGCCCACATGGATGTTATTTTGTATATCCACTCCGTCCATCCGTTTATACAGCCCATTTTATGATAAGGTTCGAAAAATTATGCAGATCCAAATCTCAAGTGGACCATACCACTGGAAACAGTGTGAATGAGTGCCCCACCATTACAAAAACCAAAGAGCCCATGGTAAGGTTTTGGTAATTTTTATTTGCAATCCAAGATCTTGATAATGTCAATAAGATCTTGATGAATGGAAAATATAAATATCAGATTGATCCAAAACTTTTGTCTCCCACAAAACGTTTTTAATGGTTATTAATCACTGATTCTAGTGATATGGTCCACCTGAGATTTGGATCTTCATAAGTTTTTGAATAATATCCTACAATGATATGAGAAGACAGATAGATGGTATAGATATATAAAAATTACATCAATATGGGCCCCACACGGTAGGGTTAACACCCACTAAGGTGTTACCAGGGTAACATCTAATTCGCTCCCAAGCATATATGATACTCTGGCTGCATACGAAGCTTGATGCACTGGCATGCAGAAAGCTGTCCAATAAATATTCAGAAATCTATTAGTCAGATTAGTGTTTAAAATAAATATTCTTTTCTTTAAGCTTTACCAGTAATTTGGACGGTTTAGATTGAATTAGTTGCATGCAGGTGTAACATCTATCTCACTTACCCAGAGTATCAAAGTATAACGAACAACCGAGCTCCAAACTTTGATGTTTTCTTCACTTCCCTCTCTTGCAAGTCCGATTCTGCGTTCGTTGCTTGTGTCTTCCTCTTGGAACAGTGTTCCGCTGCACCTTCATAACTCATAAGGGTTTGTCTTTGAGAGAAAATAGCGGAGATGAGTTACAAACCAAAGCTAAAAAGAGAAAAGCTTTCTTAAAGAGAGAATTCTCAAAAAGCTTTCTTCTTCTCTTCTTCTTCTCCGGTTTTCATCTCTCCAAAAACCACTCCTCATTTCTCTTGATTTCCTTTGAAATTTTTGGTTTTCAAAGCTTAGGGTCGTTTGGATGCCTGTAATTGATTTATTTACACACGGTGTTTTTTTTTTTTTTTTGGTTAGTCATGGAACGCACCCACCCTGTTAGAACAAGGTGGCCTTTCTTGCCTGTAAATCATTTGCCCAAGTTTTAAATGATTTATTTAGTTTAGATGGCCTTTCTTGCCTGTAAATCATTTACAGCCTAAAGGCTATAAATGAAAAGATTTGCTCTCCATTTACAAGACTTAAACAGTTTATAGGCTATCCAAACACACAATCATTTACCTGTAAATCATTTAGAGCTGAACCCAAACAGAAAAGGATGCAACTTAAACCATTTACACCTGTAAATTCCAATTATGTTCATTGCTCTTCTTTCAGTTTTTTTTTTTTTTTTTTTCATGAATTTTTAACGTTCATGCATCTTTAATTAGCAAGAACATCATTTGAAAATGGATCTGAGTTATAAGATAGTTCATTCTTTTACATTTTATAATACAGCTGATTGTGAGATCTGACCTTATTTATGTGACTTTATTGTATATTGCTCATTCTTTTACATTTTGTTGATTTTGTATAGTAAATTTAAGCTTCTTTTGGACCTTTTTGTTTTGGCAGAGTCTTCATCTCACATAGTAGCACTCCAAAACCATGAAAGCCCTGATATTTGTATCCGGATACGAAGAACCAATACAATCACAACATGTTCTGAAGCACGCACAAGCCGGGAGACTTGATTACATGCCAATGCTCGTTCACCAGATCGAGATGCTTAAATCTGTTGGCATTTGCAACATTATCTTATCTGTGGGATCTTTGACCAAGGTATTACAACTACTAATTACATTTTTAATTGGATATTAAATGTTTTTATCATACCCCAATGCATCAAATAAATAAATTATTGTGCCATGATAAGAATGACCTTTCAACAAATCAGAAACTCGGATTTACAAATCAAAAACTATATAATATTATCTAACTTGAAAAATTCATGATCTACAAAATGCCTTGTCATTTGATTGATTTAGTGATCTTATAATAATGTCCTGATATTGTCTTTTACCTTTTCTACTATATTGCTTTTGTAGGAATTTATACAGAGGAAAGTGATGCTTGAGAAGGACTTTGGGGTAACAATATGCGCGTGGTTAAAAAAGGAGCCACTTGGTACAGGAGGATGGCTAGCTCTATTGAAAAAAAAAGGGCTAGTGACAGAGCCTTTCTTTGTCATGCATAGTGATGTAATTTGTCATTACCCACTAGAACAGATGAAGGCCCTACACGAGACAAACAAAGCAGAAGCAACGATGACTATAGTAAAAGTTGATGATCCATGGAATCGTTTTATTGTGTTCAAGTCTGGGAATGAGCCACTCGTGGAAGATATCCTAGCCTGGAATGACGGGCACTATTGTCGTGTTCCATATGTAAGTGCTAAAGCTTACCTTCTAAACCCAGAGGTATTTGATAGGGCAACGAACGAACACACATCTTTGGAAAAATCCATCTTACCAATTGTAGCAAGGAAAAGCAAATTATGCTACGTCGAAATCGTGCCCCCTTGTGTCGACCTCAAACAAATGGGCTTGAGTGCTGGTTTGCGTGAGTATGTGAAAAAACTAGACCGCGCTGGTGCTTCAACTTCAAGTTTAGGTCCTCCACCTATTCATGCCAAAGAAGAAGGCACATTTGCCAAAATGCCGGTTGGAATGATCCATGAATACGATAAGGTGGTTGTTGGACCAAACTGTGCTTTTGAATCTCAAGCGAAGTTGAAGAATTGCGTACTACTGGAAGGGGCGAAGGTTGAGAAAAATGCAATGGTGTTTAATAGTATTCTCTTGCGAGGCGCAATTGTAAAGGAGCTTGCATCTGTTAAGGAAATGTCAGTTGTTGGAGAAGATATAGAGGTGAGCGGCGGTGCAAGGTTAAAAGGGACCATCATTTTGGATAAAGGAGGACACGTCAATGGTACGGTGACAAACTGCATCTTGAAGTCAAAGAGGAATACATAGGATGTTCTTATCAGGTGATGTTCTTATCCATTTCATGTGTAGATGTTTTTTAATTGCATTCTCAAGATACTCTGTCATACTCTCAAATGTTAAAAAAAATAAATAGTGACCTCTGTTTCTTGTGTAGATGTTTTTCATTATATTTCAAGAGAAGATACTCTGCCATACTCTTAAATGTTAAAATAAAATAATTATAATAATAAGGAGAGTCGAAAATTCAAATACAATAAAAGCAATGAATTGACCCGTGAACTTTTCTCTTTTTAGCTTTGGTTTGTAACTCGCTGATCATACTATTGGGAAGTGTGGATGGTCATAGATGCTCAGTGGGTCCTACCATTTACATGGATTAGATGTCCTAGACAACTCACATGCGGAAAGACATAAAGCAGACTGCAAGTACAGGCATAAATCAAACTAGGGCCTCGAGCGCTGATTCCTTTGAGAGATTTAAAAGGTGTCGGCACTTGCTTAGCATTTGAGATGGAGATCAGGGCTTGGTTTTGCTCTTGGTATATTTGAGAGAGAGAGAGAGAGAGAGAGAGAGAGAGAGAGAGAGAGAGAGAGATGTGAGAAAAGGCTTGGGGTTAGGATTTTGAAGGAGGTGGGTTGAGAATGGAGGAAAAATGCATAATAGGAGCTTGTTCAACGTCTTTTGGATCGAAGGAAATATCTTGAAGGTTTTGAATTGGAGGGAATCAGTTTTGATTTATTTTGTATTTTATTTTTCCAAGCATTTGGAATTACCAATCCCCACTTGCAAGTTACATGACTACATTAAAATCCCCCAATAATGCACCATGGCTTAGCAATAGAAGCAGCCTTCCTTCTGAGAATTTGCCATAAGGCTCTGTGTTTCTGATATTTGGTTTACTGAAATATATGGCTGAAACTTGCATGAAGTTGAGACCATCCTGACTGAACACCTCCATCTGAACATGTTGATAAGAGGAGTCCAGAAATGAACAAGTCCAAAAACTGATACTTTTGGAGAACAGCGGGATATGGTGGATAGTCATTAAAAAAAGGCCATCAAAACATACACTTTGAGTGAAAAAAGTGTAGTTTTGACATGTTGTTCACTTTAAGGACACTAGGCAACTTCTAGAAGAGAAAAGAGGGTAGCAGAAATTGGATTTCCTCTACCTGTTTTGATCTGAATCCAACGCATAATCAATTTGTTGTTCTTTGTAGCGTGTCAGCTTCTAGATGCAAAAAAAGTGCCAGCAGATTTTGGGTTTTCACTACCTTCAGGGATCAATTTGGCTTTATTTTGGTGTTTGAACTTGGATGATCAGGCTGTAGGTTGGTTCGGATCAGATTTGTTCACAGGATGATGGCCCACATTATAGATGTTGGTCCCACTGGTGGCTACAGCCAGTCTAGGCTGACTCTTCCGGTCCTAACTTTGAGTTGAAATTTGGCTGAGTGGTGCCAAGTCATCCTCTATTCCAAATTTCAAGTCGTGGTGCTGAATTGGATCGGACTCGACTGAGTCTGAGTTGACTCAGACATTTTGCAACTGACTGGTCCAGGTCATCAATCCTTGATTATAAACCAGGTCTTGGTTGAGTAGTAGTCAGTCATGTATTCATAGCTAAACTTCTTCTTCTTCTTTTCCTTGCAGAATGACAGGAGCTACTACTATCATATGCAATAAATGGGAGGAGAAGCATTTGCAGTACACCCGATAGAAAGAAGATTAAAAAAAAGTAGTTCTGGTTTACCATGTGCTGTTCTAGTTGGCTTCAATCTACAGCGTTGCTGTCAGAGGAGAAGTTGAGCAATTAATCACCTGAAAAGACTGGTGAAGTTCTCCAATCTTGACCCCTGTTCTTGGCATCCATCTATGATGCTTAAAAGTTTGTTTCTGTCATTTAAAAAGTCTGAAGCTATTATATGATATCCAACTTTTTCTAGTGGTTATTATTTAATATCTGTGTTTGGATGTTGAAAAATGCCTGTAAAGCATTTACAGCTTTCAGCCCCTTGCCCAGCTAAAATGCTGTGATTTCATTTACAGGCTATCCAAACACGGAATCATTTACATCTTACAACCAAACAGGACAGGCTTAAACTGCTTCCTGGTTGAGGGGTGATGAGCTTTTTGTTACCGGCATCACTTGTTTTCTTCCATTTACTAGAGATGAAGGTGCCTGTGACTATGCAAGCATTTTCTAACTTCCACATGCAGCTGCATTGATGATCACTAGTGCAAACTAATCGAATATTTGATTCCCTCCATTATCCATTAATAAAGGCATGGCATGAAATTTATTTTACTAATTTTACAAGATTGATATAACGAGCCCAAATACATTATACTTGAATAGTATGAAGTAACTGAAACCAAAATATGCTACATGGAAGTTATATTTCTTGCTTAATATCCTTCACCTGAATAAATATTTGAAGTGTAATATGTATGTGAAACTAGACAACCAAAATACTTTTTAAAATGCTTTATTAAGTATCAATATTACATGTTTTATGTTAAATGCTATATGGTTATATTCTCCTCAATGTCATGGTTCAAATATTCATTGCTCAGGCAATAGAATACCATTTTTCAGTGCATAAAAATGCATTCCATACATTAGCTGCAGGGAACCTTTGTCATTTTTTTTTTCCGAGGGGGTTGTATAGAGATTAACGTCAACCCAAATTATCATCTTCTTCATAAAAATAACTTACACTGTGTGGAATAACTTATGCATTTGATATACTGAATTTACTTTACTGGTGGTTATGATCATTTCCATGTGTGCTTAATGTTGCAATCAAGAGAGGAGATTTTGTTTCATAATTAATTGTTTAAAATGAAGCATTTCATGTTTAAAATGAAATATTTCAGAAAATAATAGTAAAATTGCCCAGAAAGATTTCACTTGTTTTGAGATCCAAAACAAAGCAAATAGTGGATTGGTCAATTGTGGGCCTTACTAAAATGGTGTGGGTGTCAATGGGTGAAGTAACCAACATGAGCTTTGGAAGGAAAGGAATAATAGAATCTTCGAGGAGGTCCAAACTCTTGTGGCTTCACTGTGGGATAAAATCAATGTTCAATTGTTGAATGGGCGTCCTTACATTGAGTATTCGGCAGAACGCTAGTTTATGAGATCGGGAATGGTTGGTCCAATTTTGTTCGGTAACCATGGTCTCTCCTCCCGATTAAAGAAAGAATATATATATATATATATATATATATATATATATATATATATATATATATATATATATATATATATATATATATAAAAGGTATTTCGTTACCGATAAAGATTGATGTTTCACTACTGTTACCGATACGACCATCAGCCATGACAGCCTATATGGGGCGTAATGACCGTTATGTCCCCCATAATGGTTGAAAATTTTGTTTTGCCCGAAAAATTCTGCAAAAATATTTAGAAAATCTAGAATAATATAAATATTTCAAATATGTATTCTTTCTTTGTTTTGAACATGTTTATGGTAGCATAACAGTCTGCCTTTCAAAAAAATGGTAGTGTAACGGTCTACTCTTTGGTGAGAGTGTTATAAGTGGTTGTCTAGTGAATTTATGAACATGGTTATGTGTCTCTAATATTTACACATTACAATCAAGCATTAGAACTAGAAATCGAAAAAATGGCATAAATACTACTTCGATTATTTGAAAAACTAACCCTCAAGCTTCTATTTGCCTAAATTGCTTCAATCTACGATTTTAATCCTAAAAACTATAGTAAGACTGGTCGAAATCTTATGTAGAATAATTTAGGAAAGTTTTTGAAAAAAAAAGAAAGAATTTAAATAGAAAAAAAGTGGTCATTTTTCAAACATTACGGTGGTAATGGTTGTTATGCCCCGTAACGGCCGATATGGTCTAAAAACACCAATTGCCCCATTTCACCCTCTACCGCATAATGGTCTAAAAACACCAATTACCTATATGTATTGGCCTTTACAGGTGTATCATAGCAGATACGGAACACCTTGTATATATGTACACACACACATATTAGGGTGTGGCCCTACGTGCAAGATGCACGCCATAAGAGAAGCGGTGAGGTCAGCGACAGTGTAAACGAGTCGAGCTAGAGTGTCAAGTCTCTCTGGTTAGCTAGCCGATTGTCGGCCAAGCTCTGGCTCTGGTGTAGTGGCTAGGATTGAGTGTAAAACTTCAATCTTCAATGATATTTGAGCAAAAAAAAAAAAAAAATCACCTGAGAAGCAGAGAAGCCATCGGGGCCTGTAGCACTGCTTCCTTTGAGAGATTTAACTGCTGCCAGCACTTGCTCAGCATTTGGAATGGAGACCAGGGCTTGGTTTTGTTCTTGGAATATCGAGGGGGGAGAGATGGGAGAAAAGGCTTGGGATCAGGAGTTGAAGGAGGTTGGTTGAGAATGGAGGAAAAATGCATAATAGTTGCCTGTTCAATGTCTTTTGGATCAAATGGGGCAACTGTAAATGAGAATGGTTTACAGTTTGTGTTTCGATGCTGAAAAAATGCATGATAAATCATTTACGGCTTTCAGCCCCATTTGATTTCCCAGCAAAAAGCTGTGATTTCATTTACAGGATCTCCATTTACAGCCTAAAGGCTAAATTTTTAAAGATTGGCTCTCTGTTTATTGGACTTAAACTATTTACAGTCTATCCAAACACAGACACTCATTTACAGCTTACAGCTAAACAGGACAGGCTGTAAATCATTCACACCTGTAAATCATTTACCACTTAAACCATAACAGGACAGGCTGTAAATCATTCACACCTGTAAATCATTTACCACTTAAACCATTTACAAGCATCCAAACGACCCCTCAAGGTTTTGAATGGCAGAAACCTTGAAAGAATTTGGACTTCCGATTCCCCTCCTGCAACCACATAGTTCTGGCCTTCTGTTTCCAGTGCATCTCCTCAGCTACCAAGGAAATGTGCGTAGCTGCTTGAGCCTCCTGAAGGATGGTTTTACTTGCTTCAGTCCAGCCATTTAAGTCAACAGTCTCCAAAGCTCTCAGGAGAGCTGCTTCCACAGATTGCCCTTGGTCTTGCAGGACCCCAAATTCTTTGTTGTTCCATTCTTCCACAGATTGCCCTTGGTCTTGCAGCCCCTTCCTCATCAAATGGCCTACAGACCTCACCTCAACAAAGGAAGTGGAACTTGTGCTATGGAGATCCCCCTTGCCATAGGAAATTCTTATGCAGCCTTTCAATCCTCAAGAAAACAACCTTGCGATAACTAAGGATAGACAAAAAATAGATGGGAAGATTAAAAAGGGCAGATTTGATCAAAGTGATCCTGCCACCCAATTAATGAAAGCAATTTCCCCTTCTAGGGGGCCAGCTTTCTCTCCATCATCTCGATCACCACGTCCCGAAGGAAAGTGGCTGGTTTGCCTAGACACAAAGAGAGACCCAAATATATTAGGGAACGATCCAGCCCGACAACCCAAAACCCTAGCCAGAGCTGAGACTTCCCGAAGCTCCAAGTTAATCCCCAGGAGTTTAGTCTTGGCCAAGTTAACTTTGAGGCCTAAGAATAACTCAAAGCACTGAAAGTAAGACCCAAGATAAAGATCTTACCCAGCTCTGCTTGACAAAAGACTAGGGTGTTGCCTGTAAATTGCAAATGGGAAATGGAAGAAGCCAACCTTGAAACCATAAAGCTTTCGAATAAGCCCTCCGCTTAAGCTCTATTAAGCATCCGACTAGGAGCATTGGAGACAATGATAAATCACCCCCTGAGGCCCCTGGACACTTGGAAATACCTTAATGGAGTTCCATTCAATAGAATAGACAAGTGGGCTGACGAAATACAGTTGTGCATCCACCTTCTCCCTCGAACCCTAATCTTTCCAGAGACCTTTGCAACAATTTTGTAGGGGCCATTGATTAGATTGATGGGCTGGAAATCTTTGAGAGTGGCTACCCCTTCGGTCATGGGAATCAAAACAATAAAAGAACTTCGCATTTCTTGCAGCAGCACACCAGACTGAAGGAATTCAACCACAAAATCCTGCAAGTCTCCCTCGATAATTTCTCACAAGATCTGATAAAACACAATTGGGAACTTGTTAGGGCCCGACGCTTTGTCATGACCAAGGTCCATAACTACTCTTAAACTTCTAATTTTGAAGCCGACGCCTTCAGGTTGCTTGCTTCTTCCTCCGAGATTTGTTCAAAGTCCAATTCGTCCAAGGATGGCCACACTATGCCAACCTTAGAAATGAGTTTCAACAAGAAATCAACCGTTGCCAGGAAATTTGATCCTTTTTCTTGATGTGCTTGCCATCAACCCAAAGAGAAGATATCCCATTGCATGGTGTTAGTGATGCCATGGAAGTATTTAGTATTCCAATCTCCTTGAACCAAAGGGCTCTCGATCGTTGCCTCCACCTAATTTCCTCTTCATGCGGACTTTTGCTATACTCCAAGCGGAAGTTTGCTTTGTCTGCAGCCTCAACATCTGAAAGAGGACAATCTTCCTCTTTCACGTCTGAGGACTGAATCGCCAATAGAAAGCTTTCCGATTCCCTGAGACCTCTAATAATAGATCTCTTTCCTCCATTACTTGAGCTTGCTTTTGATGCCCTTTTAGCTTCTTACATAGTCTAAACCCTTGAACATCCACCACTCTACTATCTTCTTCTAAAGACCCTTAACTTCTAGCCAGGCTAGCTCGAAGTGAAAGTGTTTATGCCCCCAGGAATGCTCAAACACTTCCAAGGAAATAGGGCAATGGTCCAATGTGGTCTTAGGGAGAGCCACCTACTTCACTAGGGAGAAGACAGACAACCACGATTGCGACACAAGAAACCTATCCAATCTAGAAACAATTAAGTTAGATTAACCATTAGACCAGGAGTACCCCCCCCATCCTGACTCTGGACCCAATCACAGAAACCCCTCATACTGCTGGATATTCTTTTCCCTTTGTAATTCTCATGCACAAATTTAACCACATTAAAATCCCCTCCTAGTCTAATCCCAGCTTTTGACAACTCCCAAAAGTCTCATTTTGGGTATCAATATGGATATACTGCAAAGAATGTCGGGTGGCTGCTGAAAGCCTCAATTACCTAGGCATTCCTATAATTCTGAAAAAGAACAGTATTGTTCTCTGGGATGGGATGATCGTGAGGGTTCAAACTAGGTTTGCCTCATGGAAAGGTATTTTAAGGTTTAGTCACAGGGAACCAAAATGGGTTCATGGCAGAACCTAAAGTTTCCTCCAGAAGACCTTTTGGTACCTTAATCTGTCTTAAAAATCTCTTCTTTCCTTCTTTGGTAGCTATGCTGGTTTAGAACCATGGCATGTGTTTAAAACTATGAGAAATGATCGAGTGAGCCAAGTGCACGGAAACCTTTCCATGCATGTGGTTGCATTCGGACTCACTGGTATTGCATAACCTATCCGGACTGTCTATCACGTCTGGTCCACTCGTCATAGGTTTCCCTAGAAAACTATACTGATTTGATGATCCAAGCTGTCTAGTCACATCACCTATCTGGACAGACAAAATTATTTGAAGGAGATATGTTCAAGCCACAGGATCTTAGGACCACACACTTTCTTCTTATTTATTTATTTTTCAGAAGTATTTAGGACCATGCATTTACTGCGATTTCTGCACAGCAGCAAAAGAATGTTCGGACCTGATGGACAGTGTATATAGCCAACATGGATGCCAAGAAGTCCAAATGCAGCTAGGTGCATTGAAATGTTTCCAAATGCTTAGAGAAATGATCCTAAACTATGACCTGCCCATCTGTAAATTCTGGAAAGCCATTTAGCTTATTGGATCCTGTCCTTTTTGTTTTGTTTTGTTTTGTTTTGTTTTGTTTTTGTTTTTTTTTTTTTTTGTTTTTTTGTGATTTGTGCGTCATGATCCCGTTGTAGCGTGAACATGTAGATAGTGTTAGAAAAGTAGTACATGCTAAGAATAATCGCTTGTGTTGGGTTACATCAAACCAAACTAAACGGTAATGGCTAAACATGAATTGTAGATTTGAATAGCTCAGTAGCACCAGCAGAGCACTGATGAACATAGACCATGCAGCTTACAATGAACAGAGGTCGATCGAACATGGTCAGGTCGGTCTATCTTTAGGACAAGTTCTACCCCACAAAAGTTGCAATGGTTCTTAGCAGAGTATCTGCTGAAGAATTTAAACAGTTCACTTACACAACATATCTAGAATATAGCTGCACTACCAAATTGGGGTAGAGCACAAGTTATGGATTGTTTGCTTTAGATAATAGAAAGAGGAGAAGGGAAAAAAAGGTAGAGAAGAAAGGTTCTAGGTGCATTTGTGAGTATAGGTTTATATTGGCTTCACTAGTAGGCTAGTTACAAATACGAATTGCTTCCAATTTCATATACAAAGCTATTTGAAAAATGTCAGTTATAATCAGTAACAAAACCCATTTGCATTTCTTGAAATTCAGTTGCAATAGAGATTACAAAAAATTATTGAAAAAAAAAAAAAAAACCATTAAGAATCCAAATGTCTGCATCGATACCCACAACCATACCATGGGCACGGCACGGCTTGGTGTGTGCGTTCGTGTGACAAACACCTCTACCGCACATCACCATGCATGTGCACACAAGCATTCTCTCGAGGAAGGGGCTCAACCTCGCAGGATTATTTAAAGGGTGTGAGGGTGTCTTTCCCTATCCTATGTGGAACTAAAACAAGAGAATAGAGCTAGATGCACGTCGTAAGAGAATAGACGAGGTGAGTGACAGTGTAAACAAGTCAGAGCTAGACTGTAATTGTGGGCCGAGCTCTGTTTCAGCCCCATTGGGTAGGATTGGGTCTAAAAAAGTTCAATCATGATTAGCAACTAAGTCGGGGCTAGGTCTATGCTAGGCCAGATCAAGGCATATTGTTAAGACTAGTCATTTATATGCACACTGTTTTGGGCTTGAGCTATTGAGAGATTCATGGGGATGGGGATGCTATTGAGATATGCCTGGGGGCTCATTGAATATTTTAACCATGCTGATATTTATGTTTTCCTTCATTCCCAGTTGGACTCACCTTGTGAACGGTTTGGATGTCATATAAATATCATGGTAGGTCCAATAGAGAATTTGACAGTGGGTGTGGCCCATTCGAATTTTCCATCTTTCTCTTTTTGGACTTACTGTACTAACATTGTCCGATGGAAACTGATGGACAGAGTGGATGTCATGCATGTGGGCCCACTTAGGCTCCCTGCAGCTAAGGTTGTTAATGGGCTTAAAATTCATGCATGTTTCTCAACAGGCTGGGTTTGGACTAGGGCTCTCAATGGAGCGGGTCAGATCCGAGATCCGATTCGCTCTGAATCCGTATAATGCGGATTTGGATCTTAAAATAGGTCCGATTAGTTAAATAGACCGGATTTGGATCTTAAAATAGGTCCGATTACTTAAATGGAGCGGATATGGATTCACAGGAACACATCCGAGTTCGATCCGAATCCGATTAAGATCCGACTCATTGTCACCTTACTGTATATGTTATATTCATGCTGGCCATGTCGACCATTCCATAGTAAATAGTGGGATTTGCATCATTTTTCTACTAAATTAAATATAGTATATTATATATTTATATCATATATTTTTTTAGATTTGTAATGGGGTGGATTCGGACCTAGATCTGACCCGAATCCAATGGTTATATGGATTTTGGATCGGAAATGGATCTAACAATTTATAAATGGATCGGATATGGATATCACCTTTTGGATCCGAGTCGGATCCGAATCCGATCCGAATCTGTCTACATATATATGCACTTGTAGTAGGATCCAACTGGATCCGATCCAGATCCGACCCATTGAGAGCCCTAGTTTGGACAGGGACAACAGCCCGTCAGCCAGGCCAAAGTTCACCAGGCCCAGCCCATTAGTGTTTTTTCAAAAGGCAATCATATAATATTAGATAATATTTAAATTCACTCTTAATTGTTACTGTCTCGACGCACGCCCCGCGTTTCTCTAAGCCCGTCCGGACCAACCCTTGGACCCACCGTGATGTATGTGTGACGTCCATTCATTTGGACCGCTCATTTTAGGGCATGATCCCAGAAATGAAGAAGATCCAAATCTCAGGGGACCACACAATAGGAAACAGTCCTGATTGACCATTATAAAAAAATTTGTAGGCCACATAAATTTTGGATGGTCTTTATGACCTTATCAACAGGTTGGATGGCAAATAAACATTTCGTTGTGCTCCAGTAAGTTTGTAATGGTGGGTATTCAATAAACACTGTTTCCTATGATGTCCATCACCTAAGATGTGGATTTGCTTCCTTTTTGGATGAACGGCATGGATGTAAGTCACATACATCACGGTGGACCCCACAGTCAGGGATCCACCGAACCGGCGCCCGCTTTTGCTCCAGCTAATCTTCATGTCACTGCCCACATGTTTCACGGCTCAGATGTTCTCTATAACTGACACGTTAGCCGGAAAGAAATTAATTGTATCATTAGGGCTTGTTTGGTTGCAGAATCCAGATTCCAGAGAAAATTCAGATTCCACCTGTGGGAATCCAAAATTGCATAAACTAAGTTACAGATGTAATTTGCTGTTTGGTTGAAAATTGTGTACCTCAGATTATGTTCCAACCGTTGCTTGTGGTTGTGGCCCACTTCTGCTTCAGATCCACCTGAGAACCTGACCCTGGCATATGATAGCCCCACAAGATAGATGGCCAGGTTAGCTGGCAAATAAACATTAGAGTGAGCCTAGGAAGTTTTTTTTATTTTTTATTTTTTATGTTGGACGTTCAATTAACATGTTTTCATGTGGTGTGGTCCACTTGAGATTTAGATCTGCCTCATTTTTTATCTAATGCCCTTAATTGAGCTTTCAAAATGGATGGACCATGCGGATATAAATCACATACATCATAAATGCACAACGCATACAACAATGCATATATGGAGGCGGGTGACGCTCACGTACACCTCTTTTCCTTCCATAGAAACGTTCCCTGCAACTTTTCCACTGCCAAATTAGGTTTCGGCACGAATCTTGTTTGGCGGGACATCAGTTAAAATCGGATCACACCGGCCCTTTACTTTCTTAAATCACAAGATAATACATAACATGAACATAAGCGTAAGGCCGGAGAAATATTATGCGGATTGCCTATCCAGTGCTCTGTGGGCCCCACTACTATGTATGTGCTTTATCCATGCCTTCCATTCATTTTTTAAAATCATTTATGCTATGATGCCAAAAATGACGCAGATAAAAGTCTCCTGTGGACCACACCACAGGCAATAGTGGTGGTTGAACGCTCACCATTAAAGACTTTTTGGGGACCACAAAAGTTTTGAACGAAGCTAATATTTTTTTCCCTTGAGCCTAATCACCGGGTTTGATGACAAGCGGGCCCTAAAATTTTTAATTGTGGGCGTTCAATCGCCACTGTTTTCTTGTGGTGTGGTCCACTTGTGATTTAGATCCCTCTCATTGTTGGTCCCTTGGATTAAAATGATCCGAAAAAAATAGATGGATGGCGTGGATAAAACAAACATTTCATGGTGGGACCCATAGAGTAATGTCCAGTAGCCACCTCCTACTGGCTCAGTAGGCAATAGGCGTCCGGAGAATTCTGTGGGAGATAGGTGGAATCTAATCGTACGCTCTAAAACGGATTTACGTATTAACTAAGAAAGTCCTAATCTGGCTGGGAGTAGATTAGGTGTTACATGGGTAACAAGCTAGAGGGTGTCCTGGGCCGTCCATTTTTCCAGCTCAGTTTAGGGCATGGTCGACAAAAAAATGAAGCAAATCCAAATCCCAAGTGGACCACTAGGGATTGAATGCCCCACCATTAAAAACTTCTTGAGTGCCATAAAAGATTTGGATCACTATAACTTTTCAATTGGTTGGATGGGAAATAAACATTACATGGGACCTAATAATCTTTTAATGGTGAGCTTTCAATGGACGCCGATTGCTTGCTAAACCTTTCGCAGGCATCTCCAGCCCTCAAAATTTAGGTAGGGCTCGCCGTGATGTTTGTGAGAAATTCACGCTGTCCAACCATTTTTTGAGCTCATTTTAGGTCGTGAGACAAAAAATGAACTGGATCCAAGATTCAAGTGGGCCTCGCTAAAGCAAAATGATGTAGAACGGGTCGTTGATTATTTCATGGCCCAGATGGACCAAAAGAAGACCGATCGGGGTCAAAAGTGATTCGGATCGTGAGGACCGTAAACCAGTCGTGTCTCACAATCCGAAATGAGTTTCGAGACATATAATATATCGTTTTGGAGTAGCTCGAACTACTTTAGCCAACCAACCCCGCTACACCAGGTTGCCCAGGCCGGCGAGATTCGACCGTATCAACAGTCATTAGGCTAGTTTATTTTCAGTTTTACTATTTATAGTAAGTTTTAAACTTTTAATTTGATCATAACTTTGGATCTGTAAGGTTTTAGAGTTAGTGTCCAAGTAGAACAACATGGTTGGACCTGTTTGATAACTTTCTATTTTTAGCCGAAAACAAAAAATAGTAAGTTTCCTATTTATGGTAAGTTGCATTTTCTAGGAGTTTGAGTTCGAGTTTGAGTATGATACTTTATCTAGGATTTAGTTTCTTATTTACATGCATTTAAATTCCGTTTCTATGCATTTAATTATAAAAAAATAATTATTTGAAATTAATTTTTCCTTTTTATTTTTTCTCGTGGATTCGAGAAACAATTGGTTAGAGAGACGATGATGGACCTAATGGAGAAATTCTTACTATTGAAACCTCTATGATCCACAGTAATGTTTATATGCCATCCATACCGTTCATAATGTCATTCTACTGAGATGAACTGAAAATATAAATATTATCTTGATTCAAAACTTCCGTGGCCCCACAAATATTTCAACTTTTTCAACCGTGGAAGTTCAATCGTCACGTTTTCGGCCCACTTGAGTCTTGGATCCCGTTCATTTTTGGTCACATGGCTTAAAATGAGCTCAAAAAACGGTTGGACGGCGTAGATTTCACACAAACATCACATCACACAGTGGACAGTGGACGGCACGGTAACGGATCCACCCACCTCGGTGGATCCGGGGATCCAGCGAAGCCGCGCCCTTGCTGAAGGTTGAAACCTTTAACCCTGCCCCCTCCTTTCTCTCCTTCCACTGACGGAAAAGATATGGAAGAAAGTTACAGATGCCATTACATTCCTCATCCCATTCTCATGCAGGTGCTCTCACGTCTTCCTTCTAAATCACTGCAAAGATTCAGGTGCGTCTGCAAGCTCTGGTCAACTTTGATCAACGATTCATATTTCATCAATCAACACATGGACCGTTCATTATCCAACGATTCCCTTAATTACATTGTGCTTCAGATCGACAAGAAAACTCGCCATTCTTTTCAATTCCGTATATTTTCACTCGATGAAAATTTTGAATTATGCTTATGTTCATCACACAACAAAGCGTGGGCACGTGAGCTTACTCTATCAGAACACATGCACGTGAGTTATGTTCTTGGTGTTTCATCTTGCAATGGCTTGATCTGTCTTGTGGGAAAGAAGTTTCAGGTTTGCAATCCTACAACTGGTGATTTTGTAACTCTACCCAAAAGTAAGCGGGGTCGAAGGAGCCCACAAATTGGTTCCAGTCTCAATACCGGATTACATTGTATTGCCGGATTTGGTTTCGGATTCCATCCATTGACAAGGGAATACAAAGCGGTTCGATTGTTCTATACTAATGATTATGATTTAAGTAAAGATTATTCGTGCGAAGTCTTTACATTGGGATCTAAGTCATGGAGACTGATCAATGACTTTCCTTTTGAATTGAGATCTTTCTTTTGCGTCTCTCCTACATTCGTACAAGGAGCCACATGTGCAAACGGAGCTTTGTATTGGATGACCTTTCACACCGACGGCCCATCTGAATATGATTTAAAGTTTAGGATGATTCCTCCTCCTACGAAGATTACTCCCAATACCTTCTTTGATGTGTTGCAAATTCGGCCGGTATTTCTCGTAGAGCTTTGTGGTTGTTTGTGTTTGGTGGTCATTAGGGATTTGGGTGATCCTCGGCAATGGATGGATATATGGATGTTGGTGGACCACAATAGACATATATGGATTAAAGAATATAGTTTTTCTTTGGAGACTGATTGTGAAAAGGATTGGGTAGTTTTTGCTCCCATATCGATTTGCAACGGAAAACTCTTGTTGGAGTCTAATGGAGGAGGGCTGTATTGTTATGATCCGGGAAGCAATTGCCTCACTAAAGTTCATGATCATGACCCTTTGTTTTTGTATATGACCATAGGTTATGTGGAAAGTCTGGTTTCTGTGGAGAAACCGTGATAATAATTCTCTTCGATTCTATTCACTAGATCATGGCTTAGATAATTGCTTAGGTGATTTCTCAAATGTTTTTTTTAATCTTTTTTAATCTATTATTCTATTAATATTGGTGGTCATGACTATTGGATTAGTTGTGTTGTGTCTGCTTCCAATTACATGTGTGGAATGTGTTACTTAATTTTACTTTTTGTGTGACATTAGAATGAGTTGGGGAATCAAGGTTGCTTGTGGTGCCAACTCTTGTGGCTCATTTGGTTGTGACCTTTAATTCAGGACAGGCATACTTAGGGAAATTAGGGCTGTCAATGAGTTCGGCCTTCCAAAGTCAAAATTTCTAATATGCCCAGCTCAAACAGTTCAAATCCAGCCGTTAGGGAAATTCAAACGGGTCCTCTACTAGTAGCTAGGATCTTCTAACCTCAGATATTTTTGGGGCATTCCTCATCCCTGATCTGACCTAACAGGCCAATGATCCCAAACCATGGGGCCCACATGTCGGGCCATGTATCATATAATTCCAATTTGCTTTCTTCATTGCTAATCCTTATGCCTTATTTTGGGTCTCATGTACTAAAATGAGCGGGCAAAATAGATAGATAGCATGGATAAAACACATGCATCATACCAGCACCAGCTAGCTGGATTGTGTTGGGTCACCAGCTAAACCGCTTCCAATCCTAGACACTGCCCTGTGCTTTTAACTTCCCCCTAGAGTGACCTTAGGTCAGACTAGCTCAGCCCATGATCTAAAGAATTGGGCTTCGCCTGGTCCCGGTTCGTGAATGTTTGGGTACTACTCACAAAGTAACTTTTTTTTAACTTATACAAGTAAATTATTTTTTAAAGGAGATTTTACAAAATAATATCGCATTAATATGGTATTTACTTCCCACCACCTTTTTTTAATTAAGTTTTTATTAAAAAAAAAAAGCTACCTCATCAATTAAGTTATTACAAACCAGTTACCTTCCATTAGTTCTCTAATGTTAATCCATTTAAAGTGATTTTTTCATAAAATGACGATAATGCCCAAGGAACCTTTAACCTGGAGTACAGATTGTGTGTTTAATCCATGCAGTCCATACAATTTGCCAAATAATTTTAGGGCACCAGCCCAAAAATATTGTGGGTTACAAAAGTTTTGGATCATCCTTTGTCCAGGCCTGTCTGTCCTTATCAACGGGTTGGATGCCAAGTAAACATTATGGTGGCATTACGGTCAGCACCGTTTCCTATGATATAGCCGAGCCGATATTTGAATATGTTTAATTTTTGGGTTCATGGCCTAAAAGGAGTCGGCAAAATCGGGACCGTCCATCATGTGAGGCCCACCTTGATGTGGATCATCCATCATGTGGAGCCCACCATTATTAATTGCCCATCATGTGTAGTGCAGCTTTGATGTCGACTGTCCATCATGTTGGCTTCATCTTTGAAGTGGGTCGTCCATCATGCCAGACCTCTTTGAATGTGGGCTATTTATCATTATGGGCCAACCTTTGATGTGGACCATCCATTATGTGGGTCCACATTAATATGGGGTCATCCATCATGTGGGGCCTATCTTTGATGTTGCCCATCTACTGTGTGAGCCCCACCTTTGATGGGACAAGCCATGTGGGGTCTCCTTTGATATGTACAGTATGATAGAGCAACACTTGACATGAACCCTGAATTACCGTGAGAGAGAGATAAGTAGAAAAGTAAACAAGTTAAAAAGCTAAAAAAAAAAAACTGATTAAGATAAGTAACTTTTAGGAGATAAGTTAGTTTTCAATGATGCTTCCCAAACTAACTTAAGTGCCAAAAGTAACTTAATGACTTAAGTTCAGTTAAAAGGTAACTTCTTTGGTAGTATCCAAAGAGGCCCTTGGTGATATAGCACATTTGCCAAAGAGGGTATGTGTGCAAGGTCCAGCATTCATGCTACTGAATGTGGGAGCATCATCTCGAGAAGGAATGGCCTTGGTCCTGGTTTTCTCGAAATGAAGTGATGAAGTTGAAGGCACTCTGCTGTTAAGGGGTGTAACGGTGGTGCTAGAATGCATGTTCGGAAAAAAGCCTTGTCGTTAGTGAATGAATTCATATACAGCTTTTGCAAAATCAACAAAGTTATAGGTGGTGTGGTCCCACCTTTCTTCAGAAAAAGAAAAGATAAAAAAAGAAGATCCATCCTGTTCATCAGAGAGGCCCAACAGCGAATGTGCCCTAGCCAAAAATCAGGTCAGTCCACTCATTAAGAAAGCACAAATATATGCTGAATATGGATCATTAGTCACTGTTTCTTAAAACACCTATTTTTGGTGCAGACGCGGCCCACCCATCATGTGGACCAGCACCGGCATGATTTTTGTGGTGGGGAAAATTCACTGTGGGGCCTGCCAAATGGCAGATCTTGCACACAACTTTAATTTGGCACATTTTGGAGTGCTTCTCTTTTGCACCCAGGTGTGCATCTACAAGAAGCATTCCTCTTCTCTTCAAATGAACAAAAAAAAATGATCTGTGAAATCTGTCATGGACCATATAGTGCCAGCTTTGTTCTCGTCTGTGGTGGTTGTTGGAGATCGGATGCCTACTGTGGGTTGATGAAACCTTGTCCCAGCTTTCGACAGAAAGTTTAGGGCCTGTTGGATAGCGAATTATGACAATACTGTAATGTAAAACCTCTATCATTATGATTTTACAGTGTTTGTTTAAATACATAACTTGGTGGCCAGATGCATGCATTTTTCCCGTTAATTTGACATCTCAGTAATTTAAAGTATCATCATTGAACTTTTACCACGCCTATCCAAACACATGAATTCTTGGTCAAATTACCTGTTGACTAGGAGACAGGTTTTGTAATTTGTAATGTTTGCACTTTTATAATTCATTACAATTGTAATTCGCTATCCAAACAGGCCCTTATTGTTGGGTTGGTTGCTAGTTAGTTGGAGACTTATGCGTTATAGGGAGACTTGTGTCCAAATATAGCGAAATTATGCAGGCTGTAGTTGGGACAAACTGGAAGAACACAGTAGCTATAACAATCTTCAATAGATGTAACAGCTGCACATGCTATCTAAAGCAACATAACTTCTGCTACATCATAATAGAAGCGGTGGGGACAATCATAGCAACAGCTGCAGAGGAGAGTAAAAGAGCCACCACTCAGCAGCAGCAAATCCAGGATTAGCAGCAGCTACAGGAGGATACAGCTGAGTATTTAGCTGGAAGAAAGGGACCGGCTGCAGAAGGTAGGCAGATTCCCAAATGAAGGCATCAAATCAGCACCTATGCTGAGAATAAAAGAAAAAATAATAAAAAAAATCTGCTAGAAGGCCAGCTCTATGAGCAGCAGCAAACACAGCACGGGCTTTTAAAGAGAGGGCAGGCAATGCGTCTTAAACCATTTACAGGCATCCAAACAACCCCTCGATGTTTTGAATGGCGGAAACCATGACAGAATTTGGACTTCTGATTCCCCTGTTGCAACCACTTATTTCTGGCCTTCTGTTTCCAATGCATCTCCTCAGCTACCAAGGAGTTGTGCGTAGCTGCTTTTGCCTCCTGAATGATGGTTTGCCTTGCTTCAGTCCAGCCATTTAAGTCAATAGTCTCCTGAGCTCTCGGAGAGCTGCTTCCACTGATCTCACTTGGTCTTGCAGCACCCCAAATTCGTTGTTATTCCATTATTTTAGCACTTGTCTCAAACGTTTGAGTTTTGGCGCTAGGATAAACTGAGGGCTACCTCCAACTGCAGCTGCCCATGTTTCGAAAATGACCTCATGGAAAGTAGGATAAGTAGTCCACATCATTTCAAACTTGAATGGGATTTTCCTTTTATGATGACCATTCTTAACCACCAACAGAAGTGGAGAATGATCTGAAGCTACTTGGACCACATGCAAGCCGCTACATACTTCAAATTTGTGAATGTTGTTGCTCCATGAATATGCATGACTGTGAAACCAATGTCCATTAGGCCTTCGTCAGCCAGCATGTCATGAAATTCAGAAATAGTTGCACCAGAAATGGGTCTTCTACTAAGTTTCTCATGCAGGTACATAACTACATTAAAATCGGCAATAATGCACCACCATGGCTCAGCAATACAAGCAGCCTTGCTTCTGAGAATTTGTCATAAAGCTGTGTGTTTCTGATATTTTGTTTACTGAAATATATGGCTGAAACTTGCATGGAGTCGAGACCGTCCCGACTGAACACCTTCAGCTGAACATGCTGATCCGAGGAGTCCAGAAATGAGCAAGTCCAAAAACTGAGACTTTTGGAGATGATCCATATACAACTGACAGAAGTTGAAGAACAAGGATTTGAATGGAATGTATCAAAACCAAATCTATCAAAAGTTGAGGGACTGAAAGGAGGGAAAAGTACACTTGGGTTCTCGAAGAATTTCTGGGGATAGTGTAGAAACTAAATGAGACAACTGGTGCTTAGTTGAAACATTTGCAATGCCCCTACAATTCCAATAAAAGATACTAGCCATAATGAAAGAAGAATATGACTAGGAAGGAACAAGGGAGAGCAGCAGGAGGGCAGAAACTATTACAAAACCCTTTTCCCACGCAATGTGCTTGGTCTGGGAGAGGAGCTGTTCAACTGATTTCTGCTTCTCACTTCTGAGAGAGGTAGCTGCTGATGGTGGGCCTTTCTACCTCAACTTGTTGCTAATTGTTTGATCTATCAGTGTGTGTGGATGAAGATGCATTTTTATCAGACCCAGGCATATCGAATGTTTTCCACTAAATTTGTAACATTGTCAACCTTAGAACCAGCAATTCTTATTAAATCATGAAGAAGCACATTACAAGAATCATATCAATCTCTGCTATATTCTTATTTACTTGTGGCTGAGGGGTGCTGAGAATAATAGAAGATGAACTTCTGTCAGAGCTAGATTGATTAGAGGTAATGGAAACCCTTCCTGGTTGAGATGGCAATCCTCAATGGTTGGGGGAATTTCCTGATTCTGGCTATGCTGTGGGCTCATTTAGTGGCTTGTATTTGGAATGCATTGGATGTGGGCTCGTATGGTACCTTGTATTTGGAATGCATTGGATTCCAAATCCAAAATATCCTTAATTGTGTTTGCCATCCTCTAATTGAAGTGCACTGAAATCCAAAGTTTCTGTTTGATGTCCTAGATTATGAAACATAAGAATCCTGTAGTATATTTGTAGAAGTCTTAATTTGATTAAGTAAATCATATAAAATACTCCAAAATGATGTACATATGTAACATTGCAGATAGCCATTATAAGAAGCCCATCAAAGCATACACTTTGAGTAAATTGAGGTAATTTAATGCCTTAAGTGGACCACAAAGATGGGCCCACCAATTTAGAAGGGCCAAGTTATGAATTCCTAGGCCCTACAAATAAGGGGTTAGGTATAGATAAAAGCCCAAAAGGATGACCTCGCCCAGCTATCTTAACACTAGCCGGGTGGGAGCAGATTAGGTGTTACCCGGGTAACACTTTAGCGGGTGTTACCCTTACCATGTGGGGCCCACCTTGATGATTTTTTTTTTTGGTATATCCATGCTGTCTATTTGTTTTTCATATCATTTTAGGAAGTGATCCCAAAGCTTAAGCAGATGCAAGCCTTAGGTGGACCACAACACTGGAAAAAAGTGGTGAATGACCTTTAAAAGCTTTATGTGGGCCACAAAGGTTTTGGATCAAGCTGATCTTTATATTTTTCGTTCATTCTGGTCAGTTTGGCCCAGTGTTTTAAATAGCTATTCTATGTAGTGTGTAGCTTACGCTACGTAGCGTAGCTTAGCCTTAACGCTACGTAGCTCAAGATAAATGTAGCCTACGCTACACGCTACATAAACTAGGCTACATGCTACGTGCCTCACATTACAAGTTATTTTTCATTACAACATTAAAATCAAATGATATTATTGATGATTTGTTACTTTTTATTTTTTTTATTTTCAATACTTAATGCTTTTAGTAAAAATGATATAAGTAATAGTATTAAATTAGTTTTGTTGCTCTTTCATTTTCCTTTAGACTTAGTGATTACCCTTTTCTATTACTTTAAGTCGTGTTTGGTTGCACCAAATATCATGAAAATTTGTTGAATTTCATTATTAATCAGTCTAATTTGGTGAATATCATGGAATTAGTGCAACCAAGAACAACCTTAATTAAAAATTTAGAAGTAATGTGTAGCTTATGCTACACGCTATGTAGCTTACGCCTCATGCTTTGGAGGGGTGAACACTACGCTACACGCTATTTGCTATTTAAAACACTGGTTTGACCTTATCAACGGGTTGGATGGAAAGGAAACATTATGGTGAGCATTACTGTGACTGTGGGCCGTAGGGAGTTATTATTGGTGGGCGTTCATTCACCGCTGTTTCCTTTGGTGTGTTCCACTTGAGATTTGGATCTGCTTAATATTTGGGAACTCGTCCTAAACTGGGCTGGAAAAACAGATGAACAGCATGGATATACAAAATATCGTTAAGGTGGGCCCCAGTGTTACCTGGTTAACACCTATTGCTCTCCCTAGCCAGACAAGGTCTTGGATTTTTTGCCAGAACTAAGAAGGCTGAGCTGGTGTGGCATAAGTATTTGAACAATGGATCACGATAAAAAAGTAGAAGTCGCAGTGGGTTGGGTAGAAGGGAGATTGGAGGAGCTTTATCCTATTGAATTGGTAGTAAAAGAAATCAGATCACCACATGGGCACTAGACCGAGAGACTCACTTCAATATGAAGATTGCATCAAAGGAGCTCGAAGGTAAGAGCTTCATGAAGCGGCACCAACTTGTTTATGATATCTTGCAAGAGGAGTCGAGGAGCACAGCCAAGATGCCCGGAAGTTCGCAGGAGTTGATGAATTGGAAAAAGAGGTTTTCTCACACTCCCATTTTCTTTTCTTCTGTTCGGTTGGTGTTGTTATTGTCTAAGATTGTTTCAAGCATTGTATTATGATTTGAATCTGATAGTTAGAAAAAACTTTGTGCTGACTTGTTCTTATGATTCACAAATGAGTTGTGTACTTCGAAGTTCTATGTATTAGCAGGGAAAAAAAATCGGTCCTTGTCGAGATAGAAACAGTATAATTTTGAGTTGTTTTCCAATTTCTGTATCTTTTCATTTTGATTCGGATATTTGGCTGGGTTTGTGTTTTATATCGATGTGATAATGTTACCATCCCAATGGTTTAAAGAGCCTAGCTTGATGTGTTCCATCAGTCCTCGGGCTTTTGGCGTATTGGTTAGGTTGTTAACAGAATAATTTCCATAAGAACTGTGTGCTTGTATTAATGTATATGCACTAAATGGTTTGATGGGTGGTGTGCTTATCTTAGTCTAGAATCGTTAGAAGCAATATGCAAGTGCAGTGATGAACTCTGGAACATGGCATGCATATCAATGTGGCCTAGATCCCTGACCACCCTACCTTTTTTTTTTTTTTTGGGTCCACATTAAGTGACCCATTTCAGGGTCATGCGATCCAAATTGCTACTTTTATCGACCTGAATTGTTGTCTTGCACTCTTATTGTTGACCGAGTTGTAATTGAAATTTATATTTTTGATCGATTTAACTTATAGGTCAATTTCCACAATAGTAGATCCATCTCTTGGAACGCTAGAGGTTTAAAGCGAATGGAGTTGGGGCTCCGCTGGTTCAAGAAACCAAAATAGAAGAAATGTTTGATACAGAAGTATGGGGCCAGGGTGATGTGGGGTGGGAGTTCTTGAAGTCTAATAACAGATTGGGTGATATCCTAATTGCCTGGGATGCGAGGGTGTTGAAAAAATCTGATGTGGTCGTTCGTAACTGGTCGGTATCAGTTCTGCTTGAGTAGAGTGGCAGGGGAAATTGTGCATGTTGCCTGTGCTTTGTATGGTCCACATGATGCAAACATATGACCAAGTTCGAGAGGGACCCAGTTTAGCAAAAAGCTTATAATTTTGGAAGGAATGGACCAATTTTGAGCTTGGAAACCTGTTAGAGCAGAATTCTAAACTCCAAGCTGATTTTTAGAGCTGGAGCAGGTAGAGGAGGAAATGGGGATGCTACCCCAAGAGAAAGCCGATCGTTAGGATGAACTGGTGGAGAATCTAGAAGCCACTCTAAAGTGAGACGAAATTTAATTGAAACGACCATCACATGAAAAATGGGTGAAGACGATAAGAATACCGCGTACTTCCCGAATAGCCAATGCAAGAAAGAGAGCAATTTCTTTTGAAGGATGAATGTTATTAAAAAGCCCAAGGGCAAAGCCGAAGACAAGAAACAAAAAGGAAGAAACAGAAAAATAAAAACACAACACCCCCACCCTAGGGTCAAGAATCCCACCCCCTTAACATAGAAAACACCTTATTGACTGAGAAAGCCGAGGATAGACCAGTATCCCTGAAGCATCTCTCATTTCTCTCCCACCAAATGCACCATAATACAGCCAGCAAGCCCAGGTTCCAATTTCTCTTGACAGAAAGAGAGGGATATTCTCCATGCCATGATAGTAGCTACTCCCTCATGGAATACAGCATAACCCAGGGGAACCTTGAAAGCCAAAAGGATATTACTCTACCCCTCGGATGCAAAGGGTCAGTGAATAAACAGGTGTTCCACAGATTCTTCATTCTTCTTGCAATGGAGGCAAATGTTGGGTAAGATCATCCCTCTTTGGCGAAGATTGTCATGGTAATGATTCTATTTCTGGCTGCAACCCAAACAAATATCTTGACCTTTGGTGGGGCCTCATAGACTCATAGTTCCATATGTGACCTGTGAACCTATAGTCAACCGTGGAACCCAGCCTTGGAACCACCTTAAGAAAGGATTGGACTCTAAAGACTCCCTATTTGTCCCTCCGCTGATAAGGGGCATCCGGGGAGTCGGGGGATGGCCTGGCGCCTTCTTAAAGGGCTAGCAATCTGGTGAGCTCATCGATCTTGGAGTCGAGGGGGTTACGGCGACAAGGAATGATCCATGATCCACCATTACTGCAAGGATGGAATCATTCTACAACCGAGATAGGTTGAGGATTGCATATATTGGTGACCAGGGGGAACCGGGATCTTGGAGTTGTGTCACCCAACTAGATGTCGTCCTAAAAATTCACCTTGTCCCCTCTACCAAGGGAGAAACAGATTTTGGGGATAACCTTGCGCCCCATACAAGAAAGTGGATTTCCATTAGTAGGAGGCTCTATATCGGGTTGACTCCATAATCCACATTCCTGGACTGGATATGCCGTATTTATTCGAACTAATCTTCCTCCAGAGGCTATCCTCTTCCTCCATGAACCTCCGAGCCCATTTTCCCAAGAGCATAGTTAACCTGCTCCAAATTTTTTATACCAACCCCTTCCTCATCAAATGACCTACAAACCTCACTCCAACAAAGGAGTGGAACTTGTGCTCTTGAGATCCCTCTTGCCATGGGAAAATTCCTACGCAGCCTGTTTATCCTCCAGAAAACAACCTTAGGACAACTAAGGATAGACGAAAAATAGATGTGGAGATTAGAAAGGGAAGATTTGATCAAAGTGATCTTGCCACCCAATGAAAGCAATTTCCCCTTCCACTGCTAGCTTTCTCTCCATCCTCTTGATCGCCACGTCTAGAAGGAAAGCGACTAGTTTGGCTAGACACAAAGAGAGACCCAAATATGTCATAGGGAACTATCCAACCCAACACGCTAGCACCCTGGCTAGAACTGAGACTTCCCTAAGCTCTAAGTTAATCCCTAGGAGTTTAATCTTGGTCAAGTTAACTTTGAGGCTCGAGACTAACTCAAAGCACTGAAAAGTAAGACCCAAGATAAAGATCATACCTGCCTCTGCTTGACAAAAGACTTGGGCATCGCCTGCAAATTGTAGATGGTAAATGGGAGAAACCAACCTTAAAACCTTAAAACCTTCGAATAAGCCCACCACTTAGGCTCTATTAAGCATTCGGCTGAGAGCTTTAGAGTCAATGATAAATAGGAACGGGAATAGGGGGTCCCCTTGGCGGAGGCCCCTAGACGCTTGGAAATACCTGAATGGAGTTCCATTCAACAGAATAGATAGGTGGGCTGACGAAATACGGGTGTGCATCCACCTTCTCCCCCGAACCCTAATCTTTCCAACATAAAGGTAAAAAAAAAACCCATTCCAAATGGTCGTAGGCCTTTTCTAGATCAAGCTTACAGAGCATGCCTTTCAAGCCATTCCTTTGACACGAATGGATGCACTCTTGAGCCAGGAGAGAGAAGTCAACCATCTGCCTATTAGCAATGAAGCCATTTAATACAGGGAGACCACCTTGGATAGAACCATTCTGAACCTCTGAGCAAGGACCTTCACAACAACTTTGTAGGAGCCATTGATTAGATTGATGGGCTGGAAATCTCTGAGAGTGGCTAGCTGGCTACTCCTTTAGTCTTGGGAATCAAAACAATAAAATCCCCCCCCCCCCCGTTGCAGCATACCAGACTGAAGGAATTCAACCACAAAATCCTACAAGTATCCCTTGATAGTTTCTCAGAATATATGATAAAATGCAATTGGGAACCCGTCAGGGCACGAGGCTTTGTCATGACCAAGGTCCATAAGTGACTCTTAAACTTCCAATTTTGAAGCTAGTGACTTTAGCTTGCTTGCTTCTTCCTTCGAGATCTGTTCAAAGTCCAACTCGTCCAAGGATGGCCGCACCATGTAAACCTTAGAAAGGAGTTGTCACAGAAATTTGATCCTTTTTCTCGATTTGCTTGCCATCAATCCAAAGAGATTTCCTGTTGCATCTTGCCCGAGTGTTAGCGATGCCATGGAAGCATTTAATATTCCTGTTCCCTTCAACCAAAGGTGACTTCACTCCACCTAATTTCCTCTTCATGCAATCTCTTACTATACTCCAAGCGGAACTTCGCTCTGTCTGCAACCTTAGTATCTGAAAGAGGACCATCTTCCTCCTTAGCGTCCAAGGATTGAATCGCCAATAGTAAGCTTTTCGATTCTTGAGACCTTTGATCATAGATCTCTTTCCTCCATAACTTGAGCTTGCTTTTGATGCCTTTTAGCTTTTTACATAGTCTAAATCCTGCAGAACCTTGAACATCCATTGCCTTCCACCACTCTACTATCCTCCTAAAGACCCTTTAAGTTCTAGCCAAGCTAGCTCGAAGTGAAAGGGTTTAAGCCCCAAGGAATCCTCAAACACTTCTAGGGAGATAGGGCAATGGTCCGACGTGGTCTTAGGGAGAGCTACCTACTTCACCAGGGTAGACAGCCATGAACCCCCCCCCCCCCCCCCCCCCCCCCCCGATCCTGACTCTGGACCTAATTGGAGAAACCCCTCATACTGTTGGATATTCTTTTCCCTTTGTACTTCACATGCACGAACCTAACCATGCTAAAATTGCCTCCTACATAGCAAGCGAGCTGCCATCTAATCCCAACTTTTGACAACTCCCAAAAGGTTGGCCTAGGAGAGGGCTGATTGGGACCCATAGACGCTAGTGATTACCAATGGAAAGACAAAGCAACATCTGTAAGGACTACAGATACAGAAAAAGACCCTATCCAACTATCTTCCCTAGCCCAAATTGCTGGGTTCCACAAAACAATGATGCCACTAGATGTCCCAATTGCCGGTAGGAACTCCCACCAGAAACCCTTACAACCCAGAAGAGAGTCAATTAAGCCTTGGTCAAGATTGGAGTTCCAATTCTTGAAAGAGAAAGACCTCAGCTTTCGACTTTCAACAGACCTTTCTAACTAGAAGCCTTTTTGAAGACGCCCAAGCCCCTTGACATTCCATGAGTTGACTTTTCTAACTAGAAAGAGAGCTAATTTCATCTCTTCAGTAAGGAAAGGAGATGCCTTCCTTTCGTTTGTTGAAGATGTCAACAACTGTTTTGTAGAGCATTTCCAGATTAGGTTTGTGGAAGAATTTCCGAGGCCTGATCTTGGGGGCCTTCAATTCAAAGAAATATCTCAGTTGCAGGCAAAGAAGCTGTAACGCCTCGTAAAATCACCCATGATCTAACCCGAACTCGTGCTCAGGCCATGTCACATTCCCGTCACCCTAAGATGACTAATTGGATACCTTTAGGTTGATTAACCTCTGGACCATTGAAATCTAGCCTCATGCGCGCACTTAGCAAGCCACTGCGCTACCTAATCCGAGTTGGGTGAACTTGAGACTCGAATAAGTCAACCTCCATGTCGCGCCTGGTGCCTTTGGTGGGTCCGCACACTGAAATTGGTACCCGAAACCGTAGAACCGCAAAGCACTGCAAATATACCCCTAGGCGCGGGTATACCCTCACCAACATTAAGTGAACCAATCATTACAAGAAATGCTTTTCTTGTGTGGCCCTTCTGCACCCTTGCATTGCCTTGGAATAAGGAACCCAGAACCTAAATATAACATTGAACGTGATCCCAAACTTGCGGCCCCGATTGGTGGTCGTGACTGTCGAACAGATTTGTCGCTGTATTCGGCAAATGCCGCATCAGATTCTTGTGAGATTGCGCATGTAGCAATATCTCGAGCCAGGAGAACTATCCCTCGGCCCAGATCGGGTTAGATGGGCCCATTGGGCCCCACACAACCAAAAGTAGGCCCAAAGGGATATTTGTAGTAACTTAAATCTTAGAAGGCTATATTTTCCAATTGCTCAAAATTATAAAAACCACTTCTTTCTTAGCCATTCTCATTTCTTTCTACACCTAGTTGAGAAGAGAGAGAGAGAGAGAGAGAGAGAGAGAGAGAGAGAGAGAGAGAGAGAGAGAGATTGGGGAAGAAGAAGATTAGCCCAAAGGGCTTGTGCATGTCAATCCAGAGCGATACCTTTGCCGTCTCCACTACATAGGAAGGGAGAGTGCTCGAATTCAGCTTGATTCAGTCCCCCAGGTAATCGAAATGAAGTCTACACGTAGAATTGTCTGATTTCTTGCTGAATTCATGCATTTTCCTGATATTCAACCTCTCTCTTGCAGGAATTGCAAGAGATTTCAGGAATACGAGGTGTGTATCATTTCCCTATAGGTTGCCTTGCATCAAATGCAAGCACACATAGATAATGTCTCAATTTTTAGGTAGATATGCCAGATGGTAGTAGAAATTCTTAGGAGTTATTTCTCTAAATGTCTTTAAGGATAGAAATTCTCATGTATATACTGTTTGATCATCATGCATGCTTGTTTCTACATTAGTATTTCTCACCATTCATATACATATTATAAATTCGAAAGAATTGCCTAATTAATTGTATGATGTTATTGTTTCTTGAGATGCATGGGTGTGTTGCTGTTGCATTCTTGGGAAAGTTGGTCACTTTTTATGACTTGTTTGAAAATTCTGAGATACTACTACCTGCATGCACAATACATATGATAGGGTAAGTTAAGATTCTAATACTAGCATAGTCTTATGATTTTCCTATATTGTTGGTCGGGAAAATTATAGAATTGGGACGGTTGCATAGGATGGCCGCATCCCTGAAGTCGGAGCCCTTAGGTGGGGTGGAATTCGGGTGCTGTCTGTGGTTCGCGAATTATGCAGGACATTGCTCCCAAGGTCAGCTTTCGTTATCCCCTTACCTAAGGAACAATTGCTTAGCAAAACCTGGTTCAGGCATAATGTATGTTTTAGACGCTTCAACTTGAATCCACGTACCGGCACGACCATTAGACAGGCCCAATAATTAACCACATGGCGACCGATCTTTAAAGACTTGTGGGCCGGGCATGGTGGTACTGGACCTATGCCCGAGCTGTCAGCCTACGTCGGGGTAGTGCCCCACCGTAGTGTCCATTGAGCACTTATGGAGGCGACGAGCCATCCACTTGTTTGACTATGGGGAAACGACATGACCAAACCACCCCCGTTTGAGTCGGATATGGTTGACGAGTCATGGCCGAATCGGGCGTTCGGGCTACCTGCTTGAGCTCGGATCCATGGGGTTACTGGCGATGATATGTACTCACCCGCAGGGAGCCAGATGGTCCCAGATTGACCGAGTAATACAATAATGGTACGATGGCTTTGCCAACCTGCTGGATGTTAAAATGGCATAATTAAGGGCTTGGGTAATCATTCATGGTTCGGCATGACATTCATTATGGGCGGGTGATTGGGGTGGTGCCCCTGTCACAGCGGCCCAGTCTGTGCGAGTGACGTGGTGGTGCCACTCACCATCCGCTGTGACAAGTTGGTGTTTGGGGCATGCATATGCATTTCATGCACTCACGCACTTATATAACTGTGTTTTGTTGATATGGATATCTTAGTTAGGAATGATGTGCAGTAAATTCATTATTCATGTATGCTTTCATTTGTGCATTAGTAACTTAATAAAATGTTACCACTGAGTTGGCCACTCACTCCCTATTCTGAGATGGTGTTATAAAACACCACCTAGACGCCGCATGTGACCCGAGTTTACAGGAGGAGAGCGAAGTGGCAGAGTACGAGGAGTTAGCCTCTGGCGAGGACTTGTACATTTAGTATGCGGATGATCAGAATAGAGAGTGATGGGGATCTTTTGTCATGTGGGCTAGCGCCGGGATGATGCATTGTATAGGCTTTTATGTTAGTTTTTGGACACAGGAGATCGGGGCCCCTGGTGGGTCCCGTTGGGTGAGTTGATCATGTTAATTCATTCATTTGGCACTTATATATACATATGCTCACTTCTTCTTTTAGCTATGGATATTTCATTTGTTTCCTTCTAGCTGAGTATTGATATGATTCTAGTATCCTAACTGTCTCATTGCATGATTTGCATCATGTGGGGCCTGGGATATTGGGGGCCGAGGATGCCCTCGACCCTTGACATCCGGGGTGTCACAAAAGCTCAAGCAAAAAGTGAGTGAAGAAGTGAAGTGAGTGATATTTGATGATAAAGTTGACAAGGCTCTAGGTCCAGATGGTTTTCAGATAAGATTTTATCAGGTATGTTGGAATATCATAAAGATCTGATGGGTATATTCAAGGGCTTCTATGAGATGGTTTTGTTCAAGGATTTCTATGAGAATTCTGTTGTTGGTAAATCAGTTGGGCATTTAGTAAATCAGTTGGGGCATCCTTTATTACTTTGATTCCCATGAAAGAGAATGCGGAAGTTGAATAGGACTACAAGCCAATTACTCTGATTGCGAGCGTATACAAGTTAATCGCCAACGTTCCATCCATGAGAGTGCAGCTGATTACAAAGACAATTATATTGGATTATCAAAGTGCTTCCATGGCAGGTAGATCTGTGATGGATGGGCCATTCATGCGAATGAATTATTTGATGAGTTCCCATAAATGTCGGTAAGGGTTTCCCTTTCAAACTAGATATTGAAAAGGCCCATGACAGTGTTAATCGGGCCTTTCTTTTCCACTTGCTTCATCAGATGGGCTTCGGCCTTAGATGGATGCGGTGGATCACAACCTGTGTTATGCCCCCATGATTTTCAACATTTGCAAATGGGTCCCCTAAAGGTTTTTTTAGGAGCCAAAAGTGTCTCAGGCAAGGAGATCCCCTATATCCTCTGTTGTTTCTTATTGTGGGAGGTCATTTCTTATGGTGGGAGAGGTGAATGTCCAGACTCCTCCATAGAGCTTCTGATTTGGGACTGATTAAGGGGATATCTCTCAGCGGGTTTGACCCATGTGAAGTTCCTTGATGACACCTTGCTATTCGGGGATGGCTCGATTCAAGAAGCTAGGAATTTCAGAGATATTTGCACCGGTTTTGAAAAAATTTCAGGGCCAAGGGTTGAAGGTGTCCAAAAGTCTCATTTTGGGTATCAATTTGGATATATATCGGTTAAGGAGGATCTCCTAGCCTTTGTGCGGTAACTGTTTGAGCATAAGAATTTGCCTGGGATGCACCTTTTTGGCCTTAATTCCCAAGTTGGAGGGTGCTTAAAACATTCGAGATTTTCACCCATAAGTTTGGTAGGTGGTCCTAATAAAATCCTTTCCAAAATTCTGGCTCAGAGAATCAGATGGGTGATTGCCAAGGTTGCGTCCCCCTTTCAGTTTGCTTTTGTAGAGGGTTGACAAATTCTCAATTCGGTCCTTATTGCTAAATTCAGGCATCATCGGCTATATAAAGGATTCTCGATTCCTAACCTTTCTTTTTTGCATTATTCATCTTCAATTTGCTGATGACACAATGTTATTTTTCGATGCAGATGAATCTATGGTTACCTTTCTTAGCATGTCAATTTGCTGGTACTTACTCGTCTCAGATCGTAATTATTTGGTATAAATCTTGCTCCAGAGGTTTGTGAATCTTTTGCGAATTCTCTTGGGTGTAAGGTAGGTTCCCTCCCTACCCTCTTTCTGGGCCTTCCCATGTGCATAGTTAAGCCTCCCCTCTCCCTATGTGATAATATTTTGGAAAGAATGGAGAGTAAGATGTCGTCTTGGAAATGTAATGTTTTGTCTTTTGGGGGAAGAATTAACCTCATTAATGCTTCTCTGTTGAGTATGCTTGTTTGCTTCTTATCTTTGTTCTTGTGTCCCAAATTTGTGATAACTAGGATTGACAAGTTGCGGATGAATTTCTTGTGGAAAGGGAATTCTGAATCGTTTAAGTTCTCTCTGCTCCAGTGGAAGGAAGTCTGCACTCCTTTTAGTGAGGGTGGTGTGGGTATAAAAATTTTGGTTCTAATGAACAGGGCCCTTCTTGCTAAATGGATCTGGAGATTTGGATTCGAGTATACCAATCTTTGGAGATAGGTGATCACTGCCAAATACAAAACATCTGCCTCCGGATGGTGGATGAAGGAGTCTTACTTGTATAGATCTTCAAATCTTTGGAGAAAAATTGCAAAGATGGCTCCTTGCATAACTGATAATGGTTCTTTTTCCCTTGGGGATGGTAATAGGATCAGATTTTGGCTAGATCATTGGTGTGGCAATTCTCCAGTGGCCGTAGCTTTACCCTCTCTGTTTTCTGTTTGTTCTAACCCTTTTATTACGGTCAAAGGCTGTATCATAATGGCCAAGGAGGTATTTGGATCCCTCCTTTCAGAAGAAACCTTTCTGATCAAGAGACCCTTGAGTTTATGTTGCTTCTGTCTTTCTTGCAGGAGTCTTGCACCAATCCATCCTTAGATGATTCTGTCTTGGAACCTATCCAATCGGGAGTCTTCTCTGTCAAGTCTCTCTACAGCCATTTCTCCTCCTCGGATAGAGTCTCTGCTTGCTGTCATACTGGAGCGGTGTGGTTCTATGGGCTTCCTCCTAAGGTGGCTGCTTTTGGCTCGCTCGGTGGAAGAAATAGAATCCTTACTATCGACAATCTTAAGAAGAGGGGAATGCTCCTCCCGAATGTGTGCGTCCTGTGCCTTAGAAACGAAGAATCCGTGGATCATCTCCTTCTGTATTGTTCTTTTTCTTCAGATATTTGGTGGAGTGTTCTCCGTCTCGGGGGAATCTCGTGGGTTATGCCTTCCTCTCTTGATCATTTATTCTGTTCTTAGCACTTGGAGCTAGGAGTGCTGGGTAAGAGGAAGTGGCGTATGATCCTTTTGGCAGTCTTGTGGGCGGTGTGGGCGGAGAGAAACAATCCGGTGTTCAGAAATAGAAGTGTCTCCTCGGCCGCTGTGTTCTCTAATGTCTTGATTTTGTTTCGGGACTGGGCGCCGTAAGCTGTTGTGCGAGTCAATTTTTGTTTCTCCCTGTGTAGTCTGTTTGGTGGATTCGGCCTCCTTTTCTTAGTAAAGTGTCTTTCTCTTATATATATATATATATAGTCTGTTTGGTGGCTTCGGCCTCCTTTTCGTAGTAAAGTGTCTTATATATATATATATATATATATATATATATATATATATATATATATATATATATATATATATATATATATATAGCAAAGAATGTCGGGTGGCTGCTGAAAGCCTTAATTACCTAGGCATTCCTATAACTCTTTTTAAGGCAGTTCTAGCAAGCATGCCAGTCTATTTTATGTCAATCCTAACATGCCGGTAAAGGTTATATCCAGGATTGAATCCATTCAGAACAAACTCCTGTGGAATAACAGTGATGATAGGCACTGATTCTATTTAGTTGCATTGCATGTGAAGAAGTGCAAAAGTCCACAGAAATGGGAGGGCTTGGCAAGAGATACGAGAACGATGAATATCATTCTTCTTTGTAAATGATGGTGGAGGTTGGGGTCAGGGATGACTTGCTGCTAAGTAGAGTCCTTTATATCAAATATGTGCTGTCTAATAACAGGTGGGGCATTCAGGAGGCTGCTAGAAGAAGGGGTTCAGTTTTGTGGAGAGCATTGACATGCGCATGACAGTTCTGCTGTAGCTTTATGAGACATAGGGTAGGAGATGGTTTTTCTATTGAAATTTGGGAAGACTTATTGCATGGAGACATCCTTTGCGGTGGAGCTTTGAGGATTTGTATGCCATGGCTGAAAATAAAGGAGCCATGGTCCTAGAGTACTATCACAGAAGTGGGAACAAAGTAGTTTTGGGGGCCTGTTTTCAGATGCAACTAGAAAGATGAGGAAATTTTCCTCTCTAGAATGCCAAGTCTTCTTATCCAGTGCTATATTCCAAATGATGCTTGTGATAAGAGAGTATGGACTCTCGAATCAAATGGGGTCTATTCAGTCTGATCTATGGCCATTGAACTATAAGGCTTAAAGTTCTCGAGATGTGCTCCGTTCTATGGTCCGTGAAGTGTGACATTACCAATGCAGGTATAGGTGTTTGTCAGGATTTCTTTAGTGGCAAGGTGTTGACAATTGAAAACCTTAAGAAAGGGGTATGGTGGTTCGTAACAGGTGTGTGATGTGCTGCTGCAATGAAGAAACAGTGGACCACCTTTCCATCAATTGCTTTACCTACTTTATGAAGGCTTTTGGTATGTGTTGGGTCCTGCCGAGGACTGTTCCGAGCTGGTTGGTGGTTGATCTTCATTTACTTGGGGTTCAACAAGTAGACATCTCTGGAAGATGGCTTGCCAGTCCACAGTGTAGGTGATCTAGCTTGAGTCAATGCCATTAGTAAGAAGATTTTTCAGCTTATTGAGCTTTGGTGTAAGGTAAACAAACTGCTTAGTAGTATTCTATCCATCCTGTTCACCGAAAAGTGGAAAGTAAGTCCTCAATTGGAGCCCAGTTGTTAATGAGCCATGATAATGTGGTATCCCTCCTCCCCACTGGTTGCTTAAAGTGAATGCTCTTTTGGGAACCCAGGCTTCACAGGGATCGGAGGCTGTATTAGTGATTACGTGGGAGTCCACCTCATGGTTTTCTCGGGTCTGGTTGGAGTCCAAGATTCGAGCTATGTAGAGAATGCAGCGCTCCTTCAGGCTTTAAAGATCCTGGCCTGTTGTGGTTTCCTCCCGGCAATTGTGGCAGGGGATTCGAAAAATGCGATTGGACAGGCGTCTTCAGGGAAGTGTCCGTTGCAAGTGGCTGACCCAATAGAGGTGGTCCAGGACTTATGCAGTGGGAAGCATATAACCTTCTCTCATGTGGGTAGAGATGCAAATGACGTGGTGGACTTGTATGCTAAACAAGGTGCGTTGAGACAATCGGCGATGGTGCAGTGGCAAGTTTCTGTTGTATTTTAAGTTTCTTGCTTAATAAAAGCAAGATTATCCTTTGGAATATATATATATATATATATATATATATATATATATATATATATATATATATATATATATATATATATATATATATATATATATATATATATATATATATATATATATATATATATAAAGTTAAGCCCAGCCTTTTTTTTTTTCTTGGGGAGAAAGTGGCAAAATATATTATAAGCAAAAAGAAAAAGAGGGAATATTATTCCTGATACAAACACAATGCCAGGCAGCGCCTACAAAGGAAAGATCAAGAAACAGAGAATTGATTCTACTTCTTGCCAGAAAGAGAAATGTTTTGCCTGTCATCAATGAACTGATCTCATTGAAAAAGAAAGAAAAAGACCAAGAGACTGGAATCTCCACTTTCGCTCATTTAATTACTTCATGAAGGCTTCCTACCATCATGACATGAAACTGCCTGACTTCATTGTGGATCATTTTGACTACCACCTGAAGCGCAATCACGGCAGCTTGAGTATCAAACTCTAATATAGGAGACCCAGAATCCCCAAACCCTACCCTAGACCATATTTACCTTCCTCCACTGAATCTAGCTGCAAACTGAAAATTCCAGGACCAACTCTTTGCATCAGCCACTCCAGCTATTGTCATGCTAGGCTTTGGCGAACACACCACAAATCTTCCTCCAGTTGCGCTGCAGCTCTTCACAAGAGAAACCAGCAATGTCTGTGTGATTCAGGGCCCAAGAAAACATGTTTGCTGCTACTCTCTCCACTATCTTTGGGACATGCAGCTCATCACCCTTAAAAATGTGCCTATTTCTTTCAAGCAATATCTTCCAACAGATAGCTAGAGGCAAGAACTTCCAAATATGTGCTAGCATGCAGATAGGTACAATTTTATAGCTGCCCACTGGTTGGCTCTCACCTTCAGGATGATCTCGCCCCAAAATAATGCTGGTCCCACTGATTGAGTGGGACATGACATTAGAAATAGTTGAACAGCTTACAAAACTTCAGCAACTTTTCTACAGCTGTAGATTTGTTCAGTACGCCTTATCCACCTGATTGTTGGTGCAGTGCATCTATACAGTGGGATCCACCCGATTGATGGATCAAATCTCCCAGCTATGTGCCATGCTGGTACACATGTTGGTGTGTACATGCGTTTGGCTCAAAGCTCATGGATAAAATTTAATGCTGTATCTTTTTTTTTTTTTTTTTTTTTATATTTTTTTTAAAGTTTTATCAATGCATTGTTCCAGTAGTATTATACATACTATTGGTAGACATCTTGTGTTTCAACATGGAAGTTCTCTGGTTAGAATCCAGCTTACCTCTCAAAAAGATGCTTTATACTATTTGTGGGATGTGGCAGCAAGGTGTGGTTTTGCGAAGATATATGGTGCACTGAGGTCCTTCAAAAAAAGAAGAAGATAATAATAATAATAGAAATAATAAATAAATAAATAAATAAAATGGTGCACTGAGGCCTCACTTACTAATAAATTCCATCCAATCTACTTGATTGCTACAAACAAAGGTGCAGCAGTTATTTTTCCCCTTTTCTTTTCTTTTCCTTTTTCTCACACACCCCACATAGGCACTCAAACCCATGACCTCAATGTTGAAATGCACTCTGTTTGCCACTGAGACATGGGTTGGAACCCAAACAAAGGTCCAACAGTTAATCAGTGCTATCAGAGGTGAGGAAGGTTGATTGTGTGGGATATTGTGCTTCATTGTTAGCTCAGAGAGGAGGAGACCACCTTAGTCTCCAATATCTTGAGAATTTTGGAAGGTGTCTATACTCCGTCAGACCAAGAAAGAAGAGTGTGGACCCTCCAACCTGATTGAATTTTAGCAGTTGCTTCCCCAGCCAGAGATATGTCCAGTGGGCCTGATCAAACTTCCAGTCTTTTACTTAAAATATGGGGTGCTCTGGTGCCACTAAAGATTAAGGAATTTGCTTGGATGGCGGCCCTTTACAAAATTCTGACTATTGATCATCTCAAGCATAGGGAGTTCACCATGCCAAAACAGGTGCTATATGTGCGGTAGGGAGGAAGAGTCTTGTGGCTCATCTCCTCATTCATTGGTGGGTAGCCAGAGATATATGGGTCATATTCTTTCCAAGCTTGGGCTTCTTTGGGTCTTTCCTTTGTCTGTTTCAGAGTATAGATGGTTGAACTGCTGCCCATTATGGTCTAATGGCTGGACATTGTTTAAGATGGTGGTATTTGCTTCTGTGTGACTCATAGGCTGGAAAGAAACTGTAGAGCCTTGCCTTCCCACATAAATCTGCCTCTTTTGTGTTGGTAGCCAAGAATATCCTTTCTAGTATTAAGGGGGTAGGTCTGGGCTGATCCCATGTTCTGGGGTTCCCGGTTGTTTACCTGCGTCATAATTGGGAGATGATCCTTTGATTCAACAGCTCCAAGCAAGGAAATCAATGCTTCCTGGACTCCTCCCTCTCAGGGTACCTTTGAAGCTAATTTCATTGATCGCTCCTTGGGGAACCTGGGTGTGGCCAGCATAGGTGGTTTGGTTTGTGAAAGCTGTGGACAGTTTTGATTGGATTCTCTGGGCCACTGGGCATCAAAGACTCTAATGCTGTAGGAGGCTTTTGCCTTACTCCGGACGGTGAAGTTAATCACTGGTTCCAACCACCTCCCCATTACAATTAAGGGGATTCTAACATTGCAATCTCCTGGCCCAGAAGTGGCCAATTCCCTAGGAGATTTTCGAGTGAGGAGGAAGAAATAAGGGATTGCTGTAGGGGCCTTGCTATTTTTCTCTTCATTTCCTAAGAGAAGCTAACAAGCGTTAGAAAACTGCTGTAGGGGCTTGCTATTTCTTCTCTTCATTTCCTAAGAGAAGCTAACAAGCGTTAGAAAACTGCTTTAGGGGCCTTGCTAACAAGCCAAGGGTTGTCTGTTTTCTTTTGCTTTTTAGCAGTGGTTAGCGTTTTTCTTTGGGCTGTTTTCAGGCAGTTCTATACCTCCAGGATTTTCCCTAGTGTACCTATTGTTGTCTTCGTATCCTTTTCTCTTTTGCTGGAATAAAAGCATTCTTATTCCTCCAATCAGATGTCCCTTCTTTATGTGGTTGTTTCATTTTCAAATGGGTTTGTGAAACTTAAAGAAGAAAAGAAAAACAAAAACAAAAAAGAAAAAACTGGAAACAAGATTTTCTAGGCTAGAAGCAATAGGATTGATCGTATATATGGTAGTGGATGGGAGAAGACCATAAACGAAAGACTATTAAAAAAAATATATTCTACGAAAGGTTCCTAACTAGGGAAAGGATGGTTTAGGCTTGAGGTTGGACAACTTGGAATTTAATAGCATATCAAATGATGAAGTTAAAAGTTTACAAAAGCCTTTCATTGAAAAAGAAGTTGAAGCAATTGTGGATTCGTTAGGCCAGGATAAGGCGCCGATGCCAGATGGTTTTCCGTTGGCTTTCTTCCAAGTGTTTTGGGACACCTTGAGAGACGACATTATGGGATTCATGATATAATTTTTCGATAGGGGTCAATTATTGGCTGATATAGGGTTGTCATTTATTGCGATTATTTTGAAGGCAACTGGCACAGAAAGAATAAAGGATTACAGGCCAATAAGATTAATAAAGGGGCCTTAGAAAATACTAGCAAAAACTTTAGCCGCTAGATTTAAGGAACTGCCAGGTAGTGTCATTTCCAAGAGCTATGTGCGCTTGTTACAGGGCAATAGATTGTGGATTGCACTCTCATTACCCATGAATGCATCAATTCTTGCTATAAGGTGCAAAATGCATAATGTGCAAGTTGGATATTGAAAAGGCTTATGATCTCTTCGATTGAGCTTTTCTGGACTATATGCTAGGTTGCCTAGGATGTGGCTAGAAATGGAGAGGGTGGATAGGGAGTGCATCGTTCTGCTAGATTTTTGTTCTAGTCAATGGGTAACCTAAAGAATTCTTTAAGACCTCCAGAGGCATTTGAGATGTAGAGTGCATCTCCTCCTTCCTATTTGTGGTAATGGTGGAAGCTTTGGGCAGAATGCTAGAAAAAGAGTAGGAAATGGTTCTTATTTGTGGCTTTAGGGTTGACATAGTTCCCCAATTTCTCATTTTCAAATTTGCAGGCGACACCATTATTTTTTGTGAAGCAAAGCTAGATATGGTGCATAAGCTAAGTATACTGATTAACTACTTCCAAGTAGTGTTGGGTTTGAGAGTGAATATCGCTAAGGTCGAGATGCTGGGCATTTGTATGTCGGCCGAGGAGGTGAGGCAATTGGTGGGGATCTTTGGTTGTAGGTGGGGTCTTTTCCTTCCACGTATTTTGGACTCCATCTATGCATAAAGAAATCTGAAAAACACCTATGGATAAAGTTGTGGAAAGATTTGAAAGGAAATTATCAAATTGGAAAAGTAGATATTTGTCAATGGGTTGTAGGCTAACACTTATTTCAAGTGGCCCTTTCAAATATGCCTCTCTATTTTATGTCCCTTTTCGAGTGACCCAAGTCAGTTCTAGTTTGGTTGGAAAGGCCTGGAAGGGACTCATGTGGCAAGGATTGGAAAAAAAAAAAAAAGAACAATGAGTTGGGTGGGAAGAGGTTTGCAAGCCATACAGGAAGGGGGGAGATTTGGAGAAGGCAAACTTGGTGTTACTGGGCAAATGTTGGAGTTTCAGGATAGAGGAAGACATGCTGTCTAGAGAGACGACTACAACAAAATATGGGTGTGAGGGAAGATGATCGACTGGAAATTCATCCTTGTACAGAGCATGAGAATATGGAAAAGGGGTGTTGAGTGTGAAAGCCAAGTTCAAGGAGGGGATCGGGTTTTCCCTAGGAAATGTGGAGAAGATCCGATTTTGGAAGGATGTGTGGGTGGGTAAAACTCCTCTCCCGAGTGCCTTCCAAGACTGGCTCATTTAGTGGCAGATATTGTCATTTTGGTCTTGAGGTGCTACTCGGTTAGTGATAGTGCGTCAGTTTGGTGACCTCGTTGCCGAAGGAATTTATCAGATAACCAAGAGGATGATGCTCACTTGCAAACCTCTTTCATGTGGAAGTATGGTGCTTCACCGAAAGTGGCGGCTTTTGCGTGGCTAGTAGGGATGAAGCAGATGCTGACAACTGACCTCTAAATATGAGCAATGTAAATTCCTAATGTGTGTTATGTGCGTGGGAAATGTGGAATCAGTTAATCATTTGTTTATTCATTGTCTGTTTGGTCAAGAAGTTTGGTTCAGTTTCTTCACATCCTTTGGCGTGTTGTGGGTGTTGTCAGGTTCTACAGAGGTGTTATTTTTTATTTTATTATTATTTTTTTCCATCTTGGCATGGGGTGAGCCTTGGGCAGCAAGAGAGGAATGTTTGGAGGTTATTGTTGTTGTCCGGCTTATGGACCCTTTGGGGGAAAAGGAACTTGAGATGCTTCAACAATTTGAGTACCTTGGTGTCTGAAGTGGTTTGTAGGGCAAAATTTTGTTTGGTGGGTTTGATTTCATGTATAGATGCTTCAAAAAATTGTTATTTTTCGTTTCTTTGAGTGGGTTGTAAGCTTTTGTGCCATCTTGGCATCTGTTCAGTAAAATTCATCGCCTTTCAAATATATATATATATATATATATATATATATATATATATATATATATATATATATATATATATATATGCTGGAAAAGACGGCATAAATATGAGAATGATAATGGAAGATTGATCATTACTGCAAAAAACAATTGCCTGTATGGAGAATGTAGAATACGTATCTGATCCAACCTTCTTTCTAGAAAATGCCTGCCCCAGATTGTCAAAATAGTATAAGAGGAGCGGGAGGAACAGGAGGACAAGCAGAAGAAACTCAGTCAGTTTTTCACTTGGTGGGCCTGTCAGTTCAATCTGGCAATTTGTGGCTAGAGCTCCACTGGTGGGCCTGTCAGTTCGATCTAGCACTGCCCATACAACTAGTACAAAAAATGAATCAGACCCAAACCCATCCAGACTTGGTTTGATCTGGCACTGGCCATACAACCAGTACGAAAAATGACTCAGATTCAAACTCGCTGGGACTCTAAACACCTCTCTGATATTATACTGAACACAGTTGAAGATAATGCTGATGGTCTCAAAAGATATGTATGTTGGTTTGATGACTAGGAAAACGTTGAGGGTGGCAAACCTGTGAGGATGGGGATGCTGAAGATGAATGGGTTGGTGCAGTGGAGCATCCGAAGAGCATGGTCTATGGCGTTCTTGTTGTGGTTTGGGGCCAGGATGACCGGGAAGCTATGGTACATCTTGCTTCATGTTTTTGATGGGTTGGTTTAGTTGGTGAGGTAGACAAGTGGTGGGAAGCATCTTAAAAGGAGTGTTTTTTTGGGTCAGTCATGCAACCCACCCACCCAGTCAATCGCGCAACCCACCCACCCAATCAGTCATGCAACGCACCCACTGGTGCTGTCAGCAGCGGGAATTTCACCTTGATGGGTTTCGAGACCGAGACCTGGGTTTCGAGACTGAGACCCTTTGTTGAAACTCTGCAGAGTCTACCAACGAGGCAAGGCCCTGAACCCATCTTAAAAGGAGTGTTGGATTGAAACTCCTTTGAAGCAAGTAATGAGGGAGGGGGAGAGCTTTTTTTTTTTTTTTTTTTGTAATCCTACATTAATCTGAAAGGATTAAATCCATTTGAGGGAAAAGAAGCTTTTTGATTGTGGAAGTGGGTCATTGAGGTGTTTTGATATAGACAAAAGGAGGGAGATGATTTGAATAAAGCAGTGAGGAGGTTTTTGGATAGGCAGGTGGAGTATGATGATCCATAGACACTTGCATAGCTTCTGTACTGTACATATGGGGTACATGTACCTCAACCTGAACCATCTGAGTTGGGGGACCTACCATAAGGTTATAGTTTAGTGTCTGATTAATCAAGGATTCTAAACTTTTCAGCTGTTCGTTGAATTTGGAAGCTGACTGCTCTTCATTTTGAACAATACATTTAATGGTTTTACTAGATAGTTAGGATCGTGTGTCAGTGTGCTTTTCGGGCTGTGGTATGTTTGGTGCGGTCCATGATTTGAGCAACTGGATTAAGGTGCATTCATGCCATGTATACAGCACTGTGTGCATGTGTATGGATCACCGTACCCTGTCATAATAGATTGAGGGGCTTTTGGGCCTGAAAATGCTTTGTTTTTAACATGCATTACTACTAAGAAATGCCAAAAACAACTGTATTATTATTTGAAGGCTTTGGTATCTTTGGAAGCTTTGGTTGTAAGACCTGGTTTCCGGCCAAGAGCTTATTTACATTATCAAGAGCTTGGATTGCAAATAAAAATGACCAAAACCTTATGATGGGCTCTTTGGAATTTTTAATGGTGGGGCACTCAATCACACTGTTTCTAGTGGTATGGTCTACTCGAGATTTGGATCTTCATAATTTTTGGTATCTCATCCTAAAATGGGTTGTGGAAACGGATGGACGGAGTGGATATTCAAAATATCATACATGTGGGCCATACAGTAGGGGTAACACCTACCCTTGACATCTCATATGACCGTGAAATCCAGATTGTTCATAATCTGGTCTGCATTCTCAGTCAATCATATCTGTTCATATCTGTTCTGTAGCTTCAGTAGTGTTAAAAGATTGTCTCAAGTTTATATTCATAGAAGTAGGATGTTCCTATTCCCTGCGGTGTTCAGCACAGATCCCAGTACATGATCATATTGAAAGGTATAGTCACAGGGAACTGAAATTTGTTCATGGATGCCAAGAAGTCCAAATACAGAAAGGTGGGAAAGTTTCCATATGCTTAGAGAAATAATCCTAAAACTATGACCTGCCCATCTGTAAATTCTGTAAAGCCATTTAGCCTATTGAAGCTTACAATGAATTAACAAAGGTCGGTCGCTCTATCTTTAGGACAAGTTCTACCCCACAAAAGTTGCAATGGTTCTTAGCAGAATATCTGCAGAAGAATTTAAATGGTTCACTTACAGAGCACATCTAGACTGTAGCTGCACTACCAAATTAGGCTACAGCATGAGTTATGGATTGTTTGCTCAGATAAGAAAGGTAGAGAAAGAAAGGTTGTAGGTGCATTTGTGAGTATACCGCTCAGATAAGAAAGGGAGAGAAGAAAGGTTGTAGGTGCATTTGTGAGTATACCATAGGTTTAGATAGGCTTCTCTATAGTACGACTGGTTACAAATATGAATTGCTTCCAATTTCATATACAAAGCTATTTGAAAAATGTCAGTTATAAGCAGTAACAAAACCCATTTGCATATCTTGAAATTAAGTTACAACAGAGATTACGGAAAATGTTTGGTTCATATTGATTAGAATAGAAAAACTCCATTCAATGGATTGGACAATTGTTCATGACTAGCCAACCTATTGCTTGTCCATCTTAAAAGTCACTTTGATTAGATAATGGCAGCCACTTGATCATTGCTAGCTAGGAAAATTTCCTTATTATAATAGAGAAGGCCTGATCCTTGAGTTGGACCCACCTTTTAACGTCGCTCCCTCTTACCTTTCACTTTGATTAGGTGATCCCAGTGATGAGAACCCATGGAAACAAGAGCTCAAAGTGGAATGAAACGAAAAGTAATCACATTGGCAACAAGCAAATTGACAAGCTAGAGACAATTCGAACTTTACGTGGGAAGACTTTTGTGGTAAAATACCAAGGCACAAAGCGAATCAATATGAAAACGAAGTTATAAGAGATGATAAAAACCCAAGCTACCCTTAGCTTTTTCTCTTCCTCTAAAACTCTCTCAATTTGAACATCTAGAGCTCCTTGCGTTCTCCCAATTCTGCATTATACTCCTTTAAATAGCATAAAACCGGATTTAAAAATAAATCCCGCAAAATCACATAAACCCGTGCAAACCGTCATATGATCAATTAGTCGACACCGCCTGACTATCCTTCGGTCGCCCAATGACCACATGTTTAGCATGTGCAAAAACATCCAGAAAGTCAACTGATGGCCTTGTAGCTAGGGAAATTGACCATTCATATTCATTATGAGAGGGAAGGCTCTATCCTCGATTTGGACAATTCATCATGTAGCACTCACAAAGGAATGGCTACCCTACCCTTTTAGCAATTACTTTGATTAGTTGATCCTAGAGAATTGGACAATCCCGTGATTTTTTTTACGAAACTAATAGTAGATTTTGTAAATCACAGTTGTAGATTTTTTTGATCGTAATTAAAATTTTATGGTAATTGCGATATTTGTAATATATATATATTTTTTTTTCTGAAACTACCATTAGCCTTTTTATTTTTAAAGGAAATCTTATAATATTAGATAATATTTAATATCCTCATTCGCTCTTAATTGTTACTGTCTCCATCCACGCCCCGCGTTTCTCTAAGCCGGTCCGGACCAAACCTTGGGCCACTCTGTGGTGTGGTCCACTTGAGCTTTGGACCTCCCTCGTTTTTGGGTTCATGCCCTGAAATGATCTGGTAAAATGGATGGACGGTGTGGGTATAACACACACGTTATGGTGGGACCCACAGAATTCTGACACACCAATCAATCGGCATCCCAACACCATATGGCAAGCGGATCGCGTACCGAGTAAACTCTGTAGGGTCTACCGTGATCTATATATTTTATCCACTCTGTCCATCCATTTTAACAGAAAATTTTAGGGCTTGGGCCCAAAAATGAAGAATATCCAAATCTCAAGTGGACCACACCACAAGAAATAGTGTGAATTGAAGTATGCCGTTGAAAAATTCTTGGGAGCCACATAAGCTTTGAAAGGTGATATTTTAGTTTTTCCATTCATCCATGTCTTTCTGATCTTATGAATAGGTTCAATGACAAAAAAAATCACCGTGGGCCCCAGAAAGGTTTCAACGGTTGAAATCATTATTCCCACTTTTTCCTGTGGTATTGGATATGCTTTGATTTTTGGCTCAACGCCTAAAATGATCCGGAGGGAGCGGATTAGGTGAGACCCCAGATCCACTGACCCCTGACTGTGGGGCCCACTGTGATGTATTTGACTACATCCATGCCGTCCATTCTTATTAAAAGCTCATTTTAGGTTATTATCCAAAAAATGAAGTAGATCCAAATCTCAGGTGGACTATAATACAGGAAACAGTGGTAATCCACCATAAAAAACTTCTCATGGGCCACAAAAGTTTTGGATCAAGCTGATATTTATGTGGTCTCTTCATCGAGATCTTTGTGACCTCATCAACAAGTTGGATGAAAAATAAACACTCTGGTGGCTTGCATGAAGATTTTAATGGTCGAGATTCAATCACTACTGTTTCTGTGGTATGGTCTACGTAATATTTAAATCTGCTTCATTTTTTGTATCATGCCCTAAGATAAGCTTTCAAAATGGTTGGTCGGTGTGGATTCAAGTAACATATATCACAGTGGGCCCCATAGTCAGGGGTCCCACCCACCTCGGTGGATCCGGGGTCTCACCTAATCCGCTCCCTTCCTTCCAACGCACTGACTGACGGTCGGGATCCCGGCCCATGGGAGGCCCACCCGTGATGTATGTGCCTTACATCCATGATGTCCATCCATTTTGACGGCTCATTTTAGGGCAAGATCCCAGAAATGAAGCAGATCCAAATCTCAGGTGGACCACATAACAGGAAACAGTGGTGATTGACCATTAAAAAAAATTTGTGTGCTTCAAAATTTTTGGATCAAGCTGATATTTATGTGGTCCATTCATCCATGTTTTTATGACATTATCAACAGGTTGGATGGCAAATAAACATTTTGTTGTGCTCCAGTAAGTTTGTAATGGTGGGTATTCAATCAACACTGTTTCATACGATGTCCACCACCTAAGATGACGTGGATCTGCTTCTTTTTAGGATCCTGCCTTAAAATAAGCAGTGAAAATGGATGGACGGCATGGATGTAAGGCACATACATCACGGTGGGCCCCACAGTCAGGGATCCACCGAACCGGCGCCCGCTTATCAGTGGAAAATGTTGGATTTTGCTCCAGCTGATCTTCATTGCACTGCCCACATGTTTGACGGCTCAGATGTTCTCTACAAATGAAACGTTAGCAGGAAAGAAAATAATTGTATCATGAACTTTCTTAAATCACAAGATCCTACGCAACAGGAATGTAAGGCCAGGAAATCGGATGCGGATTGCCTATCCAGTGCTCTGTGGGCCCACTACGTGTTTTATCCATGCCTTCCATCCATTTTAAAAAAAAAAATCATTTTGTGGAATGAGCCCAAAAATTACTTAGATATAAGTATCAGGTGGACCACACCATAGGAAATAGTAGTGGTTGAACGATCACCATTAAAAACTTTTTGGGGCCACAAAAGTTTTGGATGGAAATGATATATATATTTTTTTTACCTTCATCCAGGTCCGTGTGACCTAATTAACGGGTTTGATGACAAATAAACATTATAGCAGGCCCTAAGAATTTTTTAATTGTGGGCGTCCAATCCCCACAGTTTTCTTGAGGTGTGGTCCACTTGAGATTTAGATCTCTCCCATTGTTGGTTTCTTGGATTAAAATGATCTGAAAAACAATAGATAGATGGCCTGGATTAAACAAATATATCATGGTGGGGTCCACACATAGAGTAGTGTCTAGCCACCTCTCCACCGGAGAAATCTGTGGGAGATACGTAGAATCGCATGATCTAAAACGGATTTAGGTATTAACCAAGGAAAGTACTAATCTGTGTGGGAGTAGATTAGGTGTTACGCGGGTGATATGCTAGAGGGTGTTTCACTCAACGTGTGGGGCTCACCTTCATGTATGTGTTGTATATCCACACCGTCCGTCCATTTTTCCAGCTCATTTTAGGGCATGGTCCACAAAAAAATCAAAGCAAATCCACATCCCAAGTGGACCACTAGGGATTGAATGTCTGCCATTAAAAACTTCTTGAGTGCTATAAAAGTTTTGGATCAAGCTGATATAACGGTTGGATGACAAATAAACATTATGGTGGACCTAGTAATTTTTTAATGGTGAGCGTCCAATGACCACTCTTTCCTACGGTGTGGGTGTGGTCCACCTGAGATCTGAAACATTCCCAAGGCTTGATGTCTATTTGCCATTCAATCCATTCATAAGGTCACACAGGCCTGGATGAAGAGGAAACAAAGATAACAGCTTATTCCAAAACTTAAGTGGTCCTCAAAAAGTTTTCAATGGTAGACGCTCATTTCCAACTGCTTTCCAATGGTGTGGTCCATCTGAGCTTTGGATCTGACCATTTATTAGACTACTGACTAAAATAATCTAAAAAAATGGATGGACAGTGTGGATATAACACATTACACATACATCATGGTGGGGCCCACAGTACTTTTCCACGTCAATTTTTCTCTATAAATAAATTGCTATAAGGTTAAGACCTTAACCCCCACCCTTCTCTCCTTCCACTGACGGAAAAGATATGGAAGAAAGTTACAGATGCCATTACATTCCTCATCCCATTCTCATGGAGGTGCTCTCACGTCTTCCTTCTAAGTCATTGTCAAGATTCAGGTGTGTCTGTAGCCTCTGGTCCACTTTGATCAACGATTCATATTTCATTAATCAACACATGGACCGTTCATTATCGAACGATTCACTTAATTACATTGTGCTTCAGATCGACAAGAAAACTCGAAAGTCTTTTCAATTCCATCTACTTTCAATTGATGAAAATTCTGAATTATGCCTATTGTCGTCACATAATAAAGCATGGGCACGTGAACTTACTCTAGGAGAACACATGAGATATGTTCTTGGTGTTTCATCTTGCAATGGCTTGATCTGTCTTGTGGGAAAGAAGTTTCAGGTTTGCAATCCTACCACTGGTGAGTTTGTAACTCTACCCAAAAGTAAGCGCGGTCGAACGAGCCCACAAATGGGTCCCACTCTCAATTCTGGATTACATTCGATAGCTGGGTTTGGTTTTGGATTCCATCCATCAACAAGGGAATACAAAGTGATTCGATTGTTCTACCATCATGGTGAATATGGTTCAAGCACTGATTTAGCATGCGAAGTCTTTACGTTGGGATCTAAGTCATGGAGATTACTCAATGGCTTTCCTTTTGAACTGAGATCTTTCTTTTGCTACGCTACATTCGTAGAAGGAGCCACATGTGCAAACGGCGCTTTGTATTGGTTGAGCAATCGTGCCGATTGCACATCTGAATATGATTTATTGATCTTTTCGTTTGACATCGGGGATGAACAGTTTAGAATGATTCCACTTCCTAAGATTTTTCTGGCATATCCCATCTTTAATGTGTTTCAAATGACCATTTGGTCGATATTTCTCGTAGAGATTGGCGGTTGTCTGTGTTTGGTTGTTGTTTCGTATTCTTCTGATCGTCAAAGGTGGATGGATATATGGATGTTGGTGGACCACAATAGACACATATGGATCAAAGAATATAGTTTTTCTTTGGAGACTGATTGTGGAATGGATTGGGAATTTTTTGCTCCAATATCAATTTGCAACGGAAAACTCTTGCTGGAGTCTAATGGAGAAGGGCTGTATTGTTATGACCCGGGAAGCAATCGCCTCACTAAAGTTTATGATCATGACCCTTTGTTTTTGTATATGACCATAGGTTATGTGGAAAGTCTAGTTTCTGTGAAGAAACCATGATAATATAACTCTCTTCTCAATCAAAGGTTCTATTCACTAGAACATGACTTAGATAAATCTATTATTCTATTAATGGTGGTCATGACTATGGGATTAGTTGTGATGTGTCTGCTTCCAATTACATGAATAGAATGTGTTACTTTATTTTACTTTTTGTGTGACATTAGAATGAGTTGGGGAATCAAGGTGGCTTGTGTTCCATGTCAAAACGCATGCTTGCTATGGATGGGCAAGGTTGCACCTGCATGTGGAATTAAAATACCTCTCAAAATATGCAGGTTAACAAGGGAAATTAGGACTGTCAATGAGCTGAGCTCGGGCCACACAAAATCAAAATTTCTAGTATGCTCGGATCCAACCTGCAAAACAAAATAACAAAAAGAGATTAATTAGTATTCATAATCTCGTACAAGTTCGACTTTATTTTCAGAAAGAAAAACCTAAATTTTTTTTTCTTATACTAGGACATATGCTACAGAGAAAGAAAATGAAGTTCAAACATATCTGATAAAAAAAAAAACTCAAATACAGTAAGGGGGTCATTTGGCACCATGGATTTGGGAGGATTTGAGGGGTTTTCAAATCCCCTAGTATGTTTGGCACCATAAAGTAATTGAGGATTTCAAACCCCCTGAAATCCAAGGTGGAAGCTAGGATTACATCTAAAATCCTTCCAAGAGTCGCATGGGTAACAAGTGTGTCACTAGGCTACTATTTTATTGGATTACAGGGGATTCCAAATCCAGGGTGCCAAACACAACCAGGGTATTTCAAATCCAGGGGTTCTAAATCCATGCTCCAAACAGGCCCTAAATGTACAGCAGATCTGTACCTTTCATTGGAATCCCAATTGATGCGTTTTACAAGAGAACAGTGAACATTTCTCAGAAGCAATCCCTGCAAATGCTTTTAACTCTTGGGGGGTGCCAGAGACTTTCAAACCTTAACCACAGGCAGGGCATGCATTTGGCAGCTCCTAAAGCCTTAAGAATACCAACTTCAAGAATGAACTGTTTGGCAACCATTTCTAAACATTCCTCTTATTATTATTGATGATAGAGGAGATGCAGGCATGCTAAGCTCCTACATTTTCAACATTCAAGGTCTCTTCTCAATAGGAAATTAGCATATTTATGAACAAATGTTGACTATGAACAAATGTAGCAGCCATCCTGACCTGTATAGAGAGGTCGAGAAATATAAATCCATATGGGCAATACTCATATCAATGAATACAAATTGCATGGATGAATGTATGTTTGGAGTCAACCAAACAACTAGAAAATATTACCAGAGCATAGGCCTGTGGTTGGGTAACAACAGCATTTCCTGGGATGGCTGAATTGATGATTTCTGCAGCCGAACCCTCAAACACGGCACCTAGAGCAGCACCAATCATCAAGCTTGGGCCATAAAGAACACCCACAAGCCCAGATCCCCTGCAAGCACTCTTCCCTGTGCCTGGGATTTCGTCCACACTTGCAAAGCCCCAATACAGTATCCCTGGGTACCTCAGAGCTATTATACCAGCTCCTAGACCACCGAAAGCAGGGCATATGACCGCAGGGAGGCCAAATCTGTCTTTGATGTAATCAAAAGCCTTGGTGAACCAAGCCACCAAGCACTCTCTCTCTCTCTCTCTCTCTCTCCCTCTCCCTCTCTCTCCTGGAAAGCAAGGCAACTAGAATTAATTTCTGAGAAAAGTATCCAAGTTAAGAGTAAGACAATGAAGTGACAACACCCTGATCCATAGCTCAAGTGGTAGACTGAGTGAAGATAACCTCGTTTCAACACTAAGGTCTTGGTATCGATTCCCAAATGGGGGTGGCTAACATTGCGGTCTGACTAACAGTGTGGGTGGGTGTACTAACCCAAAAAGAATAGAAAAAAGAAAGAAAAAGGCGATGAAGTCACAACACATCTAGTTCAATTGGATACAATCGTCAATTCACATGATTCATAGGCAAGGCATGTGTTAATGGGCCTAGATGCAACATGCCAACTCATACATGCAAAATGGCCAATTAGCTTGGATCATACTGACCAAGTGCCAAGATGAATGTCCTGAGCCATACATGTGGATTCACATGTCCATACTGGAGGCACATGACATGATGCAAAAGCTTCTGACCCCTTTGAGAATAGTTATTGACAAGTTTCCACAAATGATATTTAACTAATTCACACCGTGATAATATCCAGCTGGGTCAGAATAAGGTAAAATATCAGCAACAAATTTCAGTTCAAACGCAGGCACTGTCATTTCCCCGAGATGGAAATCATGCTGGCTGATATAAGCGGAAGTCCTCTGTGGGACAAATTCATCCAATCCATGTCCGCTGTAGGTTATTTTCCCTGAAACCTGTTGTTTCCAAAAAAAAACCATCTCAACCTATATCTTTCGATGAAATCACTCCACAGGGACAATTAGAAAGAAGAATATCTTTTAGCTTTAGATCCAAATCAAGCTTCCCAGAAAATTGCTAATAGTAAAGTGGTCTTCCCAGAGCCTGGTGGGCCTAAAAGCCAAATCATCCTGAAAAAAAAAAATAGTAGTAACAATAAAATAAACTTCTATTGATGCAGGAATCTATATGATGAAGAATCGCAAACCAAGTAAAACCCAATTCGTAACTCAATCAAAAAGCCCTGTAAGAATGAAAGAGAAATCAATCACTAACATCATGAAGTATCGTTCAAAAAGCTTGGAAGAATGTGGAGAATCGTTCAAAAAGCCCTGTAAGAATGAAAGAGAAATTGCAAGATTGGTATGGATTACGATTGAAAAAAATGGATTATAAGCACCCAAATATGATTGAATTACCTCAACAATATTAACTGTGAAGTTGAGTGTTGGTATACTACTCCTATTCCCAATATAAGCATCTGCTTTTATATTCAAATGCTCGAATCGGACTTCAATCATAGGACTCTCAATCCCAACTCTAAACAAAATCAACTAAGAAAAGGCTCATCAATGAAATGTTACAAAAAAAATTGCAGACTCAAACCATCAAAATCGAGCCAAAGAAGCATATTGAGATGGTTCAAATCTTGACAAAGTTTGTTCATGTGAAAGACAAGATTAGTATTCTAGTAAACCAACACTAGAAAAGTGGCTCCATTGTCATTCACATCCTAATTGTTTCTCTCCAATATTTAGTCCTCATCCATCTCTGCCTACAACCTGCAAAACAAATTTAGCCCTCATCTATCCCTCCATTTAGCCACCACCTGTTTACTCTTTCTTTTTCTTCTTTTCTGTTGGAAGTCAGGAAGTGTTTCAGTTCAGACCTTGAAACCATGTGTACCATGTGTACAATATGGCCACTCAATTTGTTTTTTTTTTTTTTTGTTTTTTTTTTTTTCAATAACTAACAGAAAATCCTATTGACCATTTTAAAAAGAAAGAACAAAAGAAGTAGAGCCAATGGATAGGCAAGGTAGCCCCATCATAATGACAACCTCTACACTCCCTCACTTAAGGGAGTCGGAAAAATCTCATTCATCTCTCTCTTAAGGCATTGGGAAAACAAAAGCATTCATTTAGAAGGCAATTCCCAATCCAGTACACTAAGAGTAAAAGTCTCCATCGCTCAAAGGGTTGTGAAGATGCACACTCAGTTGCATTTTGTGAATGCACCTCCTTAGAACTCCAACTCACACCTTAGTTGAGTCAAGTCCTAAAAAAAAAAAACATTTTGATCTCCCTCTTGTCATTTGTGGATACTAACCAAAACCAGAGACAGGATTACCACATGGGATACCATCAATGTGTTCCAACCTAGGTCTAAAATCAGTGTATCGGATATTGTAACTTTCACCACTGATACGGCCCCATATCACCCTGTATTTGGCTGTTTTGGGCTGATCGGACCAAAATTATCACTCATGGACGATACCAGTATGCATTGGGCAAACACACTAGTTTCAGGGGATACTTTCAACCGTGGTTCCAACTAATGATTGGCCTCCCCTTGTTCCCATTATCTTCCATACCATTTCCAATACCTTCAATATCAGAAATTACTACAGCTTGAAATGTCCTCTATCAGGACCCAATGAGGCCACCGTAACTTACTCCTCTGAAGCACAAAAATAATGAATGATTTGACCTGCTATTGCCTGCCAAATAGCAATCCACTTTATTTGATGGTCCAGTTAGGATCACTTCAAAGAAATAGTATGAAGTTCTAATTTCTTAGGTAGTTTCATTACCTGGTTTCACTAGCCCAAGTCAGCTTCCCCAGGGAATTAAGCAAGTTGCAGTCAATTTGTTTCCAAAATAGCGTCATACCCATGTATGAAAAAACTACCACTTAAACTTTGAAATCGTTTCCCTGGAATATTTGGCAAAGTTTACAAAAGGAAAAAACTTACTTTGTGTTTCTGCTCTATTTCCTTCAACTTCTCCTCAATTGGGGACTGTTTTAGAAACTTACAATAGATACATAGAGATCCTTTTCCCCTCACAAGTCACTATGTTTCTCACTTTCCATTTCCTATTCATGTTTCATGTACAGTTTCCTGCATCCTGTTCTAGACTCACTAACTACGCTTTAGACACTCCCTGAGTGTTTCATTTCTCTACAATATCAAGTCACTTAGTCCACTGATGAAAGTGAATTAAGTCCATCATATTGGTAAATCTTGAGATAAGTTCAAGTCTATGGAAAGCTTCACGAAATGTTACGAGTCTCAAGTGCATATGTTAGTGCTCTGTAAAGCAGGTAGAAGAAAATCACATGCACCTCGTACAATTGATGATGAATACCGGCACAGAAAAACAAAAGCAACATTTCTATTAGTTAATGGATCCTATTTAGATCATAGACTGCACAACAATGAAGCCTCAAATTCACTATTAACTTTTCGAAGTAAAAGGGTTAGTGCCTTATTATTCTAGGATCATGAGAATGGATTCCGAAGTTCATCTAGACGCAGGTAACTAGTCTGCATATTCTACACTCACAACCATGGTGAACTTCAAGCTGAGACGATGGTTTAATATACATGTAAACCTTCATTTTGGTCGGTGAGCAGCGACTGTCCAACCATGAGTTCAATGAATCTCAATCAGTACTAATTGATAGATTTAGGACTACACAAATCGAAGATTATCCTAATTTAGGAAGATTAACCTAATCTACTCTAGCACTAATTACACCTCCAAGTTGACCCACTAAATCTTTTCCACCCATTATATAACCTACATGGGCCTCAATCCAAAACTTAGGCTGATCAAACTATCTTAACAGCTTGGTTTGTGGAGGGAAATGATCACCGCAATTTCTAGGTTATTTTCTAATCAAGTGATTAGGATCATCTGAAATGGGAAACGGGCCCTAAAATTGTGGGGCACCATGGAAGATAAGTCCAGATCTTGCTCAACTTCTCCATGCGTCCCATAACTCCTTGCCACTACAAAAAAGAACAGGGTTGCCACTATAAAATAATGGATTCACTTCTAGCTTACAAGCTAACGGTTTCAAAAGTTGCTTATCCTGCCTCTGAACAAGTAACCATTGATCATTTACATTTAAGATGGAAAAAGAAAAAGAAAAAAAGGTCACTAATCAGTACCAATTCACGGACAAAATGATACAAATTACTAGCAAGATGCAACAGCAGACTAAAAAAAAAAGAAGCTGAATCGCAATGCAATTCCAGTGGCTTGAAAATTTAATGCGCTAACATGGATACGTATGTATGCATGTAGCAGAAGTCTCTTCTCCACATTCACCACCAAGTAAAACACAACAGCAGCATTCATGCTTCAAGTATTCACACATCAGATTTAAGCATGCACACAACTCATTTGTATCATTTCCTAAAAGACATTCTAGCGAAATTCAAAAGACAAACTTATGCAGCATAAAATACCCTCTCCAAGACCAAGATCTAGTGTTTCTTAAACAGGGAAAGACAATCTGAAACCAGATCAGATCCAAAGAAAAGTAAAAAAGAAAAAAATCGCAGAACAAATCATATCCGTTGGATATGGAAATTACCATGGCCTTGATCTTGGAGTAGAAGGAACCGATGAAATTGGGGGAATCTTCCTCCTTGAATCCGATCCCTAACCCAAGCAGATGCTTTTCGTCGTACTCGAAGATGCAGCCAGTGGCGTAGTTTATCAAGATGAGGCCTCTCTCTGCAGACGTCAACCAGGGTGAGGGTGCAGACGACGGTGGTATGGATCGTCTCCATCTTGTGCGATTCGCACCAGTCCACGTTCGGACGGCCGATGACACCGGCGGCATTGAAAACATGGCTTGACGGGACGGTGGCGGTGTCAGCTTCCAGCTGGGAGCGGTTTTCTAGACGGCCGGATCCTGTTGGGATAGTCTTCGAACTTGTGCACGTCTGGGTGCTCAGACCGGTCGGGCGACCGGTCTGACGTTGGTGGTTTCAGATGCACGTGAAGGCAAAGCAGACAACAGCATCTGTGTGTGCCCAGACCGGTCGGCCGACTGGTCGTCAGTGGGCTCCGACCGGTCGGCTGTGAGGAAGCATTGGACGTTTTCTCCTTGGACCGGTCTTTGTGCGAGGTACGACCGGTCGAGCGATTGGTCGGCTGTGTGCGCGGATTCCTTGCGCAGTACCGCAGTACCGCAGTACTGCGTAAGGTGTTTCTATTTTCAGATTTCTTCCTATTTAAGGTGTTGTAATCCGACTTAGAGAGAAATCCTAAGGTGTCCAAGATTTCCTATTCGTACTAGGAAGAGGGGAGAGGTGTGTGTGAGAGAAAACTTGGGGATTTCTCTGTTTTTCCTTGCTTTGTGGGCTGTCAATCTTTGTAATCTTTGATATTCATAGTGGATCGTTTATGCCGTGGTTTTTTACTCGTTTTGGGATTTTTCCACGTAAAATTCGGAGTCTCTTGTAGTGAGTGCTTGTGTGTGATTGATTGCATCTTGTTTCTCGTTTGATTTCGCATTGCTTCACGCGTTTCGGTGTTCCGCTTCCGCCGCCGGCTTTTCCCAACAAGTGGTATCAAAGCTAAAGTTGGGGTGGAGTAGATTCAAATCTGAGACGAGAAGATGTGATCGAGCGTAAGATACGAGATAGAGAAGTTCTTTGGGAAAAATAACTTTGAGCCATGGAAGGTGAAGACTGAATCCTTCCTGGTTCAGCAAGGGCTTGATGGAGCTCTTGGAAAGCGACCTAAGGCTATGAAAGACGATGAGTGGACGAGGCTCGTCAAGAAGGCAAGAACCTCAATCCTGTTAAACCTTACGGATGATGTTCTCCATCATGTCATGAAGGAGAAGACTGCGGCTGAAACTATGGCGAAGCTAGAGAAGGTTTATGCCAAGAAATCTCTAGAGAATCGCATGTATGTGTTGATGCAGTTGTTCACCTTGAGAATGACTGAGGGAACTGAGGTGGAGGACCACCTGAGCACGTTCAATAAGCTGGTTTGTAAGTTGGTGGAGATTGATGAAGCGATAAAGGATGAATACCAGGCATGCATCCTGTTGAATTCTCTTCCAGATTCATATGAGTCGTTCAGGGACTCTGTGTGGGCAGGGAGGGAAACCATAAGCGTCGAGACCGTTATCTCAGCCCTTCAGTCGAAGGCGATGAGAAATAAAAGCGGTGACATGGCTTCCCGTTATTCCTTAGAGGCACTGGTTATGAGGGGAAGAAGTTCTGAGCATGGAGGATCTTCGAAATCGGGATCGAAGGCTAAGGGGAAAGGTAAGGCTAAGGTGAAGTGCTGGAATTGTGGCCAGGAGGGTCACATGAGAGGGGACTGTCAGAATCCCAGGTTGAGGCAAGAGAAGTTTGGAAATTCTTCTGGAGAGGGAGCCAATACCGTAGAAGACGGTGGCGATCTGTGTGAAGTTCTGACTGTATCTGGTAAGGGATCTCATGGTAGTGAGTGGATCCTTGATTCAGGGGCTTCATGTCACGTATGTCCTGATCGGAGTTCATTCACGACATATAGGGAGTATGGTGGAGAATCGGTGTTTGTGGGTGATGGAGTCGCTCACAAGGTTGTGGGTGTTGGTACTGTGCGCATCAGGATGTTCGATGGGGTCAAACGAGTCCTGGAAGATGTGAAGCACGTTCCCAAGATGAAGATGAATGTTATTTCTCTTGGTGCACTTGAGGCGAAAGGGTGCGTGTTTATCGGCCGCGATCGTTGTTGTGAAGTGATGAAGGGGGCACTCGTGTGTATGAAGGCACAGAGGTGTGGTCATCTTTATATGTTGATTGGGAGCACAATTCACGGTGGAGCTGCGGGGACGGCAACGAGATCCATGGTTACTCGTATGTGGCAAGTGCCCAAGGGCCACATGAGAAGAGCGGAAAAGGGCGTAAATTTGCAAGGTTAGGGTCGATGGTGGCACGAGAAGCGGTGGAGCTATGATTGAAGATGAGATGGCGTTGCAAGGATGTATTGATTCGATGTTTGAAGCCTCGGTGGAGATTGTTGGGATAGTCTTTAAACTTGTGCACATCTGGGTGCTCAGACCGGTCGGGCGATTGGTCTGACGTTGGTGGTTTCAGATGCACGTGAAGACAAAGCAGACAACAGTCTCTGTGTGTGCCCAGACCGGTCGTCAGTGGGCTCCGACCGGTCGGCTGTGAGGCAGCATTGGACGTTTTCTCCCTGGACCGGTCTTTGTGCGAGGTGCGACCGGTCGGCTGTGTGCGCGGATTCCTTGCGCAGTCCGCAGTACCGCAGTACCGCATAAGGTGTTTCTATTTTCGAATTTCTTCCTATTTAAGGTGTTGTAATCCGACTTAGAGAGAAATCCGACGGTGTCCAAGGTTTCCTATTTGTACTAGGAAGAGGGGAGAGGTGTGTGTGAGAGAAAACTTGGGGATTTCTCTGTTTTTCCTTGCTTGTGGGTTGTCAATCTCTGTAATCTCTGATATTCATAGTGGATCGTTTGTGTCGTGGTTTTTTACCCGTTTTGAGGTTTTTCCACGTAAAATTCGGAGTCTCTTGTGGTGAGTGCTTGTGTGTGATTGATTGCATCTTGTTTCTCGTTTGATTTCGCATTGCTTCACGCGTTTCGGTGTTCCACTTCCGCTGCCGGCTTTTCCCAACAGATCCATGCGAGAAGTCGATGCTCTGTGCTTCACAGAGCTTTCTGAGGAGGCACCCTATCGAATTTCAGAGGGGGAGAGGGCGAAGACGAGCCATCGCATCACACACACACACACACACACACAGAGAGAGAGAGAGAGAGAGAGAGAGAGAGAGAGAGAGAGAGAGAGGGTTGGAAGATGGAATCTGTGATCGGGTGTTATGATAGAACATGTAATCCGTTGAGAGAGTTGGAAGATAGGATCTGTGATCGGGTGTTATGATAGAACATGTAATCCGTTGTATTATTCTATTGATATGGAGTTGTATAAATACACACCTAAATCTTAATTTAGGTAATATAATGATGTGTTATTACGCTCTCTCAAGCTGACCGGCTTGGAACAAATGGGGAGCTTGTGAAGAAGAAGATGGAACCGAGACGATGTCAGCCCTTTAGTGAACAAATCTGCCAGATTATCAACTGTTGGGATATACTGAACATGGAGAAGATGACAAAGGACCTTTTCTCGAACAAAATGATAGTCAACCTCAATATGTTTGGTACGGACATGGAAAACCGGGTTAGCAGCAAGAGACATTGCACCAAGATTGTCACACCATAAGACGGGAGGTGAATGTAAAAACACATGCAGAGATCACGTAGAAGAGACTGAACCCATAGAATCTTAGCAGTCATATGTGCGAGAGCTATTATGTTAGTCTGTAAGAGTTGTGAAGTTACAATTGTCATTGTCACTAGCTGAACTTTGAAGTATGGTGACATCAATTTCCCCTCCAAAGATACCTAGGACTGCATGTGGGTTCTGAGAAAGAGCTTTTTCTTCCTTCGTTAAAAAATCTAATACGTCTTCTTCAAAGCACATGCTATAGGTTCAAGAGTGTTTATTTGGTTGTGTATGTGTGTGATTTCTGTTTCATAAAATTTTCATTTTCATTTTTGTGTGAAGAAAGTGAAAAGATGTCTTGCTGTGGTGGAAAATGTGGGTGTGAAGTCGTGGCACTGGAGGATGCAAGATGTATTCTGATTTCTCTTTATCTAGATAGACCACTTCCACTGAAACACTGGTGATCGGAGTTGCTCCTCGGAAGGGATACTTGGAGGTGGTGAGATAAATGCTGGATCTGAGAATGGCTGCAAAGATGGAACAAACTGCACCTGTGATCCATGTACCTGCAAATGAGATGGACCTAAATTCCTATAAATAATCTTATGTTTGTGTGAATTGTTGTAGGTTTGAATCTGGAGAGTAGAGTAGGTGGGCCATGCATGGGCCTATGATATGATCATGGTTATAAATCTCTTGATCAGCCTTTAATGCTAGTTTGGGTGTCTTTCTAGTGTAAGAAATCCATCAGTGGTATGATGTGTTGTGGTTATGTATGTTTGAAGGACTTTTAACGAAAGATATGACACATTTCTAGTTATTAAAAAAAAAATGCTATAGCGTGCATTGTACCTTGAAGAACATGACTCATTGAAGAATGATATGTATTTATTTCCACTCTGTTTCTTGGCCAATGTTGTAATCAGGTCGTTTCAGTGCTGGCTGAATTTGTGATGATCTGGGTGTCTGTAACGGGAGGCCTTCACCGTATCCAGAATGTCCACCACAACCTTCAGAAAGGGTGCCCCACTGCCAAGACAAGACCATTTGTGGTGCTGCTTTTCTAGCCCTTTGATGCAGCCCACTCCTGGCTGATTTGCCAAATGCTAATGCTCATTGCAAAGCTGCCTACTAATAAGAGTAGGACACAAAAGGCATTTATGAACAAGTTCTGGCAACCGACTACAATGGAAATGGAGCTGGGACTCGCCCAGGGTTTAAAATACCAATGAAGAAGACTTAAATGCTTGCACAGGTTCATTTCTGAGAATTATCATTGCATTGCTTGTCTAAGGGTTAATCATTGCATTGCCTTTCTTTGGATTACAAAAGTATGTTTCTGAGAATTATCATTACATTGTGTTAGGTTTATGATCTGTGTACGCTCATCGCCTGGAGCTGTTGCATTGCAGCATGTTGATTGTGGCTCTAAGCAATGCTGTTGGAAAAAGCTGCTATACAGATGAACCTTAGATCGAATGCAGACACCACTGGCCTAGTCTTGGATCCGGCTGCGATATATCCGAGAGATGCTGTTCTGCTGGCCAAGTATCTTTTTATCTTCCAGCGTGCCCATCAATGTTTAAAGAGATGGTAAAAGGATATTGATCCAGCATGATGTGTATGGATGGGTTAGCTATTTTATTTTTGTTGTTGATGTGGGTAGGTTGTTCTTGTATAGTCCATGTTTTTACTCAGTTTATTTGATAATTGTGGCCTTTTTCTTTTTGCTGGGCCTGTCCAAATGGTTGTACAGTTTCTTTTCTATCAATAAAATTTTAGGTTGTGCTCCCACTTTTCTCTGAAGAAAAAAAAAAAAAATGGAAGAAAGAAAAAAAAAACCCATTTGTTGGATGGTTGAGATTGGGTGATTTTATTGTTCTTTTGTAGTGTGGGCCATTCATTGTGGGGCTTAGTGCCTTCATCTGTGTCTTTTTCATGGATGGAATGGGGATGTGTGGGCCATTCAAGGGGCTCTGCTTCACTGAGACTTTTCTTTCACTGTTTTGCATTATGTGGATTATGTGGAGCAGTTTGCAGGAGAGGTTCTATAGTTTGGAGAGTGGAGAGTGGTCATTTTGGGTGTCGTGGCACTCGTTCCCCCTCCATGAGTCAGAGGTTACAATTCTTAGAAAAAAAATTGAGTTTTGGACCGTATCCTAATGACTATATTTTCCACAATTTACTGGGTTTAAATTGAGTAAATATAATCATTATGTACCAATTTTTGGTGCCTGCTTATGAAGCGTAATGGACAGCCAGAGCATCAAATAACACCCTTACAAAGCAAAGGTCCGAAATTCAAGATTCCGGATGCCGATTTCTTGAAAGAGTGTGTAACGGAAAGATCTATGGAGATCGTACGATGTTCCTACTATTCATCCACGAATTCATACATGAACCAAAAAATGATGTAGATCCAAAACTCAAGTGGGCCATACCACAAAACAGTGGGGGCCTGTTATGCTATATACAGGTGCATGGGATCAGCATGCAATTCCGTGCCTCAAAGCATCTCTACACTTGTGTAGAGACCTGTCTTTCATTGAGGGTCGCAACCAAATGGGCCACGATCAGGACAGGGAAGGATCAGTGCCATATGTCAACTACGCAAAAATTAAAATTAAGACATTCAATGCATGTAATTAGGAGCTATCAACACAACTAATCCAACAATCAAGAACACTATCAATAGAATAACTAAACAATAAATCCTTAGTAAACAGTTATCTAATCCACTAACAAATGGAACTTTCGACTGAGAAGAGGGTTATCATGTTTTCTCTATGGAAACTAGGTTTTCCACATAGCCTTGGTCATACACCAAAATGAAGGGTTGTAATCATAAATCTTGGTCAGGTGACTGCTTCCCGGGTCATGATAATGCAACCCTCTATCAGACTCCAACAAGAGTTTTCCGTTGCAAATCGATATCGGAGCAAAGCGGCGCTTGAAATCACAATCCTCTCCACACTCCATCACCAAAGGAAAACAATATTCTTTGATCCATACATGTTTGGTATGGTCCACTAACATCCATATATCCATCCACCTCCGACGATCAGAACAATTCCTAGTGACTGCCAAACAAAGACAACCATGAAGCTCTACAAGAGATATCAATGGAAAATTTATTTGCAACACATTAATGATGGGATCGAAAGAATTCTTAGGAGGTGGGATCACCCTAAATTTTTCATCGGCGATGTCCAACGAAAAAATGAATAAATCATCTTTAGATCTGCAATAGATGGGATTGATCATCCAATACAAAGCTCCATTTGCGAATGCCGCGCCTTTTCCGAATGTTGCCTCATAATGCCTACAATTGAGTTCATGATCGATGTTATCGACCGGTCTCCATGACTTAGTTCCCAATGTAAAGACGTCACATCCTAAAACAGATGTACCATGATGTTGGCGGTAGAATAATCGGACTACTTTGTATTCCCTCGTCGATGGATGGAATCCCATTCCAAACCTGACGACAGGAAAGAATCTGAAATCCGGAAAGGGACAGATAAGCATCTGTTGTGCCTGATTACTTTCAGGTAGAGTTATGAATTCACCGGTGGTAGGATTGCACACGTGAAAATTCTTACTTCCCATGAGACAGATCAGGCCATTGCAAGTTGAAAGACGGAAAACATGGCTTGCATGTTGTGTAGAGTAAGCTCACGTGTCGACGCTTTGTCATGTGAAAACAGGTGTAATTCAGAGTTTTCATCATTTTCGATTTGAAGCATAGCGTAAGGGAGTTGTTGGGTGATGAGCGGTCCAAGTGTAGATTAATGAAATATGAATCGTTGATCAAAGCGGACCAGAGCTTGCAGATGCACTTGAATCTTAGTAGTGATTTACAAGGAAGTCGTGAAAGCACATCCATGAGAATCTGACGAGGAATGTAATGGCATCTGTAAAATTCTTCCATATCTCTGGATTGAAGAGAAGGAGATGAAAAGAGGAGGGCTACTTGATGAGAGAGAGAGAGAGAGTTTAGCCCTAGTTCTGATATCATGGGACGCGGATTGCGGACTTCGTGATATTTCTTTTTTATATCAGCTGTCCATCTGTTTCTTCGGATCATTTTAAGGGGACCCAAAACTGCAGCAGATTCAAATCTAAAGTGTACAAGACAACAGGAAATAGTAGTGATTGACCATTAAAAATTCTTGGGGCCATGCAAGTTTTGGATCAAGATAATATTTCTGTGGTCCATTCATCCATTTCTTTGTGACATTATCAACAGGTTGGATGGAAAATAAACATTCGGATGACCCCCAAGAAGTTTTTAATGGTGGGTGTTCAATCGCCAATTGTTTCCTCTGGTGTGGTCTACTTGAGATTTGGATCTGCTTCATTTTTGAAAGCATTTCCTAAAATATTATGAGGAAATGGATGAACGGTGTGGATATAAGACAAATATATCACAGTGAGCCCCACAGTCGGGAACCGACCAATGTTAGTGGATCCGGGGATCCACCGTAGACGCGTCTTCCGCCCACCTCCCGGGTGGTGGAATAATGTGGGCCCACCGTGATGTATGTGCTTCATCCACACTGTCCATCCGTTTTGCCAGTTTGTTATAGGCCATGAGACCAAAATTGAAGAATATCCAAAGCTCAAATGGACTGCACCACAGAAAACAGTGGGGATAATGACAGCCACTGTTGAAATCTTTCTAGGGCCACACTGGTGTTTATTTGTCATCCATACTATTTCTAAAGTCGCACATACTTGGATGAAAGGAGAAAAACAAATATCAACTTGATCCAAAGCTTCTGTGGCCCCTAAGAAGTTTTCAACAGGAAGCGATCAATTCCCACCATTTCCCCTAGTGTGGTCCACTTGAGCTTTGTATCTGCTTCATTTTTGGGTTCATATCTACAATGAGCTTCAAAAACGGATGGACGGCCTGAATATAGAACATATACATCACGGTGGGCCCCACAGCCTGACCACCTAATCCGCTTCCGGATATCACACAAGAATCTCAATTATCCTTAAATTGAGATTTGAGAGATTGGGGTCACCCAACTTCTCCTTGCATAGGAGACTACACATTCACACGTGGTGCATGCATGTGTCCCAATGTGGGGTCCACCTTGGTGTTTTAATACCATCCAATCCGGACGCGGATTAGCTGCTGAACACGACACCTAGTTCTGTGGGCCCCACCATGATGTATTGTTTGTATACATACCGTCCGTCAATTTGGAGAGATTATTTGAAGCTATCCACACGGTCCACTTAAGATATTGACATGCTTTACTTTTTAGATCAACCCCTAAAATGATACGGAGAAACGTGTGAACTGTGTGGTTTAATGATTAAAATCTTCTTAGGGCCTACACTTATGTTTATTTTTCATCCCAGTTCATAAGGTCACATGGCCCCGGACGAAGGGAAAAAACAAATATCAAGTTGATCCAAAACGTCTATGGCGCCCCAGCAAGCATTTAATCCCCACTGTTTTCTGTTGTGTGGTCCACTTAAGCTTCAGATCTGGTTCATTTTCTGGATCATCCCTAAAATGAGATGGAAAAAAATGAATAGACAGCATGGATAAAAGAAATACATTACGGTGGGCCCCACGGCATCACCACCCAGTCCGCTTCCGGATATTACACAACAATCTGAATTAGATAATTACGCAAGCTATCCTTATCACAACAATCTCAATTAGATCATTTAAAGAATCCCAGTTGAAATGGATAAAGGTCGACGTATCACAATGCAATACGTTGGGATGTCTTCGACCAATCCTCTTGGACGCCGGATTGGGTGAATTGGGGACCACCGAACTCGGTGGATTCGTGACTGTGGAGCCCACCGCGACGTTTGTATTTTATATCCATGCCGTCCATCTATTTTTACAACTCATTTACTGGGTGAGCCCAAAAATGAAGAAGATCCAAATCTCAAGTGGACCACACCGTCCAATGTATTTAAGTTTTACAAATTATTCAACATCCTCCAAGGTATTATCACATGAGGACACCGTTTGGCTAGCTGGTGAGCCCCAGCTAGTTGGTGTCAAAGCTCCGGGGACCCACCATGACATATGTGTTTCATCCATGCCGTCCATCCATTTTGTCAGATCATTTTAGAGCATGAGCTAAAACTGAGGCATAGACCACAACACTGGAAGAAATAATGATTGAATGCCTACCAATGAAAACTTCATTGGTGCCAAAGTTTTGGATCAAGCTGATATTTCTATTTCCCCTTCATCTAGAGCTATGTGACTTTATGAACGGGTTAGATGGAAAATAAATATTTTGGTGGGCCCCAGGAAGTTTTCAACCGTAATTGTTCAATCCCTACTATTTCCTATAATGGGTCCCCTTCAGCTTTGGATCTACCTAATATTTGGGCACATACATCATGGCTTTTTTTATCTTCCACTTCCTCTATGTGTGCAGGCGCAAATTGTGAGCCACGATATATACTTGCGTTTCCACAGTATGAGCTGATTGGCACGAAATTTATGAGCCAGGGGCATCCACTTGAATTTTTGTATGACGAGGCTTGGATATGGGCGCGGCTTCAGTGGATCTGGGTGGGCGGCGCCCACTTAATTTGTGTCTTAAATCCATGCTGTCTATCCCTTTTGAGAAATTATTTTAAAGCATTATCCGAACAAGGAAGTAGATCTAAATCTCACGTGGACCTTGGTAGGTCGAGGTAACATACTCGGGATAATCATAATACAGGAAAATTAGCGACGAATGTTAACCGTTGTAAATTTTTCGATTTCAAATTTCAATTTGCGACGGATTTGGGCTATCGCAAAAACGCTGTTTTGGCGTAATAGCTGGCCCATCTACTAGGTTGCTCAACCCTGCACGGCCCATTGACAATCATAGTTCCGCTCAGAACTGCCATAGCCACCAGTGGGACCCACATCTACAATGTGGGCCATCATTATGTGATCCCCATTTTCATATGGGAACCCAAAGATAGTGCATGTTTCCTTGAGGAGGGGTGCCATGTGGTTGATCGGATGACATGATTTGGTTAGTAATTGTGGTTGAGATTTGAACCTAGGTGGTGCGGCCCATGCTACGGTTGCCCCCTCATGGTGGCTTATTGTGCAAACTGTTGGAAATGGACGCCTCAAATCAGTTTGCATAGAGCCACCAGCCGGCTGATCGGCCGGTCAAAATGAAGTTGGGGCAGCATTGCTAGTGGACTGTTTTTAGGCCATCCGGCCGGCAGGCCAAACGACGGTCGGGAGTCTCCTAGTACAACTCTGTTTCATGCACGGTTTTGCGCAAGAGGTTTCTAATTTCGATTTTTATGCCTATAACTTCTGATATTATAGTGGATTACTTGTTTGATTCAATTTGCTGGTTGTGTTCAGTTTTGCTTCCGCTGTTGGCCCTCCTGGTAACACAATCCTGACCATCCAATTAAAAATGATCTTTTTCGTTTGAAGAACATATATACGTGGCTTTTCTAGTTTTGAACGTCCATTTGCAGGCCACCCTGGGACACACCTAATTGTTGAATTTGTTGGGTAAGCTGGATTTTTGTAGGATTTTGTAATAAATAGGACCCTAATGTATGTTGACGTCACCAAGTTTTGGGGCCACACCATGATTTTTCACAAGGCTAATTGTGATAATTATGTGAAATCTACTTGAACCATTAGACGTATCACCGCAATGGCCCTGAAATTAAGCTCATCTGTGATTGAGGTGGGCCAAAACAAGGAAAATAATTTGAAGGGTGGGGGTTACTCTGTGTTTTTAATCGAGTGTTCCATATGAATGACAAATTGGGCTGATTTTTTATCCTTCGGCCTAAGATTTGGTCATGTGGATTTCAAGTCCTAATTTGATGATGATCGATGTCCTATATACCATATGGTTGCAAGATTAGAGGTTTGTATGCCAACCATACATCATATGCATGCAGTTCGATAGGTATGCAATGTATAGTATACTAAGATTAAAAATTTTCACTTTCTGTTTTCTAGCTAGGAGTCTTCCAGCTTAGCTAGCTTCCTTATTTGATTGGATTATGTTTCCTTTAGAGTGAAAGGATAGGATTTAGTACAGACAAACGCCCTTTGGAATGTGATTCTATTCAGTCCCCTCCATGTAACGTACATCTAAGAAATTATCCATATTCGAAAGTCAAGTGGACCACACCATCTAGAAAACATCTAAAATCACTTAGTGAGCCCACTTTACTTTTAAGATGGGCTGAAATTTGGTGTGAACACTCATTCAGTTGGAACACATGCAGGGGATGGGATGGATGTCATGCAGGGGATGGGATGGATGTCTAAACCAGACCTTAGTGGGCCACACGAACAATCAGGAAAGTTTTAATGGGTGGGCATCCACTCTCAACTATTCCCTAGGTGTGGCTCACCCAGGTCATGAATTGGTTTAATTATTGGACCCACGGCTCACCACGGAAGGACACATCTGCAAAATCCTAGCTCCCCAGGGAAATACATTACAGAGGCATATTTGCTGCATCCACTCTCAACTATTCCCTAGGTGTGGATTGGCTTAATTATTGGGCCATGTCCATGGGAAATATATAACTGAGGTCAAACATAAGACCTTCCACTCTGATATCATATCATATCAAACAACCACTTGCTCGAGCTGTTAGAGGATGGCGTATCAATGTATATCAAGGGACTTTATTGTTACTACTCGTGGGGTTATCTCAACACATTTTAAACTGGTGAGCTGGGGGCTTGTTGTATGCTAGCCCTGTTCAGAATTTTGAGTTTGCTTGGTTTGAGTATGACCCATTCACAACCCCATTTAGATTGATTCATTGATTGAATGGGCCTTGCCATGGTGCCTCTGGTCTATATACATATAGTTAAAACTACAAGAGTATTTTTATGATCCATCAGATGGTCCACATTATGAAGATTTCACAAGAATATCAGTTCCTCCTCACCTGGTTGGAGACACAATAAGATCGATGTCGCACTGACCATAGCATTAACAAGTTGGGGCTCAACACACATATTGAGATGGCGGTTAGGCGACATACAAGTGCATGGGATTAGGAAAACTATTCCTTCATCTCTACACTTGTGTAGAGGTTTGTCATTCATTCAACATCAATGGGCCACAATTAGGACAACTCGGGATTAGTATGACAAGTCAACTGCATAAAAAGTAAAATTAAGCAACACATTCCATGCATGTAATTGGGAGTGGGCACAACACAATTAATCCAACAATCGTGAACGTAACCAACATAATAATAAACCAGATATCCTCAGAGAAATCTAGTAAATAATTACCAAATGTACTAACAAAAAAAGCCTTCGATTGAGAAGAGAGTTGTCATGCTTCCTTCACAGAAACTAGGCTTTCCACATAGCCTTTTGTCATACCCCCAAACGAAGTGTCATGAGCATAAATCTTGATTCGGCGAGTGCTTCCCGAGTCATAATAATACAATCCTTTTTCAGACTCCAACAAGAGTTTTCCATTGCAAATCGATATGGGAGAAAAATAATTGGAATCACAATCATCTCCACACTCCGTTATCAAAGGAAAGCAATATTCTTTTATCCACACATGTTTGTTATGGTCCACCAACATCCATATATCCATCCACCTCTGACCATCACAAAAATCCCTTGTGACTGCCAAATAAATTAAGACAGCCTCGAAGCTCTACGAGAAATATCAATGGAACGTAGATTTCTAACATATTAAAGATGTGATCGAGTGAATTCTTAGGAGGTTGGATGATCCTAAATTTTTCATCCAAGATGTCAAACGAAAGAATGAATAAATCATCTTTAAATGAGTAATGGGTGGGACTAATCATCCAATGTAAAGATCCGCTTGTGAATGAGGCTCCTTTTGTGAATGTAGAGAAGCAATAACTACCATTTAGTTCGTGAGGGATGTCATTGAGCAGTCTCCATGACTTAGTTCCTAATGTAAAGACTTCACATCCTACAATAGAGGTACTTGTATAATGATCTTGACGGTAGAACAATCGGACCACTTTGTATTCCCTTGTCAATGGATGGAATCCAATTCCAAAGGCCATGACATGCAAGAATCCAACATCCAAGAAAGGACCGAATGACATCTCTTGATTTTGATTACTTTCAGGTATAGTAGCGAATTCGCTAGTGGTAGGGTTGAACACGTGAAATTTCTTTCTTCCCAAGAGAAAGATTAATCCATTGCAAAATGAGAAATAAAAAATGCATCTCAAATCTTCTGGTAGAGTAAGCTCACGTGCCCATGCATTGTCGTGTGAAAATCGGCATGATTCAAAATTTTCATTGAGTGAAAGTAGATGGAAATCAAAAGACTCGAGTGTTCTCTTTTCTTGTCGAAGCACAATATAAGTGAGGGATGTGTTCGACAATGCACGGTCCAAGTGTAGATTAATGAAATGTGAATCGTTGATCAAAGTAGACCAGAGCTTGCACACGCACCTGAATCTTATCAGTGATTTAGCTGGAATCCATGAGAGCACTTCTACAAGAATCTGATGAGGAATGTAGCCGCATGTGTGAGATTCTTTCATCTCTCTCTCAACCAAGAGAAACAGAAGGGCTGCTACAATAAATGAGAGAGAGAGAGGAGGGGGGATGGCTTAACTAATCCACACCAGGTGAGCTGCATTGAGGTGATAATGACACCCAAAGTTGAGGCCCACCGTGAGGCTTATTTGCCATCTAACCTGTTCATAGAGTCACATAAACCTAGATGAAGAAAAAACACAAATCTCATCTTGATCAAAAGCTATTGTGGCTTCCTAGAAGGTTTTAATGGTAAGCATTCAATCCCCACTGTGTGGTCCACTTGAGCCTTGGATTGGCCTTTTTTTTTTAATTTTTTTTAATTTTTTTTATCTCATACTCTAAAATGATATGACAAAATGGATGAATCGTGTGGATGAGATGGACCATTCCATCCAAGCAGGGGCAGTTTGCAATCTGCTTCCCTTGAGATGTTGGGTTGGCCTAAGTTTTCGTCCACAGAATATGCACAATGGGACCCACGATGCTTGTTGTGCGACACACTAATGACTTCGGTGGAATATTAAGCTCACCAAGTCGTATGGCCCCACCATGATGTATGTACATGTTATATCCATACCATGCATCCATTTTGTGAGATTATTTTAGGCCCCAGAGAAAAAAAGAAAAAGAAGAAAAAGATACATCTAAACCTTTAACGGACCATGCCACAGAGTGGGGATTGAGCATCTACTATTGAAAACTTCCTTGAGGCCACTAAAGTTTTGGATCAAGCTGATATTTGTGTTTTCCATTCATACCTGACTTTGTGACCTCAAGTTGGATCGAAAATAAACATCGTAATGGGCCCTAGGAAGGTTTCAACGGTGGGTGTAAATTCCCCTGTGGCATTCCGTGGAGTGGTTAATATTTGAACTTTGGATCTACCTCATTTTTTTTTTAATCTCATGCAATAAAATAATCTCGCAAAATCGATATACAGTGTGGATATAGCACATAGATCATGGTGGGCCCACAGGACTTGGTGACGTGATCAACACACCGCCGAGGTTTGTGGGGGTCTAGCACGCCACGCATTCCGTTAAAGATGGGAGATTTTCCTGCAAAAGCCTGCGTGGAAATCTAGGTGGGGCCCACCGTGATGTTTGTGAAAATTCCACTACTCCACCCATCCATTTTGTGAGATCATTTTACAACATGCAATCAAAATTTATCCGATCCAAGACTCAAGTGGGCCACACTACAGGAAAGGGTGGGTAGGGAAATTCCTACCATTGAAACCACCCTAGGTCCACGGTGATGTTTATATGCCATCCATACCGTTCATAATGTCATTCCTATTAGGATGAACTGAAAACGCAAATATTAGACTAATTCAAAACTATGTTAGCCCCACGAATATTTCAACTGTGGCCATTCAATCCTCACATTTTTTTACCCATTTGACTCTTGGATCCAGCTCATTTTTTGTCGGAAGTCCTAAAATGAGCTCACAAAACAGATGAATGGAGTGGATTTCCCTAATTTCATGTCCGTGTCAACTTATAAACAGGTTGGATCTCAAATAAACATCATGTTGGGCCTAGGAAGGTTTCAATGGTGGTGGGGTCCACTTAAATTTGGATCTGTTTCATTCTTCAGCTTATACCCTAAAATGATCTCTCCAAATGGATGGATGGTGTGTATACAACACATACATTATAGTGGGCCCAAAGAATGTGATGACATCACTTCAGTGGCGAGACTCGCTAGTGTCGGTTCAGTAGCTCTATCGTGATACATCGGTGCCTTAGCCTTTGAATTTGGATCACCCGTTGAAAGAATTCCAATTCCAGTGGATAAAGTAGCGACGTATCACATTACAATACGATTCTAGTAAATCTCTTCAGATAAATATCCGGGTAACACCTTAGTGGGTATTACACTAACCGTATGGGGCCCATCTTGATGTATTTTTTGTATATCCACGTTGTCGATCTGTTTTTTCATCTCATTTTATGACTTGATCCTAAACCTTAAGAAGATTCAAATCTCCAATGGACCACACCACTACAAACAATGATGAATGACTATTAAAAAAAATTTGTGGGCCATAAAACTTTTGGGATCAAGCTGATATATCAATAGGTTGGATGGCAAATAAACATTACTAAAACCTTGCTATGGGACCTTTGGAAATTTTAATGGTGAGGCACTCAATCATGACGTAGGGAGGATGTGGTAGGTCAATCACCGTCTCCCTAACCGATAGTTTCTCAAATCCACGAGAAGAAATAAAAGATTAAAAGAGGAATTTAATTCCAAATACTTGCTTTATTGAAGATTTAATGTATAAAAACGGAATTACATTGAATATAAATAGGAAACTAACCCTAGGTAAAGTATCAGAATCCAACTCCAACTTAAACTCCTAGAAAACGCAATTTACTATAAATAGTGAACTTACTATTTATAGAAGTCGTTCAATCTTACTAGAACTCTTGGTTTTCGGCAAAAATAGAAAGTTATAAAACGGCCTCAGCCACGTTGTTCTACTAAATATTCTAAGCCCTTTTCATGTTGGGCACTAACTCTAAAGCCCTACAGATGCAAAGTTATGATCGAATTAAAACTTACTATAAATAGTAAAACTGAAAATAAACTAGCCTAATGACCGTCGATACGGTCGAATCTCGCGATTCTGGCCTGGGCAACCCGGCATAGCAGGGTTGGTTGGCTAAAGTAGCTCGAGCTACCCCAAATTGATATATTATATGTCCCGTAACTCATTCCGGATTGTGAGATACGACCGATTTACGGTCCTGACGGTCCGGATCACTTTCGACCCCGACCGGTCTTCTTTTGCTCCATCTGGGCCATGAAATAATCAGCAACCCGTTCTACATCAAATCACCACTGTTTCCTGTGGTACAGTCCACATGAGGTTTGGATCTGCTTAATGTTTGGAAACAGGTCCTGAAATGGATTGGAGAAACAGATGGACGGCATGGAAATATAACATATTATTAAGGTGAGACCCACAGTAAGGGTAACCCCTAATCCACTCCCTCTTACTAGGGCTGTGTGGGGTGTGGGGTCCACAGAGATGTCAGTAACAAATCCACTTTGTCTATATGTTTTGAAATACCACAATAGGGTTATTAGCACTCAAATAAACTATAGGAACAAATATTGTCCTAACTTCTGTCACCCGAAGCGTTTAATCCCGCTGTTTTGTGTGATATGGCTCACAAGAGTTTTGGATCTGCCTGATTTTTAGATTCCCACCCTGCTATAGTCATTAAAACAGATGGATGGAGGGCCCCTTTGTTAAATCTGAAGTATGAAGCATGAATTTAAAATATGAATCTAAAGTTTGACTCAGAAACTAAGTATTGAATATGGAATAACCCGTTTGTAAACTAATGTTTGAAATGTTTGAAATATGTTAATTTGACACATTTGCCCCCTCTCCATAGTTGCGATTGAATCCATACCATTAAAAACTTCATGAATTCCACCGAAATGTTTATTTTCCATCCAATGTTTATTTGCCATCCAACCAGTTGATAAGGTCATAAAAACCTCGATGAAGATACCACACAAATATCATCTTAATCCAAAGCTTTTATGGCCCACAAGAAATTTTTAATGGTCATTTACCACTCTTTCCTATACTATGGTCCACTAGAGATTTGGATCGGCTTCATTTTTTGGATCAAAGAATGAACTTTTAATACAGATGGACAGTGATGTAATCACATACATCACGGTGGGCCCCATAGTCAAGGGTCCACCCAACCTGTGGATCCTGATTGCATATTGAGGATGTTAGTAGCCCCTAGCTATTGGATAGTGTTGTGTGGCCCCACCATAATGTATGTGTTTTATCCACGCCATCCATCTATTTTCCCGATCATTTTAGGGAATGAGAAGATCCAAATCTCATGTGGAGTGGTGATTGAACGCCTGCAATTAAAAGCTTCTTGACGGCCACAAAAGTTTTGGATGATGTTGATATTTATGTTTTCCCTTCATCCAGGTCTGTGTGACCTAATGAACAGCTTGGATGATAAATAAACACTACAGTGGGCCCTAGGAAGCTTTTAATGGTATGACATTCAATCACCACTGTTTCCTATGTTATGGCCCACCTGATAATTGGATTTGCTTCATTTTTTAGATAATGCCTAATGATACGGAAAAACGGATGGACTGAGTGGAAATAGAATACATACATTAAGGTGGGCCCATCGGTAGTTGACGTCACCAAGATCAGTGGGCCACACCATGATGTATGCATTATATCCAAACCTTCTGTCCATTTGATGAAAAAGTTTTAAGGCCTGAGCCCCCCCCCCCCCCCCAAAAAAAAAAACCATTGAAACCTCCTTGGGGTCAGAGAAGTTTTAGATGTATGAACAGTTTGGATGGCAAATAAACATTGATATTTGGTTAGGTGTATGACCTTATGAACAGTTTGGATGGCAAATAAACATCATGGTGAGCCCTATGAATGTGTCAACGGTGGGAATCATTTTCCCGGCTGCTTTATGCGACGTGGTCCACTTAAGATTTTGATATGGCTTTTTTTTGGGCTCATGCTCTATACTTATCTCGGCAAATAGGCAAACGGTGTGGATATATAACACATACATCATGGTGGGGCCCACAAAACTTGGTGATGTCAACACAAAACTAGATCGGTGGCATGTGGCACACCACGCAGATGCGCTTCCCCAGCAAATCCGTACTCGGATTTCCTGGAGAAGCCTTTCAAAAAAAGTTCTTGCGCTGGGATGTTAGATGTGCCCACTGAGATGTTTGTGAGAAATCCACTCCATCTATCTATTTTTCTTCCGAATTGTCAAACATCAATGGATGGAAAACTCAAAGAGGCCACATGAGAGGAAAAATTGGAGAAAGAGTTTTCTACCATTGAAATCTTTCTTTCCACACCTTGATGTTTATATGCCATCCAAACTATTTATAAAGTCATTGCCACTTGGAAAAAAAAAAAAACAAAAAACCTCAGCCTAAACTTTTGTGGCAGTGCAAATGTTTCAATGACGGTCTGGATACACCCACTTGAGTTCTGGATCCGCCTCATGTTTAGTAGCATGTTCTAAAATAAGCTCGCAAAATAGATGAGCGAAGTGGATTTCTCACCTTTGTTATGGTGGGCCCCACCTCTCATCCCAGCAAATGAACTTCATGCGAAAATCTGTGCACCCACAAATCTGGGCGATGATTGGGTGCTACCCCATTAGGACCTAGTTGGAGACGGACGGTCTGTAAGGGGTTCTGTGGGGGCGGTGATGTATATGTTTTATCCGCATCGTTTATCCATTTTCCCATATCATTTTAGGGAATGAGACAAAAAATCAGGCAGATCTAAGGCTCAAGTGGGCCACACTATAGAAAACAGTGGGAATTGGCCGCCTACCATTGAAAACTTACTGGGGCCACAAAAGGTTGTGATCAAGATGATATTTGTGTTTTCCCTTCATTCAGGTTTGTGCGACCATATGAAGAAGTTAGATGCCAAATAAACCTCACAGTGGATGCTAAGAAGGTTTTAACGGTTTCAATTGTTATTGCTTTATGTGGTGTGTTCGACTTGAGCTTTGGATGTGCCTCATTTTTTGGTTTCATGCTCTAAAATGATCTACAAAGGTTGATGGGATCTAACACAAATCATGGTAGGCCTAGAGAAGTTACACGTTAAAATTAGGTAGTGTATTACGCAAAGGAGAAAATCTATATTGAGATTCAACGTTAACAAACAACATTTTAAAGTGGAGTATTGGATTATGTGATTTCTTTCAACCTTAACAAACAGGCCTGTAGCGTATTTGTCACGGACATCTCTGTGGGCCCATGCAGCCCTGGACACAGGAATATCTATACCCATGGTCACAGATTACGTAGTTTATCACACCGCACCTACCTCGTTGCTGCTCTCTGTGGGCCCACCATTTTGCACGAATGTTTTTTATCCACACCGTCTATCCATTTTTCCACATTAGTCTGTATGATCATTTGTTTGTTTTTTCTTTAGCTCAGGCAATCGATGGTTGTGTTTGAAATTGGCTTTGGCCCAGATTTGAACTGTTTGGTCTGGGCCCATCCCGTGGATCAGCCCAATTCATTTTGATTTTACTTAGCCCATACATGGCCCATTGACAACCCTAATTCGGACAAGGGCAGTAATGCAATAGTAATATGACATATCATTCACATGCATATATAGAGTGTAATAGGCTATCGAACCAGCCATTGCCACGAGTGGGTCCCACATCTAAGATGCGGGCCATCATATGTGATCTCCATTAATTTTCATGGACATCCTAGGACAATGCATGCTCTGATGCAGGCGCATCTCCACACTAGGGTGGGGTGGCCACGAGGTGGGGCTTGTGTGATGTACAATGGCCACGGGGTGGGTCCCACTGTGAGACTTGTGAAATGCAGGGTAGCCCAAGGGGAGGTGTTGGTGGTTTGCCTGGGAGGGCTTCAGTATTTCCCTAACAACTCTAGAGCTTTTGATGGATTGACCAGTACTCCCTACATCAGTTGAGCTTTTGATGGATTGACCGGTATTCCCTACATCAGTTTCACCGACAAGGGGCACCATATGGTTGATCAGATGCATGATTTGCGAAGCATTTGTTGTTGAAATTTGAACCCCGGTGATGTGATTTGTAACAATTTTCTTTCCCTGCAGCTTTTATGGAAGGCCAACCGTTAGTGGTTGGCCCCACTATGGTGGCCCATGGTACGGTTGGCCCCTCATGGTGGCGTACTGTGAAAATGCTGTACTGGTCACAATCCTGGCCATCCAGTTAAAAGGACATTTTACCTGACATTTTACCTTCGAAGAATGTACATCCGTGGCTTTTGTAGTTTTGACCGTCCATTTGCAGGCCACCCTGGGACACGCCTAATTGTTGAATTTGTTGGGTAAGTTGGATTTTGCCACCCTAATAGGAACCTAAAAGACCTCTAAATAGGACCCAGATAGGACTTTAGCCTTTGAATTTGTCATCTGCCATTGATCCCAACCGTCTATCACTTCTCGTTACAAACGTGTAAGTTGTTTCTAAACTTACCACCTCATTCTCATGCCACCAGAGAAATAACGTCTACTCATCAGGGCTCAATTAATGAGTGGCTTTGGCCATGGCACATACGGGGATGAAGATTAGGTTATATACAGGTTTGTGGGATTAGTAAAACGATTCCTTAAGCATCTCTATCCTTAATTGATGGCTACAACCAAATGGGCCTCAATCAAGAAGGATAGGAATCGGTACCACAACTATACTACACAAAAACTAAAATTAATGCATTCCATTCAAGTAATTGGGAGCAAACACAACACAACTAATCCAACAATCATGAACACTATCAACAAAATAACAAATAAAAAAATCCTTGGAAAAATCATCTAAAACAATTACCTAATTTGCTAACAAATGGAGTTTTCAATTGAGAAGCGAGTTAGCATGTTTTCCCCACGGAAACTAGGGTTTCCACATAGCCTTTGGTCGTACACATAAATAAAGGGTCGTGATCATAAATCTTGGTAAGGCGATTGCTTCCTGGGTCATAATAATACAACCCTCCATTAGACTCCAGCAAGAATTTTCCATTGCAAATCGATACAGGAACAAGGTACTGCTCCCAATAAAAATCCTTTCCACAGTTCACCAAAGGAAAACAATATTCTTTAATCCATAAATGTCTGTTGTGGTCCACTAACATCCATATATCCATCCGCCTCAGATCATCACGAAATATCCTAGTGACCACAAAACAAAGACAACCGTGAAGCTCTACAAGAACTATTAGCTCACGGCGTATTTGCACTTCATTACAGATCGAGTTGTAAAAATTCCTAGGAGGTCGAATCATACTAAATTTTTCATCCGCGATATCGAATGAAAGGATGAGTAAATCATATTTAGATGGGTAGTGAGTGGGCCTAATTATCCAATATAAAGATCCATTTGCGAATGTGGCTCCTTTCATGAATGTAGTACAACAATGCCAATCATTCAGTTCTTGAGGGATATCATTAAGCGATCTCCATGCCTTGGTTCCCAATGTAAAAACTTCGCATCCAGAAACAAAGGGCATTGCACCATGATCTCGCTTGTAGAGCAATCGAACCACTTTGTATTCCCTTGTCGATGGATGGAATCCGATTCCAAAGATAGGAAGACATCCATCTTCCACATCAGGATAAATTAACTTCTCTTGAGCTCTATTACTTTCAGGTAGAGTTAGGAATTCACGCGTGGTAGGGTTACAAACATGTAAGTTGTTTCTTTCCAGGAGACAAATCAAGCCATTGGAAGATGAAAAACTAAGAACATATCTCGCATGCTCTAGTAGAGTAAACTCACGTGCCGATACTTTGTCCGATAAAGTAAGCTCACATGCTGATGCTTTGTTGTGTGAAAATATATAGACACAATTCAAAATTTTCATTAAATGGTCGGAATTTTGACCCTCTCATTTCTTTTTGAAGTACAATGTAATTAAGGGAGTCATTGGATGATGCATGGTCTAAGTGTAGATTAATGAAATGTGAATCGTTGATCAAAGTGGACCAGAGCTTGCACACACACCTGAATCTTAGTAGTGATTTACCTGGAACGCGTGAGAGCACCTCCATGAGAATCTGACTTGGAATGTAATGGCATCTCTGAAATTCTTCCATCTCTATGGATTGAATAGAAGAGAAGGGCTACTTCATTAAATCGAAGGGCGCCGCTCCCGTGGATCCCTGTGGATCCGGGAGTTGGTGGATAGAGGCCCACCGTGATGTTTCTTTATCATATCCAGGCCGTCCATTCATTTCTTGGGATCATTTTAAGATGTGAGCACAAAACTAAGGATGATTCAAATCACAGGTGGATAAGACAACAGGAACGGGTGGTAATTGATTATTAAAAATTCTTGGGGCCACACAAGTTTTGGATCAAGTTAATATTTCTGTGGTCCATTCATCCAATTCTTTGTGACCTTACCAATATGTTGGATGGAAAATAAACATTCGAATGGCCCCCAAGAAGTTTTTAATGGTGGGTGTTCAATTATCACTTTTCCCTATGGTGTAGTTCACCTGAGACTTTGATATTCTGCATTTTTAGAATCATAACCTACACTGTGACGAGGAAATGGATGAACGGTATGGATTTAAGAAAAATACATCACTGTAGGCTCCACAGTGTCACAACCCAATCCGCTTCCAGATAAGAATCTTAATTTTCTTCGAATTGAGAGATAGGGGTGACCCAATCCGCCAGCCTGCAGACCCGACTTCTCCTTCTTGCATACGGGACTATACATATTCACACGTTGTGCATGTGTCACAATGTGGGGTCCACCGTGGTTTATTTAGGGCGCGGATCAGCTAGTCCCAGTGGGACTAGCATAAGGGGTGGTTTCAAATCTGTGGGCCCCACCATGATGTATGTGCTTTATCCACGCCATCCATCCATTTTTCCATCTTATTTTAAGGCATGACCCCAAAAAAATAGATAGATCCAAATCTCAGGTGGACCACACCACATGAAAACAATGGGGATTGGCGCTTACCATTGAAAACTTTTTGGGGGCCACAAAAGTTTGGTATCAAGCTGATATTTGTTTTTTCCCTTCATCTAGGTCTATGTGACCTTATCAAGAGGTTGGATGGCAAATAAACATTATAGTGGGCCCTAGGAAGATTTTAAGAGAGGACGTTCAATCCCCGCTGTTTTCCTGTGGTGTGGTCCACCTGAGATTTGGATCTGTCTCGTGTTTGGGTTCATGCCTTAAAATAAGGTGGAAAAATGGATGGACGGCGTGGATAAAGCACATACATCATGGTGGGGCCCACAGAGATTTGAAACCACCCCTTATGCTAGTCCCAGTGGGACTAGCTGATCCCCGCCCGTTTATTTATGCCATCCAATCCGTTCCTCCTGTGAGAATCATCAATATAAAGCGGCATTCCAACCTAATGTGGCCCACCTGAATCGTGAAATTGTCTCATTTTTCATGTCAAAGATCTAACCATTATTTCAAAACTGATGAAAGGCTCAGATCTCGTGCAAGTAGTTCATATTTGCACATGCTATACTACGTGTTGAGGTGTGCGTCTCTACACAAGTGTGGTTATCAATCCTCTCTCGAGCGATTTCCGTCGTTGATTTTTTTGTGGTTCCCTTTGGACGGCTAGTCCTCTTGGGAGAAAAGTCGTGTCAAATAAGTGGGCCACACCACTTAGATCTTCGAAGCTTGATGCACATTTTACATTGTTTCCTTTCTTGTGGCCCATCCACCGGCATGATTGCCACACAGATATCAAAATAATTACTTGGAACCTTTGGATTTGTCATCTGCCATTGATCCCAACCGTCAATCACTCCCTAACACACGTGTGCACATTTCAGCTAAAAGTTCAAGTTTTCAATCCAGAGGATATGTAAGGCAACCCATCAAACGGGTGCACAAAAGAAGGGCCCAGATGAAACCCAACTGGCCACATGTGACAGTTCCACTATTATATGTAATTTGACGTCTCACAAGTACTCATCAGATAGTGATCGATGTCCTGAATACATATGATTGCAAGAAGATTAAAGGTTTGTGTACCTTCCTAAGGGAGCGAATTAGCTGTTACCCTGGTAACACCTTAGTGGGTGTTACCCCTACCGTGTGGGGCCTACCTTGATGTATTTTTTTTTTTGTATATCCATGCCTTCTATCTGTTTTTCCGTCTCATTTTAACTAGTGATCCAAATCTCAGGTGGACCATACCAATAGAAAGAGTGATTAATAACTATTAAAAGCATTTTGTAGGCCACAAAAGATTTAGATCAATATAATCTTTCTAATTTCCTTTCATCCATGTATTCTTGACACTATCAACATGTTTGATTGCTAATAAACATTAAGAAAATGATAGAATGGGCTCTTTGTTATTTTTAATGGTGAAGCACTCAATCAACACTCTTTCATTTGGTGTAGTCCACCTGAGATTTTGATATCTATACATTTTGGTATCACGTCCTAAAATGGTCTATAAAAATGGATGGACCGCGTGGATATACAAAATATCATTAATGTGGGCCTACAGTAGGTGTAACACCCACTAAGCTGTTACTATGGTAACACATAATTCGCACCCCCTTCCAGCACCTAGATTATTTTCCACCGTAAACCTCACTTTTGATAAAAAAAAAAATGCCCCTCCTCTTTTGGTTTTATTCATTTCCAACCCAAAACACCCATCTTCTCTTCATTCATCTCTTCGGCTAAACAAAGACCTCCAAAAGCCCATCTTCTTCTTCGTTTTTCTTTTCGAAAAAAATTATTTTATCTATTTTTCTTCCAAAAAAAACATTTCTTCTTCGTTTTTCTTTCCGAAAAAAGTCTTCTTCTCTCTTTTTTCTTTTTTTTTTGGAAAAAACTCTTCTTCATTTTTTTTCTTAAAAAAAATTCTTCTTCTTAAAAAATATTCGTTTCTTCTTCTTCGTTGAATTTTCTCTATACTCGTTGAATATTCAACGAGCATTCGTTGAATGTTTTTTGTACTTGTTGAATTACAACTAGAGGCTACAAATTTTAACTGTAGCCATCTAGTATTCAATGAGTACTCCTCTACCCTTACAATTCGTTGCCTTCTTTAAGGATAACCACAGCCATAGAGTAGTTGAAATTTGAACAAGTAGGTCAAATTTAACTTACTCATTGGAATTCAATGATTGATTACTCGTTGAAATGTTTTTACACTCATCGAATTTTCAATGTGTACTCGTTGAAATATTCCAATGTTGGAGTACTTGTTCAAATTCCAACGACTAGACTATGGCTACGGTTAAATTTTGTAGCTGTTTTTACGAATAACCGTAGCATAAGCTATTCATTAAATTTTTTTTTAACAAGTACTTGGTCAAATTTAACTGTACTCGTTGGAATTCAATGAGTATTTGTTAAAATGTCCCTGTACTCACTGAATTTTCAACAAGTTAAAATGTCCCTATACTCGTTGAATTATTCCTTTGCTCGTTGAAAATTTTGACACCTGTACTTGTTGAATTGCCCTATACTCGTTGAAATAACTTTGTGCTCGTTAATTTTTTAACGAGTACTCGTTGATATATCCCTCTACTTGTTGAATGGTCGAACACTAGTACTTATTGAATTGCCTTGTGCTCGTTGAAATTTCTGTGCTCAACGAATTTCAGTAAGTACAGTTGAAATCCGCTAAACACTGTGTCAATTCAACAAGAACGAGTACTCATTGGATTTCAACAAGCACATGACAACTCAAGCACATTCAAACACATTCTTAAACACATTCAAATACATTCTCAGACACATTCTCAAACTTTTCAACATTTTCCTTTATTGTGATATTTGAACAAACACGTTGTATTCAAATTCGAAATACAATGAAAGTTGGTTAAAATTTCCAAACATTTTTCACATACACTTTACAACAAACATGTTATATACATATTAGACATTCATATTCCCAGAAAACATTATTCATTAAAAAAAAAAAAAAAAAACAACATTTGAAAATCTTAAAATCATAATTTTCGAAAGAATACGAAGAAAAAAAAATACGATTCTCCGACGGAGGAGCCATAATCACCATTTATAACTAAAGATTTTCCGAAAAAATGAAAATTGAAGCGTAGAAATGAAGAAAATCAAAGATGGGAAATGGAGATTGGTTTTCAAATGGTGAAGGACATTTTCATCCAAAAATTTGCTCTAAGTCTAGTTTAGGAAACATGGTATGGAGGAGTTCACCCGGAAATAACAGTTAAAACTGAGGTTTACAGTGGTAAAAATCTCTCTTCAACCCCTAAATCCCACAAATAGGGTTGCATTCAAATTAAGGGAATCTAACTTGGAAGGTGAGTATCACCCTTCAAGTTTTTCAATGCAAATCTGAACCATCTACCATTGTTATCATCTCATGTTAGGGTGCAGGCCAAAATCCACGAAAGTCCCACTGCACCCTAAATCCAGGAAAATCCCAATGCCCAAGTGGGTGCCATGACAGGAAAAAGTAGTTGGTGGCTTACATGGGTTGAAACTATCAATTGTCCATTTTCCTATCCACTTATCGGATGGTTAGGATTGTCCAATCAAAGTGCTCTTTTGGGAGGGATGGTGACCCAAAGATGGAAGGTACATGATATCAACCATCCGATCTTTTTTATTATAACATATGTGAATCGCCCTTTGTCCTAGCAATTTGATCAGATAGCAAAGATCTTCAAATCAAAGTGCCTTTTAATTAAGAGGGACGAACAATCAAATGTGGGCCAGACATGATGGACTGTCCATACCCATATGAACCGTACATTTTCCTTGCCATTGTTGTGTTTGGGTTTCAAAACAAGGGAATCTTTGCCTTTTAGTTCTGTGTTTTTTCTAGTGTTTCAATAACAGAGGATACAGGCAACAAATCAAACGTGTGCACAAAACAAGGGCCCAGATGAAACCCAATTGGCCACATGTGATAGTTCCACTACTATATATAGTTTATGGCCCACAAGTCCTAACTAGATGATAATCGATGTCCTGTATACCATATGGCTCCAAGTTTAGAGGTTTGTGTACCAACCGTATATCATATGCAGCCATACAATTGTATATAGATGTTTTGTTAAGAAGTTTTCATTTCCAATTTTCTAGTAAATTAGCCACACGAAATGGATGGGATGGATGTCTAAACCATCCCTTGGTGGGCCCCACAAACAATCACGAAAGTTTTAATGGGTGGGCATCCACGCTCAACTGTTCCCTTGGTGTGGCCCACCCAAGTCATGGATTGGCCTTATTTTTGGGTTCATCACTCACCACGGAAGGACACATCTACAAAATCAGCTTAGTTTTGTACTTACCCTGTTCGGAATTTTAAGTTCGCTTGTCTTGGGTGCGGCCCATTGCCAACTTGATTCGGATTGATTCATTGATTGAATGGGCCTTGCCATGGTACCTGTGGTCTTATATAGATGGATAAAACTCTAAAAGCATTTTTGTGATCCATTAGATATGCCACACTATATAGATTTCACTGGCCAATTAGCAAAATCAACAGAAGTATTATTGGCTGCAATGCATGTTCAACTCAATGTCTACCCACCTGATTGGAGACATCATCTTAATCTCATACCATCGGCCACAGGATCCACATGGGCTGCTCAATGGATGATAGGCGAAGGTCCAATCGAAATGGGCCACAGTCAGTATAGGTAGGGATCAGTACCATAAGTCACCTATGGAAGAAGTAAAATGAAGTAACACATTCTATGCGTATGTAATTGTGAGCAGACACAACTTAACTAATCTAGCAACCAGGAACACCATAATATAGCAACCAGGAACACCATAATAGAATAATAAACCAAATATCCATAGAGAAAATCATCTAAACAATTACCAAATGAAGCCTTTGACCGAGAAGAGAGTTACCATGTTTTCCCAACAGAAACTAGGCTTTCCACATAGCCTATGGTAACAGACCAAATCGAAGGGTCGAGATTATAAATCTTGATCAGGCAATTTCTTTCCGAGTCATAATAATATAACCCTCTATCAGACTTTAGTAAGAGTTTTCCATTGCAAATCAATATGGGATCAAAGTAAAGCGAATATTCACAATCCTCTAAACACTCCGTCACTAAAGGAAAGCAATATTCTTTGATCCATATGTGTTTGTTGTGGTCCACCAACATCCATATATCCATCCATCTTTGACGATCAAAAGATTTCCTAGTAACCACAAAACAAAGATGCCTGCAAAGTTCTACGAGAATCATCAGCTGATTGTACATTTTCAACTCATCTGGAGAATTCTTAGGAGGTGAGATCATTCTAAATTTTTCGTCTGCAATGTGAACGAAACGATGAAAAGTTCAAATTTAGATGAGAAATTGGTGCTGATCATCCAATATAATGCTCCGTTTGCGGATGTGCCTTTCAAGGATATAATGTGGCAATCACAACCATTAAGTTCATGAGGGATGTCATTGAGTATTCCCCATGATTTGGTTCCCAATGTAAAGACTTCCCATTGGAAAAAGGAATGGCTTGTACCAATATGATCTTGGTGGTACAATGATAGAACCACTTTGTATTCCCTTGTCGATGGATGGAATCCAATTCCAAATTTCATGATAGGTTTGGGCCAGACAGGCACTAAGGGTTTAAGCACAAGGGGATCGATCAACATCTCTTGACCCATGTTACTTTTAGGTAGAGTTATGAATTCCTTGGTTGTAGGGTTGCACACATGTAAGTTGTTTTCTCCCATCAGACACATTAAGCCATTGGAAGATGAAAAATCAAGAACATATCTTAGGTCTTCTGGTAGAGTAAGCTCACCTTTATCTTATGGAAATATGCCTAATTCAGAATTTTCATCAAGTAAGAGTAGACGAAGTTCTCTTTTTCTCTCTCTCAGACCTGGCTTTCTGATTTCTTTTTGAAGCACAATGTAATCAACGGTGCGATTGGCATGATCCAAGTGTAAATTAATGAAATGTGAATCATTGATCAAAGTAGACCAGAGCTTGCACACACACCTGAATCTTAGTAATGATTTACCAGGAACACGTGAGAGAACCTCCATCAGAATCTCGTGAGGAATGTGATGGCATCAGTGAGATCTTTTCATCTCTCTCAACTAAAGTGGATAGAGAGACATTAGGGTGAGTTTAGCCCAGCACTTGTATCATTGCGGGGTGATCTGCCACCACCGACGTTCGGAGTGGCAACACTATGTGGGGCCTATTATGATGTATGTGTTTTATCAATGCCGGCCATCCGTTTTTCCAATTCATTTTAGGCCTTGGGTCGAAAATTTAAGCATATCCAAAGCTCAAGTGGTCTGCACCCCAGGAAACAGTGGGTATAATGACATCCACCGTTGAAATCTTCTTAGGGCCTCCAATGATGATTATTTTTCATCTAACCTGTTCTTAAGGGAAATAACAAATATCAACTTGATCCAAAACTTATGTGGCCTGAAAAGGTTTCAACAGTAAGATTTTAATCCTCACTGTTTAGCGTTGTGTGGTCCACTTGAGCTTCGAAACGTATGGACGGTGGATAAAAAATACATTATGGTGGGCCCCACAGCGTCACCTGGTAATTTTTCTTGAATTGAGATTTGAGAGATAGGAATGAACCGCGTAATCATCCAACGCATGGGGAGTATACACATTCACACGTTTGCATGCCTCATAATGTGGGGTCTTACCGTGGTTTACTGATGCCATCAAATCCCTTCATCCAATGCACATCAACCAAGATAAATAGGAATTCCAAAAATCACACGGTTACTATGTGGGCCACACCACATGAATTTAGAATTTTCAAGCATGATTTTAGAATGTTTCTTATGATGAGGACCACTTGAGCTTTTGATAAGTTTGATGTACGGAGTCAAGGTCAAATATCAGGTGAATAACCTAATGAATGGCATAGATCGATCTCGTGAAGATGAAATTATTCACCGTAAAGAAGTGTAGGTGCACCGTTACTTGTGTGTACCTAATCACGCCAGATTTTTTTCTTTATTTTTAATTTTTCTAAGTTTTCCGGTTTTGCCGGCTGAACGTAAGCGATTGGACGAAATCCAACTTCTTGTGTTTAGCCCGCAAGAAGGCGGAGTGGATTAGGACGCACAAGGAGATGGACAGATACGTAGCACGTTGCCATTGGTAGACGCAGTGAGTCCCCCGCCATTCACATCCCATGAGTACCAAGGAGCGGGGCTTGTTGCATCGGCCAATGGCAACGCGCCGATTGGCTACTAACAAATTGAGTAGGTATCTCGCTTCTGGGCCCCACCGTGATGTATGTATTGTATCCACACCATCCATCCATTTGGAGAGATCATTTTAAGGATGATCTAAAGAATGAGACATCCAAAGCTCAAGTGGATGCCGCCAAAGAAAACAGTGGGAACAGTGATGGACTGTTGAAACCTTCCTAGGGCCCACCATATGGTCTATTTGAAATCCAACCTTTTCACAAGTTCACACAGACATGAAAGAAGTGAAAACAAATACAGCTTGATCAAAAACTTCTGTGGACCCAAGAAGATTTTAATGGTAGGAGATGATGAATCCCCACTGTTTTCTGTAGTGGGTCCACTTGAATTTTAGATCTGCCTCATTGTTTGGCTCATGCCCTAAAATTCTCTCTCCAAATAGATGGATGATGTGGATGCAACAAATACATCATGATGGGGCCTAAGGATTGAGCAGCGAAACTCGCTACTGTCAAGTTCCGTAGCTAATCCTCGTCCAAACAGCCTCTATCACACGAGAATCTCTCACCCAACTTCTCCTTGCATTTGCATGGGGAGACCATACACATTCACAAGTGGTGCACGATCAATCCCTTGAGTATTCTAAAAATCACGCTGTTATGAAATTCATGTGGGCCATACCCCTTGAATTTAGAAGTTTCATGCATGAATTTAGGCTGTTTCTTATGATGAGGCCCACTTGAGTTTCAGATCAGTTTTATATTCGATCGGAGTCAAGGCCAAACATCAAGTGAATAACATAATGGATGGCAAAGATTTCATGCACATTAAGTTGTTCGCCTCAAAGAAGTTTAGGTTGCCGGCTGAACGGCAGCGATTGGATGAAATAATAAGAAGATTTTTAGCTGTAAATTTGGTTTGTAAGTCATGGCCCACCTGATGTGTGAAATTGTCTGATTTTTCAAATCAGATATCTAAGCATTATTTCGAACTTAATGAAAGGCTCAGATCTCATACAAATAGTTCATATTTGCACATGTTGACCGACCTCCTGTTTTCATGGTTTGGGGTTTCGGAAATTTCGATTGGGCCCACCTTTATGTGTAATCGATACCGTCGATTTGGATTGCACTGGTGATTGAACACTTGTTGGGGCCTCAAAAGTTTCATACCAAGCAATCTGATATGTTCTACACTACCCAATAGTAGAATTTAGTAGTTATCATGACCCGTTGAATCTTGGTGTGGCGCCTATTTTTCTGATACTTGTCGCAAATCTGAACCATTGAACATTTTTATCATCTCATGTTAGGGTGGAAAATCCCAATGCATAAGTGGGTCCCATGTCAGGAAAAAAGTGGTAGGTGGCTTACATTTGTTGAAACTATCTATCAACCGTCCATTTTTCTATCCACTTATTGGATGGTTAAGTTCCAAATAATGCTTAGATATCTGATTTGAAAAATCAGACAATTTCACACATCAGGTGGGCCATGACTTAGAATTGTCCAAGTGTCCCATTTTTCATCATTAAAATGCACATGGAGTTAATTAAGATTAACTAATTTAATCACTGATCAGTAGACTTACTACTTTTGAATGATGGAAAATGCTTTTGCCTTTGTAGGAAACTACTACAAATGGAGTTCACTTTTTCTACCAAACAGGAAAAAGGGGTGCATTTTTCAAAAGCAAAAGCATTTGCCATCATACAAATGATTTATTGCAGTAACCATCCAATCTTTTCTAGTATAACCTATTTGAATCGCCCTTCGTCCTAGTCATTGATCAGATAGCAAGGATCTTCTAATCAAAGTGCCTTTTAAGAGGGACGAACAATCAAATGTCTTAACTAGATGATGATCAATGTCCTATATATCATATGGTTGCAAGGTTAGAGGTTTGTGTACCAACTGTACATATCATGTCTAGCCAAACGGTATGTAGAGTAGCAAGTTATATAAGTTAATGGATGGGACGGATGTCTAAACCACACCTTAGTGGGCCCCACAAACAATCAACAAAGTTTTAATGGATGGGCATCTAGGCTCAACTATTCATTTGGTGTGGCCCACCCAAGTCAGTCTGAGCCTCTTGTGCTTGCCCCATTCGGAATTTTGAGTTTGCTTTGCCTGGGTGCGGCCCATCGCCAACTTGATTTAGATTGATCATTCATTGATTGAACGGTCCTTACTTACCATGGTACCTGTATAGATTTCACTGGCCAAGCAAAATCAACAGTAAGTATTGTTGGCTGCAATGTGTGTTCAAGTCAGTGCCTACCCACCTGATTGGAGACATATCTTATTCTTATACCACTGGCCATAGCATCCACATATATAGGCTGCTCATGAACTAATGGTCTTTAGCCATGGCACATATGGGGATGACAGTTAGGCTATAAACAAGTGGACGGGACTAGCAAAACCATACCGCAACCATCTCTACACTTGTGTAAATGGGCCACATGAGTAAGTACAGGTAGGGATCAATACCATAAGTCACCTATACAAGAAGTAAGATGAAGTAATGCATTCTATGCATGTAATTGGGAGAAGACACAAGAAAATTAATCTAGTAATCATGAACACCATAACATAATCATATAATAAACCAAATATCCATAGAATGAATCATCTAAACAATTACCCTATTGCTATAACAAATGGAGCCTTTGATTGATAAGAGAGTTATCATGTTTTCCCAATGGAAACTAGGCTTTCCACATAGCCTTTGGTAATAGACCAAAATGAATGGTCGTGATTATAAATCTTGATCAGACAATTCCTTTCTGGGTCATAATAACACAACCCTTTGTTAGACTCCAGCAAGAGTTTTCCATTGCAAATCGATATGGTAACAAAGTGACACTCAGAATTAGAATTCTCTAAACATGACTCCATCACCAAAGGAAAGCAATATTCTTTGATCCATACATGTTTGTTGTGTTGAGAACTGACGCCTCAAATCAGTTTCACATAGAGACCACCGGCCGGTCGGTGGAGGTGTCCGACCGGCCGGCCACACAGAAAAACAGGCAGCAAGGCTGCTGGACGTTTTTTTGGCCTATCCGACCGGTCAGCCGACCGGCCGGTAGGGGTGTCCGACCAGTCGGACGACCAGTCGGCAGTGTCCTAGTGCAACACGGATTTGCGCGGTTTCCTTGCGCAAGAGGTTTCTAAATCCGTTTTTTCTTCCTATTAAAGGGGTATTACGAGTTTAGAGGTTACCAAGGTTGCAAAGGGGATTGAGGGAGCTTCTAAGTGAGAGAAAGAGCTTGGAGAAGAGGGTTTTCTTCTTAGGTAAGCTTGGGATTTCTCTTGTGGGCTTGGGTTTTGGGTCTTGGGTTCCATCTCTTGTAACTTCTGATATTATAGTGGATTATTGTCGCTTTTATGCCGTGGTTTTTTACCCGTGAGGGGTTTTTCCACGTTAAATTCGGATTGTCTATGTGTGAGTGATTGCATGCATTGTGATTGCATTGTGTGGCTTGTTTGATTGAATTTGTTGCTTGTGTTCGACTTTGCTTCCTCTGCCGGCTCTCCTATCCCAACAACTGGTATCAGAGAGATCGTTGGGGTGTAGCAGAAATTCGAATCTGAGACAAGAGCATGGCATTAGGCATGAGGTTCGATATAGAGAAGTATTCGGGGAAAAATAACTTTGAGCTTTGAAAGGTGAAGATGAAAGGCCCTCTAGTTCAGCAAGGATTGTAAGTTGCGCTCCTTGGAGAGCGACCAGAAGCTATGAAAGAAGAAGAGTGGAAGAAGATCGATGAAAAGGCCAATGTCTTAATCCAGTTGTGCCTGACAGATGAGGTCCTGTATAACGTCATGAAAGAGAAAACTGCGGCTAAAACATGAGCGAAGTTAGAGAATATCTATGCGAAGAAATCTCTTGAAAATCGCATATACTTGAAGCTTCAGTTGTACAAAAATGAGGATGACGGAGGGGGCCGATGTTGAGAGCCACATCAACAATTTTAATAGGCTTATTTGCAAGTTGATGGATGTAGATGAGCCGATGAAGGACGAGGATCAAGCGTTTATCCTGTTGAATTCTCTTCAAGATTCATATGAGTCACTTAAGGACTCTTTGTGCGCAGGTTGAAAGACTATTGGCGTAGAAACCGTTATCTTAGCCCTTCAGGCGAAGGCGATGAGAAGGAAAAGCGGTGGCGTGGGTCCCTCTACTGATGAGGCACTGGTTATGAGTGGGACGAATTCTGAGCAGGGTGGAGGATCTCCTTCATCGAGATCTAAATTAAAAGGCAAGTGAAGACACAAGGTGAGATGCTAGAATTGTGGGGAAGAAGGACATGTGAAAATGGATTGTTCGAATCCTGAGAAAAGGCAAGAGAGATCTGGAGGTTCTTTTAGGGAAGGAACTAATACTATAGATGACGGTGGTGACGGTTGTGATGTATTGACTGTATCCGGCATAGAGCCTCTTGGTGGAGAGTAGTTCTTGGATTCAGGGGCATCATGTCATGTATGTCCTGACCGAAGCTCATTCATGTCATACAAGGAGTATGATGGTGGATCGGTGTTTGTGGACGATGACTACGCTCGCAGTGTGGTAGGGATTGGTTCGGTGCGCATTAGGATGTTTGATGGAGTCGAACGGATCCTTGAAAGTGTGAAGCATGTCCCTAAGATGAAGAGGAATGTGATATCTCTTGGTGCAGTCGAGGCGAAAGGGTGCAGGTTTATCAGCTACGATCGATATTGTAAAGTGGTGAAGGGAGCACGCGTGATGATCAAGGCACGGAGGTGCAATAATTTTTACAAGGTGATCGGGAGCACAATTCATGGTGGAGCTGCGGGATCGATAGCGGGATCCACGGTTGTTCAAGTGTGGCAAGAGAAAAAGGGCCACATGAGAAGAGCAATAAGGCGTGTGAAGATGCAAGGATAGAGTCGATGGAGCATGAGAAGCAACGTGACTATAATGATGACGAAGTAGAGGTGGAGATTGTGCGTGGCCAGGAGGTGCATGGTGATTTGAGTCGTGGTGGAGTTTGTTGAGAACTGACGCCTCAAATCAGTTTCACACAGAGACCACCGGCCGGTCGGTGGAGGTGTCCGACCGGCCGGCCACACAGAAAACAGGCAGCAAGGCTGCTGGACGTTTTTTTGGCCTATCCGACCGGTCAGCCGACCGGCCGGTAGGGGTGTCAGACCGGTCGGCAGTGTCCTAGTGTAACACGGATTTGCGCGGTTTCCTTGCGCAAGAGGTTTCTAAATCCGTTTTTTCTTCCTATTAAAGGGTTATTATGAGTTTAGAGGTTACCAAGGTTGCAAAGGAGATTGAGGGAGCTTCTAGGTGAGAGAAAGAGCTTGGAGAAGATGGTTTTCTTCTTAGGTAAGCTTGGAATTTCTCTTGTGGGCTTGGGTTTTGGGTCTTGGGTTCCATCTCTTGTAACTTCTGATATTATAGTGGATTGTTGTCGCTTTTATGCTGTGGTTTTTTACTCGTGAGGGGTTTTTCCATGTTAAATTCGGATTGTCTATGTGTGAGTGATTGTATGCATTGTGATTGCATTGTGTGGCTTGTTTGATTGAATTTGTTGCTTGTGTTCGGCTTTGATTCCGCTGCCGGCCCTCCTATCCCAACATGTTGGTCCATAAGCATCGATATTTCCATCCACCTCTGACAATCATAAGTATCCCTAGTGATCACCACCAAACAAAGACAACCACAAAGCTCTATGAGAAGCATTGGTAAAGTTTCCAAATCATTATTGTGATTAGGAAAATTCTTAGGAAGTGGGATTATCCTTAATTTTTCATCTTCGATGTCGAATGGAAGGATGAAAACATATTCTTTAAATGACAAATAGGTGCCGATCATCCAATATAAAACTCCGTTTGCAGATGTGGCTCCTCTCATGGATATAGTATGAGAATTGCGACCATTAATTAGTTCATGAGGGATATCATTGAGTGTTCTCCATGAGTTAGTTCCCAATGTAAAGACTTCGAATTGGAAAACGGAGAGGCCTGTACCATAATCTCGGTGGTAGAACAATTGGACCACTTTGTATTTCCTTGTCGATGGATGGAATTCGATTCCAAATTCCATTTCAGGTTGGAATAAGTCATCGATTAACATCTCTTGAGCCAAGTTACTTTCGGGTAGAGCTACGAATTCGCCGGTCGTAGGGTTGCACATGTGTAAGTTGTTTTCTCCCCGAAGACAAATTAAGCCATTAGAAGATGAAAAATCAAGAACACATGCATGTTCTGGTAGAGTAAGCTCACCTTTATCATGTGAAAATAGGCATAATTTAGAATTTTCGTCAAGTGAAAGTAAACAAAGTTCTCTTTCTCTTTCTTGAGTATGACACTCTTTTTCCTCGAAGCACAATGTAATTAGTGGTGTTCTTGGATGATGCACGATCCATCTGTAAATTAATGAAATGTGAATCATTGATCAAAGTAGACCAGAGCTTGCACACACACCTGAATCTTAGTAGTGATTTGCAAGGAACACGTGAGACCACCTCCCTGATAATCTGATGAGGAATGTGATAGCAAATGTGAGATCCTTCCATCCCTCTCTCTCTCAACTAAAGGAGATAGAGAGAATAAGAGAGATTGACGGGGTAGAGTTTAGCCTAGCACTTATATCATTGGGGACGTGGGGTGACCCTACCACCGCAGACGTCCGGAGTGGCAGGACCATGTGGACCCACTGTGATATATGTGTTTCATCAATGCCGTTCATCTGTTTTTCCAATTCATTTTAGGCTATGGGCCCAAAATTGAAGCATACCCAAAGCTCAAGGAGACCACACCATAGAAACCGTGGGGATAATGGCGACCACAGTTGAAATCTTCCTAGGGCCTCCAATGAATATCCAAAGCTCAAGTGGACCGCAACAGTGGGGATAATGACGTCCACCACCGTTGAAATCTTCCCGGGGCCCGCACTAATGTTTGTTTTTATCCAACGTGGTCATACGGCCAGTCACATAGCTTGATCCAAAACTCCTGTGACCCTCAAAAAGTTTTCAACAGTAAGGGTGTAATCCTCGCTATTTCCCATTGTGTGGTCCACTTGAGCTTCAGACCTGCTTCATTTTTGGGCTCATGCCCTAAAATAAGCTGAAAAATTAGATGGACAGCGTGGATGAAAAATACATCATGGTGAGCCCCACAGCGTCACTACCCAATCCGCTTCTGCTGGATATCACACAGGAATATTAATTTTCCTTAAATTGAGATTTGAGAGATAGGAATGACCCGGATAGTCATCCAGTCTGACCCGACTTCTCCTTCTTGCATGGGAAACAGTACCGAAGGGTCCACCTTGTCTCACTGATGCCATCTAATCCCTCCCTCCATCGTGGATCACAAAGATAAAGGGCTTTCCAAAAATCTCACTGTTATGAAACTTATGTCAGCTAAGCCACATGAATTTAGAAATTGTAAGCATGATTTTATACTGTTTCTTATGGCGAGGCCCACTTGAGTTTTGAAGTAGTTTGATGTTCGGAGTTAAGGCCAAATATCAGGTGAATAAACTAATGAATGGCATAGATCTTGTTTACATTAAAGTTAGTTATTCACCCTAAAGAAGTGTAGGTGCACCTTACTTGTGCGCAGAATCATCATTTTTCTTTTATTTTTAATTTTTCTAAGTTTTTCGGTTTTGCAGGCTAAACTCTAGTGTTTAGCCCGCAAGAAGGGGAGCGTATGGGAGCGAATTAGGTGTTCCCCCTACCCGTGTGGCTCACCTTAATGATTTTATGCATATCCACTCCGTCCATCTGTTGCTCCAGACCATTTTATGATGGTCTCCCAAAAATTAAGCAGATTGAAACCTCAGGTGGACCACGCTAGAGGACACAGTAGTGATTGAGTGCTTCACCATTAAAAATTGCAAAGTGCCATCATAACGTTTTCTTTATGTTTATTCGCAATCCAATCTATTGATAATGTCAAGAAGATCTGGTTGAAGGGAAATTATAAATATCAGATTGATTTAAACTTTTTGTGGCCCACAAAAAGTTTTTAATAATTATTCATCACTGTTTCCATTGGTATGGTCCAACTCAAATTTGAATCTTCTTATGATTTGACATAGAATCCTAAAATGAGATGTAAAAACATATGAATGGTGTGGATATACAAAAAATACATTGAGGTGGGCCCCACATGGTTATGGTAACACCCACTAAGCTGTTACCGGGCGCAGATGAGGCATTACTCGGCTAGTGCAGGTGTTACCCTGATCGCGGGTAGGCCTACACATGGGTTGGGTTGGGTTGGGTTGGGTTGGGTTGGGCCCAATCCTAAACCGAACCTAAACATATTTAAAAGGTTCGAGTTGTGACCGGGTTAGGCTGACCCAACCCTAACCCTACCCTACTTGTAAAAGGGTCAACCCTAACCCTATCCTACCCTATATGCTAAACCGAGTCGGGTCGAATGGGGTTAGGATTATGTTAGGCTTATTTATATTCTTTTTAACTTTGTATATTAAAACAAAAGTGTTTAACCCATGATACCCCTAACATGGGGCCCACCTTAATGATTTATTGTATATCCACGTCGTGGGTGAGAGTCCGCGAGACGTCGAACCAGCCATGTGGGTGAGACCCTAACCAAGAGGCTCACCTCGATGTATATGTTGTAAATCCACGCTGTCCATCTATGTTTCCGTATTATTATAGGACATGATCCCGAAAAGAAAGCAGATAAAAGCTTTAAGTAGACCATACCACAAAAATCAGTGGTCATTGAACTCCCACCATTAAAAGATTCCTAGAGTCCACCCTAATGTTTATTGACAATCCAACCTATTGATAATATCATTAAGATATTTCTAAAAGCAATAAACCAGTATAAATGGGGCGGTTCGAGTCGAGTGGAACGGGTCGGGTACAAACAGGTTGGGGTACAGGTCGGGTCGTGTGGGTTTGGCATGTACCATAAACTGTACCTAAATTAAAAACGGTCTAGCCGCATTCAAATTGTATTCTCGGCTGTGTCGGGATGGATCGAGTTTCTACCGAATTGGGTCGAGCAGGTTGATCGGGCAGACGTGCAGCCATAATCATGAGGCTCCCCTTGATGAATATATTATATATCCACGTCGTACATCAGTTTCTCAAGATCATTTTAAGAAGTGGTCCACAAAATTAAGTAGCTTCAAATCTAAAGTGGACCCCACCACAGGAAACAACCTCCTATTAAAAACTATTAGGGTCCACCTAGGGCTCACTATAATGTTTATTTTGCGAGAACAGATTGGCTGTTACCGTGGAAGTGCTTAGGTGGGTGTTACCCTAACAGCATGGGGCACATTTTGATGTAGTTTTTTACTGTCCATAGTGACCATTAAAAACCTCTTGTGGGCTACAAAAGTTTTGGATCAATCTAATCTTTATATTTTCCCTTAATCCAGATCTTCTTGACATTATCAACAGGTTGGATTGAAGATAAACATTATTAAAAACTTATTATAGGCTCAATGGAAATTTTAATGGTGGGGCCTCAATCACCACTGTTTCCAGTGGTATGGTTCACCTGAAATTTGGATTGCCATAATTTTTGGAACACCATTCTAAAATGGATTGGACGTCTGGATATTCAAAATATCATCCATGTGGGCCACATGGTGGGGTAACACGCACTAAGCTGTTCCCTTATTTTCCACCCAACCTGTATAAGGTCAAACAGACTTATATGAAGGTAAAAATACAAAGATAAGCTTGATCTAAAAACTTTTATGGCATCTAATACGTTTTTAATTGCCAATCGCCATAGTTTTAGTGAGCTCCATACCATGAGGTTAACCCCCAGTAACACCGTTACCAAGGTGACATCTAATCGACTACCGCAATAAGTAGAATTTGCTTGCCATTTCTTCGGCTTAAAATTTAGATTCCAGCAAAATCTAATTTTAATTGGCATTTGGCTGCAAATTCCAGGCAAACAAGATTCCATATGAAAACCTAAATTGGCTGAAATTAAGATAAGTAGAAACAGTGACGGTTTCTTTAGAAGGGAAAAGAGGCGGATACTCCTAAGGTGGTGGCCACCTGGATGTATGGGTTGTGCATCTATGATGCATGCGTTTTATATCCACACAGTCCATCCATTTTGAGAGTTTAATTAAGGCCATTAACTAAAAAAATGAGGCAGATCTAAATCTCAAGTGGACCACACCACAGGAAAACAGCGTTGATTGAACGTCTACCATTAAAAACTTCTTAGGGACCACTGTAATGTTTATTTTCCAACCTGGCCATCTATCTTGCGGGACTACTATAGGCCAGGGGTCAAGTTCTCAGGCAGATCCAAAGCCCAAGTGGACCATGCCACAAGCAACGGTTGGATTAGACAGCTTTTTACATTGTTTTCAACCAAACAGCGAGTTCTTAGATGGAATCAGGGTTCAATCCAGTCTTATGCAATTTTGGATTCCAACACTTATCTAGATTATGCAACCAAGCCATTATAACTCTTTTTATGTCCACCAACGTGTTACACACGTATGTAAATTTTGAGGGAATCGGATTGCCCCTGTTGTGTTGAAGTCATAGGCTCTACCAAGTCCACATGATGTATGTGTTATATCCACACCATCCTTCCATTTTCTGAGATCGTTTTAGTGTGTGATTCAAAAAAAATGAAATAGATCCAAAGCTCAAGTGGACCACACCACAGAAAGCAGTGGGGATTAAATGCGTAAAGTTGAAAACTTCTTTGGGGTCAAAGAAGATTTTATCATTCTTATATTGCTTTTCCCCTTCATCCAGGTCTGTTTGACCTCTTGAAGAGGTTGGATGGCAAATAAACATCATAGTGGCCTTTAGGAAGGTCTCAACGGTGGGAGTAATAGTACCCACTACCTTTCTATGGTGTGGTACACTTGCACTTTGGATCAGTCTCATTTTTGAACTAATGTACAAAAATAATGTCGCAAAATGTGTGGACAGTGTAGATATAACACATATATCATGGTGGGTCCCACAGAATTTAGTGTCGTCAACACACCATTGAGGTCGGTGGTGTGGGGCACACACCAATCCCCTTCAGTTTTGAGCTCCTCCACGAATCCAGATCTTCTGCTCGGGTTCAACAGGATTTTCCTGTTTGTGCCTGATTGGTCCAGCTCAGCGAACATCAGCACTGACTGCATTAAATGCAGCTTTGCTGAGCTGGACCAATCAGGTAGTAAGCAAACAGGAAAATCCTGTATAGAGAACCATGGTAGAACAACAGTGTGATAAAAGATTTTCACCTCTAGATTTGTTTTGTTTTGTGCATTGTGGCCCACCTAAAGGGTGAGTTTGTCTGATTTTTCAATTCATAAATCTAATCCTTATTACCAACTTGATGAAAGGCTAAGATCTTGTGCAGAAACTTCATATTTGCACATGTTGAGGTGTACGGCTCAACACAAATGTGATTATCAATCCTCTCTGGAGCAAATCCAACGTCTCATGTTTGGCCGGCAAGAGGGGGAGCTAGTGAATTAGGTGTTTCCCCGGCTAAGGCGGGTGTTACCTTAATGAATATATTACATATCCACTCCGTCTATCAGTTTCTCAATATTATTTTAGGATGTCTCGAAAATTAAGCAGATTCAAATCTCAAGTGGACCCCACCACGGAAACGACCTCAGGTTAAAAACTACTTAGGTGGAAGCTAGGGCCCACCGTAATGCTTTTTTTTTTTTTTTCATCCAACCTATTGATAAAGGTCAAACGAACTTAAATGAAGGGAAAATACAAAGATAAGCTTGATTCAAAGCTTTTATGACACCTGGTAAGTCCACCTGAGATTTGGATCTGCTTTATTTTTGGGATCTCGAACTAAAATGAGATTGAAAAATGAATTGACACAATAATATATAACACATTCATCAAGGTGAGCTCCAATGCTGTGAGGTTAACACCCACGAACACAGTTACCCGAGTAGGATGTAATCATCTCCCACAAGGAGAAGGAAGCGGATTGGCTGGCGTACCCTACACCAGCTACTTTGCTGACGTGGGTGCAAGTCGCCAGCACGTCAATCCTTGAGCTACACCACAATCATGTGTTTAAATTATCTACACCTTCCATCCATTTTACAAGATCATTTTAGGCATGATTCAAAAAAATGAGTCATATCCAAATTTCCGTGGACCACACCACAAAAAGTAGCGGATACAATGATTCTCACCGTTAAAATATTCTTAGGGCCCACCATGATGTTTATTTTCCATCCAAACTGTTCATAAGGTCACACGGACCTGGATGAAGGGTGAAAGAAAATATCAGATTGATCCAAAACTTCTGTGACTCCCAAGAAGGTTTCAATGGTAGACATTCAATCTCCCGTTGATTCTACAGTGTGGTCCACTTAATCTTTAGATCTGTCTTATTTTTTGGTTCAACACTTATAATGATGTCGCCAAATGGACAGACGGTTTGGATATAACACAAACCTCATGGTGGGCCTCACAGAACTTGGTGACGTAGATTCACTAGTGAGCACGCTCCCCAAGGAGAAACCTATTTGCTTTCTTACACGTCCACCAACGCATGTAACACTTATGTAAATTGTGTTGACGTCACCAGGTTCAATGGGCTATATGAGCCCAAAAATGAGGCAGATCCAAAGCTCAACTGATTAATACCCAACCGTTTATCACTCCCTGATAAAATATCTTATGATGTTATTGGCCTCCCAGTTAGAGGTGGGAAACAATCCAATCTGAGTCAACCATGGATTAGATCGGATTGTTCGGCTGCTTGAGTGGGTGTTCGAACAAACATTCGAATAGGGTGGCTCTGTTCAAATTCGATTTAGTCTAGCCTAATCATGTTCGGGTTCAAACATATGAATTTTGGACAATTTTTAATAAGTTTAAACAATTTCGCTTTTTTCGCTTGAAAATATTTTTTCTACTACTACATAGTAAATACTGATTTGTTCACAAATTATATATCATAAATGACAAATCATAAGGTTTAGCCACAACTAAATCTCCAATGAACCACACCATAGGAATGACATTATGATGGTATTAAACATCACCGTGGACTCCAAGGAGATTTCAACGGTAGGAATTTCCCTACCACCTTTTCCTTTAATGCGGCTCACTTGAGTCCTGGATCCAGATCATTTTTTGTCTTACATCCTACAATGTTCTCACAAAATGGATGGATGGCGTGGATTCCTTGTAAACATCACGGTGGGCCTCACCTAGATTTCCAGCGCAGGAACTGCGCATGGCTTGTGATGCGAATTACGTGGGTTGGCTCATGGCTAATGATGCAAACACCTGCCAACAAGCTAGTGTCAAAGCTCTATGAGCCCCACCATAATGTATTTGTTTTATCCACTCCATCCATCCATTTGTACAGCTCATTTTAAGGCATTAACAAAAAATTAGGCACATACAAAGCTCAAGTGGGCAACACCACAGGAAACAATGAGGAGAATGATGTCCACCATTGAAACCTTCCTAGGGCCCACAATCATGTTTATTTGTCATCCAATTTCTCTCTCTCTCTCTTTCTCTCTACACCCCCACACACACAGAGTCAAATGAACGAGTCGGTCAATATTCTAGTCAAGTTCAAGTTCGAGTTTGAGTCCAACAAGACTGTGATTAAAACCGACTCGAATTTTTTTTCGAACACACCTGGCATGTTAGAACGAAGTTCGAACAAGAAGACTTTATGTTTGAATAAACTTTTACCAAGTTTGAGTCGATCCGAACGGTTAAACTTGATTCGTGTCCAGCTCTACTCCCAGTGGGGATGACCTGATATAAATGGTTTGGATGGCATATGAGCATCAAGATGGAGCTCAAGAAAGTTTTAACGACTGTGGTCGGAAGGCTACATATGGACCGGCTATGATTTACCAATCAATGTAGATTTCCAACCATGGGTAATCCATGGCAGGGCCCACCAGATGGTCAATCTGGATTTCTTCAATGTAGATTTCCTACCATGGTAGGGCCCACTAGAGGGTCAATCTGGATTTCTTTACAACCGGGAAATTTATCCCCTTGAACGCTAATTACCATCAGTATTTGAAGGATAATTACAAAAAACTGCTTTCGTCTATTTTTGAAAACATGCCTGCTTTTCTATTATTTAGAGTAATCCCGGGTTGTATGCCGTTATATTGTATGTGTTCGATTTCTAGCTAGGGATCCAAGCTAGGTGGGTGTTTGTTAGAAATCCATCCGTCCACATGTTTTACCCAATCATTTTATGACATTAGCTCAAAAATGATCCAGATTCAAAGCTCTAACGGACCACACAACAGAAAACGTTTTATGCTCACCGTTTAAATATTTGTGGGGCCACAGAAGCTTTGAATCAAGTGATAATGACCTTTTAAACGGTTATGAGTGGTTTGGATTGCATATAAATATCACTATGGAGCTCTGAAAGGTTTTAACGGTTGGGAGCCCCTTTCCACTGTTTCTAGTCATGTGGTCCACTTGAGTTTCAGATGCACCTTATTTTGGGAGCGGATTAGCTGTTACCCGGGTAAGCTTAGTGGGTGTTACCCTTACAATGTGGGGCCCACCTTGATGTATTTGTTGTATATCCACGCCATCCATCCTTTCTTCCATCTCATTGTAGGACGTGATCCCAAACCTTAAGAAGATCAAAATATCAAGTGGACCATACCAGTAGAAACAATGATGGATGACCATTAAAAACATTTTGTGGGCCAAAAAAGTATTTGATGACAAATAAACATTATGAAAACCTCAAGATGGGCCTTTTGGAATTTTTAATTATGAGGCACTCAATCACCACTGCTCCACTGGAGATTTGGATCTGCCTAACTTTTCGGACAACATCTTAAAATGGATTAGAGAAACCGATGGTCGGCATGGATATACAGCAAATAATTAAGGTGGGCCTATGGTAAGGGTAACACCTAAGCTGCTCCTTATTTTTTACATTTTGGGTTAACAAGAGCTCCCAAAAAGTAGGGCGTGATTTGGGTGGATTCGGCCAGGTATGTGGATCCTTAACTGTGGGGTCCACTGTTATGGATGTGCCTTACATCTTGTAGACACCCCACCTCAAGATGAAAGGATGATAAAAATTAAACAGTTTGGATGGATGGTGATCCATACCCTTAATTCAAACCCTAACCCTATATTCAAACCCTAATCCATGTCTCAAATCCTTAATCCTATCCATATCCAAACCCTAATCTATGTCCCAAACCCTAATCCATGCCTTAAACCCTAATCCATGCCCTATACCCTAATTCAAAATCATGATCTATGTCCAATACCATAACCCAATGGGTTAGCTTGGCGAGTCAACTCACCAGGTCTGCTTAGCCCTTTCACCCACTCAATTCACTTAGTTAAAGCTCGAACTGAACCTAAATCCAAGCCTAGTTCCAAGCCTTAGCTACAGAGCTGAGTTGGGCAACAAAGCACCCCAAACCAAAGGAGAAAATTAGAAGTGTGTAAGCTTAGTTCCAAGCCTTAGCCACATAGCTGAGCTAGGCAGCAAAGTACCCAAATTGAAGGAGAAAATTAAAAGTGTGCAGCTTTGGGGTCTACTTGCACAAAGCTGGAACTCCTGCTGCAGACGGGTGACACCCTAGGTGCCTTCCACCCTTAATTACCAGGTGCCTTCCACCCTTAATTATAGAAAGGGCCACTTGTGGTGGCTATAACCATCCCCACTCCTAAATTTTTAGGCATCCACTCAAAAGTGGACGTATAGAGTAGATTTCTCAAAACCATCATGGTGGGCCCCACGTGTGGCGGGGTTAGTTCCGTTGTTGAAAACATTACCTCATCCAGCTTGTAATTGCGGAGAGAGGGAAATGAATTAGGTGCAGCCCCGCCTCAGCCCTGGACATAGGGCCCACCTCATTGTATATATTGTACATCAACGCTGTCCATCCGTATTTTTCAGATTCTAATCTCAAGTGAACCAAAACACACAAAACAGTTGTGATTAACCATTTGAAGGTTCCAATGAGCCATAAGAATTTGGGATTGAGATGATATTTGTTTTTTCCCTTCATCCAAGTCTGTGTGACCTTATCAACATGTTAGATTACAAGTAAACATTAAGGTAGCCCCTAAGGAGCTTTTAATGGTAGGTGTTCAATGACCATTTTTTCCTATGATGTGATCCACCTGAGGTCAACCCAAGGCAGGATTTTTACTGTAATAGCCCCAGGTTTTCCCAATGTTACAAAAGTCCAATTTCTTGTGAGGGTTATCTTTTTTAGCACCCACATGAGAAATTGCAAACTTTTCGATTGAAAATACCCTTTTGACCACCTGCTGCATTGCCGATTGTACTTGGGAGTCTCACACTCAACTATTCCCTTGGTGCAGCCCACCCAAGTCATGGATTGGCCTGATTTTTGGGCTTATCACTCAACATGAAAGGACACATCTACAAAATCAGCTTAGTTTGCAACTGCAGCTCCTCACCTAATTTCAAGGTTGTGGTTGAATTTGTAATAAACAGACTTGTGGGTTTGTCTCAACACATTTTGAATTGGTCAGTCCAGGCCTCTTGTGCTTGCCCTAATCAGAATTTTGAGTTTGATTTGCCTGGGTACGGCCCATTGCCAACTTCACTTGGATTGATTCATTGATTGAATGGGCCTTATCATGGTACCCGTGATCTTATTAAGATGGGTAAAACCATTTTTTTTTATCCATTAGATGGGCCACACTATATAGATTCCACTGGCCAAGCAAAATCAACAGAAGTCAAGAAGTACTAAAATAAAGTAACGCATTCATGAACACCGTAACATAATAAAAAACCAAATATCCATAGAGAAATTCATCTAAACAATTATCTATTGCTGTAACAAATGGAGCCTTGGATCGAGAAGAGAGTAATCATGTTTTTCCGACGGAAACTAGGCTTTCCACATAGCCTTTGGTAATAGACCAAGATGAAGGGTCTTGACTATAAATCTTGATCAGGCAATTCCTTTCCGGGTCATAATAATACAACCCTCTATTAGACTCCACCAAGAGTTTTCCATTGCAAATTGATATGGGAATAAAGTGATGCTCGACATGACAATTCTCTAAACACACCGGCGCCAAAGGAAAGGAATATTCTTTGATCCATACATATTTCTTGTGGTCCACCAACATCCATATATCCATCCACCTCTGACTATCACAAGAATCGCTAATGACAACAAAACAAAGACAACCACGAAGCTCGACGACAAGCATTGGCAAAGTGAACATTTTCAACAAATTATTCATGGGATCTGGGGAATTCTTAGGAAGTGGGATCATCTTGAATTTTTCATCTGCGATGTCGAATGAAAGGATGAAAAAATCATGTTTAGATGAGATATTGGTGCTGATAATCCAATATAAAGCTCCGTTTGCGGATGTGGCTCCTCTTATGGATATAATTTTGCAATCACATCCATTAAGTTCATGAGGGATGTCAATGTTGACTGTTTTCCATGACTTAGTTCCTAATGTAAAGACTTCGCATTGGAAAATGGAGGGGCCTGTACCATGATGTTTATGGTAGAACAATCCTACCACTTTGTATTCCCTTGTCGATGGATGGAATCCGATTCCAAATTCCATGACAGGTTGGAAAAAGAGATGCACAGGGAGATCATGAATTAACATGATCTCTTGAGCCAAGTTGCTTTCGGTAGAGTTACGAATTCGTCAGTTGTAGGGTTGCATACATGTAAGTTGTTTTTTCCCTGGAGACAGATTAAGCCATTGGAAGATGAAAAATCATGAACATATCTTGCGTGTTCTGGTAGAGTAAGCTCACCTTTATCGTGTGAAGATAGGAATAATTCAGAATTTTCATCAAGTGAAACTAGACAGAGTACCATTTTTCTCTTTCCCAAATATAGCGTTGTTTCTCCTCGAAGCACAATGTAATTAATGGTGTTATTGGATGATTCACGATCCAAGTGCAAATTAATGAAATGTGAATCGTTGATCAAAGTAGACCAGAGCTTGCACACACACCTGAATCTTAGTAGTGATTTGCCAGGAACACGTAAGAGCACCTCCATCAGAATCTCATGAGGAATGTGATGGCATCCGTCAGATCCTTCCATCTCTCTCTTAACTAAAGAGGAGAGAGATACGGGTAGAGTTTAGCCTAGCACTTATATACACCATTGGGGGACGCGGGGTGACCTGCCACCACCGGGAAGCGGATTGCGTAGTAACTCCGCACGCTCTGTGGGGCCCACTGTGATTTACCTATTTTATCCACTCCGTCCATCCATCTTAACAGAAAATTTTAGGTATGGAGCCAAAAAATGAAGCATATAAAAATCTAAAGTGGACCACACCACAGGAAAAGTGTGAACTGAATGTTTACCATTGAAAAGTTCTCGGAGGACACAGAAGTTTTGGATCAAGCTGATATTTGTGTTTTCCCTTCATCCATGTCCATGTGAGCTTATGAACGGGTTGGATGACAAATAAACATCACTATGGGGCCTGGGAAGGTTTCAACGGTGGAAATCATTATTACCACTGTTTCCTGTGGCATGGTTCACTTGAGATTTGGATATGCTTAACTTTGTGGGCTCACTGTGATGTGTATGTTTTATCAATGCCTTCCATCTGTTTTCCTAGTTCACTTTAGGCCATCGATTCCAAAATTGAATCACATCCACAGCTCAAGTGGAACCCAGTGGGGATAAGAAATCTTCTTATAGGGCTTTAACTGATGTTTATTTTTCATCCAACCTTTTCATAAGGTCACATAGACCTGGATCAAGCAAAAAAAATGAAAAAAAAAAAAAAAATACATCAACTTGATACAAAACTTTTATGGTACCCAAACAATTTTCAACAGTAAGCATTCAATCCCCACCGTTTCCCATTGTGTGGTCTGCTTGATCTTTGGATCTGCTTCATTTTTCGGCTCATGCCCTAAAATGAGCAGAAAAAATGAATGGATAACGTGGATTAAAAAAAAAAAAAAACATCACGGTGGCCCAGAGCTTAACCACCCAATCCGCTTCCGGATATTATATAAGAGTTTTAATTTTCCTTAAGTTGGGATTTGAGAGATAGGTATTAGCCGCGTAATTCCATGGGAGACTATAGACATTCACATATGTTGCATGTGTTACAATGTGGGGTTTATTGATGCCATTCAATCCCTTCCTCCAATGCGCATCACCATGATAAATGGTAATTCCAAAAATCAGAGCTGCTATGGATCTCATGTGGACCACACCACATGAGTTTAGAAGTTTGAAGAATGAGTTTAGACTGTTTCTTATTGTGAGGCCCACTTTTGTTTTGGATCAGTTTGATGTTGGGAATCAAGAGAAATATCAGTTGAATAACCTAATGAATGGCACACATCTCATGCACATTAAGTTGTTCACCATAAAGAAGTGTAGGTGCACCGTTACATGCGTACGGAATCCCTATTTTTTTTTTTTTTTCCTTAAGTTTCTCGGTTTATCCCGCAAGATGGGGGAGCGGATTAGGTGTTACCTGGCTAACACGTTAGTGGGTGTTAGTCTGATGGTGGAGCCCACATTGATGAATATGTTATATATCTACACTGTCCATCCGTTTCTCAAGATCATTTTAGGAAGTGGTCCCAAAAATTAAGAAGATCCAAATCTCAGGTAGCCGATACCACTGAAACTGGAAACTATGGTGAGTGATAATTAAAAATCTTATTAGAGGTCATAAAGGTTTTGAATGAAGCTGATCTTTGTATCCCTTCACCATATCTGTTTGAGATTATTAAAAGGTTGGATGGAAAACAAACATTATGGTGGACCCTAGGTAGTTTTTAATAGTAGACTGTTTCCTGTGGTGTGAATTGACAGCATGGATCTAGGTTTTGAGGGAAATCCATTAAAGTGGGCTCCAACAAGAAGTAGAAACCTAGGTTTCTCATAACTCATGTAAATTTTGAGGCATGCGGATTGCTCGTGTTGTGTTGACATCATCAGATTCTTTGAGATCGTTTAGTGTATAAACCAAAAGACCCTTAGGAAGGTTTCAACGGTGGGAAAATCATTGTCTCATCCACTAGAAGCTAGGTGGGCCCACTACCATGATGTTTGTGAGAAATCCATCTTGTCCATCTGTTTATACATTCAGATTATGTTAAAACTTGGGCCCAAAACTGACTGCAAATCCAAAACTCAAGTGAGCCGCACGAGCTGAGGATTAAACATCCACCACAGTTGAAACATTTGTAGGGCCACAAAAGTTTTGGATCAAGGTATTTTTTGTTTTTTTTGTTTTTATGTTTTCAGTAGTTCATCCCAGTAGTAATGACCTTATACCAGTGGCTGAAAGGGTATTTACAGACTCAAAAAGAGTTCGCTCCAAAGAGGCACAATGCCTCAGCAGAGCAGCAACTTCTATTGGTAGGGCTGCAAACACACACTTAAGAAAATGTTTGCCCATGGATGGAGTATAACGTTCAACCGGTATTAAGAGCTCATGTCTGTATTCTTAGGCAATGGACACTCTCTGGAATAGAAAGGGTATAATTGTTTATGATCCTGCCATGAAGAAAATGCACATTTTTCGTCACGTGACTTTCCTAGGATATATGAAAACAAACTCCAACCCCCTCTTAACCGATGTAGGACAAACCACGTGACTTTCCTAGGATATATGAAAACAAACTCCAACCCCCTCTTAACCGATGTAGGACAAACCACCTCCCCACAGAGGAGCTTAGGGCATGCAACACGCATGCATGGGGCCTCCCCCTCCTTCCTGCCTACGTGGACCTGGGGCATTGGCTCGGGCAAATAACCTAAGCTCTGGTACCACGGTTGTGTCACACCCAAAAGGCTAACCTATTAAGTGGAGTAACCCCAGGATGTATGAAGACAAACCCCGCCCCCCCTCCCAACCGATGTAGGACAAACCAACATTTGCGACTTTTTGCCCCCATATCCACTTCTGCTTCACTGATTAGTCAACGTTTTGCTGGAGGACAGTCTCACAGTGAGAGTGGAATCATTTTAGATCTACCCAGCTGAAAAACGTATGGTTGCGCCTTTGAGGTAATTCGCTTTGAAGCTGGGCCTGTTGTTGAATCGAAATACGGATGAGATTAGAGACGCTATCATTGAGGCAAACGATGCAATAACTTCGATTGGAGCAAAGCCTATATTACTTATAGCCACCGGCGATTGTTTGATCTCTCTTTTAAATTGAGGGACTTAGTTGAAAGAATTTCATTACATATCTATCTTATACGGGATTTGATTGTGGTTTGTGGCGATGATGGACACCAGATAAGTTAGCAGTAGGCATTTACCTACACACATTTTGCTGTTGTGCGGCCCACTTGAGTTTTGGATTTGCATCATTTTTAGGCCCATGTCTTAGAATGATCTGAAAAAACGGATGGATGGGGTGGATTTCCCACAAACACCACGGTAGGTCTAAATTAGCTTTCCAGCGCAGGGAGGTCATGACAAAGGCTTTGGCAGGAAATCCGAGTCCGCCAGCGAAGAGGAGACCGTCACCTCTCTTCAAGTACAACAACGCACGAGAGATATATGTTATGTTAATAAGTCTTCATTTCCAATATTCTAATAAATTAGCCACACGAAATTTGGATGGGACGGATGTCTAAACCACACCTTGGTGGGCCCCACAAACAATCAGGAAAGTTTTAATGGGTGGGCATCCACGCTCAACCATTCCCTTAGTGTGGCCCACCCAAGTCATCGATTGGCCTATTTTTGGGTTCATGGCTCACCAGGAAAGGACACATCTACAAAATCAGCTTAGTTTTGTACTTGCCCTATTCAGAATTTGAAGTTTGGTTTGCCTGTGTGTAGCCCATTGCCTACTTGATTTGGATTGATTCATCGATTGAATGGGCCTTGCCATGGTACCTGTGGTGTTAAATAGATGGATAGAACTATAAAAGCATTTTTGTGATCCATTAGATGGGCCACACTATGTAGATTTCACTGGACAAGCAAAATCAACATAAGTATTATTGGAGACATTATCCTATTCTTGTGCCACCGGCCACAGCATCCACATGGGCTGCTCATTGGATGAAAGGTGAAGGTCCCATTGAAATGGGCCACAGTCTGTACAGGTAGGGATCAGTACCATAAGTCATCGATGCAAGAAGTAAAATGAACAGGTAGGGATCAGTACCATAAGTCATCGATGCAACAAGTAAAATGAAGTAATACATTCTATGCTTGTAATTGGGAGCAGACAACTAATCTAGAAATCATGAACACCATAACATAATAATAAATCAATTATCCATAGAGAAAATCATCTAAACAATTACCTATTCCTCTAACAAATGAAGCCGAAGCCTTGATTGAGAAGAGAGTTATCATGTTTTCCCAATGGAAACTAGGGTTTCCAAATAGCCTATGGTAACAGACGAAAACGGATGGTTGTTATTAAAAATCTTGATCAGGCAATTTCTTTCCAAGTCATAATAATATAACCCTCCATCGGACTCCAATAAGAGTTTTCCATTACAAATCGATATGGGAACAAACTGCTGCCAGGATTCAAAATTCTCTAAACAATCCGTCACCAAAGGAAAGCAATATTCTTTGATCCATATATGTTTGTTGTGGTCCACCAACATCCATATATCCATCCACTTTTGACGATCACAAGAATTCCTAGTAGCCACAAAACAAAGACAACCGCAAAGCTCTACGAGAATCATCAGCTGATTTACCATTTCCAACTCTTCATAGATGGGATTGGGAGAATTCATAGGAGATGAGATGATCCTAAATTTTTCTTCTGCGATGTCGAACGAAAGGATTTTAAATGAGAAATAGGTGCAGATAATCCAATATACAGCTCCATTTGTGGATGTGGCTCTCATGGACATAATGTGGTAATCACAACGATTAAGTTCATGAGGGATGTCATTGAGTGTTCTCCACGATTTAGTTCCCAATGTAAAGACTTCGCAATGGAAAACGGAGGGACTTATAGCAATGTCAGGATCTTGGTGGTGGAACAATCGAACCACTTTGTATTCCCTTGTCGATGGATGGAATCCGATTCCATGTTTCATGATAGGTTGAAGCCAGACAGGCACAAAGGATTCATGCACAAAGGGATCGATTAACATCGCTCGAGCCAGGTCACTTTGAGGTAGAGTTACGAATTCCTTGGTTGTAGGGTTGCACACATGTAAGTTGTTTTCTTCCAATAGACATATTAAGCCATTGGAAGATGAAAAATCAAGAACATATTTTATGTGTTCTGGTAGAGTAAGCACACCTTTATCTTGTGGAAATATGGGTAATTCAGAATTTTCATCAAGTAAAAGTAGACGGAGTTCTCTTTTTGTCTCTCCCAGAACGAGCATTGTGATTTCATCTCGAAGCACAATGTAGTTAATGGTGTTCTTGGATGATGCATGGTCTAAGTGTAAATTAATGAAATGAGAATCATTGATTAAAGTGGACCAGAGCTTGCACACACACCTGAATCTTAGTAGTGTTTTACCAGGAACACGGGAGAGCACCTGCATCAGAATCTCATGAGGAATGTGATGGCATCTGTGAGATCCTTCCATCTCTCTCCCAACTAAAGCGGAGAGAGAGAGATTGGGTAGAGTTTAGCCTAGCACTTATATAATTGGGGGACGCGATGTGACCCGACACCATCGACCTGTGTAGTGGCAGGACTATCTGGGGTCTCCTGTGATGTATGTGTTTTTATCAATACCGTCCATCTGTTTTCCTAATTCATTTTAGGCCATGGACCCAAAATTGAGGCACATCTAAAGCTCAAGGGGACCACACCAGTAAGGATAATGGCATCTACGTTGAAATATTCTTATGGCTCACATAGATGTTTATTTTTCATCCAACCCATTCATAAGGTAGAAAGAGAGAGAGAGAGAAAAAAAAAAAAATTTAACTTGATCCAAAACTTTTATGGTCCCCAAAATGTTTTCGCTTAAGCTTTGTATCTGGTTCGTTTTTCAGCTCATGCCCTAAAATGAGCTGAAAAAATGGATGGACGGCGTGGATAAAAAAAATACATCACGGTGGGCCCCACAGCGTCATCAACCAATCCGCTTCCGGATATACATAAGAATTTTAATTTTCTTTAAATTGATATTTGAGAGATAGGAATGAGCTGCGTAATTATCCAGTCTGACACGACTTTTCCTTCTTGCATGGGGGACTATACACATTCACACGTGTTGCATGTGTCACAATGTGGGGTTTCCCGTGGTTTACTGATTCCATCCAATCCCTTCGTCCAATGCGCATCACCAAGATAAATGGGGATTCCAAAAATCATACAGTTACGAAACTGATGTGGGCGACAACACATGAATTTATTAGTTTCATGCATGATTTTAGACTGTTTCTTATGGTGAGGCTCATTTGAGCTTTTGATCAGTTCTATGTTCGGCGAAAAGGCTAAATATCAGGTGAATAACCTAATGAATGGCGTAGATCTCATGCAAAGTTGTTCACCATAAAGAAGTGTAGGTGCACCGTTACATGTGTAGGGCCCCACATGATGGGCAGTGGACATTAAAGTGAGGCCCATATGATGGATGGCCCACATTGAGGTGGCCTCAAATGATATACGGTCCACATCGAAGGTTGGCCCTTAATGATGAATGGCCTACATCCAACGTGAGCTATATGAAGAAAAAGAAGAAGAAAAAAAGGTGAGCCTCGCGTGTTGGATGACTTACATTGAAGGTGGGGCTCACATGATGGACAATCCACATTGAAGGTGGGGGCCATATGATGATGAATGGTTGACATAAAGGTGGGCTTCAAAGGATGGATGAGCCACATCAAGGTGGGCTCCACATGATGGACAGTCCATATCAAAGGTCAGCCCTAAGGATTAGTACTGGCCCATATCCATGCCGAGCCTCACATAATGGATAACCCACATCAGAGGTGGGGCCCACATGATGGGTGATGGATACTAAGGTAAACCCCATATGATGGACAATAACATTAATGGTGGGCCACATACAATGGATGACCAACATCAAAGGTTAGCCCTACATAATGGACAGTGCACGTTAAAGGTTGGCTCCTAAAGATGAATTGCTCACATCAAAGGTGGGTCCTACGTGATGAACGACCAACATTAAAGGTGAGGCTCACACAATCAATAATCACATCAAAGGTTGGCCTCACATGATAGATAATAAATATGAGGGTAGACCAAACAAACTTGAGAGATAAATTCCTATGTGATATTGGAAACAAAACATGCATTTTTGGCTTTTTTATTTTTTATTTACCAAATAAGCTTATTTACTTAATAAGTAGAAACTAAGACAAGCTACTTAAGGCATAAATAACTTATCTAGACTCTAGAGTAACTTATAATCCAAACACTCACTTATACTGTTGGGCATTTATTGAATGGTTAAAAGTGAAAAATATCCAATGATCTTATTTAAAAGAATAAGTGTCCACTGATCAAAGGTTACGATTGTTTAACAAATCTAGATTTTGTTGTGTTACTTAGCAACATGTGGTTCCACCCTTAGTCTGTTTAATTTGAGTCAATATATGGCCATTTATCAGCTATAAGTGCCTATGTATTAATTATCTAACTTGCCAAATTAGGTCAGAAGGCAAGCACTTCCCATTTGTAATTGTACCACAGTGGGTGTAAACAGTAACCCCCTTCGTCTTCCAAAATTACAGCAAAGATTGAAGATTGCAATCGCCTCACGCATGGAAGTCGTGAAACTGCAGGATTGCAGTGCAGATTATCTGTTTGTTTGATGACAGGGATGTGTAAAGCTGTAAGAAAGTTTGGAGAGCCAAAATGACCCTGCACCTACCGGTAATAGTCCCAAAATACTGTACTAGTTACCGGTTGCGTATTGTAGAAGATATACGAGTATCATGTGCTTCAAAAATATTATTTTCATCAACTACGCCCCACCTAACTTTCAGCACACAATACGACATGCAGATAGAGATAGAGAGAGAGAGACGCTTACTTGCGACTAATTATACGTACAACTAGTTGGCTTGTGGAGCCCACCATGGTTTTTGTTTGTTTGACAATTAAGATTATCCCATCAGGAGAATAAGATGCTGATCCAACTATTAAGTGGGGTACACTATAGAAAACCATGAAATAACACCTAAAAACTCCACATTGACATGGAGCATCACATTTTCATAGTTGGATTGTCCTAATTTTCCGCGCATCTTATTTTATGGTGGGACAACTTTGCTGGATGGACAAGATATCATATAAACACCATAGTGGCCCCCACACACCAACTAGTTGCATGTGAGCATTTCTCATATAGAGTGATGTTCGCACGCAATTAGTTGTACGTCCAATTAGTTGGCATGTGAGGTCCATAATGATATCCGTACAGCATCTCACCTATCCATTAAGATTATCCCATTATGAAAATGAGAGATGCCCCCAAAATTGGGTTGATCCAACTATTAGGTGGGATATACTAAAGAAAATAATGAAACAACGCCTAAAAACTCCACATTATATTGAGCAACACATTTTCATGGTTGGATCGTCCTAATTTTGGTGCATTCTATTTTAATGGTGGGACAACTTTGCTAGATGGACAAGATCCCATACAAACATCATAGTGGTCCCCACACACCAACTAGTGACATATAACTAGTTGCGTGCAAGGATCACATGGATCTACCTTGTTGTTGGGTTAGTATCCTAAAATGATTGGAAAAAATAGAAGAATAAGGTAGACCTAAGAAATACATCATAGTGGGGCCCATGCAAATTTCACACATCAAGAAATTTTGTTACTTATAATGTGGTGTCGCACATTTCCTCAAGAGAGAAGAAATCTGGAAGTGTTGGTATGAGGAACTTCCATGGGCCCAACATGATGTATGTGTCAAATCAACACCTTGCATCCATTTTTTCCATTTCATTTTAGGGCATGAGACCAAAACTTAGGCTGACCCCAATCTTATATGGGCCACATTGCAAGGAACCGTGGGAATTAGATGACTAACATTGAAAAAAATTTGGGGCACAAAAGGGCTTTGATCAAGTTGATATTTGTGTTTTCCTTTTATACATGTCTTTGTGAGCCTATGAAGAGGTTAGAAGGCAAATAGACCTTACGCTAGACCCTAGGAAAGTTTCACCAATAGTTGTTTAATCCTCATTGCTTTCTGTAGTGTGATTGATTTATGCATTGGATGTGCCTTATTTTTTTTTGGATCCCTCATGAAGTTTTGACCGTTCATTTTAGGGCATGGTATAAAAAATGAGGTAGATCCAAATCTTAGGTAGACCATACCACTAGAAATAGTGGTGATTAAATCCCCACCATTAAAAACTTCATGGGGGCTACTAGGATATGTTTACTTTCCATTCAAACCATTGTTTCCTGGATATGATCCACCTAAGATTTGGATCTACTTCATTTTTGGGATCATACCCTAAAATGAGTTTTCAAAATGGTTTGAATTTACTTCACTTTTTGGACCATACCTTAAAAATGAGTTTTCAAAATGGATAGATAGCCTAGATATAAGGCACATACATCACAATTATGTGCCCTATAGTATCCCATCACCTTCGCTTGCCTTCAACACAAACAGTCCAAACTCTTAGGGGGTAGCATTTGGCATCTCTACCAATTAGAGCTTATTGGCTTATTTCTTAAAAAATAAGCTTTTAGACTGTTGGGTGAAAGTCTAATCATAGTGCTTATTTGGTTATAAAGTAGCAAAAAAGTTCTGCTTTTATAAGTTAGGGAGGGGCTACTTTTTAAAATGGAGTTTATTTAAGCAGGTAGACATCTTGGACTACTTTTTGGCCAAGTTTGTCTCAAACTTTTCAAGTAATGCCTGTTTTATCATCTTTTCTTCTCTTTATAATCACTTTGAGGTAGGCCCACATGATAAATGACTCATATTGAAGGTGGGCTCCACATGATAAGTGGTCCACATCAAAGGTGGGCCCACATAATGCATAGTTACATTAGAGGTGAGCCCCACATGATGGATGGCCTGCATCAAAGTGTGGCCCCACATGGTGGATATTGAATGTGGGACCCATGATGGAAGGTTGGCATTAAAGGTGGGCCCACATTAAAGGTGGCATTAAATAGTTCACATCAAAAGTGAGCCCCACATGATAGATGGTCTGCACATGCACATCAAGTGGGTCTCATTTGATGGGCAATCTAATCAAAGGTGGGACCCACATAATGAATGGTGGTCATTGAAGGTGAGCCTAGATCAAGTGGGTCCCACCTAATGGACAATGCACATCCAAGGTCTCACATGATGGATGACCCATATCCAAAATAGGCCACATGATGGATGAGCTACATAGAAATTGCGCCTCACATGATGAATGGTGGATATCAAAAGTAGAGGTGGGCACAAACCAAGCCAGCTCGAAAAGCTCGGCTCAGATTGGTTCGAAAAAGCTCGGCTTGGATTGGTTCGAATGGAAGTTCAAACCAAACCAAGCCTCTAAGTCAAGCTCGTTTGAAAAAACAAACCAAACTCAAACTAGGGTAGTTCCGACTCGGCTCAGCTCGAAGCTCGATTTGATTCAACTCAGTTTGATTCAGATCGTAGATTATAAGCACACTGTTTCCTGTGGTGTGATCCACTTAGCTTTGGATATGATTCCATTTTGGGATCATGTCCTAAAATGATATGTAAAACATATGGATAACATGGATAATACATATACATGATGACATGGATAATACATAATACATTTACATGAATACACACTGTTTCCTTGCACTTGTAAGATTATGCTTATGTACTTTTGTTTGGAAAATACTCTTACATGTCTATTTTGAAGTTGCACTCGTTTGGAGGATGTTAAACATCATATAGTAAGACATGTTTGTACCTTTTTTTCCTAACTTTTTAAATTCTTTTCTATTTAAATAAATAAGGAAAAAAAGAGCCACTGTTTGTTTGAACTCGGCCCTAGCCTGGTTTGAAATTTTCAACCAAGCCGATCCCGGCTCGAACCAAATTTTTCTAGAGCAAACCAAACTCGGGCCGCATGGGTAGGCTCGAAACCTAAACCAAACCGATCCACAAACTGCAGTGGTACAAAAACAAACCAAACCAAACTAGGGCTAACTTGGCTCGGCCCGGATTGTTGCCCACCTCTAATCAAAAGTGGGCCCCACATAATGGACAATTCACTTCGACGGTAGGGCCCACACTATGGACACAACAAATGTGGACCACACATAATGGGTGCGATGGTTAGTGGACATTGAGGGGCCCCACATAAAGGATAATTAGCATTAATGGTGGGCCCTACATGATGGATGATGTACATCAAGGTGGGCCGTTAATGATGAACGGACGACCCACTTTGAAGGTTTGGCTCACACAATGGATGGTCCACATCAAAGGTGGGCACAATATGATGGCTGATTCACATCTAATGTACGAGATAATGGATGGCCTAAATGTCATAGAATATGAAAAGTGTAGTGATCCGTTCTTTTGTTATTTGGGGCATGATTTATCTATGGTGAGATCCACTTAAACAATCATTTGGATTGCTCTTATAATAGATTTATTGTAATCTTTAAAAATGGAATCGTCTACCCTAAAAAAAGCTCTTATTTGAAGGTTTTACTAAACATGCTTATTTTAAATATGAGTTATTCTTGGACTTGAAACATGATTTTACCAAACGAGCTAATTTAAAACAAGAGCTAGAACAAAAAGAGCCTATTAGAATAACTCGTATTGAATTAGAGTAAAGATGTCTAACAAGCCTTTAGTAAAAGAGCTACTTGACTTGAAGGGTTGTTTTGTCATTTTTGAAAATATCGACTATAAACATCATAAAATGCTAAAGCCATTAGATATCAGGCATTGGAATGACTAACAATGTAAAGTATAGGCTTGTTAATTTAATTATTTTAAAATTAGGTGATCATAGGTCGGTGGGCTGGCAGATATAAGAAAAAAAAATTTATTTTTAATTTGTACAAGTGGGCCCTTAGATTGATAAGCTACCCATAGAATTAATATAATGAACAAAAATCAAACCTCACATGCAGGTCACGGATTCATGGGTTTCGTAACGGTAGGTGACCATCTTCAGTTTCCCATTAGGTTTTGTAGGGTAATCTAGAGTTAATTCTAGTATGCCGACCATAGTAATAATTTGTGAAAAAGTACGCAGGGTTTGGTAGAATACATCCTAAGGTATTGCAATGGATGCATCTGGACTATAGGGGCTGCTTATACAGTGATCTAAACCATTTATAAGATATGCTTCACTGTCGGCAAGGATACCAAATAATTAAACTCTCCTATCTGAGTATGTTAATTAACCTTTGATTATTTAAATGTTTCCTGTTGAATATCATCGGTCGCTTTGACTGTGGCTTTGTCGGCCATTGATTCGGTAGTCTAGGATTTTCCAATCTCTGAGATTTTTGAGGAACCCACCTCCATTGTTGTGTTTAGTCAGATAAACAATTTGAATAACTGAAAATGAGGCCATATTCATCCACTATGGCTCTGATGAATCCTATTACAGCAGGTTGGAATTAATGTATTCTATCAAACATCAAAGTACTAGGTGTGCAACTAAATTACAAGAAATTAATTTTAATTATGTACCTCAAAAGGCCATAAAAGGTCAGGTTATAGCCAATTTTTTTGTCCGATCATCTAGCTAAAACAACGGGCCATGAATCCTAGGAAATCATCAGTATCTGCCAAGCTAGCCTTTCTACTTGGAGGTTAATGTTTGATGGCTAAAAACTTGATCGGTCAGAAGGTGCTGGAATCGTTATTACAGTTCCCACTGGTGAAATACAGGAGCTAGCATTTCAATTAGAATTCGAATGCACGAATAATTAATTAGAGTATGAAGCCTTGATTCTCGGCCTTGATTTGCTATGCGAATTCAGAGCCCAAAGGGTTGGGGTCTTCTGCGATTCTCAGTTGGTTGTTAATCAAATTAATGTGACTTTTAAGTGCGGGAATGAGAATTTACTTCCATATATTGCAATGGTATGGAAGATGCTCTAATGTTTTGAAGAATTTACTCTGACATTCGTTCCTAAGGGAGGAAATGGTGATGCCAATGGCATGGCAAAATTAGCTTCTGGCTTGAAACTCTGCGAGAGAAATCTAATTAAGCTTAGAGAGAGAGAGAGAGAGAGAGAGAGTAGATTTTCTAAAGATTTTATGTTGGGAGGAGATAATTCTTCAACTTACAGAGATAATTTTATGATACATAGGTAGATTTGAAGAATGGATGCGGGTATCCCACAATCTACAATTTTTTTTATTTTTTTATTTTTATTTTTTATTTTTTTATGTCAGGGTGTTCTCACCCCATTTTAAGCCGAGAGTACCATGAGGATGCCCGCAAACCACGTGCATCAGATAATCCTGGAGAGAAGAATCAAACTCACGTCTATGAAGAGCACACCCACAACGCTTGCCGTTCGCACAAACGCAAGTGTGCGTTCACAACCTACAAAGTTGTTGGAACTAATTCACCAAATACGATAAATTCTTATTATTCTAATATTGGTCCCAACGGTGAAAATCTCAAGTGACCACTGACTCTTTTAGTTTTAGACAATCATGTGATTATCACCAATAGAATGTCCTTATCAAGATAAAAATCTGATTTTACTTTCACCCTCTCTCTCTCTCTCTCTTTCTAATAATAAATTTGAATTTCTTGACCAACCTAAAATGCGACATGTAAATAATTTAATAAAAAAAATAGATAGGTAGTTCTATATAAGGAAGTGGGGAGAGGTATTGCCATCATCCTCATCCTCATCCTCATTCAGAAAAGGGAAGTAAGGACAATGGCATCTCTCTCATTCCTTGCCACCACCACCAGTATCAGCTCCCCCCTCCACCGCCGCCACCCTCGTAAGGTGGTGCCTTCCACTACCGCAAGGCGTTTTCGTATGTCATCTGATCAAGTATCTAATACTACTGATACTAGTGTTGGTGATGACAAAGGGTCTTCTATTCTAAGGATGGATAGACGAAATGTTCTCCTTGGTGGTTTGGGAGGAGGCCTGTATGGTGCAGCTAGCCTTGGCCTACTGGGAGGCGGAGAGCCACTAGCTGCAATTGGCGCTCCCATTACAATACCAGACCTAACCAAATGCCATAATGCCACTGCAAGTGATGTCGGCGAGGTGCAGTGTTGCCCGCCTTACACCGACATCAGCACGGCTATCGACTTCACACCCCCATCTTCGAAGCCCCTCCGCATGAGGAAACCGGCTCATCTCTTATCTAAAGAGGAGGTGGCCAAGTATAAAGAAGCTTATAGGTTAATGAAAGCTCTCCCAGAAGATGATCCAAGGAGCTTCATGCAGCAGGCCAGTGTTCATTGCCAGTATTGCAATGGTGCCTACTACCAGGCAGGTACCACCGACACGGTGCTGCAGGTCCACTACAGCTGGTTCTTCTTGCCGTGGCACCGCCTCTACCTCCACTTCCACGAGAGAATTCTCGGCAGCCTAATCGGTGATGACAGCTTCGCGCTCCCCTTCTGGAACTGGGACTCAGGATTAGAGGGCATGAAGATTCCAAGCATCTTCACGGAGGACACATCGTCGCCTCTATACAATGAGAAGCGAAACCTCAACCACTATCCGCCGGCCATTATCGACTTCGAGTACTCATGGGGCGCCTCCCCTCCAACAACAGATGAAGAGGTGAAAGCACTGATCCAAAAGAACCTGTTGCAGATAAGCAAAGCCTACTCAGAGTCATTGACTTCACCTGAGCTATTCATGGGAGGAGTGTTGAGGGCAGGTGGGGAGCTGAATTCTCCAGGTAGCTTGGAGACGATACACAACGGTGCACATTTGTGGGTTGGACCTGATGAAGCCCCTCACATGGACATGGGCAACTTCTACTCAGCAGGGCGTGACGCTATGTTCTACTGCCACCACTCTAATGTAGATCGAATGTGGAGCATCTACAGGGCTATGCGAGGCCACAAGACCGAATTCGACGACTCTGATTGGCTCGACTCTGCCTTTGTCTTCGTGGACGAGAACAAGCAATTGGTCAAATGCAAGGTGGTGCACGTCCTTTCTCTTTATTTTATTTCTTTAATCGTTATTACATGCATCCAAGCGAGCGGATTAGCTATTATCCTGGTATCACCTTAATGGGTGTTATCCTAACCGTGTGGGGCCACGTTGATGTATTTTTTGTATATCCACACCTTCTATATGTTTTTCATCTCATTTTAGGTCTCGATCTCAAACCTTAAGCAGATCCAAATATCAGGTGGACAACACCGCTAGAAAAAATGACGATGACCATTATGATATTTGTATTTTCCCCCTTCATCTTTATTTTCTTGACATTATCAACAGGATGGATGGAAAATAAACATTATGAAAACCTTCCGATGGGCCCTTTGGAATTTTTAATGGTGGAGCACTCAAACGCCACTGTTTCTTGTGGTGTGCTTCACCTGAGATTTGGACATACATAATTTTTCAGACCACATTATAAAACAGGCTGTAAAAACGGATGGACGGCATGGATAAAAAAAAATCCTAAAGGTGGGTCCCACGGTAAGGGTAAATCCCACCTAATCCGCTCCCAATATTATTTGCTTATTCATTTCTGTATTTGTAACTTTTAATTAAACTAAAATAGGTATGAGTGTGTGTTCGTAAATTGCAACTATCATTAATTTAATTAATTCAACATCCTCTAACTAGCTAAATATGAATGAAATAAACAGGTGAGTGACAGCCTAAGCACCCTACAACTCCGGTACATCTACGATGATGTGACACATCCATGGACAGACAAGGGCGTTCGCAAGAAGGTGCAGAAGTCTAGAAAGAAGAGTCCATCAATGTCTTTGGTCTCATGCACTGAGTTCGGATCTACGTCCAAGTCCCTCACCAACACCATTCGAGTCATCGTCTCTAGGCCTAAGAAGTCTCGATCCAAGTCAGAGAAGGAGGAAGCTGTAGAGGTGCTGTTGATCTCCGGCATTCAGGTTCCAATGCATGGTCCGTCCAGGTTCGATGTCTATGTCAGCAAGCCCTATGGAGATGATCTGGCGGGCCCTGACCTTGGGGAGTTGGCTGGCTACTTCCTTGAACTGCCCCACCATTTCCACTCTAAGGGAGGAGAAACCAAAACCCACAAGTTCGATCTCAAGTTGGGAATCACCAACTTGCTGGAAGATATTGATTGCGAAGCCTCTGAGAAAGTGATCGTTTCTTTGGTCCCACGTTTCGGAGATATCAGTGTCGGAGGGGTCGGTATCCAACACCTCAACACCGACACTAGCTCGGCTTAGAGAAGAGCCACTCCCTCACCTGCTCCTGTGAAGTCTCTCTCTCTCTCTCTCTCTCTCTCCTCTCTCTCTCTCTCTCTCTCTCCTTGTCTACGTTGAAATAAAGAATAAATAAATAAATTGGAGCTTGATGTCTACTCTAGTGATTGCCTGCGAAAGCCTTTGCAGACATCTCCTGCGCTCAGAATCTAGGTGGGTCCCACCGTGATGTTTGGGAGAAATCTACGCCGTCCAACCTTTTTTTGAATTCATTTTAGGTGTTGAGACAAAAAATGAACGGGATCCAAGACAGGGGGTGTGAGTGCTGTGTAAAAAAAGAAACAAGTACACATGTGCAGGATAGTTGGGCATAGGATAACACTCAAGTGGACCTAAAATGTGAGATTTGAACGTCCACAGTTGAAATATTTGTGAAGCCACAGGAGGTTCGAATTAAGATAATATTTGTTTTTCCAGTTCATCCCAGTAGTAGTGACGTTATGAACGGTATGGATGTCATATAAACATCACTGTGGACCCCAGGGAGGTTTCAACGGTAGTAATTCACCTACCCACCTTTTCCTTTAGTGAGGCCCACTTCAGTCTTGGATCCGGTTCATTTTTGTTTTCTTGTCCTTAAATTAGCTCCCAAAACGGATGGACAGGGTGGATTTATAAAAACACATCACTGTGGGCCCCACCTTGGTTCCCAGCGAAGGAAATTCCTGCGCAAGGCTTTCGCAGGAAATCCGCGCCCATAGATAACTACCTTTATACATACATATATGTATTACAAATATTGAGTCCCTGATACACATACAATACCATGCATGGTTGTTTTAGATTGACAAGGGGCTGGTGCAATGGTTAATGTACGCAGTTCATGTTGCCCAATGAAACACCACCATGTATACACTCACGTACAAATGACCCAGTTCACGTCGCCCAATGAAACACCATCACGTTCGTACTGATGCCCTAAGAAATTTTTGATCCATTCCTAGTACCGCTGAGTGTTAGCACTCATGTACGACCGATGGGAGATAAATTGTACCCATTTATATCCATCTATATCCTTGAGGACACATAGCTTACAAAAAGAAGAACGACTTAGAGAAAATGCACATCATTGGTTGAGAAAAGAAAACTACTGTTTAAAAGACACATGATCATCACATGTGTGGCATGTATGATCTGCAGCATATGCAAGAGCCACTGATAGCCCTGCTAATGCCGGATATCTCATAATCTAGTGCGCTCGTGGAAAGAACGTTTCACGAAATCACATCAATATGAGAATTTTTCTAGAGAGGATGTAAATTTTTGTAGTAAACGTTTCCCACTGTCAATCAGTTGTTGGCCAGGATCTCATGCACATTCAAATGTCGGGTTACTAGCAACATTTTAAAATTTTGGTGGGGAAATGTGCATTATCCTGATTACAATCAATGTATGGTGAGAGGTATTTGGTACACATTCGCTTATAACTAGAATGCATGCTATTTTCCCATTACTCTGGGCCACCATTTCAGATGTAGAGTGAGCAGCATATTTATTATTGGCACAACTGGTTTGGAAGAAGGCCGTATGAAAGCAAACGTAGTCCGTTAGATCTAGGCCCAATCCTACTAAAGGCAGGTCACATCCAGATTGAAGAAATTGATTAAGAATAAAGAGAAATTGCCATTTGATATGTGAACCATAAATCAGCTATAACTTTCGATCTGACCTATAAATTTTGATTGTCATGGACCAGCGGTGGTGAACCGACGTAGCAGGTAGCATAGGTCCATTCCAACTCAGAATTGTAGTAAGTTTTAATTCGAACTAGGTGGATCACATATTCACATTCAAATAAAGTCGTCTATCCACTCGATAGCCCGGCAATAGAGGTAATTAATTTGTTTAAATCATATGTCCGCGAATTGCAGTTGATATCATCCGAAGGAATGTATAGTGTGATTTTTGAGCATATGATCGCCAAAAGCGGGTTGCTTGTAGAGATCACACAGTCAATGATGTCCCAATCTTCAGTCTGTAAAAAGAAAAGCAAATTAATAGTAACTAATTAAACATTGTACACGTGGCATGCAAGCACTAAAATCCAAACCCTTGAAAGAGTTGGGCCCAGTACTGTAGATGGGACACAACCCAAAAACAGATTGATCACACAATCCTAATCTCTGGGCATTTGTTCGATCGTTAAATTCCGAACATTGACCATTTTCATTTAATCGTTTTTTGGATGTCCTAAAATCAGCCAGTTAGGACCATCTGGTCGGTGTTATTTTTTAGTTGTGATCCATCTGAACTGGGCCACATAATCTGGACGGTCAATTTAGCTACATGTAGACCATTTGCAGGTGTGGCTGCATGTCTATAATGTTAAGGGTCAACCATTAAATTGTCATCGTTAGATCATGGCCACCCACAACAGCTCCGATCACCCGACCATCTTGCATGTGGGCCCCAAGTGGATTCCAATGCTAGCGGGGCAAAAAGTCCCCACACAAGCAAGAAAAACTCTATTAAAAGTGCTTTGCCATACCACCCTCTGTGTCCAATGGGGTGTCCCCCCATGTAAAAAACTGCACTGGCCATGAATAAGATCGGTCCATTAATCAGGTGGGTCACAGTTTGTAAAATAAATGTACGGCTGGATGAAGTTTTCTAATCTGTTAACCTGTTTCTAACATTCACATGATGAGTGGACTAACCTAATTTTTGGGCGACACACCCATGAACGGCTTGGATAATTGCACTTGTCTGCCGTGCTGGAATGCAAGTTGATGTGTGGATGGCATGCCTTCGGGCTCAGATTGGGTACTACCCACCAGGACCGCAACGGGAGACGGACGGATATGTGTCACCTCAGCATTGGTGGAGAGCAGGTGAGACCCAGCTTATGTGACAGGTCTATCAGCTCTCCACTATTACTGAGGTGTGGGTCCCACCTGCTTTCCACCAATGCAGAGGTGACACCTCTCCAGCTGCGTCCTGGTGGGGGTAGTACCCAATCCGAGCCCCATGCCTTGTACACCATTGCAGGATAATAATGGAATGGAATTGTCATTTATACTCTAAAATTAAGGATGAGTTTCCTATCCCGGTTGGAACTTGGTTTGTAGATGGGGAGCCATACATGGTTGGTCTATTCAAGTCATTGATTGACATCCTCATCATGGATGGACCATTCCTAGAATATCTTTTCAACTAGTCAACTCTCAACCTTTTTGTTATTGGCAATGCATGTACACGGGATGTGGAATGCCTCTTACCCCTGGGCCAATCTTTAAGCGCCCAACCAGATCTGTGTGGGAGCCCACCCTTATGCATCTGTTTAGTCAAGTCCTCCATCTCTTTTCTAAGATTATGTTAATTAGATATGGGCCCAAAATGAGATAGATCCAACGCTCTTGTGGACAGTGGACTACACCAAATAGTAAGCTTGGGTTATGTAAGTTGCATTAAATGCTATAGTCATATCTGGTGTTGTCCACTAAAGCCTTGGATCTATCTCATTTTTGGGCCCCATGCAATATACAACTCAAACCAAAAAACTATGCAATGTACAAAGAGGACTGCTATAAAATGTTGATCGAGTACTGCCTGTAATCTGGTGCAGTGCTGTTGAGTTGACTAAAGGTCCAGTTGGACCAACCAGAGGACACAGTACTGTTCTCGGTGGTGGACCAAGGTTTGTTTTGATTGACTTGTAGATTGATATCTCGATTAACCATAGGTGTGACCGACGGAATACGTAAATTTTAAAAAGTGTGGATTTTGTTTAGATTAAATGACATTATATAAGCGTTCTTATATACGTGATCAAGGTATGGTAGAGAGCAGCCTACACAATTTCTAAGATTTTGAAGGGAGAAGCTAGGGTTTTTATACTGTAAGGGATTTCATCTCTTGTAAATCATCGTTCATAGTGAATTGATCATCACTTTGATTATGATTTTTTTCCTTACAAGGGATTTTCATGTTAAAATTTTTGTGCTGTCTATGTGCTCAAATTTTTTTATTCTCCATTGCATGTTTAATTCATTCTAAGCTGTTGCTTCCACTCCCAACACAAAATGCCCTCCCTAAACATGACACACTTAAATATAAGAGAGATCGAAAACTCAAAGTGGGCCATACCACATGAAATAGTGGCAGTGTAGACACTCACAATTGAAACCTTTCTCAGACCCACTGTAATAGTTAGATGCCATCCAACCCGTTCATCAGGTGATTCCTACCTGAATGAAGGGAAAACAAAAGAAACAACCCTGATCCAAAACTTCTGTAGCCCCACTAAGGTTTCAAAGGTACGAGTTCAGTCCTCATTCATGTGGACTGAATGCTACCCAACAATGACCTAGTTTAGAACAAAGGATTAATGACTCAGCGAAGGAACAACTGCCCCGGCAGAGTCTACGTGGGACTAGGTCTTTTGAAATAACTCATTGTTGCGTATTGGAATTTTGGAGTTCGTTCTATACTACTTACGAAGTTATCATTAGCTGTGATATACATGTACTACATTTGTCATTTTCCATTTCCATTGGTAGAAATTTACAGTATGTGATTCACCACTAATGCCCTTCATGTGCCACATGTGTCAAGTTGATTGGTTCTGCATGTGTTATGCACACTACTGTATATTGTCAGCTTCCCTATACACACCACAGGTGCCATATTTAAGCACCCTCATGTACCACACATGCTACGATACATTTTTTCAAGTGTTACACTTTGTTAAGTTAGAAGTGTACAAATATTCATAATTTCAATTATGGACATAAATATTAATTAAGCAGCTCATCGACGTCCTGATCATCTCGACAGCTTATGCCCACCCATTCTTCTTGCCCCAAATGGAATGACTCTCATCAGTTCGTTGTACCTTGACTCAAGATCCCATGTCTACTTTTTTTCGTCCACAAATCCCCACCCATCTGAAGGCCTCGAAGTCAGATCGCCCCTATCTAGTAAGTTGCACTCATATTTTTTTGTCTTTTATTTGCCAAGACAACATTACGGCCGTCCCCCTCATTCTATATATGTTGACCCTAGTCGGGTTGGGTTTTTGGGAAGCCTGTTCCCAGCACGCTTACAACCCTATCTGCCTGCCAGTGTTATTGGGAATTCTCCCATTCCCTGATCAGAGGATCGGTTGGATGCGTGATCCACTCTACAAGGAGTGGTATGGACATAGATTATATCATCATGACCTCTCTTTTCTCATCAACCGGGCCACAATTCACGAAATAAATGGACGGATAAAAATATCCATCTATTTGTAATGTTATGACTGACATGAAGGGTGGAGCATGCAGTCTGATTTTTTGGTAGGGTTCCTACATGGTGGGACCCATGGGATGGATGGCTTGAATCTCATGCCAGTATACCACCGTGGACAAGCAGTGATGTGTACAGGAACTGCTCAATCCATGTGTGGGCTTGGCACACCTCTGACAATGAAAAGAAGGAAGAAACAAAACCCAAATACGATCCATAAAAATGATGCCAGGATTTTATTATGTATAAGGTCCTTGGACAGGCAAAACTACGGTGATAGTTCATCCACCACACATCCAGCGAATAGATAGAGAAGATCCCAGACCGTCCAAAATTGCAGACCCCATCGTGCATGGTCTATAGATACAATATCACAGGGTTTCGAAGGTCATTAACCATTTGATTCTTTCCATAACCCTGATTCCAGTCTATTCTTTGAATGAACCCTACAATTTCAATGGTCCAGATTACCACACATGTATGCCATACATTGTGCAGATGAGTTGATCACTGCAGTCTACTCCACAGCTGTTGGATTTCAGTTCATAGGCAACTGGGCCCAAAACCGGGCCCACCATAAAAGAAGCGGTTTCCATTAACCGGGTTACCAAATGTGATGTCTTGGGCGTTGTAGCAACCTGGCCTAGTAGCAAAGGACTTCGCCCAAGATGGTTGCTGATAGCTGTTTTTGTCATCCAACACATAGATGTTCCTGAAATAGGCAGCCTTTCTATAGCCCTCCGATGGGAAGTGGCCACTCCCCATTTGGGTGTGTGTGTGATGGCCCCCACTTGCAGTGTTGAGAACTTGTCCTGTCCAATAGATCGCAGATGGGCTGCTGAGATTGCGGAATATATGAAGGGGCCAGTACCCCAGCCACTTGTCGTTATATCCCAGCCACCAAAGTCTGATCTTACGGTCCTGTAAAACGAAATGAGAAATGCTGAGGGAATTTGTGTTGATAGAGATTGAGGGGTTGTTTGGGAGCTTGTATTTGGTATAGATTAGAATTTATTAGAATTTGTGTGAATTGGAATCATAGGCTGGTGGTATATTTTCAAAGTAAGAAGAATTTAATGAATATTTCAATTCATATAAAATTCACATTACCATGTGCACTAAGGGCTTGTTTGGCACCATGGATTTGAGAGGAAGTGATGAGTAGTGGATTCCATGATATGAATTCTCATCAATTTCAATTCTTATCAATTTTAGATTTTCTATTTGACAACCTAGACTTGGAGAGAAGTCAAACAAGAGAGAATGAACGGTGTGGATTTTAATCCCATCATATGCCCACCTATACTTTGAATTTTGATCCCACCATCTAAATTCATGATGTTCATCCATTTTTACAGATTATTTTATGCCAGGATCCAAAAATTAAAGCAGATCCACATCTTAGGTGGACCATAAAACAGGAAAAAGTGGAGAGGGACCTCTTATGACACGCAAAAGTTTTGGATTAAACTGATATTTGTGTAGTCCCTTCATCTAGGTCTTTGTGACCTTGTTAAAAAGTTGGATGACAAATATACATCACGTTGGGTCCCATGGGCAGGGACACATCACGTTGGGTCCCAGGTTAGGAGGATTTTTTATCAAATCCCACCTTTATGAGAGCAATGGGAAAGGAGTTAAAAGTGCCTTTTTAAATTCTCATGGAATCCACTTCTCATCAAATCATCTTTGCCAAACAGAGAAAAGTAAGTGATTTCTTATGATCACTTCTCATCAAATCCATGGTGCCAAAAGGGCGATAACCTTATTGATTCACACCAATTACCACCAAATATATACTCCACAACAACATGAAGATATGTGGTTCATTGGCACATATGTTGGATCCAAGTTGTTTATTAGGTGGGGCCAAAACGCCAAGGTCCACTCACTTGTTGGGTGGGTTCATGGAGCCCACGTGCATCAGGTTGGTTTCTATCTCAGGAGAGGCATAAAAATAGTAATCCTATGACTTGATAGGATTATTTGACCATTGATATGTTTAGCTCATAATGGACCATCAAATGGAAACTTCTCATGGTTCTCATTCAATTCCATAAATCAGCGGCCAAGATCATTTTCCAGTGTGATTATTGAATCATTGACCATTTAGAAGAGCACCGCGAGATGGACCCTTCTGCTATTAAATCATTTTTAGCATGTGGACTACATGCAGCGACACATATGCTGGTGATCATGACTAGCAGTATAGGCAAAATGAATTCGTAAGAACAAAAGAGGGCTGTATGTTGGTGAACCTGATGCTTACCAAGAATATTTCAAGTTTCATGTAATAATCATCACCGCCATAGGTTGAAACGGGAGAAAGGGTGTCACCAAGGACTATCGTGTGGTCTACTTGAATGAAACCCCAGCACAGGAGGTTGAAGCATCCTGTCTTGTGGCCCCCATCTGCCTGTATACACGCACAGATTAAAATGATTTCCCATAAGGAATCAAAGACATCTGCCAGAAATGTTTAAAAATATTCCTTGTGTCCTGTACATGTGAGCCCCTTGGGCAATATTAGAGGAGTAGATAGATCTGACCATTCGGTCTAGATTTCAGTCACATGAGCTGGGTCTAGGTCATGTCCAAGTTTAAAAGTGTTCGGTGTGGCTCTGGTTTCGGTTTGATTTAGATTAAGAGGGTTTAGACCCAATCCATTTATCAATGGGTTAAGTCCTCCAATTTAAGAAAAATTGGGTTGAGACAAGCACTCTCGACTAATTTTGTAACAGGCTAAGAGCTAAGTTGTTGGAAATGCCTGATCATTGCTCATTTGTCAAACACAACAGGACACAAAGGATGCATTGTAACACATATAAAGAGCTTGATATGGATGGTGGCATATTAACACGTGTTACATATTAGGTGCTTGAAGATTGATAGTAACACATGTGCATATGTAGAATACAAACTTATCAAGTCTCACCCTTAGAACATTTGGAACATGTAATACTCATCATGTGCACCAAACAAGAGACAAATAAATCAATTATCTTTTTTTTTTTTTTAATACACGCACCCCACACACACACCCACACTCATACCATAGTGGGATTTCACCACGTATGGGTACTCAAACTCCAAATCTTGTGTTAAAACTCCTGGGAATCCACCACCGAGGCAAGGATAAGGACCCATTATTTTACTATCATATGTCTAGACTCATTATTTTCATTTAAAAAGGGTCTTGTGCATAATGAATAAGTACCATGTGTTTGAACATCATGTCCCAATGTAACTTTGCTTAAATTCAAAGGGCGCTAATGATGGGTTAGTCTAATCCCTAATTTTCCATTATATAACTGCCATACTAAGCACTCAACTACACGTTTTCTTAAGAAAGGTGTTACGTTTTAGTCAATTGCATTGATCACCACAATTTAGGAGATGGGTCGAATTTGGTCTGAATCTGAATTAGGTCCGAAGCAAGTGTATTCAGGTTAACTTTAAAAGGTACAAAATCGACTCATTTGATATTTTAGATCTAGACATGGCCCATTTGTTGATGTGGTTGATTATTTGGATTTGGACCCAAGCCTGAACTAGGAAGTCAAATTTCAGAGCTAAATTCATTTACTAATTATTGGGTCTGGTGGGAAACCAGCCCATTTGCACCATTAGTCAACACAACTCAATTTAGCCATGCTATTTTGATTTAGAAAGTGGTCAAATACACCCTAATGCACAATAGCGACCATCCACGTTGCACATTTGGACAATGTGGCCAACCCAAAAGGTGCCACCCATACCGTGGGGCCCACCTTTGACGTGTCTATTCTGTATCCACGCCATCCATCCTTTTCCCCTTATCATTTTAGTGCATGATCCAAAAAATGAAGCAGATCCAATTATCTGGTGGACCATACCACAGGAAATAGTGGTGATTAACTATTAATGGGCCACAAAAGGTTTGGATCAAGCTGATGTTTATTTTTTCCCTTCATTGAGGCTTATGTGACCTTATCAACGGATTGGATGAAAGATAAACACCACGGAAACATTAAGGTGTACCCTAAGAAGTTTTTAATGGTAGGGCGTTCAATCACCACTGTTTCCTAGAGCATGATCCACCTGGGATTTGGATATTCTTCATCCTTTGCTTCACCCCCTAAAATCATCTGGAAAAATTAATGGATGACATTGATAGAAAATAGATATATCAAGGTGGGCCCTACAGTAAGGGCCATGCCCTCTTGGGTGAGGTTGGGGTCTCACTAATCTAGCTCCTATTTGGGGGAGGATTTGATCTCGCTGGGAGCCTTAGTGGGACCCGTAATCTGTACACCTACCTAAGTGTGATAAACGATATCCGCTAAGTATATTTTCTCAAAGTTTTATTTTATTTATATTCAACAAATGATAAAAATGAAAAGACTTTTGACATATATACCCCTGCTTTTCACCCTGTGCTAAAATACCTTCCTTATCTTTTAAGTATTCCTAAATAAATCCCTAATCTTTTGAAAAATATATTTTCTCAATGTTTTATTTATATTGTATCTCCCTGCTAGCCCAGCCGGAAGATGCGTAGGCGTTTCAGTAGCAGGTCTCAGGTTCGATTGCTAAAAGACACACTAAACCCACTAGTGAGTGGGTTCATCGTGGGACTAACCAAGTGGCTTCGTTGCCCAGCTAAGAGGGTGGGTTGCATGACTAACTTAGAAAAAAAAAAAAAAAGTTTTATTTATATTCAACAATGACAAAAAATAAAAAGACTTTTGACATATATTACCCTGCTGTTTACCCTATGCTAAAATACCTCGCTTATCTTTTAGGTACTGGTAAATAAACCCCCAATCTTTAAAAAGTAAATAAATCCCTGAGTCATACACATTTACATATGCTATGCACGTGTAAATATGAAACACCTGTATGAGATCTGATCCGTTCATAAGGTCAGAAATAATCTGTATATTCTTCTCCTTTACGTAAAGCCAGCATGACCAAAAAAAAAAAAAAAAAAAAAAAAAATTCTGACCATAGTTTGAGAACATAGATTTATTAAAAGGGAGAATTTTGGTGTAGGTAGAAAAACCAAGTTCATATGTCAAAATCCTAAAATAAAATAATAAATGGAATGGAAAAGGGACGAAAGATCTGTACCGTCCAATAAGAGAAGAGCCTGGTTTTATTGTCTCCAAATTGACTCGGCATAATCTGCAATTTCCAGCATACATGAGAGGAAGGGAAGGGAGGGAGGGAGAGGGAGAGGGACTGCAATTTCATGCACGCATGAGAGAGAGAGAGAGAGAGAGAGAGAGAACCTTCCATCCAACAGTTATCCAATTATCGTTGTTGGAGATGAAAATTGCAGCCATAGTATATTCATTACTCTGGACCTGTACGTTCCATACACCCACTTCCACAGTTGTTCCGTGATACTGTTTATGCACGCTTGCCCCCGCACTCTAATACACACCAAAAAATACGCCATTTTTTTTTATATTTTTATATTTTTTTGTTTTGAAAGGTAATACTTTTATTGCCAGAAAGCAGAGAGAAAACACAAAAAACACAAAAAAAAGAAGGAAAAAAAATCATAGAGCCCAGTCTCTAAATACGCCATATTTTTATAACATACTTCTTACAATGAACGGATGTGGGCTAATTTTATTTTTAGGTAAGGCAACCGTCGAGGTGATAAACCTAATAGATGAATTGGATGTCAGATATACATCAAAGGTTGAAAGTTATGATCTGCTGGGTGACTGTAACCTGTGGTCCAACCAGATAGACTTAAGACCATCTCATTTACGTGTCTAGAGAGTGTGATTGTAAGTGCAAGTAATTGGTATGTGGGGCCCATGATTGTATTGCATCATGCCCATCTAGTGAGGTTGTCCCACCATGAAAATGGGATGGCCCAAAAATCAGGTAGATCCAACCATGACATCTTGCACATTTTGAGAGAGGTCTCTTGTCCATTTGGCCACAGTTTACAGTCCAGCCAGTAGATAACTTTCAATTTCTTCTGTGCTTGAAAAATACAATTAATCCTCCTATTAGGTTGGCCTAATAAGAATTTAATTTCAGATCTTATGGCCACGTGTAAAATTTCCAATTGACTAGGTATCAAGTGTCATACACTACCCTCATGATGGGCCAAACCTGGAGACCAGATAAGTGGGTCCCACCTTTTAACACCTTTGGGAAACACCAATGAGCTACTCACTTCTACGATACCATTTGCATCTTCCATCCTGGGGATGTCAGGGGACACGGGTCTGATCAAGTCGTTCGTGTGTGTCCTTTGAATCGGGACCGTTCCTTCAGGGCAGCTCCCACTCTTTTGCCATGTCTGTTGAAGTGGCATGGACGAAGTCTTCCTGACCTTTCCTTGGGAATAAGTAGTAGGTCTCATCTGTAGAAAAAGAAAAATGGTCAATCAACAACTTTGGACGTGTGTTCAAATTCCAACACACGATATTTGTGTACCAAACCTTTCTCACCGTCCATTTTTGGTGGGCCAAGATCCCATGCACATTCAAATGCTGGCTCCTTGCAACATGGAATTAAAAATTTAGGTGGGAAATGTGCATGTATACCGACTAAAATCAATGCATGGCGGGAGGTGTTTGGTACAAAATCTCTTTAATTTCTAAAATGAGCTAGTAAAACAAATGAACGGCGTCGATAAAACACATATATCATGGTGGCCCCACAGAGGTTTTTTTTTTTGGGCCCCAGAGAGTTCGATCACCAGAGATATCAGTGGTTTTGTGGTCACCATGCAATATGTTGGAAATTAAAGATTGAAAAACTATCTGGATTATAAATAAAATTAAAATAAGGAAATGAGAAAACTTATCGATTTGTAGAAGTCGAGGCGTGATTTGGAATCACTGGGCTTGAAATTGAATTTGCCCTCCTTGGACCGCGTCCCAAGTACAACAGGAATTTTTGGGCAATCGACCTCCAGGATACAACGACTATCACCCGGTCCCAGCGGTGCACTCACTGTACACGGGCTCGAACCATTTGTAGTCTTAACCCAAAAGACAAGACACTTAAACTAATTTTTAAAGCAAATTTTTCCATACATTTAAAAGTTGATAAAGAAAGTCTATTTATAGACTTTGAGTGGACACCCTTAAGGGTGTAGAGACACCCTTTCATAAAGGGTTGTGACGGCCATCCCCATGGAAAACTCCATTTTCCTCACCTGCACCAGTGCTTACACAACCCCCGCTTCCATGGACCCTTGTACAGATTACTTGAGCAAATGACAAGATATAGTTGTAAGGCTTCAGAGGTGGCGTGTGCTAGATCTAATGGGAGGCTTTCCTGGCGAGTAAGGAGGATAACAAAGGGCCAAGACACATCCATATGATTAAGGAGAAAGAGCGGATATATAAGGGACATTTTGTGAAGTGGAGCATGTTTCATCAATGATTACACTCAACAGATCAACTGTTTGGATTACTTAACCATGGGCCCCACTTTTCATAATTGAATGGATCGCATAACTTGGAATTTCAACTTTATGTTGTTACACCATCACAATTAGACAGGTGTTGTCATAGTGACCAAACATGCAATCAGGGCTGTCCAATCATTGCCTAAAAATTGGATGGTTAAGAATAAAAACTGGTCCACATGTAACAAGAATGGATTCAACTGGACCAGAGAGAAATTTGGATGGATGCAATTCTCAGCTTATTGATCATCTACTGTTTGGTCCATCATATGAATGGTTTGGAGCGCTCAACAATGGTACTACTTGCATGGAACTCTGACCTAACTGGAAATGCCTAGTTAGGTTGTTAAATAATGAAATTTTTTATAGATAATCTCTGCTATGGCTATATTAACGATGGTAATCACCCGAATCTGACCCATTCAAACCGTTTTTCATATGGGTCTCATCATGTTCCATGGCTATTAGATTAGGCCATTCAAGACAATAGGTGAGAGCCACACGACTAACATGGGCCATGGCTTGTACAAAGTGGCACTAGATGAATGGCCCATATCTCATGTACACGTGCCAAATTGCCACATGCAGTCGACATGGCACTCAAATGGCTACAAAGCAAGTGGGCCAACAAAGTTCTGATTATTAATTGCTTGCTACATGAGATGATCGACTACATCAAAATGCTGCAGGGTGATTTATGGGCTACTCCATGATGGATTTTGGATTAACTTAATTGAAATCATAGTTCCAGATAATTTTTCAAAAATAATTCGATTTCAAGATTGTTGGAAATTAAAGCTTGAAAAACTATCTGAATTATAAATAAAATTAAAATAAGGAAATGAGAAAACTTATCGATTTGTAGAAGTCGAGGCGTGATTTGGAATCACTGGGCTTGAAATCGAATTTGCCCTCCTTGGACCGCGTCCCAAGTGTAACAGGAATTTTGGGCAATCGACCTCCAGGATACAACGACTATCACCCGGTCCCAGCGGTGCACTCACTGTACACGGGCTCGAACCATTTGTAGTCTTAACCCAAAAGACAAGACACTTAAACTAATTTTTAAAGCAAATTTTTCCATACATTTAAAAGTTGATAAAGAAAGTCTATTTATAGACTTTGAGTGGACACCCTTAAGGGTGTAGAGACACCCTTTCATAAAGGGTTGTGACGGTTGGGTTTAAACCCAATTAGTGCATCTCTTGAGATTGAAAAAACACGACCCTTCAAAACAAAAAGTGAAGGGATGCAACCCTTTGAACTTACATGAAAAGACACGTTCGCCTGTGCACGCATGCACACACCTGCAACCATGGCCATGGCCCGGCCCGACGAAATTTTGAAACACTAATTTATTTTTAAAATAACTTAAAAATATAACACAATACGCATCCGTTGATATCATCCAAGGGAATGTGATTTTTGGGCTGTTTCTGACACGTGTTGATTACTGGGCCAATTGGAGACACGTGTACGGAGGAGATATATTTCTATGATCACCAAACCTGTATAATGTGATTTTTGAGCAAAGGATCGTCAAAAGCTGGTTGCTTGTAGATATCAACACAGTCAATGATGTCTCCATCTTCTGTCTGTAAAAATTAAAAAATTAAAAAATAATTTAACTAATTAGACATTGTAAATATGGCATGCAATCACTAAAATCTAAACCCTCCAAATAGTTGGGCCCACCGTAGATGGGACACGGCCGAAAAATGATTGATTAGACAATCCTGACCTCTCCACATTTGTTCATTGAATTCTGAACATTGACCATTTTTCATTTAAACCGTCTTTTAGTTAACCTAAAATCGGTCAGTTAGGACCATCTGATCGTTGTTATTTTTTAGTTGTGATACATCTGAAGGGCCCACATAATCTGGACGGTCAATTTAGTTATATGTTGACCATTTGCTGGTGGGTGCATGCAGAGATGTTCGGATGATCAGAACCATTCATCTTATGTCCGCTATGGTGTATGGGCCGTTCATCTCAGGACAGTACGTAAATCAGGTGGGTCACAGTTTATAAAATAAATGTACGGCTGAACAAAACTCAGATGAAGCTTTCTAAGCTGACAACCTATTTCTAACATTTACACGATGAGCGGACCAACCTGTTTTTTGGGCGACACACAAATGAACGGCTAAAATATGTGTTGGAGTGTAGATGGTATGACTTGTACACCATCATAGGATAAAAATGAAATTGTTATTTAAACCCCAAAGATTAGAAGTCGAGTTCCCTATTCCTTATTCTTTAGTGTTTGGAACTTAGTTTGTAGATGTGGGGCCCTTGCTTGGTCTATCCAAGCCATTGATCTTACTCCCTTCTCATGGATGGAGCATTACCAGAATATCGAGGGGCTGTCTACTAGTGTAGCCCGGGGTTGCACGAAAATCATCATGGAAACGGATTCAGCTTCGGTGGTGGATGTGTTAGTGAGAGGTTCGAAGCTTCCTTGGAATCTTTGGTACTTGAGGGCTAGGTTTATAGCTCTTCAAGTGAGGGCTCAAGTAAAGGTGGTCCATATTCTTAGAGAAGGGAATCAGGTAGCAGATAGTCTGGCTAAGATGGGCAGTGCCTCATAGAGATCGATGGTTTTTCAAAATGCAAGGTCGCAACCAGCGGTTATTAGAGGAAAGCTGGTCTTAGACAAAATTGGATTGGGTGCTATTAGAGAGTCGCGAGGTAGTCGAACAGCGTCTACGTGATGGGTCACTGTTAGTTTCAATGGCTAACCGGGAGTATATGATAGGTGGCCTTCTTCTTTTTTTTGTTAAGGTGGTTGCCCGAATGGTCTCATTGTATAGTCCCTGTTTAGGTGATAGGAGGGAAAATGTGAAGAAAAAAAAAAAAAAACAAGGATTCATGTTATGTGAAAGGCTGCATTTCAGAGAACTGCTGAGTACCTTACCAGTGAACTACCGAGAACAATTCCAGTTATTAGTTCAACTGCATTTCAGTGAACTCCATTGTTTGGTTGCAGCTGTATAAGTGGATGTAGTGGCAGAGTTGATTGGGTATGCTTGACGACTGGGGCTGTTATTTACGGCCTTTTGAAGGTGTGGAAGCAGGTTGGATGGTTTCTGTTGAAGGTGTGGAAGCAGGTTGTCTGTTGGAAGGCCTCTTTTGCTGAGATGTTGGTTGTAGTCCAAGCAGCGGCCTTTTTCCCAGTTCCAGGGTGATGAGTTTGAGTGACGATTAGTTGCAGATTGTATTTCCAGCCTTCTCGGTGCTTGGTTGCCTGCATCTAGGCATCAGGTGGAGTTTTGGGCTGGGATTATCTATGTTTTCTGGCAATTTCTGTCTCTTTCTTCTAAATTCTGTGGTTATTGTATAGAGGTCCAAATCATAGGTGAGGCCCGGTTTTTTTGTGGAGCCCACCCGAATGGATGTACATGTTTTTCTGTCATTAAAAAAAAAAAAAAAAAAAAAAAAAAAAAAAAAAAAAAAAAGCATTACCAGAATATTTTTTTCAATTGGGCAATTCTAATCTCTCCGTTGTTAAAAAAGGACAGAGATTAGTGTCATCAGATCAATGGCTTGAGATTAGTGTCATTCAGTGGAGTAAAGGACAGAGATTCTATAGCTAAGATCTTCTAATTTGGGAGATTTTGAGGGAATGGTACATCCATGATTAGTGTCATCAGATCAATGGCTTGAATAGACTAACCAAGGACCCCACATCTACAAACTAAGTTCCGAACAAGGTCCAACCCTAATAATCCAATCTGATCATCACACTTATGGGGGTAGAACTAGCATGTGGAAATAACATGTTACCATCACATGTTTCAAATATTCCGGATATGATAGCCCTGCATGCAAAAGATGGATCATAAAATGGAGAATATTGCTTGGGATGAAAATTAGGTAAATCCACTCATTGGGTGGGCTACCAAATGAGCGTACATCGGCCTGATTTTCACACCAAGTAATCTTTACAATAGGGCACGCCTCTTGCATGGTTCAGATATCACCACATGCGATGATCATTTTTGGAAAGAAGAAAAGCTTACAACACGTCCAACCTTTATTGTCTTGACTGCAGGCCTGTTGGGTCCTTTGAGCTTTCTGTCCATCTCCAAGTAATTTACAGACCCACTTTTTTCGACTACAAGGCTATGAACGAGTGTTGCAAAAATGGTTACAACAAAAAACATGATCGTTCCAAGCTTCTCTTTCTCCATAGCAACAATCTTCATAAGTGTCCCTACACTAAACCAAGACATTCTCCAAAGTGAGATCTTTTTAATCAATTCAGTCTAGTCGAACCAAGTTTTTTCTATGTTTTCTAAGTATTTCATTAATATTTATTTTTATTAGTTTAGAGTACTTTAGGTATTTAAAATACATTTTTATAATCTAATAAAAACCATTGTGAGATTGGATAGTCAAATGTGTTTTCTTAAGATATTCATCTTCATAAAATGAAAATAAGTACTTTAATCTGGTTACTAAAAACCATTGTCTTTATAGTTATGAATTATTTTTTAATAATTTTTCATATTTTTCTACATGTCAGGAGAGCATAATTCTCTATAGTTCATCCTCTTCCTAATCTTGAGTCTGATCTAATTATTTATGTTCCTTTTAAACCTGATAATATCAAAGATAAGGTAGGCTTTATTCAGAAGCCACTAAACTAGATTTGACGGTGTATGAAAGAAAAAATGTTCATATTACAGTTTTTCGTTAGGTTACGATGATGCATGCCCGATAGGTACTGATAGTGTTTTTACAAGCTTGCCTATTTATACGTATTCATATTTAATATAATCATATTTATATTGTATCATGTGGCCCCGTTGTGGGTCTCACCTGCTAGCCCAGCTGGAAGACACCTAGGCATTTTAACAGCAGGTCTCAAGTCCGAAATACTAAGGAGACACACTAACTCCACCAGTGGGTCGTGTGACAAATTGTGTGGATGTGTTACGCAGCTAACAGGGTGGTTGTGTCCCAAAAATCAGGTGGTTCTAACTATGTGGTGTGTTACATGATAGAAAAAATGAATAACTACTCAGAAACCTCCACATCTTGCATACAATTCTCATCTAATGGTTGGATCGACCTAATCTTTCGATTAACCAATTTTCATTGTGGGGGTACCATTGGAGAGGGTAGGATGGCATGCAAACGCGACAATTAGGTCCCACTCACCAACTACGCGGGCATACAACCTGTTGTGTGTAAACATTTCTCCTCAATAAAAAAAATAACAATAAGGATGATTATGTCATTGTAGAGGTGGTTCTTGCAAGAAGAACCCTTATCCGGGCCCAATTAACCCTATGGGGATGTAAAACTAATATTTTAGGAGTGGAGATAGCATCATCGATACCTAGTTTCGAATTGTGTGGGGCCAACTGTGATGTACCCTCCCATCTCTAGCCCAGAGCCAAAAAAATCAGCCCAATCAAAATCTGAGGTGGGGCTACACTACAGGGTACAATGGGGGAGCAGCAGAGATGGTTACACTCACAATAGCATACTTTCAAATTGTGGGTGGGACACAACGGTTTGTGTATTGCCATCAAATCCATTCAGCAGATGTGCCCCACCCGGATGAAGGGACATGCCCAAAATCAGGCCATTGCCTCACTCAGGTGGCAAACACTATTGGAGGAGCCTTCAAACTGTGCTGGAATTGGATGCTCAGACCGATCGGCCCATCAGTCTGACTTTGACCTAGAGAGCACAACAAGGTCTCTAAACAGTTTTTATGTATTTCAAACCGGTCGGCCGATCAGTCTTGTGGTGTGCTCCGACCGGTCGATTGTGAGGCTAAACGTGATGAATTTGGAAGTTTCTTCTTTGGACAAATTTTTGTGTTAGTTCTGACCGATCAGCGGTATGGCAGGTGTCTTGCATGGTTACATAATTCTGCGTATTATATTTCTAATTTTGGATTGTTTGCTATATATATAGCATGAATTTGAGATTAGGGTGTATCCTAAGGTGTCTAAGATTTTCTCATTCTATTAGAGTGAGGGGAGTGTTTTATGAGAGAGAAAGCTTGGATTTCCTTGCTTGTGGGCTATTATATCTGTAATCTTTTAATATTTATAGTGGATTACTTTATGCCGTGGTTTTTTTTTTTTTACCTGTTGAAGGATTTTTCCATGTAAAATTAAATTTTCTCTATGTGGTTGACTGTATGCATGTGTGATTACATTGTGTTACTCTTTTGAATCCATATTTGCTATGTGTTTCAGCTTGCTTCAGCTTTTAGTTTTCCCAACAAACACCACGTGACTTTGGAGATTTTATGTTTGATTTTACATTGTTCCCCAGGGTGTAGCACGCCTGAGTTTTGGATTGGCCGGCTTTTAGGGATGTACAGGGGGAAACAACGCCGATCACTTGATGAGCGGTTTTGATTCCACACACAAATTACTGTAGGCCTGACAGAAGCTCGAACGTATGTGATCATTTCCCAAGAAAAATGATATTCCCACCCCGTTAAAATTGACATTGCCACCCTTATAATTTTGTAATTGTGCGTTTAGTTTTAACCAACTTTCCATTAACACAAAAAAAATAAAAAAAAATAATAATAATAATAATTTTAATAAAAAAAAAAAAAAAAACAAGAAGAAGAAGAAGAAGAAGAGGGGAGTAGGCTCAAACCATACACTTGAGAAGAGGGCTGCAATGAAAACACCAATTGTTTTTGCCAACTCAAACACTGAGTCAATCTTGGCTTAAATACTTATTACTGGAGGTTTGCCAATTCCGCACGCGTGTAGAGTCCTACCCATCCACACTCAAGCACACGTGCCAATACAGAACACGTGTATAACGTCTGAGTTTTACATCTGGTTGGAAATATAGTCTAGATCTACTGCCTCGAAAATCAGCAGTTTCACGTCTAAGGTGGGCCACAGTGTATAGAATAATCCGACGGCTATAACAGTTTCTCTCAGGCGTCTATTTGTTTTGCACTCTGTGGAATACCAGAGCTGTGAATTGGCCTTGTTTTAAGTATAAAAGATCTAACAAGTGTATCCCACCTGATGGAAAGATCTGATCTATCACACGTGTTCCATATTGGCGCGTGTGACTGCATGTAGATGAGCATGCTTCCACACGCGTGCGGAAGAAGCGAATATCGAATTAGTATATTAATGAGCAATTTAATGAAGACAACAGAAGCTGATAGACACGCACTCGAGCGGATAAGAAAAGGCTAAAGATAGCAAACCCAAGGTCAGTTCTCTTAACACAGATGTAGCAAAGGCAGCATGGCACCTACGGTGGCCGATGGGCTGGGCTTGGATAGGCCCAACCGACCCAATTTAAGCATTTTAGGCCGTTCATGTTCAAGTTGGAATAGTGAAATTATCAAAAGGTTGAAACAATCCAACTTGAGAGCTTTTATTTGTTTTATTTGTTGTTGTTTAAGGGCATGTTGGAAGCTAATATTTGGATTGTATTGGATTCCATATAACAAATGTAATTGAAATGCACTGAAATTCAAACATAGTAATGAATTGAAATTCTATACTATATTTTTAGGAATTTTAATTTTGATTACTAAATCAATTTTAATATTCCTAATTAGTGTACATTGTAATATTAGATCGAAAGATTGTAATAAACCCATTGAAATATATACTTTGGAAAATTTGGCGAAATTTCAAACCTCACGTGAGCCGCAAGGGAAGGATCACAAGTGAGGAACTTGCCAATAATTTTTAACCATAGGTTTATGTTATGGGTAAATCCATGCTGACCTCAGGTCCCAAGGAAAGCCCATAAATCCATTGGCCCACAGGCTGAAGTACAGGTCCACGAGCTTGGACATTGAAGATAGGCTCAAGGCGTTAAACCGTAAAAGTGAGAGAGCCGAGGACCTGATCCGAGAACTAGATCTAAGGATTATATGAGCTCACATACCGAAAGGTAGGCGCAGGGCACCTCACCTCAAGGGTGAGAGATCCGAGGACCTGACTTGACATAGCAATGTATGAATCCTCACAAAGGGCATTTTGGATACATCAAAGCAACCAGAACTCAGTTGCTCTACTGACACAGCCAATGAGCCCAAAGCTCATCCTTGGGTCCTCACCAAGCCATATCAACCTAAACTGCAACCGCCATAAATACAAGCGAAAGTCCAAGAAACATGTCCAAATTAAGAAGGCAAATGCATCTCTAGTCGTTATCAAAGATACCCCTCTAAGCTGTTACCGGCATGATCTCTGTTTCTAAAAATCACGACACCTAACGGGTCTCACTCCCATGAACATGGCCACGATTATGGCCTTGGACTCCTCCCCGATGACCTATAAGAAGAGACCCCATTCTCCATTCAAAGGTACGCAAAACTCTAATCTCAAGAGCCATCGCCTATCTCTCTCACCATCAGACCCATTTAACTTAGGCATCGAGGACTAATGGACCGATCCCTGGCCAACCTCTTAGCCTTCCTTGTACTGTCCACGATCCAACTTTCAGATTCATCCGACTCACCAGCAAAATATTAGCGACACACATCAATCCTAGGTGGTGCCACCTCGTCCATTGTTAAGAAATCAACAACCATAGTTGGCCAATGTTTTGACTATTCAGATCATTCAGCCCATATTTTAATTGTTTGGAGTAAAATTAAGAAAAGATGGATGGTTCTTGTTCTAAGATTCACTTGAACTTGTACATCTGTAACCGTAGACAATGTTATCCACGTGAAAGACTTCTCCTATGTTACTTTTGCACCATTTTTAAAAATGATGGAGATCGATTTACGCTTGTCACTTTTGGACCTGGTGTACAACTATCCAGACCATCGAAATTGTGGGTCCCCTTGTGGAGGGAGCATGTTTCTAGAATCACACTAATCAAGCAATCATAACCATCCATATAATGGCTATTAAATGGATGGTTAAAAGTACAAAAACGAGTAGTTCCGATTCAAATGGAAAAATCATCTGGTTAGTATCATTTTCTCAGTACAGTTGTTCGCTGATGCTTCATCCACAGTTGGGCCAGCCACTTGAGCGGTCTGATTTTTTAGTACAAGTATGCCATGCGGAAAATTGGAAGAGTCACCACCATTTTCGACATGGGCGCCTATCCTGTATTAAACTTCGACGAATGCTCCGAGGCTCTGGCTCTCACTCTCACAGCACTATACGTTGTAAGTGCTCATAGTTCCATTGGGATACTTAATCAGTCCAATCCATTGATCTAGACTGTTCATCAGGTCCAAATCACATTTCATGGGCTACATACGAATTCCACACCTATCTAACAAATATTAACCATTTGATTATGTCCTTTAATATAGACGGTCAAGATTTTTACATAAAAATAGGCCCATTCAACAGTTGATCCATCTTTTCTGTCCATAAAGAGGCAGGATGCCAGAAGGGAAAAAAAAGAAAAGAAAAAAAAAGAGGGTACACCAGAACACATTCCTCGTTGGCCTATGCTCCTACGTCGGTTGTGCACCATTTAAGAAATGGTGTCTCAACCTCCTCACATGCTGCACTTGTGTATAAAATTTTCACACCATCCACATTGTGGGGCTCATTGTGGATGGAGCATATCTTCAAAATCACATTGCCCAAGCAATCCTAACCATCCAATTAATGGCCATCAAATGGATGGTTAAAATAAAAAAAACGAGTGGTCCAAATTCAGCGGAAAAATTGGATGGTTAACATCATCTTCTCAGTGCAATTTTTCATGATCCATCTATAATTGGATTAGCGATTATTTGAACTGTGCTGGCAGTGAAAAAGTCACATACGGTAGACCCAGCAACAGATTGTGATGGCCCATACCACGAAATGCACAGCAATTGCGTACGTATGACAACGATTAAGATACATGATCAACGATCCAGATCAAATCAAGTGCAGATACTCCATATTATCATATCAAACTTCAATGCCACCCTTGCATCATTAGATGTGCATCAATATAAGAGGAGAAATAGGAAACAACGGCTAAGATCATCCAATCAGTGCAGATTTTGGAGTATGCCCAAACCACAGTAGGGCCCAACACATATAGAGTACTTGATTACTTGGATACATATTCTCTCTTATATATCTATAGCTTCATGATCTAAGCCGTTGATTTTCATTTAATCAGCAGGTGGAACTAACCCCTTGTGGCCCACCATAAAAGAAATAGTACCCATAGCCTGGAATATTTCTGTCATCAAATTCTCGAGCAAAGTAGCAATTCGGCTTAGTAGCCAGGAAGTTAGCTAAATCTCCCGGTTGGACGTTGTGGCCCTTTTGATCAACGTACGAGATGTTTTTAAAAAAGGCTGCTCTTCCATACCCAGAACTAGGTGAGCGGCCACTCCCCATTGGGGTGATTATACGGATGCCACTTCCACTCTGGCCGTCGGCTACTTGGCCCACCCATTGGACGGTGGAGGCACTCTTCAAATCCGTGAATAATGAAGTGGGCCAGTACCCCACTGGCACATCTTCTACCACAAGCCACCAATTTTGGGCTTGTTGTTCCTGTAACAAGAAAATCAGGAAATTAGATGGTGGGTTTTATAGGTAAAGGTGCACTCGGAAGATATGGGGCCCACATGGTGAGACCCCGGATCCACCGAGGTGTGTGGGACCCCTGGCTGTGGGGCTCACAGTGATGTATGTGCTTTAAATCCACACTGTCCAACCATTTTGAGAGCTTATTTTAGGGCATGATTCCAAAAATGAAGATGACTCAAATGTTAGGTGGACCACACGACAGAAATAGTCGTGATTGAATCCCCACCATTGGAAACTTCATGATTACAACGGAATGTTTATTTTCTATTCAACCTGTTGATAAGTTCAAAAACACCCAGATGAAGAGACCACACAAATATCATCTTGATCCAAAGCTTTTGTGGTCCACAAGAAATTTTAATGGTCAATCACCATTGTTTCCTGTACTATGTTACAGCTGGGATTTGGAACTGCTTCATTTTTTTGGATCATGCCCTAAAATGAGCTTTCAATACGGATGGATGGACAGCGTGGATGTAGTGATCACTTACATCACAGTGGGCCCCACAGTCAGGGGTCCTACCCCCCTCAATGGATCCGGGTCCCACCTAATCCGCTCCCCAGCACCAACATCCGGACCCAAGAGACCAACTGTCTACGTTACCGGACCATGGAACCCAAATGCACACAACAACAACAACAACAACAACAACAACTAACAAGATCAAGGAATGTTTTGGCTATTGGTGCCTGGAGAGATTGAAGAGGTAAATCCCGGCAGAAACGTGCCAATGTGTCACACACTTGTGAGATCCACAGAAATTGTTACATGGGTCCCAGCATGAATTAAATGCCCCGTACGTCAATAGATCAGGCCAATTCACTTATCAGGTGGCAACAGGAACGTGTACATTCATACATGTCTGGCCCACCTAATGAGTGGACCAACCTAATCTTTTTATACGGCAATTTCACATAGAGCCCAATCCATGTGGCTAGTCTACTCAGACTCGGGAATCAGTCAAGACTTGATCCGGTTTGACACTAGGTGAGACCGATTCACACCCAACTTGTTTGAGTCACTATTGAACTCAGGACCCAACAAGTTGGTCTGAATCGAGTCTTAAAACCACAGCCCCACCATGGATATGTCAAGGATCTTGATATGTGAGCTGCAATTCACCTCTTAAAACTCTCCTTGAACTAAGGCGGCTTTGGCATTTGTCAATGGGTTCATGTGCTTTTACTCATATTTTTTGTGGCCTACCTTGTATATTTTGACCGTCATGGTGTATTGAGGACCATCATAGGTTGAAAGGGGGGAAATAGCAGCACCAAGGGCGATCCGATGGTCCACTTGAACGAAACCATTGCATGCAAGGTCGTAGCACCCAGTTTTAGCACCGCCGTCTGCCTGGACACCATCCACGTATGCGGAAAAAAAAAAAAAAAAAATCCCATTAGAAATATTTGAACGGCCCTGATTGCCTGTTGGCATTTACTACCAATGAAGAGCTATATTTGGAAAAATCTTAAAACTCAACTTAGGCTTGACGATGTTTCCCCAGTTGAACAACTCAATTTGGTCATGACTTGGTTAAGACTTAAGAATCGTTAGACTCAGTCAACCTGGTCAGCCTGAATCGACTCAAAATACCCAGAAAAACTCAAAATACTTTGAAAAAATCAATAAAACTCCACTCAGCTGTGGCCGACTTCATGGATGGCCAAGATTGAGAAACAAAATCGGGAAGAAAATCTCCATCTAGGGCAAAAACTGCCGAAATATATATGCATTATATATCATTTTTGGGGGCCATAACCATGTGACCGGTTATCAAGTTCAGTCATATAACATGTCGTTCGAAAGTAATCAACGAGCTCTACGTCCTGTAAACCCTCAAATGACTTCACAAAGTTCAATAGTTCTTAGGGGTTTATGTTATGATTTTGACATTATTATAGTTTTAAGAGTCCAATAATGGTCCAAAGTCTTTGCTTTAGTCATGTAAGACTTATTTACAAGTTTGAGTAGAATTTGACATCGTTTTCTACTTTTAATAATTTCCTACTTTAAATCAAAGTAGGAATTTAAGGCCTCTTCATATAAGACATCAAGTACATTGTAGATAGTAAATTTTTATTCAATAATCTCTCTTTTATTTTCTCTTTTTAGAGATTTTATCTTGAACATTCATAGATTGTTGTCTAAGGGAAGATGGTGATATTCTTCCTTTCATCCAACCCATGTCCGCTACACAAGTTCACATTTGGTAGGAAGAATGTTAAGGGTATGAAATTGTTTGAGAGCTTAACTATACACATGCCAATCTTGCATACACACAAGAGATCTAGGTCATTCACTAGGTTGGCATAGCATGTGCATGCCCAAACTCTAACCATTGGTCACTTTCTCTATTCCATCCATTTTCCTTGTGCAAATGCCTATCATTTTCATTTCCCAAAACTTGCACAGGCATGCAATGTAGGCATCCCCAACTATGAATGTCATTCATATCATATGCGTATGAATGAACCCTCTATTAAGATGGCGGGGCTAGCGTCTCCCTATAAGAGACCTCTCTCTCTCTCTCTCTCTCTCTCTCTCTCTCATCTTCTGTTTTCTCATGTGAAGCCTGGTCCCGCTCTTTGCTCAGGGTGGGTGCTCACACATTGTAGTGTCATTATGGATATTGATGTTTTCTTGATTCTTAAATCAAGTATGGTATGATCTTAGAATAGTATGTTTGAAAGACTAAAGTCACCATTACCTAATATAAGCCTAGAATCTATAGTCCGCTAGACTGGTAAAATCTTCTTAGGTTTCTCAACTGAGATGACTTCTAAATGTGATCTACTATAATTCCTTGAGATTTTGTTAGCATTCATATACACATATATGTGCACTCACATTCATCCAAGCATTCGTGCATAATTATGTACATTCATCCATGCATTTTTACACACACTCATCCATCAATCTGTGGAAGTTGTGATCATTGATATGTGTGATTAAATTTGTCTAGTGTTAACCATTGATCTATATAATTAGTGTGTGTGTGTGTGTGTGTGTGTGTGTGTGTGTCTGTGTCTATATATATATATATATATATATATATATATATATATATATATATATATATATAGAGGAATGCTCACCTGCGCACTTCTCGTGAGAGAGACTCATGAGCACTTTTTCATGGCTCATCGCACATGATGTGAGCCCAAAATCTGAGTCGTCCATGTGATGCAGCACCCCAAAAAACCCCTAGGGCCCATCTTTCAACTTGTTCCAGAACTTTGGTGAGCCATGAAAGAAGGAAACAGTTTCCTCCCTTGATTTGCCTCTTGCTTTCTGCTACGGCCCACCAAAGTTTTGAATTAGGTTGAAAGATGGGGCCCTAGGAGTTTTTTGAGGTGCTGCATCACATGGACGGCTGAGATTTTGGGCTCACATCATGTGCGATGAGCCATGAAAAATTGCTTATGAGTCTCTCTCACGAGAAGTGCCCAAGTGAGCATTCCTCTACCTCTCTATATATATAAGTGTATGCACATGTTCACTCTTATGAATCATGCATGTAAAACCACATGTTTGATTATAAACTTACTCGTTTTAACCATTGAGCTTACATTAGACTTACCGAATCATGACCCTTGATGAATGTACCAAAACCACTAAATTATGATATTTTATTTACGTTAAAATATGTCCAAATAGGATAACCCATTTGTTCATCAAATTAGCCGATTATTAATCATCCAATCTTGAACTAAACTTGGCTAAAGCAAACCTATGAAGTTTAGGATTAATTTGCCCATGTTTGACTAATGATTTTCACCATAGACTTGCATCATTAATGATGACTAAACTTATATTTCAAATCAATACTTTGGGGCATATGATATCATGCTTAAACCGTCCAAAATAATGCCATTGCAAGGTAAACTAGTCCCTCCATTCTCACCCTTAACCTACATGCAAATCCTTCAACTCTCATGTGAATTCTAAGGCATTCATTAATTAATGTCCTTACCCCAATCATCTATTCAAGTTAACAAATTAAACTACCTACTTGACAAATCTAAACCGTTCATTTATCTAACTATCTATCTGATCATTCATCTAGCTATCAATTCTGTAGTTGTTTGTTGATGGCTTTTTCTTATTTTGGTAAAAGGATAAATTATAATTTAAAAATATTTTTTTTAGCTGTCTTCAATGTTTTATCATTGTTTTAATATAATAAATTTTGAAGTTATTGAATTTGAAAAAAGAAATCTTATAATTTAAAAGTTCAAAATTTTAATAAATGTCAAAAAGTCACGATTTGTTCTTAATCTGAAATTTTAAAATTTTAATTGTTAAAAAGAATTTTAAAGTATTTTTTATAACATTCAAATGAGGGGTTTTTTAATTTACATAAAATAACTCAAGTAAATGTAAAGGTAAGATTTATGACATTTACATTAACAATATTATATGTAAATAAGCGTCTGTTGGTCCTGCCCTTTAAGTGTTTGTTTGTCTTGCTTTTTTTGTGACCATCCATTCATCCCAACACTAAACCCTAACCATCCAACTAATCCATGAATACAGCTGTCTATCTACCTAGCTGAACTGTCCACCCTATTCATAGTCGAATCATCAACCCATCCATAACTTTAATTTATTTTCTCCAAGTCATCATGCATGCATCACACATGGGTGAAGAGTTAAACCGGACAACATATGTGGGGGTATAGGAGTCAATGATGTGAGACTTTAAAAAAAGGAATAGGGCGGTGGGAGTTGGCTACATAAAGGAGACATGACACGAGAGAGAAAGGTAAAAGAGTGAGAAAGAGAGAGAGAGAGAGAGAGAGAGAGAGAGAGGAATGGTTGGAATGAGGGAAAATGAAGTCAAGAATTTCAAGTTTAAGCCCTTGCAAGAGAAAATGATCTTCCACATTCGTACTTTTTTTAAATTTTTTTTTTTTATAGATATTTTCTAGTTCTAATTTTCTTTCTTTCTTAGATTCAAGAATCACGATCTCATTTAAGGGTTTTCTCATACATATTTCATTTTATTTTAAATTCTTTTATCTAGTTTCAAATTCCCATTTCAAGTAAAGAAATCATAATTTTTTTTACTTAGAAAATTGTCATTTTGCTTTTGGAAGTAGTCCTTAGCCTTGAGTTTAACCATGTTTATAGGAGGAAGCCCTTTGATGTAGGGAGTGAACCCCATGATCAAGGGTGAGGATCTATGACATTCATGATGGAGATGAATCAGACGAAAAATAAAAGAAAATGCAGAAAGGATGTCATCTGACGACTGGTCGTGGATGCTCGAGGACTGGTTGCCTGACCGGTTGAATTTCAACTGGGATCCAGTCTAGATAATTGGGCGATTTGAGGTTATCCACGACCGATCGTGGCCCCCTACTGACCGGTCGTGAGATGCACGGATTTTGTGGTAGCTTCCGATTTTAGAGTTTCAACCAAAATAGGAAAGTGTTATTCCCATTTTTGAATTTCGACCCAATTCATAGGGCCCATCTTGATTATTTATGATGATCCGTTCCGTCCATCTCTTCGTTCCGTACACTTGATACATGGGCACTTAGAAATGGGCGGCAATGAATACCCCAGAAAAAAGGTACACCGCTCACTATTGGAGCTCTTCCTCACATAGACCTATGAACACCCTACTTTATTAAATCGTGCACTCATCTTGAACCAGAACCCTTTAATTTGTGCAGTGTGACTCACTTGAAGAGTGTAACTGCTTAAAATTTAAGCATGATAAAATACATGCAATCTATTCAATAGATGCATGAATCTCACTTAAGTTCCCCATATTGGCCATAGGCAAGCATGTGCACCGGTGTGCCACGCTCTACACGTGTGTGATCTTAGCTATTAGCAAACTACAAACCTAATAATCAGTTGGAAGATTCTTATGTAGTATCTTACTTAGTTACTAATTACTAGAAGTTAGACAAAAAAAAAAAAAAAAAAAAAAAAAAAAAAAAAAAAAAAAAAACAGAGGAAAAAGGAAAAAGAAAGGAAAAGAGAGAAGGAAAAAAAACTTACAGTCCAATAGGCGTAAAATCGAGTCTTACTGTCTCCATAATGTTGTGGATATATCTGATAATTTCAAGTCCAACAAGTAAGTATTTCAAAATGGAGGTTTTCTCTGGAATGCATCCTGACATATTATATATAATACAGACATATGTCATAACTTAAACTCATGAAATCTGGTTTATCTTTCAATAATCCAGGTGGATCGCACTTTGGATGGTAGATACTAATAAATAAAAGCTCCAAAATTGATCATTCCAACCTTTCAATAATTCAGCTCTTTAGGTTTGAATATTGGTCATAATATAACCAATTGATTAAAGTATTAAATCTGAAGTCCTGTTTGGCAGATGCCCAGAAGCCTAAAAATGAGTTCATCTCAACTGGTGTTTAGGCGTCTACCAAACAGACCTGAGAGTTTTCTTGAGCGGCCCCATCTAAAACGAGCCATCACACATAAACAGTCTGGATTATTGAAAAGACCTCAAAGTTCAATAACTTAATAATTACTACTAACTAAAATGATATCAACTCATTTTTAGGTGTCTACCACACAGGCCCAGAGGTTTCTTGGGCATCCCCCAACCAAGGGAAAGAGCGCTGTCACATAAATCGTTTGGATCATTAAAGCGACTCCAAATCCAACAACTAAAATCCCGACACATAGTATGGTAATAATACGTACCATGTCTTCAAAATATTCAGATAAAATGAGTTTATCAAATTTTAGTTAACAGTAATTATGTATTGGAGATCATATGTGTTTTTTACAGGCCATTTGGATACCACCAAATAAGTTACTTTTCCTACTTACAACAGTAGATAAGTAACTTATTTGAGATAAGTAAGTTTGGTTTATGATCAATTTTTTATTATCTAAAGTTACCTTAATCACTTCAGTTAATAAGTAGAAATCAAGATAATCTACTTGAGGCATAAGTAACGTAACTAACTTACAATCCAAACGCCCCCTAATTCATAATATGGCCCACTCAATTATCGGATCCTCCTGATTTTAACACCAAGTGATCATCATTGTGTGGCGTTATCTTTTACGCTGACCCAATACTCAATGAGTGTGATATGTTGGCAGGAAAGAAATGGTTGTATCAGATACATCAGCTGTATATGACTATTTCTATTGAGAAGAGCTGTGAAGGCGTACCATCCATCCGGCGTAAATGTAATTATGGTTGTTATCTACGACAACTGAAGCCGAACTATATACAAAGCTCTCGACCGGCACATTCCATGAATTTATAAAGGCACTAGCTCCATAGTACTGCCCCGCATTCATCTCTGCACCAGCACTCTGATCCACAACACACCCAGATCATTATCGGACAGTTTAATTAATGGTTAGCAATGGGGTGGGCCCAGGGCCTACAAACCCAAATTTTTTATAGGGCCAGCCAACAGGTCCGGCCTGAATAGTTCAAAATCTGGGCTGAAGACAACCCCAGGTCTGGATGTGGACAGCCCTACACCTCTTCCCAAGCACTATAATACACAACATTCCCAGATCATTATTGGACGGTTGGATTTAGGCTAATGGGTGCCCAAAGGTTTGGGTAAGGCGGACCGGACAGACCCAGCCCATTCAGTTTCCATGAATTCAGTCTAGGAGACTGAAGCAAGGCTTCAATTCCTAATGTATGATGTATCAAGTCATCACGGCTAAAGAATAACTCACTTGTTTTACTATTGTTATCTCGGTCTGGCCATGGACGGCTGTGATCGAGTCGCTCTTGTGGGTCCTTCGAATAGGGACCGTTCCTTGTGGACAGCTTCCACTCTTCTGCCATAGCTGTTGAAGTGCTTCTGATGAAGCCTTCTTAAGCTTTGCTTCGGGATAGTCGCTGGGCCACATCTGTTCAATAAGGATCCAATGGTGTATCAGTAAGGAATTGTGCAATGGGGCCAACCAACCTCGAGTGGAATAGACATACCTGGATGGTGTGATTTTTTAGTAGGGGGTGATCAAAAGCAGGCTGATGGAAGATGTCCACACAATCAATGATGTCCCCATCTTCGCTCTTTAGTAACAGCCAAATGAAAAAAAAAAAAATGAGAATCATCCATAATGTTATGGACCACTTGTTGGGGTCTGTTTGGATAAAGGGTGGAAATTGTAATCACTGTGTTAGTTCCTGCGTTTGATTCAAGTATAAGTTGAAAATCATACTGTATAGATCATACTACAAAACAGTCCAATCGTTGATCTGGACCATCTATCATGTGGATCCCACCGTTGATTGCCTGGCCCTCTTAAAATTCAGAAAATGAAAGCCTGGCAATTTCGGTCTAGAAAGACCAACGTCGTGTCCTTTCATGTCCAAGCTTGGAAATATGGGTACGATCATTTGGCCAAAAAATTCACAGTCGAACTTGAAAGTAGCATAATATCAATTTGGAGCTCAGATTTGCTCTAAAATAGTAAATCTGTCTGGATCCTTGTCATTTTTAGGGCAAAATTCTTCGGAAATTCCAATTTCACAATTTATCAGTGCAGGTGCTTTTTGAGAACAAGAATTACTGAAATGTACTTGATTTGTTTTTTATTTAAAAATTTTTGCACTTGAGAATTGCAGGGCCCATGTGGTCCATAGATGACATCTAACCCGTCTAACATAATACGTACTTGAATATGGTGATCAACCAAACAAAAAATCATACTTAACATATTATTGGATGGGTTACAAGCAAGTACTATATGGATGTTTTTGGGTGCTCTAAATTATTTTTTATGGTGTGGCCCACCCAATGATTCGCTCCACCATACTTTTGTTCTTCATCTGATCATTATTTTGGGATGCATTTGTAGGACGGCTTGGATGTCATCTAAACGCCAATTGGGCCCCACGATTCAATTCTCAACCTCAACACTTTCTAGAGAGAGAACTTTGTAGAGAGAGAGAGAGAGAGGCATTTCTTCAATGGATTAAAGGTGTATTTCATGAGCTACCATGAATCATCATGCTGAAATGACAAATATTGACAATTTGATCAATAGCCTTAAAAACAGATGATCATGATCATTTACCCAAAAATAGGTCCAATCAACAACATGATCGACCTACTTTTTATGGACAATCACAGATTGCTCATTTTTCTGAATGATTACTTTTGTTCGGCACTCATAACTATTCACGGCTTGAGAAAAGGATGGTTAAGGTAAATAAGGATAGATTAGATCATCTAATCAGTTTTTTTTTTGTCAGTCATGCAACGCACCTGTCAGTGGTGTGGATTTTCACCACTAATGGGTTTTGAGACTGAGATCCCTTATTGAAACTCAGTAGAGTATACCAACGAGGCAAGGAACCGAACCCATCTAAACACACCAACTATTAAAATAAATAATAAATAAATAACCAAAAAAAAAAAAAAAAACACCACCTTTATTGTCTTGAAAACAGACTTGTTAGCACTCATGCGGCTGCTTCCTCCCACAGCTACATCAATGCAAACGACAACCATAACCATTGCTAGAGAAAATGTGTTCTTTCTAACCCTTATTTTTTCCATGTGCCCCAAACCTTGCAAAATTCACCTACAGGTCATCCAAGGTGTGATTAGTGAATGGGCCCAAAAGTATATGAAAGGTTGTATGTGTGCCCTTCTTCCACCAGGAAATTAATTAATGCCAATGAGCAAGGTGGTCCCACCGTGAAATTGGATGCTCCAAAAATCAGGTAGATCCAACCATCACGTGAGCCACAACATAGAAAAAATGAACAACAATCCAAAAAGGTCCTCCACGTCCACATTCTCATCTAACGGATGAATCTACCTAATATGTGGGACATCCCATTTTCACTGTGGGGTACCATGGTGGAATGGTAGGATTGCATGCAAACACCACAATTGGGCCCCACGCGCTTACTACATTGACATACAACTAGTTGTAGGTAAGCATTTCACCTAAATAAATAAGAATAATAATTAAATATTATTTGTGGCGCTCCATAAGGATAATTATTTCATTGTAGGAGATAGCTCCTTCCAAGAAGAACCCTCATCACAGATCTCATAATTTGGAATTGTGTGAGGCCCACTCATGTGGTGTGTCTTTATCATCCAATTCATCTAAAAGATGTGCCCTTCCATCTCTGGCCAAGAGCCAAAAAAATCAGCCTAATCAAAATCTGAGGTGGGCAACACTACAGGGAACATTGGGGGAGCAGCAGAGAAGGTTACACCCACAATAGCATACTTTCAGGGGAGCGGATTGCCTGTGACCCTGGGCACAGAGATATCTCTGTGCCCGGAGCTATTTGGACCCCATAGAAATGTTCATTACAAATCCGTTCCGTCCATCTGTTTTGGAAGACCACGTTAGTACAGAATTATAAAAATCACGCAGATAAAAAGCTCAGGTGGGCCATACCACATGAAACAGTGGGTATTGAACGTTTAGCTGTGACCAAAGTTTTGCATCAGGATGATATTGTTTCTCTACGGTTTATCTGAGTGTTAATAATTCTATGAACATTTTGGATGTAATATAAACATCATGGTCAACTCTAGGAAAGTTTCAACGGTGGAAGTTGGTGTTCCCACTCTTTTGATGGTGTGGCCCACCTGAGTTTTGTATCTACATGATATTTAGAACCCTGTCCAATTTTTGTCTTTAAAAATAGATGGACGTAGTGGATTTGTCACGGACATCTCTGTGGACCCCACACAGCCCCAGGCACAGAGATATCTCTATGCCCGGGGTCACAGGCAATCCGCTCCCTACTTTCAGCGAATAACTTCCAACCTGTTTCGTGCATGCCTAAGCCAGCACATCCAATATATTAGCCCCACCATGAGGATCACCTTATGCAAAAATCAACTTATCCACTCATCAAGTGGGCCACACTCTATCAAAAAATGTCTAGCCATTGATAAAATAGAAAAATACAAGTGTGGCCTACTTGATGAGTGGATATCAACGATTTCACACTACATGATCATTGTGATTTCGGCCAAGCTATTGGATGGGTTGGATGTGAAATCGACTTAACAGGTGGAAAGTTATCGGCCGGGTGGATCGGAACTTGTGACACAACCCGTTGGACTTGCGACATTCTACTTAGTTTTAACCAACTTTCCATTGAAAAAATTACCCTTGGTAGGGCGGAACTCTCATTATTTGGGGTGCAAATATCATTTCCCATGAAAACCAAAATGAGAGAGAGAGAGTGGAAATAACATTTCCCTTGAAAACCAAAATGAGAGAGAGAGAGA